>CM036622.1:54183476-55383476 GCA_020746105.1 Trogon surrucura
CCCTCGTGCTCGGTGGCATTTGAAATAGGTTGTGGACCACCTTGTTTATAACCCCCTCAGCTGGCACTTCCCCGGTTTCTGCCCAACAGATACATGTGCTCCTCGGGAGCTCTCCCCAGGTTTCGCTGGCTTGTGCAAAAATTTGCTCTTTGAGCAATTACGAGAATGCGACGTTTCCGCTCCGAATGGGCGAGCTTTCTTGGGCTGCACGTTTTTAATGAAAGCTTTAGGTTATGAATGTGTCATCATCTCATTACTGTTCTTTACCGCTTGGCGTCCTGTTGGTCTAAGGTAGTTTAGCTGTCTCCAGCCTAAACTAAGTGCTGCTTTCAGCATTTATAAACTCTAAAACTGTTAAACAACCAAACCTCCAAGTTGCAGGAATGGCAGCAGGGTTGAAGAGAAGGGGGTTGTCTCTAAGGAATATAGTCTATTATGTGTTGGGTATAAATCAACCTCTGACTTGTGGGTGTTGGGAGGAAAATTTCCTTGGGGACTTGTAATCCAGAATCAACCTCCTATAAATCTTCTTGGATCTTCTCCTGAAGCGTGTGGCGGTACTGGAGAGCTGATTATAGATGTAGAACGTAGACCTGGGAGTGTGAAATACTATTGCTCCTTCCCTTCCATCACCACGCTGGACAGATGGATCTGAGAAGCAGATTATTTTCAGTATGTTAGAAGTGATGAGTTCATTGTTCTGTTCTTTCCCTTCTAGTAAAACCTGCAGACTTGGCTTTAGATATTGGGAATTGAAAGCAAACAACAAATAAAACTAGGTTGGTTTTATTTGCTTTCTGGGGTTTCAGGTGCGAGAATGCGTGTTGGTTCCATTTTTATCCTTTTTACATTTCTCTTCCCATTCCTTGAGGGCTAGAAAATATTTTTCTTTAAATGGAAGGTGATGTTTTACATCTTCTAAATGTCCCTGAGGAGTGAGTTCGTAGCAGAAAAAAATCCAGCTCTTTACTGGATGGTGAGAAACCCTGGAAAGGAAGAACGGGGCAGGAGCTGATGCCACCATATCTCCAGAGACAGGCTGGCTCTTGCCAGCTGGACATGACAGTGTGTGAAGTTTGTCATTGCATATTTTCATCAATTAAAGGTGTGTTTGGTTTTTTTTTTTTGTCTTTTTGTGGTGCCACTCAGTTGTTAGTAGCTCTCTTTTTGCTGCAGGTTAAGTTACTGCTCGAAGGATGAGTTATGTGAGTGGCTCTGGTCCTTTGGGGGCTTTCCACAAATAGCTGGGTATGATTCGTGTCTCTGAGCACTTTGTAGTTGGTGAAATTTTTCCCAGAAAGGTAAACCGTTCTTAAGTCAGCTCTAAAATGTCATAGAATCATAGAATGTCAGGGGTTGGAAGGGACCTCCAGAGATCATCTAGTCCAACCACCTGCCAGAACAGGATCACTTTGAGTAGGTCACACAGGAACGTGTCCAGGTGGGTTTTGAAAGTCTCCAGAGAAGGAGATTCCACAACCTCTCTGGGCAGCCTGTGCCAGGGCTCCATCACCCTCACAGTACGGAAGTTTCTCCTCGTGCTGAGGTGGAACTTCCTATGTTCTAACTTAAACCCATTTTTTCTTGTTCTATTGCTGGGCATCACTGAGAAGAGATTCTCCCCTTCCTCTTGACACCCACCCCTCAGATATTCCTATACGTTAATAAGGTCCCCCCTCAGCCATCTCCTTTCAAGACTGAACAGCCTCAGTTCTCTCAGTCTCTCTCCACAGGAGAGATGTTCAAGTCCCTTGATGATCCTCATAGCTCTCCGTTGGACTCTCTCCAGTAGGTCCCTGTCTCTCTGGAACTGGGGAGCCCAAAACTGGACACAGGATTCCAGGTGTGGCCTCACCAGGGCAGAGCAGAGGGAGAGGAGAACCTCCCTAGACCTGCTGAACACACTTTTCTTAATGCACCCCAGGATCATCTTGGCCACAAGGGCCCGTTGCTGTCCCATGGACAACTCACTGTCCAGTAGGACTCCAAGGTCTTTCTCCATGGGGCTGCTTTCCAGCAGGACATCCCCTAATCTGTACTGATGCCTGTTGTTACTCCTCCCCAGATGCAGAACTACTCTGTGCTAGAAGAACACCAGCGATTAGGGCAGCTTTATTTTCTTCAGTTGCCTGGTGAGTCCATTGGCCTCTGGATGCAGGAGGCTCCAGGATCGGACACCTCCTACAAGGTGTAGGGCCTGTCTGTACCTCATGTTTGTCACATCCCCTTATCCCTGTGTCCATCCTGGTTTGTACATCCCTCAGATGTGGAGTTTACAGGTTTCTCCTAATGGGAAACATGGCCAGTAGCAAGCGGTATGGGCTTGATTTGTGGAGGTTTTTTTTTAACCTTTCTCCTTTATCGCTTGTCATGCAACTTGCCTACTTCTCTTCTTGCCTTTTTTTTTTGTTTCCCCTGGTTGTGCTCTCTCCACCTTTCTCTCTCTTCAGAAGAAATTGTCTGTTCTGACTTCAGTAAATGTTTTCTCACTTGTCAGAACAAAAGCGGCTGAGCGTGGTGCATTTTTTGTGTGCGTGTGTGTGTGCAGGGAATGTGTCAGGGTGTTTTTACGGGCACTGCTGCCGAGCTTGTCAGCGATGGCTGGGCCAGGAAAGCCAAGCTCCTTTATAGATTACATATCTTTACAGATTTTTATCTCCAGTTTTCAGGGAAGAGTAGCCTCAAGTCAGTCTTGACAGCTCAGTAGAGGAGAAGGCTGTAACCACCTCTCATAAGGTGCTTTTGCAAACAGACCTGTCCTGCCTGCTGGGAGAAGGGTGATGGGCTGTGGACAGGGACCCTCTCGCAGAATCTCCATCACCTGAGAGGTCATCCTGTGGTGATGGTTCTGTCAGTCCTTTTGCATTTGCAGAAGAATTCTGCTCCACTCCCCACGTGCTTGTTGCTCCTCACAGCTGGAGGAACCTCACTGGAAATGGAGAAGTGTGTCTCTGCCCTTTCCCCATGGAGGGATGGTTCTTTCCGACTCGCTCTTTGGAGCCCTAGTGACAAATGATTTATCATTAGTCAGGAGTCCTTAAACCCGTGCCCGATAAAGGCTTTTTATTTATCTTTCTCCCAAGTGGCTGCTTGGGGGGTGGATGCTTGTAATTCTTTATGCATATTTCTTCTCCTCCTTATTTCAGAGGGCCCTGGAGAGGAGCCGAATCACCCTCTGGGCTGCAGCATCCCCTGCCCCAGGGTGAGCTCCTGTTCCCAGCATGACCACGCTTGTCACTTGTTTGTTTTTTGTTTTTTTTTTTTTTTTTTTTTCCCCAAGGTCTGGGCAGTGTCCCCTGTGATCTGATCCATTTTGGCTGCGACTTAAAGATGTTACAGGCTCCTCTTGCATGTACAGCCATTAACACCCATCCCTCCCCCCTTCCCCTGTGGTATCAGGGACGCCCTTATCTCCAACCGCTCTGTTGTTTGGTGGAGGATGAGCTGTCAGGAGTTAAATCCAAACAGGCAGCAGGTAACTTGGACTGAATTAAACTGGTAATGCCCTACTAAACCCCTCACGTCTTTGGAAATGCCGTTTATCTGGACTGTAAATTAAATTATTGTTGTTGATGTCGCTTCAAAGAAGCTGCGAGAATGAGTTAATGGGAGCTCCCGAGAGAAGTCTCCCAAGAAAATCTCTTAAAATATGCTAAGGCATCTTTTTTTCTTCTCTAATTTTTTCCAAGTTTGAATAGAAATAATCATTCAGCCTTTTCGACTTTCACGATACGTTTACAAAGAAACAAAAGTCCTGTAAATGTCTTTCGAGTATTATTTTTTGTCACAGACTTCATCATAAAAATGTTTATTGAGGCCTCGCTGGCTTAAACTGTTGTGGTCAGCATCATGGAAGTAATGTTTTTGTTTGTTTGTTTGGGTTTTTTTTTAATGGTATTAAAAAAAAAAACTTAAACAACCAAGAAAACTCTCAACAGGCTAGAAATGCTTGTTTCCCTGGCTTTTTGGTATTTCTTCACTAGGTATGAAGAAAGGAGGAGTTCTGTTCTGTTGTGAAAGCTGAGCTGGTGGCACAAAATGAATGTTTAAAATAATGTTACAGTTTAGTATGCAAAGATTCTTAAAACAAGATAAGATGTAAAAGGTATACTCTATTTTTCTAGGTTGTTTTCTGTGTTGTTCAGTGGTTGATTTTTTTTTTTTTGAGAGGGCAAGTGTTGGGGGTTGGTTTTGTTTGTGCAGGAGGGTTGGGGGCACACGCTGGGGTGGGAGCATACCTGGGGGCTGGCTTGCACAGGGGTCATTGCATGTTCCCTGGGATGTGAATTTATATAAAGTAACGGGAAGATGTTCCTAAGCTTCCTCAGCACTGATGCCTGCTTTGAATTTCTTACGGAAATTCAAAATGCTGGTTGTCGGGCTTGTAGCTGAAAGTACAAACTGATGGCGAGGAACTGGTGGGTCCCTGAGCACCACTTGAAAATCCCTGGTGTCAGGAAAGTACAGGAGGAAAAATAGCTTGGAAGGTATTTAAGAGTCTTAGGCTGGTATCTTTTTATGAGATGTAGTTATATGAATTTTTTTCACTATTTCCATCTCTGTAAAGACAAAGGGCTTACCCCTGGTGTGAGCTGTGGTGGCATTTAGCCCAGGCTGGAATCTGGTGCTGATTCTGATGGTAATGAAGATCAGATTGTGGTGCAAGAGATGGACTTCCCCTCATTTGTTGGTGAAAGTACGAACTTTGGAAATCCTCCCCCTGTGCTGGCCAAGAAAAGACAAAAAACAGTTGGGGAGAGTTTCTGTGACAGGGGTATCACTCCCAAACTCAGCAGTGGTTTCTCGTTTTGTGCCTGCCAGAGCACACAGCAATCTCTCCTCTGCAACTGGTCGTGGTGGCTGACACAAACTGAAATTTTTAAGTAAGAAATAATTTTTTCCATGAAACACAAAGGTCGTGTGTGTGCAAACCTTCCGTCTGTGAAGGGAATAACGTAACCTCTGTCCTTTCGGGCTTCACCTCGGTTGATCTGTACCACATGTCCTTCAAGGTAAGCTGGGTAAGTGGCTAGCAGTCAAGGCAGGAAAAGAGAAATCCCATTTGAGGCTGACCTGATGCCATCTGACATTTTGCCTATTAGGAAAGAGAAGGTTTGATATGGAAATTCTGGAGCTAGTTCTAAGTTGCTGCAGCCCTTACAATGTATTAGTCTTCAAGGTAAACTGTGGCCTTATAGAACGCCTTTTTTTTTTTTTTTTTACTTGGTAATAAAGACTTTTTCTCTCATGGGCCACCTAAATTTGCTTGAATCCTTGACATGGTTGCGTGCCTCACTCGAAGCATGTTGAGGAGCTGTTGTATGCCTACTTAAACATGTTCATTAATTCTGTAAAAGTAAAACCTGCGTAATTATCCCTTTACTTAGGTTTTATGGGTGATGTGATGCATGTTCCCTACTTGTGAGTGGAGCTAATATATTCTCGCTATCTCATTTGCCCTCCTTCTTGGAGAAGCTGAAAGTTTGCAGTATGGTTTGAAGATGAAAAAATTATCCCTGCAGCCTGCCTGCTCTCCACAAGATGCCGTCCCCCTCTCAGGAAGAATTCGTCTAGAGGTTACGGAAAATAAAGCACCTCCCTGTACTGTAATGTTTTTGTTTTAAACGGAGTCTAGAATTTATAAGCATGGGTAGGAAACTCGGACTGCTTGGTTTTTGGTCTTTGTGAGACAGTGTCAGCTTTGAGGCATCTTGATACTTTCTGTTGACTTTGTGCCAGGTTGAGGGTTTCTCAAGGCCATCATCCAGCTTTCCATGACTGTACAGTTTGGAGCGTGGAGTCAACAGAGAGGAGATACGAGTGGTCTCCTCCTTGGCTTGGAAGCCCTTACGTGCCCTGACCTTATCTAGCTACTGGTACTCGAACTGGCAGAACAGGTGCAGCTGCTGCAGAGAAATTTAAGGCAATGAAATGCCTGTCTTTGAGCATAGAAGTTACTGAAAATTTGTGGTTTTCTCACTTTTGACTGGCACGTGTGATGTGGAGGAAAGGCAGCATCTTGTCTGTTCGTCCTCTCTTCCCCAGCATCCAGCAGCTGACTGGTGAGGTAGCTGCTCCTGTGTCCCATCCATGTCCTGTTTGGTGGACCAGTGTGCTGGCCTGGGATTGCCTTTCTCATCATGTTACCCACTGGATGCAACCAAAAAGTCAGAAGAACCAGAAGAATGATCTGATGGTCCTTGTCCCATGGGGACATAGGGAGGGGGGTGCTGTGGCCGTGAGCAAACCGGGCGCTCTGCCATTATGCTTTCTGCCCACGTTCCCTTCTACAGTTGTATCTCATCCAACATTCCTGATTTTCCTTGGCCCAGCACTCGTCTCTGAGATACCCTGCTGGGTGCTCTTTAAAATGTACTGTGATCTGGACGTGGGCTCTGTGGGGGCTATGGGCCACCAGCCAGGCTGTGGGACAGGAGTTCTTCTCTGAGGCAAGGTGAAGCTTGGCCACTGTGGGACCAGATGGACTACTGCCATGGCCTTGGGGACATCCACATGGCCATCCTGCCCCAGATGGGCATGGCGATGGATGGGCCAAGGGGTGATGAGAGTGTGCACTTGGTGGGATGTTGGGTACAGCTCTCCTATACCCCTTGCTTCCAGGTGGCACTGTGTGTTTCAGAGAGCTAGTCGGGATTTTCCTTCCTAGAAGGAATTGCATTGGCGCAAAATACCTGCACAGAAAAGCTGCTGTTGTCCTGGTAGGATCATGTTTGGGAGTTGCCCTCTAATTCTGAATCACAGCTGAATCAAGACTTTATTCTATTTTTTTATTTTTTTTTGTTTTGTTTGCATTCCTAAAAATCATCCAGACTTTTTCTCCTCTTTAAAAGCAGAAGGGCTGCAGAAGACCTTTCCAGCTGCCATTATGAAATGAGTGAGTTGTTCTAGTTAAATTGGGTAGATTCGACTGGAAGCACTTCTGGAAATACTGTGCAGGTTGTGGACCAACTGTTGGCAAAACTAACCAGGGTTTCATGCACTCCGGGCCCCCAGAAAGAAATGGTATTTTATCGTAGTGATTTTTTTTCATTCTTTTTATTCCACTACAAGAACAATCCTGCACTTTTAATTAAAATTTGAGCTGTCTCAGCAGTGGGAGAGGGCTGGAAGTCCATGGCGTGAAAGGGCAGTCATTCCCTTCATGGTAGCTGGTTTCTCTGCCTCCATCGGGTGGTTGGTGACCTGAGACAACAGCACGTGTGAAGAGACAGAGTGGAGGAAGTTTTTTTAATTCCAATTGCAGTTTTCTTTGCCTTTCCATCCCCCTTCTCCCACCGCTGTGCTCAGCGGGAGTAAAGGAAGAATTTGCAGTGATTGAGGTACCTCAGCAGAGCATCCAGTGAGGAGCAGGAGAGGTCCATCAGGGACAGGTAGACCTGTGCTGATCTTAATCCAGGCTCTGTTTCCTCTGGTGATCTCTCCATGTCTGCCTTAGCCTAATGCTCTTGGACCCAATCCAGTTTCTCTGTATTTTTTTGCCTTATCAGGAGTCTATCTGAACTTTTTAATTTAGGGCTATGGTTGTTCATGAAGGCTCGTGAGCCTCCTTCTGTGCCTGAGCAGCTGGGACTGGACCGAGCCTGAGCACAAAGCAACCTCAGTGGCTTTTGAGTTATTTTTCTTTTGGATCCATATTCAAATATTCTCCTGGTGTCTTCTCCCCTTATTCGTGGGGAGCAATGTTATCCTCAAGCAAAATGGAGAGCGCTTGTTGCTTGTGAAGCATATGTCCTTTTTGACTCCCTTCTTAAATGCTTCCCCTTTCCGGTTTGGGTCACCTCTTAATCCATCAGGTTTTCAAGTAAGCACATGCAGATGGGAATTTTATTCTTGTTTTCATGCTGCACTTGCCTGTTGTCCACCATGAAGTGTCTGGCCACGTCAACTGAAGCCAGTGACTCCCTCCTGCCTGTGCAGGAGCAGAAAAGTCCAAACACAGCCTTGCTATGGCTGCCCAGGGTAAGCTACCGTTACTTGCTGAATTAATCCAGCTTTAATGCCTTGCTGTCAGGGATATGTGAACCTAAGGGGAATCTTTTTCCCAACCTCCTAAAGGAAGAAAACCCTAAATGCTTTAAAGCATTGTATTCAGAAACCTGCAACCAGTCAACCAGTGGACCAAGAAGGTCACAGAACTGGTGAGATGCTGCTGGTTATGTCCCATGTGCTGCTGAGATTGCTAAAGAAGTTTCGACTCCCTTAGAACAACTTGAATTAGCCTCTGCGGATTCGGATGTAGTATTTATAAACAAAACAGGAGGTGGATGCTCGCCCCTCTGTCAGTCTCTATAGAAAACCTTGCAAGTGCTACAGGAGGAGCAACTTCCTCTGATTCCTTGTGGTCTGTCTTGGCCAAAGATTTACTTCCATTTTGATGCATTTTTGATAAAAACATGATACTTGGGACGGTTGTCGGTTCATTTCTTGTTGCAGAGTAGCAGCAGTGCTGTGCAAACTCCTGCAGTGATCTTTGCAGCACCGAACTAAGGTTTTGAAATGTTGCTTGTGGTCCAACAATATGTGGCTTTAAACAACAGCTTTGAACTAGGTCACACTCTGATTTTGAGGAAGGCAAGGCAATGGGGAGCTGCGGCTTAGTGGCTGAGTAGGTGTGTTGTAGCAGAGAGATAAGCTCCCACGTCCTCCCTCCTCTGCTGTAAATTTTACTAAGGATGAGGCTCCAGTAGAGTTCGTGGTGACATGAGTAGGTGACCTCCCAGGGCATCACTCAATTGTTGGTAAGAACTTCTCTGCTTTGCCTTTGTGACAATTTTAGAATGGTATAACCATTCTGCAGTTGCTAACTAACGGTAAAAATACATTTTTTTGGGGGAATTTTACTCTTTAGCTGCTTTGTCCTAACTGGAGTCATAGCTTTTTGCCATTTCACCCTGCTGTGCCTGGGGTCAGAGGTCCTGCATACCTCATCTGAAGCCCAAAAACACTCGGCGAGCTCCACTGATAGCTTCCTTAGGTGTACTGGAGATTGTGGTATGCTGATCCATTGCTTTAAAATGCTACGTGTGCTATTTGGCTGAGACTTCTCGTCGTAGACTCCACGTGCTTGGAAAAGCACTGCCCTGCTCTAGGAGGGGGAAAGAGGAGGATCCGAAGGGGCTCAAATTGCCTCGGTCGGCCTCGGAAATCCTCTCCCCGACCGTGTTGAGCAAAAGCCTCGCTGCTGCCGTTGGTGGGAAGGGATATCGCCCTTTGGAAATGTTTCAGCAGCGTGAAATGCTGTCCCTCCCAGCGTGCCGACCCCGCAAGGCTGAATTTTTTGCCCTGCCCCCTCTCACCAGCGTGGTTTTCATAGGTGCAGAAATTTTGCCTGGAATTTTTCAGATTTGCCTTACCAGCACAAATTGCTTTCCCTTCTCTTTTAGGGTGTAAAACCCCATTTTGAATGGCCGGTCTGCTTTCCTAGGAGTTGTTTAAGCGTGGTGGGTCATCGATGTATTGCACATATTATGGCCATGCCTTGGCATTTGTTTTGCGTTTGTAATCCAACACCCAGCTGCTTCAGCCTCAAACTCCAGGCAGCTATTTAGTGGTTCAGCTAGCGTTGAGGAATGCATTGTGGTGCTGTTTACTTCGTTACGTGCAAGGCTTATATAGAGTGGAGTGAGATTCAATTAAAAAAGAAACAAAAAACCAAAACACAAAATAAACCCAGGCTAGAAAATGAAAGCTTAATATAGATGGTAGCCCGTGTCAGGGGTAGAGAGACCCAAAGGAGAAAATTTGAGTTTTATTCTGCAGTCATTGCAAGCATTCTTGATGATGAGAGCAGAGATTACTTGCAGTGTGTTAGGGAACTGGACCAAGAAAAAAAAAAAGTATCCATCTACTTCTCTCCTGCAGCTGTTCTGTTGCTTCTCCATCTCTGGCTGAGCAAAAAGCACTGAAAAACCCCACCCAGAGTAGTAAATGGGGCTTTCCTGGGGGTGTACTCAGTTTTTGCCGGTCCTGATCTAGGTTAATGTTTCAGTTGGGGACTCGGTGGATGGTTTCACCCAGAGTTTCCACATCCCCAAACTCTCGTTTCACCGAAGTGCCGTGGGGCGAGTTGCCCTGTGCCTTTAATTTACGCCTGGCGTGGTAGTGAAAGTGCATGAAGTCGAGGCGAATTGAATTCATTACGTTTAGCTGGATAATTAGGATGCCGCTAGCTGGTTACGTAAAGGGTGGTAGTAAGCAAAGCTTTTGATCAGCTGATGAGGATTTTGTGCGTATTCCTGCTGAGGCTCTCTAAGTCTCCCGTGGGGTGAGGAGCAGTGGTGACTCTTAAGAGGATCTGAGGTACTGAAATCTTGCTGCTCTGGGAGAAGGGGGAGAGGGCAGAGCTCTTCCAGCTCTTAAGCAGGTGGAGATTGTCATGATCTTGTCTTCTCGGTTGCAGAATAGCTCCTCGTGACAAGATGAATATGTTGTCTCTGAAATGAGGAGTGATTAATGGGGGGCTATTCCTGTCCCCACGCCGCAGCAGCTGGCGTTGGAGGGGAGGGATCCGAGAATACAGAAAAATTCGGGGATCACAGCCCTTGTCCCTGACCGACACTCTCCTGGCTGAATTTGGTGGGATCAGGATGAGGGTGGATAGCTGGACTCTCAGTTTGGGCTGACCACAGCAGGGAACACACACAAGGTGTTGCCAGAAAAAAAAAAAAAAAGTGTTTTTCTGAACTGGAAGTTCAGTGTCTGTGTGTGTAGTCTCTTGGAAGAGCCACTGCACTGCAGTGGTACCTGCAAATGCTCCAGCAAACAGAGCGTGATGCTCAGGCAAAGGGCTTTGCTGCTCCAAAGTGTTAGTACCTGGCTAGGTCACTTTATGGTTTTGCTGGAAGAAGAGAGAGAGAACCTTCTCTTCGTGCTTTATAAAGCATGGGCCTGTTGAACTCCGATTTCTTTAAAAAATAGTGTATGGCCTGAAAAGAATAAAGGTGGGATTAGGATATATGTCTCAAGACTGTGTGACCTGGGCACCCTGCTCAGCATTGAGGGGTTCTTCATTTTAAATGTTGACCTAGAGAGCAGTCATGCTAGTTTTAGGCTTGAGCTTTGGGTTTGTTTTTTTTTTTTCCCAGTTTAACTGTTTGTCGTTGGACTTTCTAAAGATGATATCATCCTTTTTAGCTTCTCACTGTTCTTGTGTGCAAGAAACAAGTGATGTTCCCTGTAACGGTACAAAAATACATCCAGCTAGGCAGTAAGGAGGTCTGGAGTGCTAGATGGACACAGTTATCCAGCAGAGCAAGGTTTATTTGAGCAAGAAGCCCCTTGGCATGTGTAGCTGCATCTGACTTGGCATTTATTTTTGAAGTTCAGAGATCTACTTTAAAGCTCAACGTATCACTGACATGGATTTTGGGGATGCCGTTATATCCAGTAAGCAAACTGTGCTGGGCTCGAGGAAGGGTTTAACGAATAAAGGTTGGAGCACTGACCTTTTCCAAGTGTATTGTTTTGGGTGTGATCCTGCTGTAGAGCCTGGTGTCGGGCTGCCCTGCGGTTGTGGCTGGAGTCAGGGCTTTATCAGCCTAACTCAGCATTGCTTATCAAATCCCAGGGCAGGAGTTCAGTTTCAGTGCCAGGAGAAATTATTATTTTGTTGTTTTTTTCCTTTTTTTTTTTCCCCAGAGGAATGAAATTTGAGGGGAGAGGGACTGAGGTTTATTCCCTCTCCCCTTCCCACAGCATTGGACTGGTGGAAGTCAGGGAGCGAGGTGGGACTCATGGCTGTGGGTCTCCTAAAAATGAGCAGAGAGGCAGCAACCTTTAGAAACAGATCTCTGCACCACGCTCCTGTGTTGAAAAGAGAGGGAGGAAAAAAAGAAAATCTATTTGTAGCAAAGCGAATAAGCAGAACTGGTATTTTATTGAGAAGGGACTGAGACATCCCTTAACTCCAGTAAACTCTTTGTCCTTTCCAGTAGCGGTAAGGAAGGATCTTCCTGCCTCAGAACTGGTTCTTCCAGAAGGGTTTTCTCCACGTACAGCAGCAGTACAGATTCAGAGAAACATTGGATCCTGCAAACGTCTTCACCTGCAAAATGGTTATTATCCAGCTATTTTTGTAGCAGAGGGCATGTAAAAGTGGCCGTGTGGATTTCATTTGCCTCTTTTCCCTGTCAGTGTAGGTTAGGCATCTTGTCATGCTCTGCGGTGGCTTTCATTAAAGTGGTTTCCAAGCAATAGCACTTCAGTGGATTTGTTTTCTTTCTTTCTTTTCCTACTTTTCTGTTGGCACATTTCAGGTTTGAGAAGAGTCGAAGAAAGCCGGGCACGTTTTCGATGCTTTCTCACCTAGCCTGTAAATCCTTCCCTGCAACCTGGGACCAACTCCTACCTGTGCCCCATTTTTCCAGACTCTCAAACCTTTGCGGTACCAGGCTTAAAAAAAAAAAAAAAAAAAGAGCTGATGCTTTCTTGTATGTTATGGGATAGTCTAAAAATAGCGCGCTGCCCTTTTTAAGAGAAGCATGTATTATTAAAGAAAGAATGAACAGGCGACGGAACCAGTTTAAATTCCCCCTTCTTCTCACTGAAGACAAGCTTTAAAAGCCTCTAAACCGAAATATTTGACCCTTTTAAAACCAGGAGCTTCTCCTCCTCATCGGGAGCTGCAATGTAAACTTTGAATAACTCAGCTTGCAGTGAGGTGGTTGTTTGCCTTTGCAAATTTAGTACCCAGGTGATGGGTCGGGTGGTTTTTTTTGGTATTTTTGGTTTTTTTTGTTTTCACCTAGAGGAGCAGCAGAACGCCTGGATCTGGAACAGCACCTCTATGCCCTTGCATTTCTGCCAGGAGCTCATAGGTGGTTTATATATAGTGATAATGGGGCCGATTGTATTTATCTTGCCTGGGACGTGGCGATATAAAATCCTCCTAAATTGGGCTGGTAGCATCTGACACTGCACAGTCGTTCACACGGGTGCTGTGGTGTGTAAAAGGATCCCGGGCTGCTGCCGTAGCAGCTTATATTGGCTGCTGGTGCAAATGAAGCGAACAAGATGCCCCTGTGCCTTTTCTTGTCTGAATGACCGGTGGGGACAAATTATTGCAGGGTGTTTATAAGCAGCAGGCTTTTCTCTTTGGCTCAGTTTTCTGTGTGTTCCTGGTTGAATAACCGTGTGTATAATAAGCAATTAATGTCTATACATTTAATTTTAAAGGACACTGTAAATAACAGGTTTTACTTCCCTCCCTCCCCCAACTGTTGCATTGAATTTCATTCCCTTTAATTATGCTAACAAATGGGGAAAAAATTATAAATATTTATAGTGGACTAGGCAGCTTTATTCCATGAGTGAGCGAACGTCCCAAGGTTGATTATAATCTTCCATTCAATCACAAATCAAAAGTATCTATTATACAACTTCAAGAATGACATTCCAAACTTCTGCCAAAGGCAGAATGAAGCGACGTCGAATGTCGGGAATGTTGTTAGTATGAGCCGTGGTGTGGCTGGCCAATACGTTTTTGTTATCTCTGTTTCTGAGCAGCTAAAATGTGAATTATATGGCTGTAATTCTGGTGTGACAGTGCGTTTTAGATGCTACCAATAACTAATTTTTGGAAAACAAATGTCAAGCATTGTGCGTTGACATTGACAGCGCGTCTTGTAGAGTTGTAATTTGTTAAAGGATGTTTAGCCAGGCGTACGAAATGATGGGTACACAAGTATTTTTCCTCACATTTTTTTCCATTTATTGAAAAATCTCTACTTTCAAAGTTACGTTTATATCTCAGGTTCGTCTCTGACAATCTGAGTTTCCTCCCATATCCTTTCCATCTGTGCTGATCACAGGAGAAGCCATCCTTCTGGTAGACCAGGGTGTTACTGGAAATGGCTCTATAGCTGTTCACTTTGAAGAGCATTAGCAGCATAACCCTTGGTATGTCCTCAAAAAACTTCATTTTCTGTCTTTTCTCCCTCACTTGGGAGTTGCTGTATCATTACAGGGATGGGTCTGCTCTCACTTGCATAAGAATGTGTAGTTTCAAGTGGAGCTGTGGAAGGGTTGAGTGGTTGGTGGGAAATAAGAGCTGGAAGTTTGATTTTTAAAACTGGTTAGTTTGCACCAGCACATGCCTGCTTTTGCTTTATTGACTGTATGGCTGAGAAGAGAGCAAAAAAGTATCTCAACCATCACCGCTGAGCATTTGATTGTCACTTTAGTGTTGGTGCTGTGAGCAACTCTCGGTGGATGAATTCCTCAGCCTGTGTGCTTCATCTCTGCTGAACTGCTGGGACTGCTTCTGTAGGCTTTGGAGGAGCTTGGTGCGGATACACAACCAAAGAGAACCTGTGTGAGCTTTTTAAAAATGAGGGGAGAAACTGTGTGTCTATATCTATGTATATATAGCTAAAAATAATATAAAAAAAATAAATATATATATATAAAAAGCATTGGAGCTATAGCAACCGAGTAATGATTAATATTTTCTTTAAAAGAAAATAAAGAGAAGACTTTCAAGTCTTCTTTCAATTATTAGTTATTCTTCTCTGTATTATCCAGCTGCTGTAAGCCAGACAGGTAGACTTTTAATGATACAGATTGTATTTTGTAAAGAGTCTAGCATAATAGAGTCCTAACTGGAGCCTGTAATAGAGACAGTGATCACTATTGGAAATAAAAACTGGCGAATTTGCTGATGCTGTCTTGTGATTTTATAACTTCAGATGTCTATCTTGCATTAGGCTTAAATGAATGGGTCTCAAATAAGGAATTTAAGGCTTAAATTAGATGAATATTCCCACAAGTTTCGTGGGTTTTTATTTTTGAAGAGCTGTAATAAAATCACTCTGATTTATCACTCATCCCCCTCTCTTTTTATTATTGAAGAAGACTAAAGTGAGTTTTTTAAATGTGGTCAAATGAAATGTTGGTTATGTAACTTTAGTAGGCTGCAAATAGCAGGTTTTAGTTGTGGCTTGAGTAGAAGGTGTGTCAGACAGATTTCCATCCTCTGCTTTTTTGGGTTTTAATTTTTTTTTTTATTTTAAGTTTTAGTATTCAAGTAAGTTGCAGTGATGGGCGAATGCTGTGTGCTCTCCCATGTCTAGGCTCCTGGCATTTATTCCTTTGGCCTCTCCAGCCACCAGCCCTCCCACCATCCCTACTGCATCACCTCTGTGAACATCCCTCAGCCTTGCCTTCCCACTTCCAATGTTTCCTCCAACTCCAGTACCACAATAATCTTCTTTTAAGCTCCTTTTTCTCGTCTTTAAAGATTCTACAAGGCTGCCTCTCTGGTCACTGAGGTGATGGTAGTGCTTTGCTGCATCACTCACATGATGCCACTTTAGTCATCTGTTTGTTGGGCTCTCCTGCTGGCATCCTCAGCTGCTCATTGATGTGCTCCTTAAACGAGTCCGTGAAGATGCTTCTTCTCCCTCTGAATTGTTTTTTAAGACTCCAAGGATCCTACAGGGGGTTCGTATTAGCACATGCTAGGAGAAAGGTTTGGATTTGCTCAGATAGATAATTTGGGGAATCTTGGAGGTACAGTTCCGTAGGAAGCTGAGAGCTTTATCTTTCCAAACCCTACGATTTTTAGGCGGTGCCCGTGTAAAATCACATTATCTATGTGTCTTCTTGTGGGTTTCTGTTCTTAACCTCTTGCTCTCCCTTTCTGTTGTTTCTTCTCAAATTAAATTGCAAATAGTGTGGCAGAGGAGAGAGGGAGGAAGGGCAGGAAACTGTCCTTACGTGTCTGAATGGTTTCTACCGGAGTGAGTGCTTGGTGTAGGACCTGTTTCATACAGTTCAATACTACTCTAATGTAGACCTTTTCGCTAAGTGACACACATCATTTCCCAACAGCGCTATTCACTGCCACCTTCCTGGTTCTAACTTGTTCTTCCTGCACAGGCAGGCAGCTTTCATGTGTTTTATATAGACCACAATGACCTCAAGATACTCAACAATGACCCATTTTCTTTTCTTCTGCCTCATTCCTCAAGTTGGAGTAAATTACTTGTGTGGCGTGCTTGGTAGTAAGGCTCTTGTTAGTCCAGCTCCATAAGTCAAACAAAATCGTTTGTGAAATGTTTCCTTGTATTTTAACCTCGAGGTGTGTCACGCCGGGTCTCAACAGCCGTGCAGTGGGAAAGAGGACTTGTGCTCACCATGCCGGGAAGACTTGGCACGCTCTGCTGCGGGCGTTTTCCACGTAGCTTTTGTCGTGTGTAATAAAAGTCATATTTACGGATCGGTAGCACACACTGTCCCATTCCTGAATAGCGCTGATTTGTACCTCACAGCCCGGGAGGCACCCAAGTGTGCACCGAGGGTGGGAGTGGTTGAAGCTAACCAAGAGCCAAGTGCAAGAAGGAGGGGGAGAAAGCAAGGTCCTAATTTTTCTAAAGGAAAGCATGGCTGAACACCTGCTGTTCCCCAACAGAATAATATGAATTTGCATCAAAAAGGGGTCCCAATCAGTTGTGCTGGCTGCTTTTGAGGAGAGCAGTTGTGTCTGGAGGCATTCTGTTGGGGGAGATGTCTTCCAGTGAAAGCATTTTCCACACAACGGGGCCGTGGGGCCCACCCTGAGGCTGGCATTTAGAGAGGAGTGGAAATGCTATTTAAATTTCAAATGGACTCAAGTTTTCACAGTTGCCATGTCAATAGATCAAGTTCCTTGAAATACATTTTAAGCGGAGTTTACACAGAGCCGCAGGAGCCCGCATTGACTCCAAGGCCTGCCTTTATTGTGCCTCCAGCAGCGGTAAGTCAATATGGCATATTGAAAGCAGCTCTGCTCCACCGCCGAGTGAAAGTTAGCAAATTCCCCTCGGCTCCTTCCAGCTCTTTTCTTAGGTGTTTAACTAACTGAAATGGTTTTGTGTGGTTTGTTATGGTGTTGGTTTTTTTTTTTCCTGCCCCTTTTCTTCTTCTTTCTTCTTCTTTTTGACTTGTTTTGGGAATTAGATCAGGTTAAACGAACCCATCACACCTTCCCAAAAGCCCGTGTCCAGTCAAGGCTGAAAAAGCTGCGAGATACAAGGGAAGGTAACAGGAAAACGAGCGGGACTGGGGCGGTGCTGATAAGGGCCGACAGTTGCTTAGTGCAGAACAATAGAAAATAAAACTCGGAAGACAAGACCGGCCAGAAGAGTCTTCATATTTAATTGCGGGAGCTGATAAAAGTTGCAAACAGTAACTCCCAGCGGTTCCAGGAACAACATCCTCTGGGAGTGACCTGATCTGACCCTCCCTTCAACTGTTCCCCATGCCTAATTGTGGTTCCCACTCATTTATCTTTCCTTCAAATTCGAAATAGCTGCAAGCCTCGTAGGTCTAGGGCTTGCAGCAGGTGTGGATTGTGGGCAGAGTTGTCTCCAAGCAGAAGTGGAATGGAAGCTCCCTGTGTGACTGGAGGTGGCTGCTCCTGGGGAAGACTCTGGACCTTGTCATTGACTTCCCCAACTGATCCATCAGGGTATGGATCTATGTGGCATAAATGTTATGGGTTAAAACCGCTTGATTTCCCCCTCCCCACCCACATTTTTTCCCCCTGGAGGAATGGTGTGTGGGGCACCGTGTTGTGCTTCTTTGGACTGTTGTTCATGGCTGATGGTGGAATCAAATTTTGTCTCTGGTTTTCTGGTGGGTGTCTGCTTTTGGTGTGTGGGTACGTTCAGTGAGTCCTGCAGTGCTGGAAACTGTCGTCTTTGATTTCTACAAGACGTGTTTGAAATGCTTCTGGAGATGTTGTACTTCCTTCTCCATCATCTGCTCATGCATGAAAAACAGTTATTTCTCCTTGGTGTGAGTGACTACCAGGCAGTCTGTCCCTATTAAAGATGCTTGTTAACGATCTTGCTGTGCGTTCCCAACGGATACATGAATCTGAATGTCCCCATCCATGGTGAGCAGATGCCAGCAGGTTCTTCTGATTTTGAGTTTGACCTGCTTCGGTATTTTAAGACGCGACATGTTGCTATCTATCTGTGGTCCTCCTCGTTGCGCTGGTGTAGAGTGTGAGGAAGCTGGAGCAATATGCAAGCTGGAGTCTAGACTTTGAATTCTAAATGTTCTGGTAAGAGCTGTTTTGTTTCTGTTTGGATTGCGCCTACCACTTTTATACCCTAGTGCTACCCTGCCAGGATAAATCACTTGTGAGGTGACCACGCATTTCCTGAGAAATACCGTTGACTTAAGCAAGCAAACGAATAACCTGGCAAATTGCTGTGTGCTGTTGGGCACTGATGATGGAGCCTTTGATTCTGCAACCCGGAACGTGTTCCTCTCCCTTTTTCGGGGCTCTGGTAAAGCTCTGTTATTGTGGTACTCAAAAAAGGAATGCTAGATTTACATTCTACCAGAAATAGAGCGTAGCATGGGAGAAACATATGCTTTGATTCCTAAATGAGGAAAAAGAAAATATTTAGGAAGGAAAAACAGTTCTGTGACTAATTATTTCTAATTGTTTTCTTTTTTAAAAAAAAGATCAAGATTGTTAGAGTGCTTCTTCCCCTCCAAAACATCTACAAGTGATCAGGCTACCAAACAGACTAATTAGATGTCAAATAGACTTCAGTTCTTAAGTTGGTTTAGTTACACAATGCAAAACATCACATTGGGAAGCAGATGGCGTGTCGTTTTTAATATGTCTTGTAACTTGCCTTGAAACCACTTCAAAGTTTCCTTAAAGAAAATATTGCTACTACTGACCAAAAGAGATGTCACTGAGTGTCTCCCAGCGTAACAGCAAGATGTTGGGCCAATGTCGTGCAAATATTGTTGGTGGCTTCAGAGGCTTAGAAGTAGAGGTATCTTTTTAAAGAGGTTTATGCTCAATGGATAAAAGAGCTGTTGCTCTCTTGGAAAATTCCAACCCTTTAAGTTTGGACAATTTACACACCAAAAAAATTAGACTTATAACATAATTAGTTCTGAAAAAATTCTTTCTCTGTGCCCAGACTATGTAGTTCAGTTGGGAAGGCTTTTAGGCTGTGCCTTCCTTAAAAATGCCTGTGTTGCACTGGACTCTAAAAGATGCATTAGATAGGAATATGAAGAGCCAGAAATCCTGAGCGGCGGGGATTTTGCAAAGTTTCCTTTGCAAAAACATGAAAAATGGCTCGATATCTTATAACTCGAGTTAAAAACAGCATTAAGTGCTGCCAGGCTGTTCCCTTGCAACCTTAATTACTGAAAGAGTAGGAAATTAGTGTTTGGGTGAAAAACAGGTTTAGGATTGTGGTGCAGATTAAGTGGAGGAAGAACTGTGCTAGAGTGATTAAAACTAGGAGATAACCTCGGTTGTATTTCAAATCCATAGGTAAAGCTATGCTTCATTGGCTTTGGAGGGTGTATTTGTTGCACGGGTGGAAAAGTCCATGAGATACTGACAGAAGCAATGAAAATGAAGTTGGTAGGAGGTGAGGTGTTTGGGGTTTTGTGATAGGCTCTAGTATATATAAAAGGCCAATTTAAGTATCCTCAGATGACTTAACGCTTGAAGAAACACATCTTCCTGTTACAGGTTTCATTAAATATTATTAGAAGAGTATCAGTTTGGGTTGCAATGAAAATCAGAAAATAAATCAGTATAGGCAAAACAAGGCGGAGAGTTTAATTTCTCTGTAATATTCTTCATTAATACACAACATTAGTTTCATTACTTAAAATTTGTATTTCTAAAGGGAAGTGATAAATGCAAAAGATTAGTTCCAAATTAATATTTAACCTCTTGTGCAAACTTTTTTTTCCCAAAATGATCTGAAATAGTGAAATTTCATCCCTCCCTTCCATTCCAATCTCTTAAACAGCAGGAGGAATGGGATAAGCTTTGCCACAGGGCATCCTCTTGTCAAAGATGCTTAATTGCCTCCCAGTCTACTAATCTAATACATGAACAAATACCGAAGCAATTAATTGTGTTGATTTAAAACCCATTTCCCCTCTTTTCTTCCTGCTTCCCCCTCCCCAAATCTCTTTTCGTATTCATCCTGTTGGCTACAGGGCATCGGTTGTGAGATGGAGTAATGTACTGACCTTTTTTGGGTTGGAGAGCTGTGATTTGCAGAGAGCACACTGCTTTAGAAAGGAGGGAAAGTTGGTTTGACCCACCGGAGGTGACGGATGCTTTTTGCTGGGATAAGGTTTAAAACCACCCTTGCATGTGCGACCTTTGGTCATCCCCATGGGGGAAGAGGAGAACCAGGCTGGATGACACCTTCGTTGGACAGGGAAGAGGGGAGATGACCCTTTGGAGTTGCTTTCGCACCCTTTAGTCCCCATGCTGGTAACACAGTTTATAATTAACGTCGTTAATATTGTATGCAGGGCCACGATCCATCTCTGGGTGATTGCTCCCAAGGATACCTTGCTAAAGGACTATACAATAAGTATGTTTGGCACCAAAACGTGCTGAAGGTCTTTGTCCATGGTGCTAATTGCTGGTCTTGCCTTTCTCCTCGCTGCCAGCTGCAAACAGTTCTGGAGCTTTTCTTGAACGGCTAAAAGTTTCCTTGGAAAGAAAACAACCTTGACTGTATTTCTGATCATTTTATATGGTGTCAGTCATTTTTCAGTGCTATTCTGGGGCATTTGAGGAGGTGGGGGGAGTTTGGAGTGGGGTCCTATGTGGACCTAGGTGGTTTTGAGAGGTGCTTCTCACCTTTGGTTGCTTTAGAAAAATGTGTTTCTCAAAGGAAAAAAAAAACAACTGAAGGTGTAAAACAAAAAAAAGCAATGGATGGAATCAATGGCCCTTATTTTTTTTCTGGCTTTCCCAAAACAGGAGTGCATGACAGCATGGAGCTGCATTGAGGCCATGAAGTTTGCAGAATAGCAACCAGGTGGAGGATAAGGCAGAAGTGGACACAAAAGTACTGGGATTAGTTTGGGGATTTTTGTGAAAATGGTTATCCAGGGTGTTTCTGTGGTAGGCTGCTCTCTGTTGAGTGTAAATCAAGTCAACTCATTTTATTCAGCTCTTGGCATGATTTTGGTTTTTGGTACCTAGTGGTTTTCATCCTAGATGGCTTTGCGGACCCTTCCAGATTTTTACTAAGGATTTGTAAATCTTGGGGAGCGCCTTTTAATAATATTGGCGGTAGAGTTGCTTTTATTTGCTGCTTTCCTAGACCCTTTACAAATAGTTCTGGGATCCTTAAGGGTCTTTGCATCAATACCTTAAAACTCCTAATCCCGTGAATTATGGTAGTGCCTCAGTTTGTGGAATGGGACCCATTCAACTCTACAATTTAAAAAAAAAAAGAAGACAGATCGAACCTGGAAACATTACTTTGAAGAAGTTACGGAAACTTTCAGCACAACCACACATTTTACCTTGCAGTAGGAGCAAAGATGCTGAAGCATCTGTGGGTGTTCACTCACTTTCTCGGTGGTACTGGAGCATTGGCTTTGTGTCATTCCTGGCATGGGAAAAGGTGTTGGAGGAAGAAGCAGGGAGCAGCTCTATTGCCTGTCTCACCCACTGAATCCTGTCTCGTTAAAATCCTGAAACCTGTCTCGTTAAAAATAATAATTAAAAAATTGCTAAAGTTTTACTTATCTGTTTCTTTGCATAATTGGGGGACTTTAGCAGTAGCCCCTTGGCCATATGCTCAAACAATTGAGGATACCCCAAGAAATCTGAGCTACTGTTGTCTTTCATTCTCAAAGCTATTTTCAGTAACTGTAGTTTTTGCTTATGCTTCTGCTACGTAGAAAAAACCAAACAACAAACCTCAGTTGGTGGGCACGGGAGGATGGGAAGGCCCGTAACCATTTCCCCCGTTTTATTTTCCATAAAATGTGGGCATTTTAAGCAGAAAACCTGACAAGTCGTTTCCTATCATGCATTGTAATTATCTATTATAATAGGGAATAAAGGATTAATTAGTTTTCAAGCTGCAGATATGATTTAATTAGTTTTCAAGCTGTATCTGAAACACCTGTCTTAGCAAAATCAAAATGCTTTCATTTGGGGGGGGAAATAGGGGAGAGGAGGAGAGGAGTGAGTTCAGGGTTGCTGGCGTTGCTGACCCATGGGGTCACTCCTCCATTTTATACCCTCGTAGAGATGTGATGTGTTTTTTAACTGTCAAATTTATGACAAGTGTTTAACTGGAGCGATACGTGCGCACACTTGCTCAAGACATGTCATTGCCGGTTCGTGCCACGGCTCCCCAAAATCGAAGGGATTTTGAGTGTCCTCTGTAAGGTGCATGTGCTGAACCCAGGGAATAGAGTAAAGGATCATAAACCACTGTTTTTTTGTGAAAATCTCGTCTCCAGTCACTTTGCCGGGGGAGGGCAAAACAGTGGCTGTGAAACTCTCCTCTGGTCGTCGGTTTGGGAACAGTTCGGTGCTGAGTGCTCGGATTCGGTCGAAGGATGTTTTTGGTGCCTGCGAGCGGCAGCTGAAGTTTCCACTGTGGGCAGCAGCATCTTTCCATTGGGATTAAATGTGATTTGGAAGGAAAAATAGGTGTAAACCAGGAGGATTGAGGGGTGGGCTTTATCATGGCGTCGCTGCTAGTGCCCGGCAGCTGCGGGATGAACCCCCCAACTGCGGCTTCATGTGGGGGCCAGCTCTGTCCATGAGTGAAACTACATCCTCTCTACTATCTTTTTCCTTCCATAATATCATCAGCAGCACATAATCTGCAAGAAAATAAGCTCCTTCTTCCTTGCACCTCCCCAGGGTCACTCTCGAGGAAGAGGTGTCCAAAGGAACAAAGTTTGCTTTTCGAAAGCGAGAAAAATGAACCATTCCTGGGAAAAGCGCTTTTTTGTGTTGTCGTTTGTGTTTTTACTGACATCCAAAGTTTTTTTCGGGGCACTTTTTTTTTTTTTTTTTTTTCCCCCCCACCCTCCACCTCCTTTTCTCGCCACCACTTTTTGAATTACGCTTTACAAAGCCGCTCTACCTACCCGGGCGGGCGCGGGGTGCAGCGTGCTTTCTTCCCGTAGTAGTAGTAAAGGTCACGCTTCCCCGCGGTGGCTTTTTTGGCTGGGTTATTTTTAACTTGGAGCAGCCCGTCCGCGCTTCGCCTCTCCCTCGCGATCGCATTTGCACGCGACGGGGTCCGCAGGAGCAGAACGACAAACTGGTTGCGCTTGAGTTTATTTTCTTGGTGCGTTTTGGGTGGATTTCTTTTTTTTTTCTAATTTTTTTTTTTTTTTTTTGGAACCGCTGGAGCTCTGCGGTTGGGTTGCGCCTGGTTGCTCGCCAGCAGCTATAAATAGCGTTGTGTACAAGCAAGAAGTGCCTGAATGAGGTTGAGCGGCAGGAAAGGAAAAGCCCCTTTTGGCTTCCAGCTGGCTGCCGGCCAAGCAGCGCATTGCTTCAGCAGATGAGTGTTTTGAGGTAGCGTGGGAAGGAGAGAGCAGTGAGTAAGATGGTCTTTCTCCGGTTCGAGGTGTGTGTGGATGTCTGTGTGTGTGTCTTTTGTCGGGGTTTTATTTTATGAATGACCTCCCGCGGGCAGGGCAGTGCTGCCGGTGGGGCAGCCGCGGGCTGCGAGCGGTTTCCTACCGGTGTTTGATCCCTCGAGGCGCTGATGAGCGAGCCTTGGGATGGACGGAGCGGTGAGGATGCTCTGGAGGACCACCTGGTGAGAGGTGGTGCTGGGTTGGGAAACAGGTAGGTTTTGGTTATGATTTTGCCCCTGCTGCTGATGTGTTTGATGTCGGTTAAGTTCTCCTTCCTTTTTTTTCTGGTCTGGGAACACACCATCGTATTCAAACTGGGGTGTTGCACGTGTTTGTGAGTGTCTCATCTCCAGCACTTCCCCTGACGCGTTGTGATCGTGGTGGGTTTTGGACTTTCAAGGTCAAGAAGTGGGAATAGCCCCTCTGTGATGGGAGGGATGGGACTGTCATGCATCGTTCCCTTCACCCTCATCATCTCTGACGCTGAGCCACTTGTTGGGCACCCCGAAGAGTGCCCGAAATCCCAAATACATTTTCTTGCATCCAGACTTTCCCTTCCCAGGGGATGGTGATGATTCCTTGCATTGCTGTAGCACCGAGTAGACCATGGTGCAGTTTGGGCTGTGCAAACCGACTAGAAGGAAACACTCAAAATCAACCTTGCTAAATAATTTTTTTTTCCCTAAATGCATAGCTAACATAATTTTTGAAGAACTTTAAGAAGTTTTTTATTTTTTTATCTATATATATTAAAGAAGAAAATAAAAAAGTGCCTTTAAGTGCCATATATAGAAGCATGGATTAAATGGCATTGTTACTGTTGAACTAAATGAGTTTTTACGAGAGCACTTAGAGACGCTTTTTCAATAAAGCCTGTATTGGACTGGGGAAAACTTGACTTTTCTCTCTCCAGTGATTTCAGCTCCACTGGAAGGTTTTCTAGGAAGAGCCACAGCTCAGCCTGGAGAGCCTGCCAGATTTGTGGGAAGGGAGAGAGGATGAGGGGAGAGTCTGCTATCTTTGGCTTTCAGTTCTGAAAAGAAAAACAATGAAAAACCCCTCCAAATTTCTTTTTTTGGCTATAAACTGAATTTGCTAAATTTCAGTCTGAAACTTGAGTATTTCAGTGAGTTATGAGGTACTAAAAACTGGGGCAAGAAGTAGAAATATTTAGGGAATTTATTCACTCTTCTCTCTCCCTATTGTAATTTGTTTGCAAACCCAGTAAGAAACATCTACGCTAAAAGAAATATTGTCTTTAAGAAATACAATTAACGATTTATTTAACTGGGTAAGATTTCTTAAAACTTCAAAACTGATGAATTAGCACTAGGAAAAAAGTAATCAGGACATTTAGGGATCAGCTGATGTGCTGATGAAGGCGGCATTAGTTTTTAATAGCGATGGTAACGAGTTAATGATTGCTTATATGGCAGAACAATATATTCAAATGTTTATGGTCGTCTGTGCTGTGCCATGCTATGAATTAACAGTTGCTCTAAACCATCACTGCGTGGAATAACCTCAAATCCTGCGCCGTCTCCGTCAGAAGAGCCATGTACTGTGAGGTTGCTCTCTTAAATGTTTTGGGGACTTTCCCTTTTATTGAAGCTTCCTGCTGACTGTGTTGATCAGCCGGCAATATAGGTTACGCAACATTAATTTAATAAATAAATCAATCTCCCTCTTTTTGGTTTCATAGCTATTTGAATGCTATAGCTGTGTTATATTGCTGGATATTTTTTTCTCCCCTTCTGTAATTGAATGGTCTCAAAATCCAGAAACGACACCCTATTTATTTGAACTGTTTAGAGGAAAATTATTTTTATGATTGGTCTTTTGTGTCACGGTCTTATTTTTCACTATCTGATTTAGGTAGCTAGAGTAAAAAGGACCAGAAAAAAAAATCTGCCTCATTTGAATAGCTGATATTTCTTTTATAGAGATTCAGGGTGGAATTTTTTAATTTCTGTTTTTAAAGCAGGACACAGAGGGCTTGTTCAGGAGAACCCAAAATACGAAGGTTCTTTTGTGCTGTCAGGATATCGAGGCTGCTTTGATTTCCCATGATGAAATGTAAGATGCTACAGGACTAAGGGTTGCATGAGAGATCCCAGTGGGTACACTCTGGAGGGAGTGGGATGGGATGGGTGACACAGACTGGAAATGCCATTAGAGGAATTTGATGACAAAGGTTGACAGAGCCTTCCTTAAACCCCCATGAAGGCTGTGAACCCCGAGTCCTGGTGGGGCCAGCAATTGCAGATCGACAGCAATTGCTTCAAGTTGCAGTTGCTTGAAAAGGCCAAAGTTGACCCTGCCGGAATCCAGGGTTGTGATCCTGCTTGGTGTTCTGTTTGTACCGCACAAGATCCTGAATTCCACCATGTCATGGTCGCTGCAGCCAAGGCTGCCCTCAGCCTTCACCGCTTCAACCAGACCCTCCTTGTTGGTGAGCACAAGATCCAGCCGCGCTCCTCTCCTGGTCAGCTCAGCCACCATTTGCATCAAGAAGTTCTCATCGATGCACTGGAGGAACCTCCTGGGCTGTGAATGGCTGTGGAGGCCTTCCAGCAAATATCTGGGTAGTTAAAATCCCTCAAAGTGCTGCTACTCTGGTTACTCAGGCAACCCCAAACTTAGGGTGGGAGTTTGGTAGTTGGCAATTAGTGACCACTTGGCCCTGCGTCTGTCCTCAGTGACTTGCAACGCCAAGAAGACAAGGTGACTGAAAGCCCTGGAAGAAGATGTGAGGCTGATGTCTCTGGACACTGGGCAGCTCCTCAAACCCGACCCTTTCCCAGGGGAAGGGGCTTCCAGTCATGCTGGAGGAGGAGACCTTGGGTCTCCTGCACCATGACCTGCAAGCACTGTCAGAGGAGCAAGCCCATGGCGGCCGGATCCCAGTGCAATTGCTGCCCTGGGTGCCTGGTGTCCTGTGCCACCATCCCTGGTGATTTTCCTTCCTGTTGTGCTGTGCTTTTAAGAAACCTGCTCTTGGCTTATTCTCCCAGAAGCTTAGGTAAAATATATGTTTATAAATCTGTGTTCTGCCATCCAGCAAAATGAGCTTAGCCGAGTGCTGGATCGGAGATTGTGGCACCACACTGAGCAGCTCTGATTGGATATAATCTATTTAAAATGTTGAAAGTTCCTTTTTCTATTTTTTTTTTCCTCTTCTGCAGTTATGTAGGTGATTTGAAGCAGATAATTGTCACCAACTTGTGGTTCTGTCCCTTTCCTCCCCTCTGTGTGAAGGTCTGTAAGGACTGAGCTGGGGCGCAGAGGGACCGACCGCTCCCCAGCACCGCCGCGATGCTGAGGTCACCAGAGGAGCCTTTTCTAACAACAAGACCTTGCTATCTAGGGAAACACTGTTTTATCTTGGTGATAAGGTGCTGTTTATGTTTTTTTTTGGCAGATAGCCTTCTCCTCTTACAGTCACAGCTACTGGATGAGTTAAGTCATCCAGCTTTAAGGAGACTGAGCCAAGGGAGGCACTTGGAGTTGCTGCTTCTCTGTCCTGTGAACTCCTCTCCTTGGTGGCCTTTGTTCGTTTGCGGCAGTGTAGCTTGTTGATAGGGAAGTGGTGTTCTCTAATAAATGAGAGATAACAGATAAGGGCGCATTAATGGTGGAAGGTGCCGCATGAGAAACAAATGCCAAAAGCACTTTGGGAGCCGTTGGCCACGTTTCCCTTCTCATGTGGACTTCGGTGCACTCCTGGGCTGCACAGTTCATGCAGTGTTGTTAGGATGTTAATGGCAGCCCTGAAGCTCAAATCTGCTTTGGCTGTGGTTACTATACCTCTACTTTTTACGCTGATTTTTTTCACTGTATTAAGTGTATTTTCTAGTTAAAACATTTCTTGGCATGATACACTTTTTTGTTGTCTAAGCGTCTATTGTTCATAGTTAGCAGAGGGAACCAGAAGTAGTTCTGCTTGCGGTGATGCCACGTACCCAAGTTTCTCTGCTCCAGAAGGGATTTGCATCTCCCAGTGCAGCTGGGAAGGTCATGCATCAATAAGGAGAGGCTGAAACCACGCTGCTGGGCAAAACAAGGTCAGAGACTTTATGTCTTAACTCCTCTGTTAAGTCAGAAAAAAAAGGTGGATGAGAAGATAAGCTTGTTCCCATTAAAAGAAACAAAGTATAGCTATATTGTTTTTTTGGATATATTGATGACCACTTTTCCCTCATCCCATTGTTGAGAGGAGGGATGATGTAGTCATCAGAGCTCTGGGCGTATGGAAAATCTTGGGCTGATCCCCATCTCTCTCGCAGGCCGTGATTCCCAGTGGTGCTTGGTAACTTACTTTGCCTTTTGGTGTCCCAGCTCTTAGTCTGCAAGCTGAGAAAACACTTTCCAGATGCATTGGGGGTCTGAGAATAATGTATCAGTGTTTGCAGGGTACTCAAGCTGTTAGGTGGAGGTTATCTGTGCACCCAGCATGTGCGTGTTGGAATTGTCTCCTGATGAAGTGTACAAGAAATTGCAGTTGCGATAAACCCACGTGAGTATAAAGTACTTGCTTTCTTAGGTGCTCAGGTTGCATCAGTTTGGGTTGAGTTGATGAACTACCAGCTCATGACAAGTGCGTTCAGCGTGCGAAGAACACGATGCGTCATCTCCAGCCAGCAAATCTCTTCTTTGCTGCTTCTGTTATGTACTTCTTCTGTTTACTTTTACATACATGTGCTGAAATCATGGAGTAGGTTTTGCCGGGTTATTTCAGGGGCAAAACACCACAAGTGATCTGGATGCCTGTAGTCACTGGAGAGCGTGGGTTGCAGGCGTTGCTAGATCATGTTTTCCTTCTCTGTTTGGAACTTGGGAGTACGAGATTGCACGGGGTTGTGTTTCTGAGACATGCAAAGCAGTGTATTTGAGCGTAGAGTGTAATTAGCAGCGTAATTAGCCTTCTAATTAATGAGAGCCTTGATTTTGACATCCAAAATAGCGTGATGATGGTCGGGGAAAAACACGTCTCTGCGATGGGGTTGCACAGTGTCCCTAATGACTGTGTTGAGATCTGCTGGTCCAGGGCATTCGAGCAGAGCTGCCGTAGAGATCCCGATGAAATATGTAGGGCAGGGATGTGTGCTATTAGGGGAATGGTGTAGGCACACTGCCATGGAGGTAGAGGTTAAATCACTGTGGCCTAATACAGATTGGCACTAAACCTTGCCAAATTAAACGTTCAACCTTTCCTCTGTCAGAGGTTGCATTAACCAATGGTGTAATTAAGGAAAAAACAATAATTTTGCTCAGAAAGAGAGTTGAAGAGGGGTCTTGTACCTTGAGGTGCAAGAGTGAATAATGCAAATGTCTGTCGAATTCAAGTGTTCGTACTAACAGGTTTTTACCAAAAATAAGTCAGTAGGGAGAATTAATTCTGGTGCCAAGCAGTAAGTTCCTGCTGCAAAATAATGTGGCCTAAAGAAGTGGAGAAGATGGAGTGTGCTTAAAAGGGAAGGTAAAAACGCTCTTTCATTAGTGAGGTGTCAATGATAATTGGCTGTTCAGTGGTTGCTTTAGCGGTATCAGGTGGGCAAAGGGTCAGACCCCACTGCTTTTTGTTTTCCCCCATTAGAGGAGATCCTTTGGAAAGTAATTTTTGTGCTGGGTCTTGCCTTCTTCCTCCATCTTTCTAGCGGTTTGGAGCCCTGTTGTAAACTAGGTGCTAAGTTACTTAGCTTTTATTTTTATATTGTGTTTTTCCATTTTTTCCAGTAAAGGAGGAGATGTCATTCTCTAACCCTTCACTTAAAAACAAGCATAATGCAGGTCTTCTCCGAGCGGAGATGGTAAAGGGAATCAGAGAAGAAGGTTAAAAATCAAACACCTTACTCTTTCCTATTTCTTTTGTTTTAACATGGAGGGAACTGGAAAAATTGATGGCTCATGGTAAAAATTATTCTGAGCAGCTGAGCCATTTAAGCTAGATTTTGGTTTTGCTTGTTTCTTTGGCCCTGCGTCATCCATTCGCACCGATGAAGACCACTGGTCTGGGCAGGAGCTTCACAGGAGCAATGTGCTGATGTGGTGGCCCAGACCTGCACTGATTCTAATTTTATTCCTCATGATGCTGTATTTTTTTTTAAATTTTTTTGAAGGCTCCTTTCTGCTGTAGCAATTTGGTATCATCTCAGCAAACTGTGCAAAACCGAGTGCCTTGGCTGTGGTGATTTTGGAATGCTGGAAGGAAATGGTTTGTTTTTTGTGTTGGGATGAGCTGTTGAGTACCTGATCCTTTGTAGTGAGAAAACCGACCTGTCCCATTGCAACTGATACTTTCCATGGTGGAAAGAACACAAGTGGGCGTTGTAGGGATGTGGAGGAGGAGAACATCCATTTTCTTGGGCTGGAGGACCAGTGTGATGGGGAGAGAACCTATTTTCTTGGGCTGGAGGAGCAGTTCACACTCGGTGGAGGTGGCAATCTGCTTGCGAGGTTACCATCAACCAGTCTGCAAGACATCTTCAAGGGGAGTGAGACACCCAGGAGCCACGTAGTCACTGATAACCAAGCCCAGGCTCTGTGAAGATGGTCTCAGCAGCTGTGCTGGTCCTTTCATCTTTTGAAGATGACCTGATCGCTGTTGAGGAATCATGAAAAATGCCCGGTTTAACAGCGTGGCTCTGACGGCTGCAATATCAGCCCAAGCTCTGCCAGGAACAGCCCCTCTGGGTGTTGTTTGACTTGACCGATGGAAGGTGCTCGTTCAATTAATGCTGCATCACGGTTTGCTTTCGGTAACGCACGAGGTGTCAGCAGTTTTGTTTACGAGCCTCCATGCTCTCCCAGTTTAAGTCGTTCCTGACAAAAGGAAATTTAAATGGTTGCATCGATTCCTGGCTCCGCGGTGCAAAATACCCACACGTGGCAAAGATGCAGAGATTTTTCAAAGCAGCCTAAAGGATTTAAAGTGCTTTTAACATCTCAGGCACCGGGCTCCCGGGTCTTGGACCACTGCTTTTGAGCATCTCTTAAGTCACAAACAGATTTAAAAGATAAAATGCTGGAGGCTGTTAGTTCTCTCTGTGCATACTTTATTTATTATTTCTTTTGAGGAAGGCATGCTTACTAAATTTACCCTTTGTGGTGTTTAGAGGTTGATGTTCACAGATTCTGTCTTTCTGAGGAGCTTGTTGGGTTTTGTAAAGAACATTATGACTTAGAAGCAAGATTTTGGACACTTTCTCCTAAGTCTTCTTGTCGCTGAATAAACTACTCAAAAACACAGCCCTTAACAGTTTAATATGCAATACATGTAAGAAAGTAAGATGCTTTCTATTGTTTAAGTAAAGGCTTAAAAATAGTGTGGGCGTTGTTCTTTTGATTTGTGGTTGATTTTTTTTTTTTTTCAGGAAACCCAAGCTTTAAACAGAAGTAGCTAATTTTTTCCACTTTTTCACAGATTTTAACATGTTCCATACTTGAAACAGTTCCATACTTTGAAACATTTTTTGAAAAAGCCAATTCCGTTTGCTTAAAAAATTCGCAATATCGTATCTAAAGAAGTACCAGTATTAAAGGAAAAATACGGAAGAAGAAGAAGAAAAAAAAAAAGAATTTCAATTTGAAACTGTTTTACATGTCAGATATGTTGGAGTTAATTGGCTTTTGTATCGTGTTCGTCTGCAGTGGATCTACCAAAATAGCCTAGATGATTGCTCTGCTCCATCTGGTTATTATCTTGCTTCTTGTAATATCCTTGTGCCACGCTGTTGTGGCCGGCCGCGGCTGAGAAAAAGCTTGTTGGAGATTCCCGAAGATCTGCTCTGTTATACGTTACCAACTTGTCAGGGACTCACTTGACAAATTGAAAATTAGCCAAATGCTTTTCCAAGCCAAAAGTAGCCTGAGCTGCTGTCTATGCATCATACCAGAGAGCCCTTTTTAGTTCCTTAAGGTGGCTGACTCCAAATACTCTGCAGATTATTAATAGTGGCCTAATAAACCTGGAGAGCGATCCTATAAATTTCTACATGTTCGGGGGTCAAGCAGTGAAGTCAATATTAATTAATAGTGAAATGTAGTGTTTTATTTCATGTAATCAGCCTCCTGACAGTCTGAGCAGTCTTGGAGGTTAGTTACGCTCAAAGAGTGGGAGTGATGCCAGAGCAGCCCATGCTCCGTCGTTGTAAAACAGCAAATAATCTCGAGCGTCGCAAAGCTGCAGATTCAATACGTTGCCTGAACGAATTATTCCCCGCTCTTTCACAAGGGGTGGTAGGAGCGACGTTCTGATAGACCTCATGGTGGTTTCTCCTTGCCCCCTCCACCAGTTCTCAGTGCAGGAGCTTTGCAAAGCAACAGAAAAAAATTGATTTGCCACGAGGAAAGGACAGGAGTGCAAAGAGCCAGGTGTCAGGGCCACCTTGGGTGTTTAGCAGCTTCAGTGGCTTCATGGTGGCAGCTTCAAGGCAGAAAGTTGCAGGGAGAAGGGAAGGACACGTGGAGAAGGTCTGTACTCGTAGCACAGATGGAAAAGGAGAAGGGGTCCAAAGAGAGGGGAGGAGATGTCCCTGAGGACGTTGCTGATGTCAGCTCTAGTATAAATTAAATGACTTCAGAGTTGTTTAATGTGTGCTACTTAGAATATTTGACGGATTAAAATTCTTTTTTTTTTTTTTCTGTAGCAAGATTGTGTTTGTGTACCTGGACTGTCAGGTTACTGTGCTCAAAAGCAAATCCATTTATTTGAAGGAGTGATTTCTAGATTATTCTGCCTTTCCATAGTTCATCTGCAGCTCCTGGAAATTCCTCATAAACTCTTCTGCTTTGCCTGGCCAGCAGCGGGCAGCTCGCACGAATTTGGCTGTGGTTTAGGGACACCCTTAGTGAACAAGGGTGGGCGTTACCTGAAACTTAGAGAAGGATGTTTGATGATAAAAACCTTCTTGTCCAGTAATTCTGCCTTCATTCATTTTCGTACTAGCTTGAAACTGTATTGCACCCCAAATGCCATCCTCCACCCCCCAAAAAAGGCTGAGGGGGAAGAGAGGAGGAAAAAAATAAAGATTATTTTCCAGGCAGATGCAGAGATTCTTCCTAGCTGAGGATATATGACAGTGGAAAGATGGATGCTTCATCCAAATATTTGTATTTTGTCTCCAATTCATTATTAGAGTGAGTTAGGATACCTTTTGACTACCATCTTTTCTCCAAGCTGCAGGCTTCTCATAAGTTATTTATGTGGGATATGTTACCTTATTAATTATATTCCTATATAACCTTACGGGGCTGATGCAAAATGTTCCCCAGCGTGAGAAGGATTCACGTGTGACGGAGCCAGGCTTGATCCACGACTCTCATCTCTGAACCTGTGCTATACTTCATCCTTGAGGGAGAAAATTAAAAAAAATTTGCAGAGATTTGTGGCTAGTTAACCCAGGTAATACTTCATTTTGGTGGAAGAAAAAAAAGAGATTTGTGGCCGGTGAAAGCTTTACTATTGAATTTTTAAAAAATCACGTGTATACACATGCACACATAAATACAATACATGAATATAAAATAAACATATATTCACTGCCAATGCTACTGATGGTACATTAGTGTTTTACTTTGATTTAAATACGTTTCTCCTGCCATCCCCTTTGCAGCTGGAGTTGCAGTTTCCAGGTTGCAGGGCCTTTACTTAAGTCCATCACCTTAGGGCAGCTGGATCGTGCCCGAGTGTGTTGATGTTTCCTAAGCAAATCTACTCTCTCTTTTCTTTATTTTTCTTTTCCCCGCTGCTCAAGCTGATCAGCTCACTCAAAGAAGATGAAATTTTGGTTGAAGTCTTCCTGTGTCTCAGTTTTGGCCCCTGTTCAGTGGAGCGCATCTTGCAGTTCTAGTTTAGACACATCATATATTTATATATCTTGTCTTAATGTCATGGTTAAGGCCTTCGCTGAAAGGTATGGACTGAAGCGTGTTGCCTGAATGCTCTCCGAATTGGGATTTTTAATAACAATAACCAGATGTTAGGCAGCCTGTTTTGGGGAGGGGTGTGTGTAGATGGAGGATAGGATCTGTTTTTTTCTAACACTTAAGGATGCAGTTGTTCATTGTTCACATTTCTGTATCCAGATGCGAATGAAAATAAAATGTTCCCGATTTTAACCATTTTTTCAACAAAATCATTTAAATCCTGTCTCAAAGCTGGGGCTTTCCCTCCACAAGCTCTTCTTTTCCAAAGTGTTTCCTGAAGGAGGTGCTGGGCAATTTTGTTGTCTCTCTGCCAGCTCTGCTCCCGCTCAGCCTTTTGACGGTGGCATCATCTCAGCGGACGAAGTTTTCAAAGGTGATGCCCATTTCTAAACCTATCCTGAGAAGAAGCTGGTGGGTCGAAAGACTTTCGCTTCTGCCATCTTCTTGGCCAGATGTTTTCTTCCATCTGGATTGTTTGAGGTTATGATGGAGCTGCAGGAGGGATCACCCCGGGGGTCAGCTCTCCATCGATCTGTTCAACAAACCCATGGGGCATCCCAGAGGTGGTGCAATCCTGCATACTTCTGCAGCCGTGGCCTTTTTCTGTGTTTTTTTTTAATAGTGTTTTGACTTCATCTCTGGCTGTAATGGATTTTGTGCAGTCGAGGAGATGAACTGAGACGTTCCGCTCGACGATACGTTGTAGACGACCTCTCCTCTGCCGCAGGAGCGCTTTCTCTTTCTGTCCGTGTGGTTTTTTAGCCGTAGCGGCCAAGTTCCGAGCGTGCATTGTCAAACCCATCACAAAGTTTTTTGGTTGACAAAGCGTGTGTGCGTGCAGCCCCGAAGTGCCCAGTATTACAGTGGGTTTTCTTTTAAGGCCAACTGTGTCAAAAACAGGACTAGATGATCTTTTGAGGTCCCTTCCAACCCCTAACATTCTGTGGTTCTGTGGTGTGAAAGCAGGAGAAATAACTGGAGATCAGTTAATGTGGTTGGGAGATCACTTTTTGGGGGAGTGTTGTTTGGTTTTTTTTCTTCTAATTCACGGGACTGCACATTGCTCTTGGTTTCAGTGGGGATGAAGATGTGTTCCTATGGATTTAGATTTAGTTTTATGTCTTCTCCTAATGTCCGCCTCCTCCCCGCTGCAGCATTTCTTGTTCATTTTCTTGTCTTTTTTTGAAGCGTGTCCCTTCTATAAAGCTCAGCAGCTTGAGCATCTTTTAGTCTCAGTTTAAGCACATGCTTATGTGCTGCCTTGGGTAGGGCAGGATTTAAGTCCTGAACTGCCACTTTCCCTGAGAATCTCTGAAAAATAAATACAAACATCCAGATTTTTTCGGTTACACCTGTGATATGGGTAAATAAACAGCTCAGTGTTTTCCTAAAGGACCATATGTATTCCATAACTGTACCCAATAACACATTTTGTGCAGACAGAGATATTTTGGGTGAGACTATCCGCCCAGACGTATTTTTTTCACTGATAATCTTTGTGTTTAAACTGAAGCTTTTGTTGCTGTAGCTGCATCAGCCAGGGAAGGGATGACCACGATGTTGGGGGAAGCGCCGTGTTGGATGATTAAATAGTTGCTTTTGGAGCTAATTCCTCTTTTGTGGGGTAGGTTTGAATGGGTAGAGGCTGATTAATGCCTGCCATTGAGTTTGGGCATTCATGCCTGAACTCCAAGTGTCATTTTTATGATAGAGGGAGGCAAAAAAGCAGAGGCAAGAACTGGTTTAACTGGTAAAGTGTTGGCTTGGAAGTAAGGACGTGGTGGGTAGGAGTCCAGGGCGCCTGCCTTGGCTATGTTTTGTTCTCCAGGATAGGAAGGATATTGTAGATCTCAGCACCTTAATATCTGGGCAGGTCTGAACCTTGAGCTCGTTTTCCGGAGGGTGTCAGACCCTTTGCATGACTCGTGGGTTTAGGTGATGCCTCCCCAGACACCTCCAGATTTGCAATCAGGTGTTGGAATTTGGTCCTCCATCTTCGTCTTAATTTTTTTTACTGAGTGCTAAGAGGTTTTGGGTGTGATGCTGAGACACCCTTTTTCCAAATGGCTCCGTCTTGTATTTGCAGGGGAGCTTGAGTGCAGGATTTAATGCGAACACATCCCCTGTCAAAATCTGTATTACATGGAAATAGGGTTTACTGAACTCCCGTAATCTCAGGTTTGTGTAGCTGAGTGATGGAGTAGTTGGCCTACTTTGAAGCGTGAGAAAGGGAATGTGTAAGGGGAAGCAGGAACTGGAGTTGCTAAGGAAACACAAGCAGGGATGCTTGCATGGCTCTCACCTGATCCCTGCTGAAGCAGGTCCTCGGCGCACGTTTCCTTTCATACAAATTTCATGCAGCCTCTTGGGTGAATTTCATGATCACAAAAATCTGCTTGAATAGTCCTCTCTAAGAGTGTTTCTCCTGCAGCACTCAAGGGACAGCAGTGGCACCCAGCAGGACCCTAAGGAGGTCGGGGACACGTGCTGGGGACGCCTTGCCCGTTGGCATCATGGCCAGTCCCTAAGGGTTGTGCTGGGGAATGAGACAAATCAGGATTTCTGGGATCACTTTTGGGAAACTGCAACTCTCCCTCGCTAGGCAGAAATGCAGAAGGTTCAGTGGTTTCTTCACTCGTGCCCGTATTGCAGGACATGGGGAGGATGCTGGACCCGTTTGCATTATCCCTGTTTTCATTGCACGTCCAATTGTCCTTCGCGTTTGTCCCTCTGGACTGTGAGTCCCAGAGTACTTTGCTATTTGAATAATTTGTGCCAGGGCGTGTACCTGCTGCTTAGCACACCTCGTACCGGGAAAGATGACTTTCATTGAATTTATGATTATGCAGGTATTTTCCTTCCTGCAAATGTTTTATTTATTGCAATGGTTATGGATAGCTGCACTTACCGATTCTGTTGAGGCAAAACAACCTTCTACAGCTGCTTTTTTTTTTTTTTCTGTGCACGTGCAATAAAAATCAATCCTGGCAGAAATTTGAATATCTGGATTCCTCTTGGCTTCCCCACCTTGTAAGGTTTAATAATATGTTGTAAATGTTTTCATCAACTGCTCCTGTGTTCTTTAATTGAGTGCAGATGAATCTTGAGTTAATGTTTTTTGTATGACCGGGGTTTTTTTCCGTGTTTAAGCAGCGATCCGTTCAGCTTAAGCAGCGAATACTTTTGGGGGATGGATGCAGAACTGTTTGTAGTGTGATTATTTTCTTAACTTTAGAATTAAACAGTTGAGGAGGAAAGCAATTGAAACTTTCCTGTGCCGGTTGGGTCCTTGGGAAGCAGCCTGTACCATGCAGGAATTGGAAGCAGCTGGCTTTGCTTTATAATTAATCAAGGGAGCAATTATCTTGTGATAATCTTGCCCCCTTCATCTCCTATTGCATAAGTAAACGGAACTTCAGCCTGTATAAATTGAGTTTCAGCCTTCCACCTTATGCTACCAGAGGTGAAAATTCAGGTGTACCCTGATGAGCTGCCCTTCCATCAGCTCTGCCCGGCTCAGCATCCCCGTCACCCCAGGATGGCGCAAGAAGGGCCTGAGCTGGGCTGGTTCTGCCAAGGGCAGTGCTGGAACCCAATGCCGGCTCATGGGCAAGCTGTCCCTGACTTGGTCGAGCAGGGACAACATTTCAAACGGCCACTCAAGGAGAAGGTGTGTGTAAGTGCTGCAGGGCTCTGGTTTACACGCAAATAGCTGTTTTTCAATTTTATTTATTTATTCCATAACTAAGCGTTTCTGGCCAGAGGCTGCTGCTTTGAGCTTCAAACAGAAGAAAGGGACCAATTAAAACCTGACAGGCACCTGGTGAACGTGTGGCTGCGGAGGCAGCACCTGGAGTTCAGTAGGGTGGCGTTGGGTGAGGTGAGCTCAGATTAGCTGAACTCTTGTCCTTAAGAGCCTTGGTTACATCTGAACTCGCAATGGACTTGAGAAGCGGTTGGCACGCACATGGACGGCTTTGGGGCAAAACCTCAAATCCCTTTTGGCCAGCCCTCCCGAGCGCTGCCAGGGGGTTGGTATTGTCACTTCTGCAGTGCCCCAGGCTGGGCTTTGCCTTTCCATGCTCTTTTAGGTCCCGTTTAAAAGGAAGAAGTAGGCACATCTGAATAGCAGACTCTGCATTCATCTCTAATTTTATTCCTTCCCATTCTTCTGCTATATCTTCCTGCTGGGAAGGTGAAACCATGAGCTGAAAGGAACTGGCTTCTCGTTTGTCAGCGGCGCCGGCGTGGCCCGTTTGCTCGCCCGGAGGCGGGGGACGCTCGGTGCCAGCTCCTGTTCAAAATACATTTGGTTTCTAAATTAAGATGAGGATTCTGCAGAAACACTTGGCATAGGTGAGTTGGAAAAAGGTTTTAAGGGTGAGCAGGTTATTTATACTCTTGCCGCGTGCGTCCAGCCTGTGTTTGCGCTGCTAAGTCGTTTATGTTTATTTTATGGAGAAAGACCTCTGCCATAAATACTCCTCTTACCATCAGTCATTAGCCAGAGCCATAGGGTGACCATAGGGCACAGTGTCCACCTTGAGTGGAGGAGCCTGGCTGAGGAGGGGAGTTTAAATAGGGTACAGCCCCTTCCCAAAGACCCCTCCCCTGCACCATTCGGCAACTGAGAGGAAGCAACGGGCTCGTGGTGCTCAGACAAGTGGTCCTGACCTGGGTTAGAGGTTAGCACATCCATGTGCACACGTGTATGGGTGTCCCCAGCCTCCCTCCTCTGTCCACAGGCAATTTAAACAGTGAAAAGATTTTGAGGATCCTTGGGCTGGGAGCAATCATAAGTTCATGTGGGTGATAATTCTTTAGCAAGGGTCGGTGTGTTTATGTGAGCCCTGCTGTGCTGTGGCAACGATCTCACTTTTTGAAGTCTCTGGAAAATACTAGTTTATTAGATACTCTCCTCTTCAGGACATAGGTATGAACTGGCCGTTGGGCACTCAGACTAGTAAAAGGGGTTTGGAGGTGCCTCTTGGTTCAGGGATGGAGAAAAAGGTCTTGGCAGGAGCGAAAACCTGTAGAGTATTAAAGAAAATCCCCATCTTCCCCTAAAATCTCTGCAGGGGAATTTATCCTCACATTTGTCTCACCGGCTCTTTAGTGGGAAAGTGTTAAATGTCTTCTCACATGTGCTCATCACCACAGCCTTGAGGAGATTTCTCCAAGAAATAAATGTAGCACGTGTTGAGCTAAAAATATTGCAGGAGGAATCCTTCCTTGGCCACAACCCCGATACAGGACAGCAGCTGTGAATGGTGGGGATTTTGTTTCTTTTTAAACTTTATCTGTCTTCAGAGTGATGCTGTGGTAGTCATGGGCTGTTAGAAGAGCCAAAGTCCCTGTTGACCTTGTTTTGCATCTGAGGGCGGACATGGAATGGGACTTCTTGGCAGCCGTTTGCAACGTGGGTTGGAGGAGGCTGTTGGGTTTGTTTGCAGTTACCTGCAAAAGCAGGAAACTTGAGATTACTGGGATGGGTTGAGCTTCAGTGGTTGCAGGACAGAGCATCTTTGGGGTTGCTCGTGCGCACGGTTGATCTGCTGCTGCACCCAGGGGGAGGGCGAGGAGGGGTGTCTGAGCCGAATTTTTGCAGGAATCAATCCACAACACTGAACCTTCCTCATCGAGCAGGGCACATGGTTCGCTGTGCTAACGGGCAAAATGGAAGTTGATCCCATGAATCGACTGTCTGTGCGTGCCTTTTATCAGCCTGCTGCTTCTGGAAAGTCAGACCTCTGCTGTGTCTCTCAGTGGGCTGGGTTTTCTTACGTTTGGGTAACCTTCTGCTTTAGGGCCTTTTACTCCCGCAGGTAATTTCAGTTTATTGTTTGGATTCTTGAACCCAGAACGTGAGGTTATTGCTGCCTTAATAGATTCGTGGTGTAGGATAGGGCTTCCTCGCTGGCTGTGTTAGCACCACAGGTGGATCCTGCTTCTCCTCATCATCATGAAGGTGCTGGGAAGCTGCACTCAAGGACTGGCACGCCCTGTGCTATCTGCTCCCCTCCTTTTGTTTTTTTTTCCCTTCTTCTTCTTTTACTTTCTCCCTTCCCTCCTTTTTTTTTTTTTTTTTTTTCCATTGCTGGCCAGCCACTCACTCACTACCCTAAATCCCAGTTGAGACCTGGTACTGAGGGGCAGATGAGGCAGTGAACGTATTCATCCTGATGATTTCCACATGAGCAGGGCTCTGTGCCGGTGAAAGACGTGAACTCATTGCAGAAACCTCCCAAGAACAAAGCTTTGGAGAAAGAATCAACCTTATTAGCACATTTAAGGAGAAAGGGGGTTTGTCACTGTATCAGTTTATGCTTCAGCACATTAGCGTTGTAAATCTCTTTGTGGAAGGATTGATTAAAAAACTATATTTACTTTCCCCCCTAAAAACCCAGAAAGAAAAATTTAAATCCCCAGCACACTAGTTTGCTGTAAATCTTTTAAAGAAAGTTTATAGGGTTTGATGGTTTGAAGCCTCCTGCAGTTAAATTTTTTTCTTTTTCCCCCAAAGCGATCTTTTGGTTTCCCAAGTATTCTTCTGGCCTTTTCACTTGAAAAGGAAAGGCAAACTTTCATGAATTGAGCAGGGGCACTGTTTGAATGAAGCCAGGGTCAGTGCTTCTCCAAGCTTTTCTTCCCATTGTTTGAAGAATACACTGAGGATGGTAGGAGCAGATGTGCTGCCTCTATGCAGGCTTATTCTGCCCCTAGTATGGATATGAGTTGCCTTTGCGTTGATTCCTCCCATAGTTACTGCAGTTTAGTCTGTGTTACCTAATGTATTGAGGCTGTTCATATGCGTAGGGTGAGGTCCTTCTGATAAAGAGTCGATGCCACCACCCTATTTCAAAACAGCAACAAAAAAATGGAAAAAAAATATCATTAGAACTAAAAAAAAGACTGAAATTTTTTTTGATTCTGTGATTTATGTTGTGGGATGTCTACCCTGTACTTGTGATTGCTTGTAGAGGTGTGTCTGCCCTACAGTCCTGATGCTGCTGGGGTTGGCAAACTTGGCCAGCGGTGCTCGTGCTGGAGGGTGAACTGATGCTGCATCCAGCCACTGATCACTGTTTCTTTTGTTTGATTGTTGGTTGTAATAGTACCTGCTGCTGAGATTTAATTCCAGGACCTGCCCCTCCCCTCCCCTCCAAAAAAAAAAAGTGGAAGGTGAAGGAGATTGCATTTAAAATAAGTGTGTCTGAATGATTTATTCTGCATTTTATAATACACATATTAGCCATGCTTTGAGTGCTAGACTATTAATGGGTGTGGTTTGGCCAATGACTCTCCATTTAACTCAGCTATAAATGAAATGGAGAATAGGGCTCTCATGGTCACAAATGTTTTTGTGTTAACAAAAAAAATTAATACTTTTTTTAGAGGGGAGAGGTTAAGCAGTCTCGCTTTGAAGCAGAGATGCTGCATTGCTTAAAGGCAGCCAGAAACCTGGAAGAATTTTTGCTTTTGGGGAGAAATCCTGCAAACGGGGACTTGCTTCTAGTAAAATTGAGATGAAAATCTCTGCCTTGTGTTAGTTACAGATGTGGCATCGTTTGGGCTCTGTCCCATCCTGGAAGTGCTGCTACATCACTGTGTGTTACTAGCTGGGTTCTTGCTGTTACTGTTGCTTTTAAGGTGAATTTTGTCTTGTGGGCACACATCCTTGCAACCACTGCTTCAAGGACAGTATCTCTTTCATAAGGACCGTATCTCTTTCACCTTCTGAATCTCTCATCCTCTTGAAACGGAACAATTGTTCAGCAGAGAATGTAAAGTACATCCTCATCACTACCCGCCACTAATGACAGAAGCGGTTTGTTTTGGTTGTGGGAAAACAAAAAACCTGTATAATTACTCACCTCTTCATCTCACTTTCTGTCCTGTTCTCTTACCTTGTTCACTCACATGTGTGGTCTGTGGTTTCCCCAGAGCTGGGCTCACGTCTGTGCAATACGAGGCAGCCGTGGGAGATCCCACTTGTGTGAACGATGGCTCCAAAGAAGCAGGTCATGGTCTGCTTTTCCCCTTGAAGTGGACAAGGAATGATCTTCACCCCATGAAATGCCCATATGGAAAATCTGGGACATGTATCCCACTTCCTTGGAGGGGGTTATACTCAGAAGAAATCCTGGTCTGGAGCTGCCTTTGCTACAGAGCCCTTCTAATTCAGCCTCGTCTGGAGGAAATAACTGGCTTACACCCGATCCATTATCAAAAAAAATCCACTCGCAATGAGGCTGGATTAACTCACATTTTACAGGGCCAGCTGGGAAGAATGCTTCGTGATGAAGTGAAGGTAGTTTCCACTTGAGCCATGCGCTTTCGTCTCCAAAATGTCTCGTTTTTGGAGGGTAGGATGCGTATTTTCTCACTTTCTGACAAGTACATTTTAAAAGTGGGGCTAAACTGCAACCGGTCAAACTTAACCATCGCCATGTCAAACAGACTTTGCTGTCTTCATCAGGATTTATGATGCGTTTGTGTGCTTGGAAGATGCTGTGTGATACCCAGCCGCAGGCTGACAATTCAGGGAAGCAGTCAGATGGCAAAAGGAGTGACCCAGCAGAAGCTTAGTGCAATGGGCTTGAGGTTTTGTAGGCATTAAGGTTGTTGAAGAGGACTGTAATGCACTTAATTTAACCTTCTTCACAGCACGGACGGAGGAACTTTATCCACTGATACCCGCAACTTGTATTTTTTCTACTGGGTGCTCTTCAGGCTTAAAATCCATTCCAAGATAAGAGTCTACTTAAGCCTCTAAGATTGCTTAGCAGTCAGTAGAGCTGGAAACAGCACGGTCGACTGAGGAGCAAAATGATACTGGGCATATCGGTTCCAAATCCTGCGGGGATAGCCGTGATGTGGCAGAGGCTGTTGCTACCGACTGAAAGCTCTACGGAAAGAATGGGACCAAGAAATCTGACTGTAATGAAACCTAATATCCACGCTGGTGTTTGACTTGAAAACCGCCTGTTTGAGCTCTCCTTCTAGTCCAGCATGAGACATTTGTATGCTTCCAAGAGGAACTGTAGAGAAGTTATGTCCTTAATCTGTAAATGGAAGGCGGAAATAAGAATTGGGAAACACAGGTCTTCCATCCTAGGACAATGAGATGGGAGAGTATGGCATCAGGAGAAAATACCTGGAAGGCACATCTGGCTGATGCAGACGACTGCTCTGAAAAAAAATTTGTCGATCCTTAATCTCCTACTGAGAATGCCCTGAGTTTGGGATTTCTGTTGTCCCCTAGAAATATCTTGCAGATTCATCGGGCTTCCCTGTCCATGAAATGCATGAGAAAGAGTCTCTTGCTCTGTTCTTGCTGACCCTCAAGAGGGAGGTTTGCGAGTCAAGGTTTCACAAAAGCACCTGGTACTGACTCAGCCCTGCTTCCAGGAGCCAAGGGAAATATCTGCTGAGGCACTTGGAAGCCCCTCCTGGAGTTGCTGAAGTCTGCGGGGACTTCCACATGAGCTTTGATGTTGCTGTCTGCTGCTCTTGGAAACAAAAGATTTTTGTGGAGAGCAGATAGTCGGGGTTCCTGAAGACTTGTGACTTCTGTTCTGCAGCAGCTCTCAGTACCTCTTGCTTTTACAGTGATGATCTCTCATCCAGTGCCACTTTGGCACTGTCTTTGGTGCATGCTGGGAAGACACGGAGGGCATTGCTGGAGCTGTGAGTGGGGTTTTTGGTACAGACAAACTCAGGGCAGTGGCTTTCTGGTTTGCAAACTCTCCTACTTGATGAGCAAGAGGACTCCCTGCAGAAGGGGATGAGATGGGGATTTGGGGAGATTGGATGTAGCCAGCGAGTCTTGGCATGAAAACATCAGATGTGGTGGGGCAGGATGTCCTCATCCGAGTGCTGTGCTCTCCGAGTCCTCGAGTGACTTTGAGTCTTTACAGGGAAGATGGGTTGCTCTGTCCTTCACCAGTGAAATCGCATCCACGTGAGGCTTTTTTCCAGTGGCACAGACCTGCCCTGTGCTGCTGCCAGCAGCTCCTTGGATGCTGTGTTGGGAAGAGCTCTTTGGACTGCTGTTGTAATGCTCTTGCTCAGCATTGCCGGTGTTTGCCTACCCGGATTAAAGTGTTACTAGTTCCTGAATGCAGAAATTATTTGCAGGAACTCATTAGCTTCCCTGCTCTTGAGCGCTACAGCTTTTAAGAAGTGGCTGCTAAAGGTGTGGTCAGATATGCCATTAAAATCAAAACACAATATGAATTTCACGTGAAATAGCTGCTCCTAAATGGCTGTACGCATGTGGATGTTGTTAATCTGGAGCGGAGATTAATTTTTAATCTGTTGTATTTCATTGCGATATATCCACGAAGCGAAATTGAAACGAAACAATATTATTTCAGGATAAACATGCTCGCCTGCGGGTATTCGGGAGGAACAGGAGCCCAAACAGCTCTGCTGGCACAGCTCCGCGTGTGCACAAGCTGCAAACGGATTGCAGGCAGCAATCGGCCGCTGTGATTTTAAGAGGGAACCCATGATGTGGAAAATCCTTTGCAGCTGATATGTCAGTCATACCTGAGGATCAGCCGGGAAGGAGGGATAACAGCACGTTTGCTTCCCAGTCAAGGGCGAGCAGCTTGCAAAAAACTCAAGTAAAGCTGGAAATAAGCTGCTGGGACTTAATGGGAAATTGTAGTGTGGCGTACAAGCAGTTATAATGTCAGAGAATAAGAAATAAAAACACTTGGGGGGAGGGAACAACAAACAAAAAAACACAAAACCAAAGCTGGAGCTCTAAAAAGCAGTAAGATGGATTAAAATTTCTTGCAAACCAACGTTTTCTGGGACATTTGCATGAGGCTCACTCCAAGTTATCTGGCTCTGTGGGAGACGGCTCTTTGGGAACTGTTTGCACGAAGGGTTGTGCGAGAGGATGGGGAAATTTTCAAGGTGGTTCTGGGAACTCATTAGTCTTAAAAGAAATATAAAATCTATGGTGTGTGTAAGGGGTCACTGTATTGTTGACTTTTAACATGCCTGAGCTGAGCTTCCCCACCACCCCGGCATCACCCCCTCCTCTCTTGGTGCTCACCTGTGTGTGTGGCTCCGGACGTGCCAAACCAAAAATGTTCTTCCCTGACCCCTCTGGCTGGATTTTGGGAGGGGGAGAGAAGTTCTCAGATTGTGAAGTTTGAGATGCCTTCATGCTGGCAGAGGTTTCCATGCTGGGCTGCCTCTTCATCCTCTCCCTGCCTGTGCCGGTGGTCCCGGGTGGGTTGGTCGGTGCCGGTGTCTCACACCCAGCGTGGTTGTTGCTGGGCAGGGCAGAGGGTGACAGGCTCTCATGGCACTTGGGATGTGCGGGTGTGTGGCCACGGGACTCCTCTTGTCATCACGTTCTCTCAGATCCACTGCTTGGAAGCAGTGCAATGCCACATTTTCTTTGTTAGAGTTAAATAATGCGAATTTTTTCCCTTTTTTTTTTCTTTTTTTTTTCTTTTTTTTTTACCCCCTTCTCTTTTCATGGGGAATTGCAGTGCTTTCTTTACTTCAGCTATTTATATATCCAGACAACCCTGCCTGCTAGAGCCCGTCCCTATTTTAGCACAACGCAGCTCCTTCCTTTGAGGTTGCCTTCACCTGGTTTATTTTGTGATGAAACGAGCCCATCTTCACCCTGGCTTTGCCTTCAGGGCTGTGAATTATCTGAGTTAAGAGCTATGGTGTTTTTCTCTTCGTCTTACAGAGATGCTCAAAGCCCTGGTGCTAAACAGCATCGATCCGAGGACAGACTGCCCAGGGTCATGGGCACCCATGGGAATTGGATAAAAAACCCCTTTGTTTTTTGATTTTTTTGTATAAAATGGTTTTGCAAATTGGAAGAAGCTCTAAAAACTTATGTCCTTGTTTTGTTGCATGAAAACCCACAAACCCATCGCTTCAAAAGGGTGAGGAGGGGCAATTACAGGAGATGGCAATAGTGACACACCAGGCATGTCCCTTGTATTTGGTACGGTGCTGTTTCACCTCTGGTAGAAATCGGATGCTTTTCATCGAGCTCCAACGTCGTCTGTTCTAAAAATGGTTGATGATTAATGTGATTTTTGTCCTAAATTCAGGGAATTATGAGCAGAAGGTTGGAGCAGAGCAGGAAGCAGCAGCAGTCGCCATCTCTCCCTCGCAGGGAAACACTGTCCTCCTTCCCTATTAAAAAAATGAACAAAACTTATATAATTGCTTTATACTCATAGCTGGTCAGAAGTAACTTGCCCATTTTAAGAGTCTCCTTCTGTGTTGGTTGAAAATCTTTTTCAGGATGTAGGACTGACTTCTTTCTAGTTCAAGAAAATTGTATCCTCGCAGAGCAATGTGGTAATAGTGTGTTGGTGAGAAAGTAATGCGGGTACTCTGGTTTTCTCTCATATTAAACCTTACAGTGGGTTTACCTGCTGAAATCAAGAGGATTTACAAAGAAAGCAGTGACATTCAAATGAAGTGACATTCAAATGAAGTCTGATGGTGATGGGAAACTGCTGTAAAACGTTAGGGATCGTAGCCTGAAATTTCAGGCAGTTGGAAGGCAAATGAAAAGTAAAGATAAAAAAATTCCTCCCAGGTGTTCACTTAAAAAAACAATAAAAATGTAAAGGGTGAATGTCAGGAGGACAGAGCTAGGCTCTTCTCAGGGATGTCCAATGATAGGGCAAGGGGCAACGGGTTCCACAAAAATATTGGGAAAAACTTCTTCACTGTGAGGGTGACACAGCTCTGGCACAGGCTGCCCAGGGAGGTTGTGGAGTCTCCTTCTCTGGAGACATTCAGAACCCTCCTGGACACGTTCCTGTGTGACCTACTGTGGGTGATCCTGCTCTGGCAGGGGGGCTGGACTAGATGATCTTTGAGGTCCCTTCCAACCCCTGACATTCTATGATTCTGTGTAATGCGCACGTAAAAGATTTGGCAATTCGTAGAAAGAAAATGCTAAAATGAGAAATTAAAATTCCTTATATTGTTTGAAAGGCAAGAGACTGCTGCTTTAAAAGAAGTGCCATTGGCACGTGTGGTGTGTTCTGAAATTGCTTGGGAGAGAATATTGAACTGGGCGGGGGGAAATGTAGGGAGAGACTAATTATATATAATCTTAAAATGAATTAGGTGATATATATGTAATGAAAGCAAATCCTGTTCCTGGAGAGACTTTTTAGTTTGCATTTTGATATCCTAGGGCAGTGGCATGTTGCTCTCTGACAGACAACCATTTGATTTGGAAATATGTGAGTAATTGGGAAGTGGAACCTCTTTGAATTTGTTACTTTCCCCTCTAGCGTTTGAAGGACTAATTATAGGAGGAACTGCAGAATGCCCTATGCGGGCATGCATGCAGCCAATTTTATACTTTGCCGGTTGCATGAGTCACTGCACTGCATCCTGTGCTCTTTGATACGTGTCCTTGCTTGGAAAAAAAATAATTATATATTTATTTTATAGACGGAAAGATAAGTGCGTTATACCTTGCGTTGCTGAGCCCTTACTAAAGATGCTTATGGTAAAAAGCAATATAAAAATTGTGCAGCAGCTTGGTGGTCGAGGCTGGGGATGGGCTGGGACGTGCAGGTGGTTTGGGCAGGAATAAACACACGCACGGACGGTGTGAAAGGTGAATGGCTGAAAGCTTAAACATCTTGGCAAGGCTTGTGCTGCCTGATCAATTGTGAGGCACCGCCCTATTTTAAGATGATTTTAAACTGCTTCTGAGAACCCTCCTGTCTTCAGTTCTCTGTTTACCAGCAGCAGGAGGCGACCCCTGGCTGGGCAGGAGGGACCATTTCCCCCTGTCCAGAGTCACCACTGTCCATCCCCTGGACAGCAGGAGCAAAATCGATGTGACTGACCCAAACTCCCCAAGGAGGAAAAGGAGGTTAATCAGCTGCGTGGATAATCCAGGGCACTTGGTCTGATTTTTCATCTCTACGTGTGCTCAGCCCCAGGATGGTGGGTTTGAAGGGGGGTTGAGGCCAGCGTCAAGGCAGGAGTCACTGAGCATATGAATTAAAATACTTCTCAGAAAAAAAACCACAAAACACAACAGTATTTTGCTACTTGGAAGAGCTCACAAATCCTAAATAATAATAATAATACTGTATAGATGTATGACTGTCTTAGAAATACACAAAGTCCTTCTCTCTCACTGAAGGTAACATTCGTGATGGGAGCAAAGCCACTGCTGGGTTGGGCTGTGCAGGGGGAGGAGAGAGGAGCACCTATAGCGAGGTGATGGATGTGAACCCACAAGCCTGCGTGCGAGATCTGCCATTCCCAAGCGGTGCTCATTAGAGTGCCTTACGTTAATCTTTTGTTGTTTAGGTAGCGCGGAAGGTTTGGGATCCTCTGACATTGATGAGTCAAATATTCCTCGTGGCTCGTTCCTGACCCGGTGTATAACCTTGGGCTTGGAGCTGTGCCTCCTCCTCCGGCTCTCCCCACCTGTGCTAACTGGGAGAACAGCATTTGCTGCTGTTCGTAACGCAGCGCTGGCGTGGAGAGATGCGCAGTAAACGGGGATGCTTTGCCAGGCGAGGAGGAGGGAGGCAGCGCTCACGGTTTCGGCCGAGAGCCGATGGGTGAGGTTGCTGAAGACGTGGTGCCTCCTTTGTCTCACGTTCTTTAGGCAATATCCTCTTTGGGAAGAGACTAGCGCGGTGAGGACCAGATGTATGTTAAGCCCTTGGGGCCATATTGAAATGCAAATGAAAAGTGTATTACTTCCAAGAGCAGTAATGGTGGTATAGAGATGAAAACGCCGTGTTGGTAAGACTCTGTGCAGCGAAAGGGGAAAGCTGGGTATCAGCCCTGACAGTGCTTTATCCTGCTGGGAAACCTGCATGCGATGCAATGTTGTGTTTGGGGTTTGGAGGTCATTGTTACACGGATTATTTAAGCCTGGATGCATTTTTAGCTGGACTTTGTCTAAAGAATAAACATAGCCGGGGCTGTTTTCCAGTCATCAGCTAAACAGCCGGATCGAGGGCTTGAGTCAGCGATCCCTGCAAAACGTTAGTGCCTGCATTCGAAAAAATTTCCTAACACTTTTTGCTTTTGAAAATGTAATCGTGCATAAAGTGATGCATGTTATTTTTACTTCGCAAACAATTCTGGTGCCTGGGCTCCGTGTGTGTGTGTGTGTCTTGGCTCTGCTTCTCGCTTGTGTGCTCTGCTTCCTGCTGCATCCATGCGTGTCTGAGACAGCAACCTAAAGATGGGATGAGTCTTCTTCCAAGAATAAAAGAGCTTGATTACCTCCTTCTGAAAAAAACAGTGGCACAGGAGTTATATTTTCGTTATGCGAAGGACACGTGGCCTCTAGAAGCATAACTAACATGTAGTCCTTGTCCCACTAGGAAGAGTCTGCTGGAAACAGGTGACTCCAGCTCTTGCTCCAAGGCTGTAGGTCTGCCCTTGCTTTGAATTCAATCTGTGGAACAGCTTTTCAGTAGAAATGCCAGTATCATTCAGATTTTGTGGCGAGATAACTAGTCCCCATTAGTAATCCCATGCTAGTAAGGTACCTTTTATGTCAAGAAAGACAATATGTTAATTCCTCGCTCTGCTGAGATCAAAGGTGGTTGTGAGATGCCAGCTTGGACCGAGCACTGTGGTGACTTCTCCTCTCTGCTTAGATTTTTCAAAATTGTGTAGTGTCTTGTGAATGCTTAATGTGAGACATCTTAAACAATTTTTTTTGTCCCCTCGAGGATCAGGCACCTTATCAAGGTACCTTAGACTGGCTACACCGCATGAAAATCTTTACTCTGAAACTTTGGATGCACGTTCTCTAGTCTCGAGTGGAGCTGGGCAGGCAGGACAGCTTCCTCTGCTTCAGTGGAAAGGTCACTTGTGATGTGTTGTTAATGAATAATTACTACTGCGTGCTTCCCTCTTTAAATGGCAGGGGCATCCTTGCTGCACAAAACATAAAAAAACTTGCTAAGATGGAAAATACCAATGAGCAGATGAGAACCCCTTGCAAAATCTCTGCCCGTTGGGAAGCGATTGCAAGTGTTGAACCGAAGGGGAGCGTGGATGGGCTCTGGCAAGGAGGAACATGTGGAGATACTCTGTCCTTCTCCCAGCAGCTGTTGGCTCCAAATGGCGCTTTTGGCCTGAAGGCAGTTGTTTGAAGGGATTGGGTTCCTCGAATCTAAACAGGATAAGAAATGCAGACTGGAAAAGTCAAGAGTGGAGCCGCAGCCAGTGTACCAATAGCTGCTTGGGTCTTGCAGAATTGGAAGTGTTTTTAAATTATGTTTTTCAGTTTGAAGACATTTAGTATAGCAATTGTACAGTGGCCAGACTGGGCCAGAACAAAACCCCACCTAGCCTGGTGGCCTGACCCCATCTATTGCCAAAAGATGCCTGGGGAGGAATGACCGAACAAGGAAACACGTGTGGTTCTTTTTAAAGCATTATGGAGCATCTTCTGAGAAGAGGTTCTTCACATCACCTGCCCTTTACGTGAGGAACCTGCCTTCTCCAGGTTTGTTTTGAAGCTGAATTCCCCCGGCTGTGATTGTAACTTCATTGGCTGTCTCACTCTTCATCACTTGTCTTACCCTTGCCAAATAGTGGCCATCTTTGAGATGGAGGAGATCAATCAGCAGTATTATTCTCCAGGTTTAATTCATCATTAAGAAGAGTGCTCCACCAGAGGTCCCAAGATAGCTATGGGTTATGTTTTGCTGGGGTGGTTGTATTAAAGAAAGTGAATCCTGTACCAGAGTATTTATGTTGAAAAGCTTGAACTGTGATTTGATACCTCAGGGAAATGTATACATGTAGCAGTGGTCTGAAACCCTCCTATAGTCTTATGTTTCCTCCAACCTTAAAAACAAAGATAAAAGGTGGGGAGCTTCCCACCCTTGTTGCTGCCTGGCCTAGGGCAGGTGAGTTCACCTTCTTGTCGGTGTGGAAGCAGATGGACAGTCCTGCACTCTTGGAAAAGTTGTCGAAAGTTCTGTTTGCTCTTCTCGGATAGCTGCAAGATCTTACCAAAGTTCAGGAAAATTGGATGAAGAGCACTGAGACGCGTGTGTTCAAACCTAGTGGGGAGCTTGCTGGTTTTATTGCTCAACAAGCTGCTGTCTCAGTGAAACTTTTCACATTGCCTTGGAATTTTTTTATTAGTTTATTGAGAGAAAAATGGAATTTGTTGGTGTTGTGTCTTCCATTTCTGTTCCTGATGATGAACAGGAGTGTACGGTAATGTCTCATACTTCGCCTTTTTATAAGAGAGGTGGGAGTAGTGCACACGCCTGTGTCCCTGGGTATATTTGAGCAGGGGGAGGCAGGGAGAAGATGTTTTCGGGGTTGCAGTTTGCTCATCTTTGTGCAGCTGGCAGACTTCTGTGTGTGCGTTCCTGCAGGCACCTCTCATCTTACAGCTCATGCATACGGAGGTAGACAAGTGATTATTGCATCTTGCTGATGAAGCTCTTGAGGAGAAAGGGAAGGGTTGGACTGCAACCTAAAATGATCATGTTGCAGGTTATGGCAGGGAGTATTTGAAAGATTTTTTGCAAGGTGGCTTAAACAAGGATGAATTGATCCTTGGTTGCTCACTTACTGAAATCTGGAAGAGACGGAAGAGAAATGTAAAGTATCTTTAAGTTTTGAAATGGTTTGCTCTGTCAAGGTCAAGGTCTGACCTACTCTCTGATATTGGGAAAGGTCTCTTCAGTGAGTGTTCAGGTTCACAGAGGGAGGATTTGTGTGAAATGATTGCTTAGAAATTCAGCTTTATCCTACCTAGTGCTTCAGACATCTATGCCTGTTGATAGTCCTTTTTATCTACATGGAAAGCAAGGCATGGCAAGTCAGGGGCAGACTTGGGGCAGTTCGTGGCCTTGTGGAATTAGGATGGTGACTGGCAGCAGAGCAGTGCTGTGTGCTCTGGGTCACCGCTGGTAACGCTCAATGGGATGAGAATCATCAGGATGAAATGTCTTCTTGTCACCACAGCATCAAGACTGACAGCCACATACTGTTGTTTTTCTTTCAGAAACCCAACTGTCTCCAGTACAGAACCACAGAATGGTTTGGGTTGGAAGGGACCCTTAAAGATCATCTGTCTACTTAACTCCCTCCACCATTTTCACTAGACCAGGTTGCTCAAAGACCTGTCCAACGTGGCCTTGAACACTTGCAATGACGTGACATCCAAAACTTCTCTGGGCAACTTGTTCCAGTGTCTCATAAAAACTAACTCTCTTCATAAAAACTAACTTTCTTATGTCCAGTCTAAACTACCCACTTTCAGTTCAAAACCATTGCTCCTTGGCCTGTCGCTACAGGCCTTGGCAAAAAGCCGTTATATACTGAAAGGCTGCAATAAGGTCTCCCCAGAGCCTTTTGTTCTCTTGGGTTCTCATTGCATTTCCTGTGATAAATCCCTCTGAATAGCTGTGGTGTCCCTGAAAGTGCCCGGACAAGGGCATCTCCATCTCCTTGTTCTCATACATCATCATCTGAATATGTGGGAGCAGCATAAGAGAAGAGGCTTGTGGAGATTCCCACCTATCTGAGATTAGCAAATTTTCTAGGAGTACCGTGCTGAATCTTAGAATATTACTTTATATCACTTTACGTAATATTGGAGCCTGGTCACCATGGGAACGGGCATCTAAATAGAAAGTTGAACTGAGAGGGAATGTACCCAGTTTCTGGGGTGGAGCTCATCCAGAAAGCTCCAACACGGATGGAGGGTAAGTGCTTCTCCTTCCATGCCATGTGCGCACTGTGGTCCAAAGCGTTTTAGTCTTTCTTATAGCTTGAGAAAACTATAAAACACTGGGAAGAAGAAGACCTGTCCAAGAGCAGACAATTATTTTATTGCTTTCTGCCTGTTTCACAGGCAGAGTTTCAACTTTCTGGGACAATCTGCTCAGAAACATTGTTATTTCAAAGTGGAATCTGGATACTGGTGAGTGTAGTAATCAAGATGAAAGCTAATAGGTGATTTTATTCCCCACCCTTTACGTAATATATCTTCAGCATCTCTTTTAGAACTTGTCTTTAGAGAATCACTGCAGTTATCTAGCCATTTCTTCCGTGCCTTTCATTATTGTAACAGAAACAATCACTGGAAATTGCATGATGGTATTGGATTGTGCTACATTCCTTCCTCAGGTCATTTGACGGGAGGTTTTTTTAATAGACCCAAAAGAGAAAGGTACATTTCTGTAAACATGAGACAAGTCCTAGATGTGCTGCAGCCACTTGGGAGAAAACTCCATTGTAAAAGGAAGCTTTTTAAATTGCTCATGTGGGATTTGCCATTAAGAGTGTAAAGACAGGAGAAATGGACTTCTGATTCAGCTGACAACTTGCTTCTCATCCTCTGAAGAATTTTAGGAATGTCTTTGCTTCCTTTTGGAGGGCTTAAGGCTAGTGTTCCATTGCGAGGGCTGGAGAGTTGCTTTTCTTCCTGCCTCCCTCCTCTTTCAGGCTAGGTTCAGCTGCCTTAGCATGCTTTATCTGAAGCCTGTTAACTCTTGAGATACCAGTGGGAAAGAGGTTTTTAACAGCCAGTGGTTTCCTCTTTTGCAAAACCTGAGTAAACTGAAGATCTAGGATGTAATGTGAAAGATGTCAATTGCTTCAAGGAGTTAAGTATTTTCATACATAGCTGCTGTGGGCTTAACTGAGGAAACTCTACTTGGGATGTGGTAACACATACTTGTCCTTACTGGCTGTAAGTTGTGCTAGTGCTTGTTTGTGCACTGTACCTCAATCATATTCTTATCCTTTGAGCAAAAATGCGCTAGAGTGTCAGAGCATCAGTGATGCTCGTGTGCTGGACAATGCAGGACTGGCAGCTAAAAATTGTGTGGTTTATCCTTTAGAACATAGAGAGATATGGGAATTTCATCATACTGTATTTTGTATAATATGCAGATGGTCTTTGCCCAAAAGGAATTAATTAGCCATGAATACACTGAACCCTCAAGAAGGCTGTAGGGATCCCTGGGCTTTGCTGCAGCTCAGGGCACTACGTAAAGAGCTGGGCAAGCATTCCCCACATGGCCCCACAACATTTCTTCTTGCTGAAGCCCTTGGTTTCTCTGAAGCAGAAGTTTGGTTTTCTCAGGTGGATAAAGTAGAGACTCCAGCTGAGATCAGCCAACAAACATCCATCATCACACTGAAACTGAGGTTTGAACTTAGATATCTGGTAAGATTTTCACTCTGCCACTGCCTCCCCTTCAGCTGACTGGCAAGGAGAAGCTTGGTGCCTGTAAAGTTACAGAGTGACAGAAAGGTAATCTTAGAAACCTGATTTCTAGATAATCTACTGACAGAGTTATCAAATTAATTCCTCCCTGAGTTTCCCACTTGCTCATGTAATCTGCTGATTAAGTGAGTCATCTCTATGGTGTGTTTGAATTTTGGTCAACGATGGAGTTGAAAGCAGTGGTTTTGAACGCTGTCCCAGAGTTTAGAGTGATTGTGCTTTTTTATTTCTTTTCTTCCTCCATCCTGCTGAGAGAACTGCCCAACTCTGAGCTTTGATTATTCAAGTGGAAGAGGGTGACAAGAAGACAAACAAACATCATTTAGTTCTTGGGGGCATGCTTTCCTGATGCTTGACCTTTTGGACTTCCAACATCTTCTTGTCCATTTACATGCATTACAGTTTTTCCAATTACCAGTGAATTAAATTTGGAATTGTGGTATTTGGAAATGTCAAGCAGAATCAATAGAAAAGCACTTGGGGCCCAATCTTAGTAGACTCAGCACATTTTAAAGCATATTTGAAATGTCCCTGCTGATAAATCTCAGAGGACCATGTGCGGATCATGAACTGAGGTGCTGCTTTTCGGGTACCAGAGCTCTCTGTGGCTTGCCAGGTGGGCTGTGATGTGTTAAACACACATCACTCTCTCCTTGGAGAAGACCTTAGCAATTGGGAGCTCTGAAAAGCCCTTCTGCTGGTGGTAGCAGTGTGGCAGGATACCCCCTCTATTATGCCCTGGTGAGGCCAGATCTGGAATATGGGACATAGGAGGTTCCATAAAAATTCCAAAAAATATGCTCCTCACAGAGCAATGTGGTAGTAGTGTGTTGGTGAGAAAGTAATGCGGGTACTCTGGTTTTCTCTCATATTAAACCTTACAGCGGGTTTACCTGCTGAAATCAAGAGGATTTACAAAGAAAGCAGTGATGTTCAGATGAAGATAGTTCAAATGAAGTGATCTTCAAATGAAATCTGATGGTGATAGGAAACTGCTGTAAAACGTTAGGGATCGTAGCCTGAAATTTCAGGCGGTTGGAAGGCAAATGAAAAGTAAAGATAAAAAAAATTTCTCTGAGGTGTTCACTTAAAAAAAAATAAAAAATGTAAAGGGCGAATGTCAGGAGGACAGAGCCAGGCTCTTCTCAGGGATGTCCAATGATAGGGCAAGGGGCAACGGGTTCCACAAAAAGATTAGGAAAAACTTCTTCACTGTGAGGGTACCGGAGCCCTGGCACAGGCTGCCCAGGGAGGTTGTGGAGTCTCCTTCTCTGGAGACATTCAGAACCCGCCTGGACATGTTCCTGTGTGACCTACTGTGGGTGATCCTGCTCTGGCAGGGGGTTGGACTAGATGATCTCTAGAGGTCCCTTCCAACCCCTGACATTCTGTGATTCTGTGACGGGTTGATGGAACAGACACACATGAAAGAGCTGAGGATAGTACTGCCACGTGATTCTTGCTGTTCCTTAAATCTCTGCACTCTACAAGGAGATGCTCCGATATTCTCATCCTTTTGCCTGAAAGGAAATTTCTTTTGTAGGCTTGCTTTGAAAGCTTTTCAAAAGTTCGCTGTGTGAGGGAGAAAATATTTACGAACATACGTGATTTCACTTCCTCCTCCCATGCTCTTTGGAGACCTCATGCTGGCTTCGAAGGAGAACAGGCGAGAACAAATGATTAAGTTTCAAATGTCATTTCAGAATTTGCTGCATATTTTACGTAGTGATTTGTGGCATCTGGTCAAAATCTGCCCTCTATTTGATTTTTAGGCGTGTAGTTAGAAATATCTTAATCTTGTCATTAAACTCCAGTATTTTCTGTCACTGAGGCTGCAAAGTTTGGGGGCTGAGACAACCTTCTCGGTAGCTTATTTGCACAGTGCTTAACCCAAAAGGATCCATTTTTCATGCCAGAGAGTAGTCATTGCTGTTGCAAGGCAGATAAATGGTCTGCTTAATGCTTTTATAAATGCACACTTCAAATTTAAGGAAAAAAAAAAAAATCTCGATAACTATGTGCTTGTTTGAAAACTTATTGTCTGGGGGGAAAAACGCAACCCCTCCTCTGGGGAAATCCTATATGGAATAAGGCATTTTCTTGGTGTAGTTGTGAAAGGGAAGCCAGGGAGATGGAGAAATGGTCAGCATTCGCCTGCTGCACTTGTGGCAGAGGTCCTGCACAAGGTGACATCTTTGGAGACAGTCACCCAGGGACAGGCAGCAGCTCAGCACCTCGGGAGGCTTGGATGGGCGATCTACAGCTCCACACATTCTCCTCACACCTCACCACGTGCAGGCAGGTGGTCGGTGGCAGGGCCCTTTTTGGATGCGTAACTTTGTGTTCTTGAGGCTGACTTAGTTTTGATTTTATTCTCTTGGGTGTAGCGGAGGAGTATGTGTCCATATAGAAAAAAAAGAAAAAGATATTAGACCTTTTGTGTGTTACTCCTAATCCAGTTTGAGCTCTGCTGTCCAAATTGCCTCGTTTGTGACCCAAAGTGCATTTAAACATGAACTGCAGAAGCACCATGGCATTAAATGCTTTTGATTGATCTCCCTGATGGTTTTATTAAAGAACTAAAACCTTTTTTGGGGAGACAGATACAGTTAGCGATGCGAAAGGAGAAATCTAATTACATTTTGGCTTTGTCCTTAACTGAAATGCTACAGAATAGGATTTTTCTAATGGCTAACTGAAATGATCTCTTCTTTAAATAAAATATAGAAATGACCGGCTGAGTTCAAGTCAGAAATGCACTGCTTCCAAAAATTGATTAACTGCTGGCAGCATTTCTGTCCTGCCGCATGCTGGTCCAGCCAGTGACCTGGCCAAACCTCCTTGGATCGCTCTGCCTGGCCAGAAGAATGATTTACTAAACCTTTTCCTGAGTGATCCTCCCCTTTGGGCCAAGAGATTAATCTCATCAGCTCTGTGTGTGTGTGTCCACTCAGTATTTGCACTAAATTGAATAGTGCTGTCATGGCATTCAGCTCCATCTTCCCTAAACAAGAATCTGCCTGGTTTTCTGGACTTATGGAGCTGGGATGCTGCATGTCCTTCTCCAGATCCTTCTTCTATCTGCCCTATTTGACTTAAAATACCAGGGAAATTATTTTGAAGAATTAAACCTTTATTGCATCCTTTCCTCAAGCTGGTAGTAAAGACTCTTAAAATACGCTCCCTATATTTTACAAAACAGGATTTACTAGCAGTTTGGGGGAAAATTCCAATAAAGATCTAATTATTTTGAATAATTTCCTTGTTATCTTTTACTGACTTAAGCCCAAGTTAAAAAAGAAATTGGGGGGGGGGGGGGGGGGGGATTGTTACACAGATGTCCGTGGAAGCTGTGAAGCGTGAGTCATGGTGTGAATATAGACGCCCTGAGTTGTCATCCCTGGTGAGCAGGGAGGATGTATTTCTTAATATTAAAGTTCCTTTTTTAATTTTAAAAGAAAATGACTTAAAGCCTCCTGTCCTTTTGAGACTGGTTGTCAATGGCATCATTGCAGGTTACCATGGCAATATATGCTGAGATAATAGATTAACAGCCATTGATTGACTAGAAAACTTAGAGCTCTTTTATTGTAGGATATACCAAATGTATTGACAGAAAACAAAATTCAAAGTAATATCTTCCCTTGGCGTTAACACCATCGTGGTTCTTGTGTGAGCCCAATTTTACCTGATCTGGCTCAAGAACCAAAAGATTTTGCGATAGTCGCTGTATTATGAGTGGTTTCTTTTAATCATAGAATCATAGAATGCGTTGAGCTGGCAGATACCTTCAAAGGTCGTCTAGTCCAACCCCAAATCAGCCAGGATGGTGCCCATCTCTGCATCCAAACAGCAGAAAGGGGGAAGCCCTGGGTATTTGATTGCTCTGTGCCTGGGCGTGCGCTGGCCTTGGAGGTCCCCAACAGCGGGGTGAAGCTTCTCGTTGAGCAAGGGGCTTGTAGAGTCAAGGGGGCTTGTTTCTGTTCCGTGGGGCTCCGCCGTTTCGAGGCTTTTCTGAAAGAACAGGGGCTACAAGCAATGAGTCTTTAAATCCTCATGTACAGTTACGTACTTAACCGCAGATGTCATCGCTAGTTTGATGCTCTGCCTAAAAACTTATTTAGACTCTATTATTTAAGTACAGCGAGAATGAAATCACCCCACTTGGGGAATAAATGCTGGAGCAACGCTTACTAATTGCAGATTCATTATCGGCTCTGTAGAGATGCAACTGGGTGGTCTCTGCAGAGCAACGTTTACCAAACTTTCCCAGTTGCAAGCCTTCTTCTGGCTTGATTGTGGGATCCCAAGTGCTAGCAGCAGCTCTTTGAATTTTTTTAATCCACGGTCCTGCACAGAACTTCTGGGCAGGTGTCTGGGAGAGGGAGAGCTGGCGGGCAGCAGCCCTCTTGCCCTTGCTTCTCTCTTGCCACCAGTGCCTCCCAATGTGTTCTACACATGCTTAGACCGCGGTCCCTCCGCCGAAGGATATGCCAGAATACAGCCCTGGGTTTGGGGGCGGCTGGTTTAGCATCCCCGCAGGCGCTGAGCGATGGGAAGGGGCGGGTGTGAGCCGGCGCTGAAGTGGCTCATCCCAGCAGATGCTGCGCTGCGAGGCGAGCGTCCAGCAGCCTCGTATTTCCCAGCTCTGCTCAACCATGCCGTGGTTTGAGGGGATAGCTCTTGAAAACAAACCCAAACCTCAAACAAAGGGCCCGACTTTCATAATCACACATGCAAGAATGCATCCGCAGTTGCTTAATTGCTACATGCAATTACCCTCCAAATTAGAGGGCAATTACCCCAATTCAGCGTACAATCTCTGTCATTTTATATTATAAAATTACATGTACAAATAGCTATATAGGGACATAACTAAGTGTTTGCAAATAACTTCAGTTGCATACACAGCTTCATATATAAAGCCCTGTGGTTTTGACAGTTAGGCAAACAGACTGTCTGGTAAATCACTCGGTGTTTATGCAGACTATTTTGACACATCCCATCTTTTCATATATACTTTCATTTTAGATTTTAAAAAGGGGACAAACAGAGATAAAGAGCTGAGATTTATAGCTGCCTTCAGCCTTGGGGAAGAAATTCCCTGTGTATCTAATTATGAGTTAGGAGCCCAGCAACTGCTAACACCTAGACCTGGAGTTGCTACACTGGATCTTGGCTATAATTTAGCAGCTGTTGGATAATGACACGGCCTCAGTGATCCGTCAGCAGCTCCAAATTAGGAGAGCAGAGTTTAGTCTCAGATCAGCAGCAAGGTCCTGTGGCTCAGCAGCCTGAAGTCCTTCAGTTCAAGAGGACCCTTTTTAATGAGCTCCCTCTGTGCCTTGCATCTCCCAAATAGAGGAGAGAGGTCTTCCCACGTCGCATGGTGTTTCGACTGCTCTTCCCATCATTACATGCCTTGGATAGGTGCTGGGAGTCTTGCTCGGCAAAATCCTAGTGATGCTTCAGTCATCTGGAGCAGAAAATTGACCCAAGGGAATTGCCGTAATGATAGTTTCTCAGGACTGAGGTCAAAAAGTTGACTTCCATCCCAAAAATAGGTGATGGTGGGCAGCATCTCTCTGTCCTGATGATGTGTTGGGAGTTGTTTGGGCTTGGTGGTATTTTGTGTAAAGGTATTTCTGTGTGGCTTTTGTTCAAAAAGGTGTTGGGAGAAGCCACACTGCATCATCCCCAGAGCACTGGGTGGATGTGGTGGGATGCCAGGAACCCATCTGCTTCCGCAAAGCCTTAGACTTCTTCCTTAGACTTTGATTTCAGACCTTATTCCTTAAGTTTGTGAATTGTGGTATTAAAATGTTTGTAATTTTTGCCCGGCTGCTGATACAAGGCTCTTTTCCATGAAGTGAACTGTGCTGCTGGAGATGCCATGCTCCTGGTTTGCTTTCTTGGCATTTTCTGCAAAGTGAGGTGGTTCTGCCTGTGGTAGTTTCTGCAGACAGGATTGAAGCATCAGCTCTGCAAAATGCGTACGTGTGGCAGGGGCCAGCAGACCCCACCTGTGTTTGTACCTCTTGATGAGAGTGCCTGCTGGGTAGGAAACAGTTTTTTTCCCCGATTTTGCTTCATGGCTGGCAAAGGAGGGTTAGGTGGGAGGGGAACGGGTGGCCCGTGGATTAAACCAAGCTCCGACAGCGATCTTCAGACACGCACTTAGCAAATGTTTTATATCTTGTTGCGCTCAAGTCCTGTTGACTTTCTGCCAAAAGTTAAGCATTTCCCAAGTGTGTTGATTTTTCACCCTGCACGAGCAGGGTGTCCTTAGCCAGGCGATGCCACCAGATGAAGGAGGTCAGGAGCTTTCCTACCACATACCACTGCTGGTAGGAGGGAGACGGCGAGAGCACTGTGGGGAGGAGAGGGCAGGACTGGGAGGACGCAGCCCATTAGTCCACCTCAAGCTGTTTTTTGTGACTGCATCCAAAGGCTTTTGTTTTAGGAAAGCCTTTTTGTGCCCAAAATTAATCCTATCCCTCGGCTGCTCAGGTTTCGTTCAACATCTCCCTTGAGCCAGGTCGTGCTGCTGGGTGTTGAGGGAAGCCCACTCAAGTCCAACCCAACCTGTGCTGTACTAATGAATCGGCTGTGTTCAGTCAAAGGAGATAAATGTTTCTTGCACTCGTTTTGGGGCAATACCCTCTGATTTTTCTTGCAGTTTGAAATAAGAAGCAGGATATGGGTGATCCATGCCTCTCCCACTCATGTTGCTCTGCAGAAATGCACGGCTTGTTTTTTCTTTCATTGGCCCTGGGGAGCAGAGGTGCTTCCATACCCATTGCCCAAGGAGGGAAGAGGAGGCAGGAAAAAACAGATGGTTTCCCAGCAATGCAGGAGCAGAGCTCAGATTTCCTCCTCATAGTCACCACCACCCCAACGTCCTCGCTCGAAGGGCCAAAACCCTCTTTCAATTCCTCCTACTTCCATTCAGTTGAGGTTTTAACGCAGCGAGCGCAGATCAGGCAGTTAGCTACAAACTTTGGTCTCTGCGTGATCCATTACAGAGCAAGATGTGAGTGTTTCTTGATGAGCTAAAGCAGCAGGTAAATTAACAACCAGTCCTGGACCCGTGCCCCTTCCTGCTGAGACTGTCTTGGGCACAAACAGAAGGGTGACGTGCAGTTCTGAGCACCCAGCAGGACGAGGATCCTCACCAAAACAGCTTTTTAAAAGGATCTGAAAGCAGGTAGCAAACATACAAGTGTGTCCTTATTGCAAGTATCCTTAGGAACTGTTTTAAGGAAAACGTACATATATTTAGTCATCCAGAACTTTATGCAGGCTTTTAGTCAACCCATCTAAACTTTGACAGCAAGGGAAAAACTGCAAAAGGCCTTTTTTCCTGGCGCGGTTGCTGTTTGCAGAGTTGGGTTTGCGTGTTTGCAAGCAGATCTTAGTCTTCAGCTGAAACTTGTTCCAGAAAAGACAACTGTCTTGGGGGAAGGGAGCCTGGGCTCAGCACAGGATTTAGCAGCCTCGGTTTGCTGGTCCCAGAGCTGATACAGCTCCCGCTTCACATCTTTTTTAACATTCCCTTTTCAAAGCGCAGTGGAAACATCAAATCTCACTGCAGCTTTCTGCATTGTATTGGCTTTCCTTGCAGGTGGAGAAGACAGAGGCTACACAATACTGCTTGAGGTTACACAATATTGCTTGAGGTTACAGATGGAGGTGGCTGAGCCAGGATTAGATTTTGGGGCTGTTTCCCAGGCAAATGTTTCACTAAACCTTCCTGCTTTCTGGGAGATAGGGTTGGGGAGGGAGAGGAGATTTCCATCTAGGGATTCAGTTTGGAATGATGGAAGTGATATTACGAAATGTATTTCAAGGACTGCACCAGAAGGTGATAGTGAGTATTAGCTATGAGGTTCAGCTGGAAGCCATGTGTAGTATTACAATGAAGCTAAGTTATTTACTTATTCCTTTATAAATAAAAAGATACTGCCCTCCCTGCACACAAGACAATGCTCCTTCGCTTTCCTGCTGATTTAACCAGTATTTAGCAAAAATGCTTAATCTGCCCTAACAAAGCATGGCGTAGGTATCAAGAGAACACATATCAAGGCTTTAACGAGGAATGTCAATATTGACACTGTTCTGCGTTGAGGGATATTGGTATATTGTTTTTATTATAGTAAGCAAGTTGTCAGAGGGAAACTCAGATGGAGCTTTGCGAGTGCCGATAAAACCTGCAGATGCTATTGGAATTGAGCTCCTATTTGTGTGTGCTTTGAATATAATTTCCAGTTTCAGAAGTGAGCTTTACGACTTTCTCCATACCCTTCCTCCCTTGCAGTCTCTCCCACGATGCAGATTAAACATTCTTCCCCAAAAAAGAGTTACTGAGGGATTGAACACCTCTTCAACTTGCAAAGAGATCTTCCTAGTCTGATGAGTTTGCTCTGTACTGTGAAAATTACCCATTGCTTGAGTCCAGGTGTTGGTGTCAGGAACAGGTTGGACACATCAGCCCTAACTTGTGCACAAACCATGGTTTCTCCTGCAGCCTTCTTGCAGTTCCACTTCCCCTCTGTGCCAGGTCATGTGCGCTGCTTGCCTGACTCCCGTTAGCAGCAGAAGGTTCATTCCCTACAGCAAATCAGGCTGCATTGAATAGCTTGAGTGCAATCTCTAGTTCAAGCACCATCTCTAAAGAGCTTCTTCCTTAGCTGCAAAATTGAAGGTGAGTCCTGCCACCAGGTAACAGCTTGGAGACTTGGCAACTTGAGGAGTTACAGGCTGTGGAAAGGCAGGTCAGGCTTCCCCCAGAATCCTGCTCACCTGGGACAAGCTGTTGGATCTTCAGCTGGAAGAGATACTCTCTTCTCCAACTGGGTATTGCGAGGGTGCTTACATTGGTAGCGGATGAGTGTTAAGGTACGGAAGCGATGAAGCTGCAGAAGGTGTCTGGGGCTTGGAGCTGGTGCTTGTGCCCAGGCTGGGTGTTTTCTGTGCCAGTTATAAGCCATTCACTGCTCAGTGTCTTAGGAAGACAGAATTGCATCACCTCGTAGAGATCTTCCAGAAGTGGCTGGTTTGTCGCGTTGAGAGGGAATTGTAGGCTGGGTTCTGTTTAGATCGTCCAGAACAATGTCCTGACTGCTTTAGTCTCCAGATGAAAGGCTGCAAAATTTTCCAGCCAGAGACTTAGTTCTGCCCTTTGCAATTGGTCTGGCTATTCTGGTAGCGCAGCACTTTCATTTCACCATCCTGCGGGACCCATTTGTGTTTTCTGCCCAGTTGTCAACACGTTTTATTGGGATACCTACATTCTCCATGATTACAATCCATCAAAATAATGGCTAGGTCTGACCTTGCCTTAGGTTGGGTAATCCCAAGGAGACATGGCTGCAGGGCATCTCAGGATTTATGAAATCACGAGCTTCATGGTACCGTTTCTGGTTGTCTGCTTACATGTCTTGTGTGTTTCATTCTTCTCATTTTTAAACTAATCCTCAAAATGCCACAAAGCAGAGTATTTCCAACTGAAGAGAGGATTTCTAAGGCTTAGAACAAAATGTCACCTGCAGGTATCGGTGTTCCCTTAGTTGACTCCATTTTTAATGCATGTGTCTGTAATCGTGTTTCAGCTCTATGCCATGGTGGCTACAGAGGAACTGTTTCACTTGGAGCAGTAGAGACTCCTCAGTCCTCTGGTACAAGTCTCTAAAAGGGAAAAGACCCATGTGCTATGGAGATGCCTTTGTTAGCAGTGGCCAAACATCTGTTTGGGGTGGCCAGAGTTGTCTGGGGAGCAGAGTTGGTTTTTTGCTGAAGGTCTGGCTTGGGTGGAAAGACAGCGTGAGCTTTTGTCAACCACTGCCGAAAACATGACATATCACATGGAGACTTATCCAGATAAACCTAATCTGGGATCTAAGTTAGGAATAGGCACTGGCCTGGCCTTCCTCCGCAGGATGAATATGGTCTATTCTCAGTTACATCCTACCTGCCTTAGAAACCGTTTAGTTTTAGGTAGTGCTTGCCAGAACAGTGCTGGAAAGGAAGGGTAGCTCCATGGTGTGACATCCCAGCAAGCAACAAGTAGCACCCTGGGAGGCTGTCTTTCCTAAACGAGGTTCCTGTGGATAGAAAATGCTGGGTATGGCTTGCCTTGTACATCCTCCCTGTTAGGGTCCTGTGGTTGAAGCACTGGCCAGAGGAGATCTGGGTACTCTAAGCTGAGCTTCTGACTTCACCTGAGATCCTATTGTAAGCCTGGACAACCCTGACCTCTCTGTTCCCCAGTTCCACGCTGTGCTGAAGCTCACATTGATGAGCTGCTTTGCTCCCAGGGAGGCAGATGTCTGCATCACCTCAAGCACAGCCGCGTGGAGATGCGTGTCCCAGGATCTGTTTCTGATTTTGATTGAACTTACTTGGGGTTTGAATTTTTTGCCTCAGGACCAGGCCATGGGGAGGCTGAGACAAGGGAATGCATTTACTACAACGCCAACTGGGAGTTGGAGAAGACCAACCAGAGCGGCGTGGAGCGCTGCGAGGGGGAGAAGGACAAGCGGCTCCACTGCTACGCCTCGTGGAGAAACAACTCGGGCTCCATCGAGCTGGTGAAGAAAGGCTGCTGGTTAGACGACTTCAACTGTTATGACAGGTAATAGCCTAACTGGTTTTTTCTGAATACAGGTTTAATTGCTCCTGTAAGTGCAAAGACTCATGATTTTTGCATGGAGCGAAAGAAAGCAAGTCCAAGTCAATTGGCCCATTCATCCCCTGTAATTACTTCTGTTGCTAATACAGCTCTCAGAATTGTCACTTATCTGCCTTGACTTTCTAAATAGAAGCTGCAAAAGGCACTTTTCAGGTTTTTTCTTTTGTTGTTGTTGTGGTTGGGTTTTTTTTTTTTCCTCAGCAAAGCTTTGATAATTCTGGCATCCGTTGAAAAACGTGTCCTGTACCAGCAAATGAAGAGCAATATGTTCTTCCAAGAGCATTTGTCGATACAAAAGAAAACTTGGAATCATTCGGAGCTCTCTAGAAAAACACAGATATCTGGGGGCGATTAGAGGTTACGATATTCTGGCATTCGCAGTGTTGCAAAAAGTTTCACTGTTCTTTGCCTGAGTTAAGAGATGGGCCAGGAGAAAGAGCGGGGCAGCAAGAGCAGTGTGTGTGTTTGTGTGTCAGTCCCTGAAGTGAGCTGAAAAGGAGCGAAATTTTGTAGTACGAAGGCTCCAGCCTCATTAAATAGCTGGGAAAATAAACTAGTCTTTTTCTCATTTCCCTTTATGCAATTCTACAGAGGGAAGTAGAATTACAGCTGAAGAAAATAGCCTTCTGAAGTTTCACAGTTTAAAAGGACAGCATTCAGGAGCTGTAGTCTCAGTATTTCTCTTAAAAAACCCCAAATGATCAACCAACCAACCCAAACCCAACCCTTTCAGTAAGGATCAGCAGAATAAAATTCAAGGAATTTCCCTTGCTTTAACACCAATGTAGGTTGATCTCACCTTCATGCAATTCCCACCTGCACATCTTTGTAACTTCATGTTCCGACAGTTTTAGGACATTGCATCCTAAGCTGTGGGGCTTAAGCTGGAACTAGATTTGTCACACGGCTGGGGAGTTTTTTGCCTTTGGTATTGTACGTTATCTCTGCTTTTGTGCCCCTTGTCTTAGCTTTTCCCAACTGTGACTCCATTCCTCATCTTCTTTCTATTATTAGCACCGGAGTTGCTTTCCCACCACACCTATTCCCTTGCCAGTTGTGTAGCCAAGCTCTATATATAGTTAGATTTTTTATTCTTTCCCGATAAATCAATCCTCCTTGGCCCATTAGTCATCTTAATGCCGATCCTTCTGAGAACAGAAGGTCACTGTAGTTTCCTACTTCCAAGCAGAAGTGTTTACTGTAAACAGATTTCTTTCAGTGCCTGCTCTCATATACAGTGACACTTATATTGTCACTGAGTGTCTCTCTGTGAGGATGTAGTGGTTCTTAAACTTTGTCGTAGTGTGTTGCTCTGTTACAACAGTAAAAAGTTTCCAGGGCTCCTCACAAGCCTTTTTGCAACCCTGGGGTTGAGCATCCATTATCCTTCAGCCTGATTCTTCAAAGCTGCAGTTCCAGGGCAAAGCTAAAAGATCCTCTGAGAATTAACAAAAAGTACAAGTGTTGAAAGCAACATTTGGAATGAAGGTTAGCTTTAATTAAATAAGGCTGTATAAATGCAATCAACTTTTTTTTCCATTTTTTTTTTCTCTTAAGTGCTGTTGGCAGTCTTTCATGCAGGTAGCATTGCATCCGAATGGCAAAAATGTCTAAAAAGATGATTTTTTATCAGCGGTGCTGAGCTGATGCCCTTTTTTTCCCTCTGTCTTCAGCACCCTTGGATGCCAAGCTCCTGCTGGGTGCAGCCTCAGGAGATGCATTTGTACCTATACCTGTAGAGGTGTATATATATGGATGCAGGGCATGGTTCTATTCTACCAGGCTGCAGCTCCTCTTGGAGCACAGGCAGCATGTGCTGGTACGTGCCAAGTGCTGCCTCCTTGTTGCTGGAAGGTGAAAAATTCAGGAACGCAAAGGTTGGGATGTCGAGGGTGATGACTCCTTCCTCTGTTCTTTATCTTACGGAAACAAGAACGTGTCATATGTACATTTAAGGCTATAGGCAAGAGGTAGTGTTTAAAAATCGACTTGTGTGCTCTTCGTTTATTTACACAGCCCCACTGGAGAGGTTGTGTTCATGTTCCCTTGAAAAGCACGGGAACCTCTACGAAACGTGCCCTCGCTGCCGTAGAAAAATGTGTCATTCTCTCCCACTGTCTCATTTGCAATATTTGCTAAGTATAACATGTCATATGTACCTGGATGGCTGCCCTGAGCACACACCAACTCAGAGACGGAGATAATGAATTGCAGATGTGGAACAGGCTGTTTTTACTCATTAGCTTGATTTCTTAACCAACAGATTTAGCAAAGGATGTGTTTTCTATTGAAGACGCCAATACCGATGCTGCTAAATCCAAACGGCTTGTTATCTGATTTCAGGAAAAACGCATCTGGAAACATTGCTGAACTTGTTGAAACATCTTTGTTCATTTGAATAAGTCAAATAGCAGCTTTTATTTCTTTGAAGTTTTAAAAAATAAAAGCCTGAAAAATAAACTAAGTGCTTCCCAGCTGAGAGCTTGCAGGAGGCATTTCTACTATAGCCACCTTTTTTTTTTTCCTCCTCCCAAAAAGGAATAAAGCGCTGGAAACTACCCTGCGTTGTGACTGAAGAGAGCCCTTTCCGTTCTGCTCGTGGCAGTATGTCAGGGATACCGCAGAAAGGGAGGCTTGGCATGGGTTCATAAATGAGTAATAATGTCAAACACATATGATTGTTTTGCTACTTCCTCTGAGTGGTAGAAGGAAGGAAGTTATGCATATAATTTAGCTGGGCTTCAGGAAATAGTTTGATACAGTTCTCTGTGGAGAGCAGCTCTGCAGCTCTAATAAGGGCAAAGTAACGTAGCAAAAGGTGGCAGGGAAGGGAAGCAGGCATTTAAGAAAGAAATGACTGCTCGAGCACTGCAGAAGTCACTGCATGTCTCTTTTTGGCATTGATCTGTGGGAGAGGGGAGGATGTGTGGAAGTGGAGTTGGTCAGATGTGTGGAAGTCCCCTAACGCCTTGCACAGTGTGGAGGGAAACCTCAGTGCTGAGAAGGCTGTAGCGCTACCTGGATAACGGGCAAATACAAAAAGTAAGAGCTGCAACCCGATTTTCTTAAAGGCTTTTGTGCAGGAGTAAGTTTTTGAAAGGAGATGAAAATTAAACTCGGAAAAAAAAAACCCAAACCAAACCCTGCAGCCTCCCTTCTGCCTGCAGCAGGACTGTTGCTGCTGGTGTCTGGCGCCCTTCTAGTGCGTGGAGTTGGTGATGCTCAGGGTTGAGAGAGCAGCCTTAGCTCAGCCCTCATCATAGGTGCTTTATGAAACAGCTTTTAATTGCATGATCAAATACTCCTCTCCGCTGACAGCATACCTACGGGCTGTGGGAAGGACGGTGTTCGGGGAACGAGGCATTTCTTCCCTGGTTTTTCTGCTTCTCATTCAGTTGGCAGCAGCGGCTGTTATTTATTACTCAACATCTAATGCCTTCAGTGCATATGGAAGCATTTGTTTCCTTTATGGTCTTTTCAAGGGTCTTTACTCTCCGCTGGGGTATTTAAGTGCCAAGTTGCTTTCTCTAAGTGGAGACTGCTGGTCTGTGCAGTGCAGTGGCAGGAGAGAGCACGTGGAGAAGACAATTTGGGGCAGGTCAGCTCCCAAAGACAAGAGGCAAGAGTTGGCTGATGTTGTTTTCTGTCTTCCCTTCATTGGCTTGTCTGTCCTTCCCTAATGCAGGCAGGAGTGTGTAGCCACAGAAGAAAACCCTCAAGTGTTTTTCTGCTGCTGTGAGGGCAACTACTGCAATGAGAAATTTACCCATTTGCCTGAAGTCACCGGCCCAGAAGGTGAGTGACTGGGTGGATGTGGGCTTGGGTTTGCTTCCTCCAGACCCAGTTTGTGATGGCTTCAAGTCATTGGATCTGGAGAAAAAAAATAACATCAGCAGTCAGGACGTGAAGTCCAGAAATCCTTTTGCTATGGTTCTTTAAGAATGTTTTTAAGGTTGTTTCACTCTGTGGGTCAAGTGTGTTGTACCAACACCTGGGATACCATCCGTAAGGATTAGGTTCTCTTTATGATGGACCTTCACAGTGGAATATTACAAAACAAAATCCCGCACCAGGGGAAGAGGGCAGAGCAATTTGTACGTTGTGGATCGAGACTCAAACTCAGAAGGTATTTGGCATCATTAATTTTCATAGGTCACAGGTTTCCAAACACCTTGAGCATCTGGGATTTTTGCATTTGATTGCTCTTTTGTTGATCTGGAGATCGAAAGTGGGTGCATGCTTGTGTTAGCTCTCAGAGTTTGTGGATGTACTTCAAGGAAGAAAAGTAATAGCAGGTCCTTCTTCAGAGGCTAATAGAAAAATGGTGATTCTTTTAGCTGTATGCTTGCTAAAGTATCATTTAATAAAAGTTAATAAAGCAGGTGGATCTTTTCCTTATGATGGCTTCTTTTGCTATCAACTACCTACATTTACTGAGATGTTCCAGTAGACCCTATCAGATTTTTCTGGGCTTTCCTGTTAGGTTTTTAATTGTTTACATGGGTTTTATTATCTCCTGTTATTAATGTACCCGTAGCAACCTAGTAGCAAATATTCTTTGTCACACAGTTTTTTGTTTAATTTGGCAAGTCTTGCTATTTTTTCCTTCCCTGTCTCCAACATAGCAACATGACTCCATTTAGTATTCCCATTGTTTGTGTCTCAACTGCACTGATGTAATTTGGAACAAGAACTACTGTGGGAATAGCGCATTTGATTGTGGCACCGGCAGCATTTTACTGAAAACTGACATCTTGTCAATCACTGTAAAAGGCAAAGCAATGCTGCGAGGGATTTCTTGCTCACTTAATACATTCAGAAGGGTTAGGAGGAGGAAATTTTGTGCTTTTACGTATCCCGGCAAGAAATACCCATCTTAAATAAAGGTCAGGTGGAAGCTGGGCTTACAAAGCATGGTTTGGACCGTCATAACTCCCATTACTAATAACCATATGGAAAAGAGTAAACCACAGAGCCTTGTGAATGCTGTTGGATGTGGTGGGACATGCCACTAAGCATCATCAACTTTGGGAGTAGGGCGAAGGATGGGGTTTGGTTGCATCTGGATGTGTGGCTGACAGGGCTGTTTCGTGCCTGAAGGGTCCTTTTCCTCATTTACCCTGCTCTTTTCCCACAGTCATATACGAGCCACCGCCACCAACACCCTCCGTGCTCAACATCCTGGTGTACTCGCTGCTCCCCATCGCTGTCCTCTCCGTGGCCATCCTCTTGGCCTTCTGGATGTACCGTCACCGCAAGCCTCCCTACGGTCATGTCGACATTAATGAGGTGAGGGAGTCGCTCCCATTTGTTCGGACCTTACAAAAGGCGCGGAGGCTGCTCAGGATGTGTTCCCATCCAGTTTCGCTTCGCTCCTTTCCGGTGGCCTGACTTCTCTGCCTTTTTGAAGTCGGCGGTACGGTTGTCCTCTGTGGTGGTGTTAGCATCCCCTGTGAGGCTGATGGCTTTAGCTGGAGCCAACACCATGTCTGAGATTACACAGCCCTGCTTGGTGATTAACCTTCCCCTCACGCTCTCAGATCTGTTTCCCAGTTTCAGCCAACTTTGCAGAGGAGCGGAGATCAGAGAGATGATAAAGTTCCTATCGGCTCCCTGGGGTGAGGGGAGATGCTGTCCTTGTTGAAACTCAATTTTTATGAGTGTAGGAGAGAACGCTTGCAGGAGGTCATCCTCGTGGCCCGAAGCCATCAGGAACTGGTCCTTGCTGGCTCTGCTGTGCCCTGAGCCTTCTGGTTTCTTCTAAAGGGCTGAGCAGCTACTTCTCCGTCTCCCCAGTGCCCGTTACAGCTCATACTGTGAACATTTCCCATCTGAAAGCAGGTAGGACAGAGCTCCAACCCCACGCATCCTGCGGGGTTGCGTTCTTCTCCTGGACAAATGCAGAGTTTAAACAGATACGATCTTTATGATGCTGACAGACCTGTTTACTGCCCATTGCTAGGGTTATGTGAAACACGCCTAATGAAGTGAAAAGCAGTGGGAGGTTTTTTCGTGTAGCTGGCTGTCAGGTCACAAGGATCAAAAAAGTTCCTACTTTCTGGCAGGAGGTAGCCTTGAGGTCATCGGTGTTTTACAGCCCAAAATAGCTCTTGCTTTTGTAACATAGGAGAATTCAGATTTTGCCAGAGGATAGCAGGCAGTCGTTCGACACACTTGGAGGCATAGATTCTTATAGATGTTCTATACAAATACCTTACAAAATGAGATGGGGAATTCTTGGCTGCTTTTGCTGCAAACAGTACATCTAACTAATTAAATAAACTGTCACTTCTTTATGCCTCTTTCCCCACATGCAGTCTATCCATTCCTCTCCTCCCTTTGTCCAGCTTCAGCTGGTGACAGTGTTTTTCTGTTGTGCAGGACCCCGGCCCACCACCCCCTTCTCCCCTGGTTGGCCTAAAGCCTCTGCAGCTTTTGGAGATCAAGGCAAGGGGACGCTTTGGCTGCGTTTGGAAGGCTCAGCTGATGAACGACTACGTAGCAGTGAAAATCTTCCCTATTCAGGTGAGGATGGCATTGCATTAGGTCCTCACTCGCCAGGCTTCCTCACCAGTGCTGAGATGCTCTAACTGCCTATGGAGGTGGTTTTAAGACGGTAACCAAGATGCATTTGGACTCTTCTGCTGGGGGGGAAAAAGTTCAAGGACCCTCCCTTCCTACACTTTTCTCTGTGTTATCTCGGTACCAATGGCTTCCTTTAGTAGTAGTTGTTGCAAGGAGGTCAAAAGCAAGCACATTTTGACATCCATAGTGTGTTTTAACTTTGCTGCAAATATCTGTATTGGTAAAGTCCAGAGAGGCAGCGTGCAACTGCAATGCCCAAAGTGCACACAAAGAACCAGAGCCCTGGTTTTGTGTGTGTCCTGCCTGGATAGATTGTAAATCCACACCCAAACCTAGCAAACAGTTTACAGCTTTTACAAAGGCACAGCCCTGCACTGGGAAAGCTAATTGCACTGCGGTGTTTCTGTCAGCTCACGTCTTCCGCTCTAGGAAAGCTTTGAACGCTCCTGACTTGACTCTCTAGGAATTGCAGATGGAAAGAGTAAAGCAATCAAAAGTCCAATGAAAGAAGAATGACGGGAACTTTTTTGTGCTCCTCCGCTACCGCCTTCCTCGTTAATTTTTTGCCTCGTATTTGTTGTCATAGCGTTGCTAAAGGAGATTTGCACATCTTCTGTCCAAGCCAGCTGTGACCTACTAGTAAATATTCAATAGAGCCTAGATTAGATTCTGCAATCGTAACAATTACAGTGCAGATCTGTGTGCACAGGCTTTACTCTTGCAAGCATCTCTAGGAAATCCTGACAAATCTTGTTTCGTGGTAAAGTTAAGTTTGGATTCCTCGCCCCTCCTCACACGTGTGCTTTAGGAATAGCTGGGGATAATTTTGGAGAAAACAGACTGAGAACAGCAACTTCCAGTCTTTCTCCAGCATTTTCCCTTTAGGAAGACAGCCTCATTTTGAAGGGATACAGCACATCCGAACGCCGGAGGATGATACTAAGAGGAGTAGCTCTAACTGAGCTGAAGGAGCTATTTGCTTTAAAGGGAAACATGATCTTTGATGGTGCATTTCTCCTCGCTTTAGGATAAGCAATCTTGGCAGAGCGAGAGGGAGATTTTCAATACTCCTGGCATGAAGCATGAAAACCTTTTGCAATTTATCGCAGCAGAGAAAAGAGGGACAAACCTAGAGACAGAGCTCTGGCTGATCACAGCTTTCCACGACAAGGTAACGTATCGTTGCACGTACATTTTGGGGAGGCAGAGAGGTGGCTGGTTGTGAAGCAGTGGGATTTGGTGTCTAAAATTCACCAGAAGCTGCCCTGAATCTATCCAGCCCACCCTTGGTGAGACACGGTTCAGTGGTAGCAGAGAAATGCTCTGCTCCCCTCTTTCAAAGGCTCTTCCATTAGCTTTCAAGGCTTTCCTACACAAACATAGGATTAATAAAGGTGGGACTTGGGGAGAAAGGGAGACACAAAAGGCTGCAGCTCACGTATGTGGTGGTCACCATCTCTTTAGTGTGTGTAGATGAGCATGTACGAGCTGGGTGCCGCAGAGCGTTGCAGTCCCAACTCACCCCTTGCAGATGGGCTCCGTGTTTGCTTTTGAAGCTCGAGGCATATCTCCAGTTTCATGGATTGCTTTAGTTGTCAAACATGACTAACACTTAAAATAAAACAAACATGCACAAATCCGAGGTTGAGCCAGCAGCATTATCCCTCTGTTTAAGCCAAGGTCTACTGAGTCAATCATTGCCACAACCAGCTGATACGATGCATCATCTTCTTGCGTGGAAGGCTTTCCCCTTTCTTAGGTTAGGTGAATTGCTCTGTTTGGGGATTATTTTGTCCTCTTCTTATATCCCTCCCCTTCTCTGGCAGATTAGTAGACTCCTTTTAGACATCCAGATACTTCCCGTGCTGTCAAGGACTGACAACTCATGAACGCTTCTGGGTTTTATTTCTTCCTTTTTATTTTTGCTAGTGATTTCTCCTTTCCTCCCCCCGCCCCGCCCCTGTTAAATCAAGGTTCAGATTTCTCAGGCACCCATTAAAACAGTTTTCTAAGCTGATTAGTTATCACATCTGTCACGTAGCAGGGTCTGTGACTAAGAACCTACGATACCGTGTTTTGCAGGGGTCTCTGACGGATTACCTGAAGGGCAATATTATCAGCTGGAATGAGCTCTGCCATGTTGCAGAAACAATGGCCCGTGGCTTGTCCTACCTTCATGAAGACGTCCCTTGGTGCAAAGGTGAAGGACACAAACCTGCCATAGCACACAGGTACGGCCTCCTTTGTTGACACCATTCAAGCGCTGTGTTCAAATATTCGCGACCTCTTTGAAATGATGCTGTCGAATGGAGGAGGAGATTGTGGTTTTAGGAAATAAATGCATTTTAGCCTAACGATTCCTATGCTAAGGCAAGAATTTTTTTCAGCCACATATGAGACGGTGAAGGGCAAGTCAGTGTCTTGCCCATAAACCATCAGCATGGCTGGTAGTGGTTTATGGCAGATGTCTAAAGGGTAGGTGCTTCCCTCTTTCATCAACTCTTTGCATGTAGAGAGAAAGGAAATCTGGTTGCTGCAGAACCACTCTTTGCAAGAACTGTGCTTGATAAAGCACGTTATAATCCGTGTATTTCTGTGGCTGTACAAAGATTTGGATTCTATTTTTCCCTAAGTGTTTTAGGCTGATAACTCCACTGCATGTCTTCCAACAGAGCTTTTGATCATTAGGTGAGAAAATGAGAAACTGTAGAAATACAGAAAATGGCTGGTATTTATTTTTTTACTGTAGTTTTATAGTGCCCAAATCGTGTCAGGGTGCTGATGAGAGACACCAGAGCAGGCACCACGGTGCCTCTGAGACCTCTTGGCACAGGCTTCAACCCACCTGGGTGGCAGCACCATGCGGACAGTGGGAATCCGGAACGCTGTGGGTTAAACCGTCCTCATTGCCACATAATTGTTTTAGCCCTTCTCCGAAGTCCCACATTGCTTGCCCTGGACTAGAGCATCTCTACTGAGTGGTTTGCTAGTGGCATGGCAGAAGGGGGGAGTTTTCCAGAAGGGATTTACACAGGCTACATGCCATAATCTGCAGCCGTACTCCCCCTCCACCCACCACATTTCATCTAGGAGGGACTTAGACCCTGCATCCAGCTGCAGCAATTTGTACCCGGTCTAGCAGGGCAAGATAATCCCTGTTTTTGCAAGGGTGTCCCTGCCCCCAAAACCCCCCCTCCCTCCCCGAACCTGGAGGTTTCTGAGAGCTGGGAGCTGCTGAAAGAGCCTGCAGCTGCCTTTGTGCTGCTCCTGGAGCTGACCCCTGTGTCCCTGACATTTGTCCCTGTGGAATAAAGGCAGCGGTTTATACATGAAAATTCCTGAGGGTGGGGAACGGAGAAAGGCTATAGAAAGGCTTTAAAGCAACAGATCGTGCTCATTAGTGTCCCCATCCATTTAGCAAATGATAAAAGATGGAGAATGCATCATTTGTGTGAACTTAGCACATACTTACTGAAGAGGGATTTCAGGACATGGAGGATTTCCTTTGGATTACCCCACTCCTTTTAATTTTATTTTTGCTCTAAAACACTAAATAAATTTTGAATCTGGAGGGGGTGGTGCTTTAGAATGGCTTCACACAATACATGTGAAGACCTGAGGTTGCCAGGTGGGACTCCCCGAGTTAGTGCTGGGCAGGGGCTGAGCTAACTCCCTGCTGGCCCGGGCACTACAAGGAGGATTAAGGTTATGGGATCTCTCGTTGGTGCGAAAGTGCCCCCACGTGGAAGTTGAAAATAAAATCTCTGGTGTCTGAATCAAGTTAAAGCAGCACCTCCCATCCCTCTCTTCTTCCCTAGTTTGGAGCATTACACAGAACAAAAGATATTTCCTTCTTTTTAGGCTACTTTCTTTCATCAGTGACCATTTTAGGATGGTCTAACGCATACAGCGTTAGTGGGATTTCTACTTGGGAAATATTGGATCAGGTCTTTCTCCATGTGCTCGATATGTTTCCACTGCAGCTCACACCCACCAGTGGTGAGAAAGAAGGCGAGCATGGGGAAACGGTGAAATGTATGGAAATAGGAGGAAAAAAGGAAGCACAAAGGGAGATCTCTGCATCATATGTCAAGATGTTGTAGTTAATTGTTGCATGGCCAAAGGGTGGTGCAGGTGAACAACAGCATCAAGATGCCCATTCAGTAATTTTGATTTCCATCTCACTTCACTTTGGAAGTGTGTCATGCAGGCAGACTGTCTGATAATTTCTGTACAGTCCTTGTTGAGCCACTGTTTTGCAAAAATCTCATGCACAATCTGTACTATCCTGGAGGGCATAATCCCCTAATGCTGACTGAGCAAAGAAGTTTATCTGTGTCATTAGATGATGGCTGTTTTCTAAGCCTGTGGGGAAACTGCTATAGCATGGAAGCAGTCTCTAAGACGACAGGTATTAAGCAAATGGTCTTTTTTTTTTATGTTACAGAGGGGTACAACTGTTTTGCAGGCTCTACAAAACTGCACTGTGTGCTTAGAAACCCCTTGAGGTGATGGAGGCTGTTTTCTGCTGGGGTTCCCTGCCTTTATGATGCTCTCCAGCATCACACCCACTTCCCTCATCTTAATCCTCAAGCCAGAAATGCCCATCTCTCTGTGTTTAGCTTAGAGAGGAATAATCCTTTCTTCTGATTTTTTAAGCTCAGAATCAGGAGCTGGGTGGTACAGGATGATTTTTGCTCACGGTGCTTTGAGCTGGTGCTCTGGCATCTGAGACCACAGCGAGCAACCCTTCTCTGTATGGTCTACCGGTTTCTCTCTTCCCAAAGAACTTTGACAGGTCTGTCTAGTGCGGAACAATTGTATCTGCCCTCATTAATTATTTTGTGCAGGCCTGCAATGTCCTGCAATCAGCAGGGTCACCAAGTGAATTGATGATAGGGAAATTATAATGCTGAGCATACAGGACAATTGCCATCTGCTGTCTAAGGTCTGTAATTTAATTAGATTGCCAAACGTTCCTTTTCAGATGAAAATGTCGTAAGCCCAGGGAGCGGGTCCTGGCATCTCGGTGTGACCCTTCTCCATGCACCACCCCCCTGCTTTCCAGCCCCTGCAGATTTACCTGAGCTGCCCTGAAATGATCCTACTGCAGCACAGCACTGACACGAATGTCCCCTTAAAGCCACCTTCAAGCACAGACCCAGCATCTCTACTGCAAATGCTTACACCTGCCCTTCAGCTGTGCGGTCCGATCCTGACAGCTTGTCTGACTGTGGGCTCACTCCCTTCTCTGCGTGCTTTCCAACCCTCCAAATTCTCCAGGGAAGATTGATCCAGCAATTAAAACAAAAATGTAATAGATGACTATGGCAAAAGTCTGTTGAAGCGTGTAGTTAGGGCAAAGAGAGTCCCACCAGCATCTGCTAATTTCCAGGAAGATCTAATTTTGTAGATAGGAGCAAGCATCCTTACTAGGATAAAGAGTGAATGTACCCCTTTAACCTGTCCTGCTTTTGTTCTTGAGAGTGAGAAATGTAAGAAGGGCCCATAGGTGGGGATCTGCAGCTGGAACTCACAGCAAGAAATGGTGCCTTATACTGCCTGCTCTCATTAAAACACCCCCTTCATATCATGTCCTGCTTTTATTTTGAGGTTAATTCACCATTAAGAGTTCAACTTACTCTGTGCTGGGCTACACAGGACTGCTCGTTTGTGTTTTGGGGGCACACTAAGTGAGGAGCAGCTGAATATGCCAGCCCTGACTGTGCTGGGCAGCTGGGGAAGGAGAGGAGGAGGGAGCTGATTTACTGGGGGCTGCTGAGCCCATGGACTTACACTGTGCTGTGTTGCAATGTGATGTGGACACGTGCCCTAATAAACCCTTCCCAAACTTGCTTCTTGGCTTGTCCATAGGGACTTCAAGAGTAAAAATGTCTTGCTGAAGAACGACTTGACAGCAGTGCTAGCCGATTTTGGACTAGCTGTACGGTTTGAACCTGGAAAACCTCCAGGGGACACTCATGGACAGGTAATCATTATGTTTAACAGTGACATTTGAAAAAGTTGGGCTTGCCACAGCACCTCGGAAGTGGGGATAGTTTGTATAGATGCATTTAATACTTTTTCAAGGTATGTATTTTCTATAAAAGCTTGTGCTCAGACATAAATTCCAGGAACTGCTTTGATCTGGGTGAGCAGGGAGAGTGCTTGAACCCTCCTGACCGCTGTGCAGGTGAGGTGCCCCTAGCCCCAGGGGCAGGAGGCTTCTTCCTTCAAACACAGGACTTGTTGACTCGTTATTAGTAGTATTAAATATTCGCAGAATACCAGGTTGGAAGGGACCTCAAGGATCATCTGATCCAACCTTTCCTGGCAAAAGGATGGACTAGATAAGATGGCCCAGCACCCTGTCCAGCTGAAGTGTCCACTTGGGGAATCCACCACTTCTCTGGATTATGTTTTCCCACGTGCAAGACCTTATTATCCTTGTTGATCTTCATAACGTTCTTGTTAGCTCACCCTTCCAGCCTATCCAAATCTTCCTGCAGGGGAGTTCTCCCTTCTGAAGAGTCCACTTCACTACTCAGTTTGGTATCAACGGCAAACTTCAACAGGGTACACTTGGTCTTAGAACCATAGAATGGTTTGTGCTGGAAGAGACCTTGAAGATCATCTAGTTCCAACTCCCTGCCATGGGCAGGGACACCTCCCACTAGACCAGGTTGCTCAAAGCCCCGTCCAACCTGGCCTTAAATACTTCCAGGGATGAGGCATCCACAGCTTCGCTGGGCAACCTGTTCCAGAAAAGAGAAGAAATCCAATCATCCAGATCATGTACGAAGATATTGAACTGTGTTGAGCCCAGTATTGATCCTTGAGGGACTCCACTTGTGACAGGTCGCCAGTTTGAAAAGGAGTTATTTGCCACCATCATCCTGGTGTGACCTGTCAGCCAGTTCCCCACCCACTGCACAGACCACTTTTCTAGACCATAATGCAAATTTTAACAGTCTTAAATATGAATACTAATACCACAATGCAAATATTAGTGCTCCTGAAATTATTCATTCAGTTTTAAGAATTCAGCCAGGTTGGCTGCTTGGGAGACCTTTAGCAAAGGCAGGCCTTGCAAGCTGGCTGTGCACTGCATAAACAATTTGCTACTTTTTTATAGGTTCTTAATTTTCTGCCTTTGCGTTGCAGCGAGCAGCCCCTTGTTCTGCTCTCGTGTTGGGGCAAAGTAAGGCAAACATATCCTCCTTGTGCCTCTGGGGTTTTCTGACTGCCCATCTCCAATGTAGGTTCCCCTTTTACTTTTATCTCAGAAGGAGCAAACATTTTTCTGGGTTTGCCCCTCTGTTCCCCCAGCTTTCCTCATTTTTGCCACCTTTTTTTGGATGTTCCCAGTATTTTGCATGCCTTTTCACATCCTGGCTTTCCCTCGTCCCCTCTGCCTCAGGTAACAGCAAGAGCAGATGAGAATTTCCTAAAGGAAAGCATTTAAATTCTAATGTTAAAAAGGTGCTTTTTCTCTTGTTCTCCTCTCAAGTCTCCTACATTGTGGACTGTAATTCTACCATGTATATAACCACAGCTATATGAGGAGCTCAGTATGGCTCTACCTGGACGAAACACAACCAGATAAGCACTATAATGAGGACTGAATCCACCTCAAAAGGAGAGGGGATTTTTGCTGAACCAGATCGCAGCAAGCCAGGACAGGGTAGACTTTCTGCTAGTCCTGTGGATGCAGGAGATTTGTTTTATCCAGGGTTGTCAAACCAATACCTTTTCCTCCCATTTCAGGGTATGTCAATTTTACTCTTATTATTTTTTTTTTTTTTTTGAGCGAAAGGGGACTTAACTTTCAACGACTATGATAAGCAGGTCTGACTTGACCTCAGGGTGTTTTCTGTGTCTCCAAAGACAGCACTTTCTCATGCAGCGTGTGCTGCTGGAGCGAGATGCGGCGGGAGGCAGGGAAGGCAGGATTTCATCGGTACTCACCGTGCCACGCTGCATTTAAATTAGACCTGTAGTGTACGCTGAATGAATATCACACACATAGCCGTGCACTTTGGCTTTTTCCTTCAGGTAGCTTATCTAGGCTCGAGTGATCTTAATGAGAATCGGTGTCATAAAAAACAACTCCCTTTTGCTCATCTTTCAAGTGAGGTGCAACTTGAGCAGAAGAAGCCTCAAGGCTAATGAAACCAGCTGTCACTCATCTCCAGCCAGCGGAGGTTGACTGGCCCAACTGGAATGTAACCCGAGTTGTTTTTTTGTCTCTGTAGGTGGGAACAAGGAGGTACATGGCTCCCGAAGTGTTAGAGGGAGCTATCAACTTCCAACGAGACGCCTTCCTGAGGATAGATATGTATGCAATGGGACTGGTGTTGTGGGAGCTAGTCTCCAGATGTAGAGCGGTTGATGGTAAGAATAAAGATCATCTCTTCCCTGGGGAGGGTTCTGTTCCAGCGTGGTTTTATGGTCCAGAGAATGGGCCTGGCTTCGTTAAAAACAAATGAATAATGGTGTATTTTTATTAATCAGCTAACCTGTTTTTAACTTGCTCGGTTTTTAACATAGGCTGTCGTTCTCTGTAGATGAGAACCTTTGTAGTGTTCAAGTCTCAGAGTGCTTTTAGCTACGCTGGTTATGTTGCAAATTGGCTGAGAACTCAGAGGGAGAACGAGTAAGTGATTCCTCCGTGAGTAGTTGGTGTCCTTTAGTGCTGAGCCTGTTCTGTGCTGCTTTCCTTCGCTCTTCTGCTTTCCTGCCTGTGACCAAGGCAGACTTTGAGCTCTGGAGAAGAGCTGTGCTCAGCTCTGGCTTGGCTGTCATACTTTGCTTCTGCAGCTCAATGGAGTAGCCCAGAATAGAAAGTCCAGAAGTGAAGCACCTCAGTGAAATAGCAGTAACGGAGGGCTGGAAGGATCTTCTTGGGTCAGCAAGCCCATTTGCCTGCTATCATAAGTTGTTAGATATTAATCTTTGGCTGATCAAGCCCTCTTCAGCAGTGGGCTGAGTTTGTTGTTCCATCTACAGCTTAGGAGGATCTCACTTTCACCTGAATGATCCAAAAGAATGAACTTTCATGATGTCTCCTTCCTCAGGTTTTTTCATCCTGAAATTATGCTTCAAAACGAGTCATCTTTTCTGTCCAAATAGCAAATCTGCCCTTTGGTGACACCCTTGCCATTTGCAGGACCTTGTCCCTGATCAGGGGAGCAACCATTTTGTTGTAGCAATTTGAAGGCTGCTTGCTCCAGCTTATTTCTTGTGTAAATTTGGGTGCTCTGGACTGAACAGCAAGTTCGTAAATTAGCAGTACCTCACCTGAACTGCAAATGATTTTGTTAGTATTACAGTAGGACCAAGGAGAGTGATTATGATTAGGATGTCTGCATAGGTATATGGTAAGAGAATGACTTTTCTTCATAAATTTACTAACCAGAGGAGTGGGGAGGTAGGAGCATAGCGGGATGAAACAGTGGTACCCATATCACTCATGTATGAATAAACTTTCTCTGTTGAGGTTCCACCCCAAATATCCACTTGGATTTTTGCCTGCCACGTTGTTTGTGATCTTCCAACTCTTCTCAGGCAGCGGTTGCCAAGGTACTCCAGGTGCTGTACACAGCACTGTTAAATCAGAGGAATAGCTTCCCTTGGGGTAATGGGGAGTTACACTCAACCTCGTCTGCACTTCTGACTCAGAAGTAATGTTGTATAAACAGCAGATTTGGCTTGGAGATCACCAGTGCAGCTCTTCATAGCCTCGATTCATCTTGGAGGAAGAGGAAGGGAAGATTGTGAGCATTATTGTGCCATCCATTGAAATTAGTGTTTCCGTTTGATTTAGTGACTGGCGGTGTGTCAACAAGAATAATGATAAGCTGGTTTAGTGATTTCAGCGTTTTTAGAGTAGCTAAACATCATGTCGTTGGTGTCACAGTTCATGACCAGCTAAAGGGGTCAGCTTTTATTTTAGTCTGGAAAGGCTCTCCTGAAATATATCTGTTCTTAAAAGAGGTGACTCTTTGCTACCGAGAAACCATACGTGGTGCCACGGAGCACCCTGAGAAAGCCCATCAGTTAAGCTGAGCTGCTGTTTGTGAGACCGTCTACACAACGCCAAAAGCCAGATGATGTTTCAATAAGCAGAAGCTATTGCTACCATCCAGCGTGTACACTGATACTCATAACAGTTGTCTCATTCCCGTGGCCCAGGGCAGTTCACAGCCATAACTGTTATAACTAAAGCGTTCAGAAATGATTTTGCACTTAGGAGATGGTACTTGGGACAAGCACATCTGGCTCCAGCGTGTCAGGGCTGGCTCAAACCTAAGAACAAGCCAGATCACAAAGCAAGAAATTATAAGTGTTGTATGGGCTTGACCTCGCTACTCAGTTCTTAAAATGACATTTCACTCATGCTGAAACCTTTTTCTAGGTTATTGTGTGTTGAATTGCTATGCTAAAAGAGGAGAAGGACAGGCTGGTTTTTCTTTCTATTAAAATAAATCAACAGACTACCTGGGAAACCTCCTCAAAGTGGTAGGATTGGGAGGCCCGGATGAGGGCTTGGATTTGTAACTTGACGAGGTGGAAAATGCGTGGCCAGACAAGCAGCGAGGACAGCAAAGTCCATTGTGCAGGTGGAATGCAAATCACATTTGTCTGCAGTGACGTGTGAACTTCAGGCTTTGCTGCGGTGTGTCGGGGTTGCGCTGGAGCCACGGTTCACTCATGCACGGGGAGGATGTGGCTCTGTGGAGGACATTTCTGTACTAACCTGGTTCTCCGTGTGCACCTTAGGTCCAGTGGATGAATATATGCTGCCTTTTGAAGAAGAAATAGGTCAGCACCCATCCCTTGAGGACCTGCAGGAGGTGGTGGTTCACAAAAAGATGCGCCCTGTGTTCAAGGATCACTGGCTGAAACACCCTGTACGTCCCTCACGGTTAACGGTGAAAAATGTTTTCCTATGTGACAAGAATGAGGGATGTGGTTACGCATCACTTGTTATCTTTAGAGGGATGCTAACCCGTCCACCACAGTGCATAGACCTAACCCCCGGTCCTAGAGAAAGTCAGTGCTAGTAGGACTCTTTTAATGTGGTGAAAGAATATAAAATAAAGTTCCTTTCATTAAGAAGAAGAAAACGGCCCATACTATTGGAGACACGTTCCTCACAAGCTAGACAGCATGCAAGACTTGAACAAGTTTTCTGAGAAAAAATTAATTAGATGTGAATGCAAGCAGACCGTGAAGCGACACGCAGCTTTCCCAGAGGTAGATCGTTTCAGGCTCACGTTTTTAATAAAAGAGGTGATTTTTTTTCAGACTGGGAAACTGAGCAGATGATGAAATCTCACAGGGCTTCAATAAGAAGCTAAAACTAAATACCTCTGTTCTGACCAAAGTGCCTCCGTTTTGGCTAGACTCAGGTGCACTAAGTGGAAGTCAAGGAGAGCTGCAGGTTGCAGATAAAATGAGTGTTCAGTTCAAATGAGGGTTCAAATAAGAGCCGCGCTCTTCCAGCAGCGTTGATTTCAGTTAATTTGGGGATGTCTGCAGAAGTGATTGCAAACAAAGCAGCAGTTTCATAGTAACTGATGCGGTGCTGCCAGCTCTCGTGGTTTTATCATGGGAATAGTAATACTTAATGTCTTACCTTTTTAAAGCTTTAACTGCTGAATCTCAGGATGTTTTTTGATATTTGAAAAAGTACTTTTGAGGCTATGAAGAAAAGCTGGATGTGACCCAAGCCTTAGAGCCTTAGAAAGCAGAAGTGTAAGAATACCTGAAAACACATATTTAAAGTAATTTGTAAAGCTAACCTCGTGACAGAGTGAATACTCTTGGTTATTCTTGATACCATTAAGGCGTGGTAAGTGGAGCTCCCTGTCCGCTGTGAAGATGGATGCAGAATTTGTTGCTGAAGGTGTTTTCTCCCTCGTGTTGTCCGCAGGGCTTGGCGCAGCTCTGCGTGACCATCGAAGAGTGCTGGGACCACGACGCGGAGGCTCGGCTCTCGGCGGGATGTGTCGAGGAGCGCATCGCGCAGATCCGCAAATCCGTAAATGGCACTACCTCGGACTGCCTTGTCTCCATCGTGACATCCGTCACCAACGTGGACTTGCCACCCAAAGAGTCTAGTATCTAAGTCCTGGTTCGCTTTTGTCTTTCCAGACTCAGTGGATTTAAAACAAACAGACAACAACCAACAATGAAAAAGGTTGAAAAAAAAAAAAAAGAAAGAAACCACACAAAAAAAACAAAAACAAAAATCCAACAAACACATGAATGCAGCTGCTATTTTATCTTGACTTTTTATTATTATTGTTATTATTATTATTATTATTTTTTTGGATTGGATCAATTTTACCAGCACATTGCTCTACTGTATTAAAAAAAATGGACATTTCAGCAAGCATTCAGGTGCCGACTAATGAATGCAGAAAAGGTGCAGGTACCTCAGAACCTCAACAAACTCACTTCAGTTGTTTTTATTTTATTCAGTTTTCTGGGTTTCTCTTTATCAGTCTGTCTTCTGAATGGAGCATCTGTGACATAAAGGAAAACCACCGACCATCTTAGAAAACGCAATGCTGCAAACTGTGGAGGAAACTTAAGACTGTTATGTAAAGAATCCACCTTCCTCAAAAGGATTTTTTCCCCACTTGGTTTTGGGTTCAGTTCCTTTTTTTTTATTATTTTGTATTTTTTTTTTCCGGAAGTGAGCTTCAAAAAAAAACAGCAGATGTGTCTTTTACGGATCTAACGGGTGTCATTGTAACATGAAAAAAAAAAAAAGAAGTAACTGGGCAGAGAATGTTAATTCTTGATGGTAGAATTGAAGGGGGGAGCGTAGAATAGGGGTGGGGGAGAGTGACGTTGGATTTGGCAGCATTTGGGGAAACATCATTTGCTATGGAGCTACTTCTCAGGTAACCATTAGAGGAGGGGAAGGACATTTCTGGGCAGAGTACTAACAGCTGCAGCGTGTTGGAGAAAGCCGAGTTAAAGAGCCGGTGGTTGTAAGCAAGACGCTAGTTCTTTCCTCCTCCGGTATCTTGGGCTTGGGTGGCAAAAGAGCGAAGCGGAATTATAATCACCTTTTATTTTTTACCTCCATATGTTAACGGGAACGATGCTTCTCAGCGGTACAATCCCAAGCGGTGGGGAAGTGCTCGCAGAAGCACTTTGGTAAAACATTGGAAGATGGGACAACTTTTGTCTCTGGCTTGAAGCACGAGTCGGTTCAGGAAATTCGGCCTCGGGGTTGATTATCCGTCAGCCCCAGCGCAGATGGCCTAAAGAGGAAAAGTGCAAAAAATGGCTCTGTGTTAAATTTTTTTTAAATTTATTTTTAGTTTGGGGCTGGGGGAGGGGGGATGGAAATACCCAAACCGGTGGCAGATGGCTCCTGTAGCATCCGAGAAGCCGATGAGCTGCCCGGTTGCAGGACGCGGAGGCAGCTGAGCAGCAGCGATTTTCGCGGCATCTCTCCACCTGGTTTCTTTGGCGCTGCTTTCTCCTTACTCTGTGACGAAACTCTTTTGTCTTAAAGTGGTGCATATTCTAAAATACCGTTACTCTTATTATGCCATAAACTCGCTCTAGTCAGTGAATGTTCCTAATGCTGCTGATTCAACACGGAAATATTTTTTTAATTTGCAAAACATGCAATGTTTAAAAAAAAAAAAGCTAAAAAAAAAAAAAACCAACCAACAAACCACAAAACACACACACACACACACGTTATGTGGCTTCCGAGGTTTAAACTGAAAAAAAAAAAAATCTAAAAACTTCATGACCACAGACCACCTCAAACCAGAAATACCTCAGAATTTTCTACTTGTATGAGTTTTATTATATATTTTGTTAGTTGTGTTGTCTTGTAGTAAGTATATTTTAATGTAAGTTGGCTTTTATGACAAGGGAGTTTTAAAAAAAGAAAAAAAAAAGAAAAAAAGTTCCAAAATCTTTTAGGAAGTGCTACCATTATTTTTTTTTTTTGTTTTATAAAGCACCATTGTAAATAACTGTATACAGTTGTAGAATAACTGCCTATATAAGGTACCTGGGCATTATTCACTCTTATTTGTGAAGGCTGTTTCCATTCTGTGGGGGTTTTTTTTGGTCTGTTTTAGTGAAAGGACAGTACATCTTTTTTTTTCTTTTTTAACTTTCTTATTTTTATTTTTTTTTTTACTTCCAAGTATAACATGAATTATGTGTCTTGCTAGACTGACAAAGTTATGTCCATTGGATGGCCAGAACTTACAAATTTTTCTTTGTGTTAAGCCAAAACGCAGCCCTAAACTGATCACCCTGTAACAAAAATATAAAAAGTCTGTATCATATAAGCAAATTGGACTTCTTTCCACTGCCAAATTGTCAGCGTGCAGCCTTGCACAGATAGAATTTATGAAGCAAACAGAATTGCTAATTGGAGAAAATATAAAGAAAATTGAAATATATTTCTTGAAAAAAAAAAATAGCTTTAAAACCTAGAGGTCACAAATGAGGACACGGTCCTTTATCTTGAAGAGACATTAAGATAATTGCCTTAATTTGTCTATCTGAATAAAGTCTTAACCTATTCTTTCAAGTTACTGAATGTATACTGCATATTGGTATGTAACTGTGTTTCCGTGTGTAGGTTTGGAAGTTTTCTGTTTATTGATGTGCTTCTGTTCGAGAACACCTTGACACAACCAGGCAGAACGGTACCGTTCTGACCCAGTCGATGTCCACGGTGGTGGTTGGCGTCCTTGGGCCTCATGCTGCAACGTACCCGTGCTTAGCATTAAGCTCTTCTTGGTGCCGTGGCGTTAGACGCTCAGTTAGTGTTAAGCACGACGGTAAAGGTTTGCAGGGTCGATATTCTTCATGTTTAATATGTTTCTGCACTGAGATTTATATAAAAATGTGACTGTTTTCGAAGTGAAGTGATGTAAGGGTTGGGGTGGAGCGTAGAGCAGTTCTGATCGAGTGAATACTTGTTTCAAGGTGGGCTTGCTCCCGTTTCCCTGGGAATGGGGGCCAGTTCGTATTGCTGCAGAAAGAAAAAAGCTGTACTGTCTTTTAACTGTTTTATCTATTTGCTGTTCTGGATTTTTTCCTTCAGCACTATGTATTATGGCTAAAACAGGCTTATTACAGCAGTTGCTTTTTTATCCTGATTTCTTTAAGAAGCTTTAAAGTATTTATTGAAAGTGCCATATGATTTTAATAGCCCATTAGACAGTCTCTGAAATCTTCTCTTTCGAGAAAGCCTAAACAAAAATTCTCACGTGTAGCTTGTCTTACCGCGGGGAACTGCACGACCGTACAAACTTTGACCAAATGTTGATTGTAAAATATTACATTTTCCCTGGTGTAATGGTTCCTTATAGATCATCTTGTCAACAGGATTCAAGAAACTAATTTTAAAAAGAATTTCCAAATTGCATGTGTGCTCAGTTACAGATTTAAAATGTGTGTAGGTATGTGTGTCTTGCTATCGCGTCAGAGAAGCAAATCCTGAACTTTTGCTTATGTACAAATCCATGCCAGTTTAGCTAAAGCTGTTCTTTTAAACTGGCATTTATTTATTTTTTTAATGAAGACAGGTTCTGATTAACTTATTGGTCTTTCAACACTTGAGCTGTCAAGCGAGTAGTTTCCTCACCGCAAATCTAGCCTTTGAACTCTCATTGACAACATGATTTTGGTTCTGTTCAGTACTGCAAAGGCATTTTCCGAGTCAGCCATCGGGCACGTCCGTAGGTGTAGCTGTAGTAAGCAATTGTGGCTCTTTTCCTCTTAACACTCCCTTGAATACGATGGGTAAAACACCTCTTAGGCTACTTCCCAAGCACTAAATTTCACTTCCCATTCAGACTTAGAGGAAGCAGCTCTTCAAAAACTTTGCTGCAGGGTTTTATTGTTGCCCTTCCTCTCTTCTGTGGCAGTTCTTAGGTGAAGATTAACCTTGAATATCCTGGGTAAAAATTCTCCTTGACTTGCAGAGCCAGGATTACCCTCTCTCGGCTGTAAGTCCCTTTAAGAATTTAACGTACTGGCTGGTCTGGTTTCCTAGGTGGAGGAAGTTTGAGTTCACATTTTGAAACTGGGAATACCACAAGAACTGAAATTGCCTTTTTTTTTTTTTTTTTTTCAAAATGACAGAGCTATGACTTGCAAATTAAAGTGCATTAGTACAGCAGGGCTGGAAGTTGTACGTGGCTCATGTTGAAATACGTGTGTAGGTTATAAGAGATGGCTGTAAGCCAGTCTAACCGTCAGTTAAGTAGCACCAGGCTTATTCATGGTAATTAAGTGTTTTAGCCATTCTGCTTCTTATTTTGCCTCGTTCTTCAGCCGAAAATCTCTTACAGAAATTGCTATGCTAGATAAGGCTACATCTATGGAAATGCTGAGATCTTTGCCCATGTTTGTTAGAAAGAGAAGGTCCGTGAGTGTCCCCCTACGTTTCACTTGGGTCTCCTGACTCACTGCTATTCCCACTTGGAAGTTACTGGTTTCAGCAGAAGCAGCAGAAACCTTGGGTCTGCTCAGTGCGGCGTTGCTGGGGTGTATTTCCAGGTTGACTGGGTCAGGCCTCGCCATTAGGAATCCTGATTCCCCTTAATATCACAGTGTAGAAACTGGAGAGCACACATCTATTCCTCTTGTGCTGTTTTCTAGGCAGACTGTCAGAACTTGCCTTGTTTTGCAGGAGAAAGATCTGTTTTCCCTCAGTATGGAAGGAGCTTGTATTGCAGAGGAAGGTGCTGGTTGATAACGCTGTGACGGTGCTGTTGCAAGTCCTCTTCAAGCCACACTCCACTTGAGAAGTTGCTAAGCAGGAAGCGTCCCACAAACTATTATCACTTTTACATACAGAATATTATTTGGTAACATTGTAAATAAAATAGACTATATAATAGAGGAAAGTAAGGACATTTTGACTTTTTTACTTTTAGAAGAATATATATATATTTTAGTTACATATACAAACAAAAATTCTACATTGTGTGAGAATTCTTTTATACCACAAATTATTTTTGTAATGTCTTAATATGTTTCTGCAGGGAAAAGGGAGAAAGGTCTGTGTACGCACAGCAAATAAATAAATAAATATATATATATAAAGTGTTTAAATTAAGTGTGCACTACATCAGAGTCTAGAGGATAGGACAAGTTTAACCTGAAACCAGTTTGAGGAGCGAGTTTGGATGTATTTGGACATGCTTTGAGGATGGCACTGAGGCTATGTTTAGGTTATTTTGCGTGTCGCATCCTTTGAGCTAAAGATGCTTGTAGCTTTTCTATGACCATCTTCAGTTTAACCAGGAAGAGTTTTTTCATGTATCCGTGCGAGTATCCACGTGTGAGCGGTGTGTCTGTTGGTATATGCCGTGATGCTGCAGTGAGTTGTGAAGTCAGGATGTGAAGAATTTACTGAGACCAAATAGCCGGGCTGATCTTGCTCGCTACTGTATCCGCCGATAGCAGCTGCATCTGCTGCATTGACAATATGATCTGTAAGGAGCTGTCGCCAGTAGAGTCCTGATAAAACCAATTCCTAGAAGTTCCTTCTCTCTGAAGTGACACAGCTAATCAGGCTTCACCAGAACACGCAGATAATGTGCTCTGTGTTCCCAACGTCAGATTTTACGGTCTGGGTTGGAGGCGCTAAAAGAAAGGAGCACCGTCACGTCTGAAGTCCTTAGAAAAAGAGCGTTCCAAATTTGTGTGAGCAATCCAAGGTATTCTAAAAGTATTAAAGGAAAAAAACAAACAACAAAGCGTAGTCTTTTCACTAAAGCTAACTTTTTCCATTAAACTAAACATTCACTCCAGTTGTTTTGGTTTTCTTAACCTTGACGACATGGTGTCAGTGGGTTAGAATTGCTGAAAAAAGCTTTAAACCAAACCACGCTTCGCGCTACCCTCAAGCCGGTTTGACAGCGTGCCTTCTGAAATCAGTGCTTCAAGGACTTCTAGCAGGCTCCTGCAATTGCCAAGTCCTACATCAGTGTTCTTGGTGAAGTCCTGGCCCCGTGGAAGCCACGGGAGACTTGCCATCCAGTTCTGTGGGACCAGGGTGTTCCTGGAGCACTTTCTGAATGCACCTGGTCCCTTATTTACATGGGACTTCTGTTTTAAAACTCTGGGTTTAGGGTGACGCTTGGTTCCCTGGCTGAAGTAATAACCTATCAAGTAAGCAGTAATCCTTTTTGTTGGGACACTTCCACAGAAAGAGGTCATACTTGTGTTAATGTCCATCCAGCTGTTCTGAAATGTAACGCTATTCTGTTGTGCCTTTCTTTTTCCATATAAAAGCAACTGCTGTAAGCTTTTTTTTTTTCTTACTTTTACTGTGGTTTTTTTTTCCTGTCTGAAAAAAAACACTTTTCATTGCCCAGCTGTTATTTCTGGATGCAGTCTGTGATCCAGGTATTTCAAGAACCAATTACCTCAAACCTCATGTTAAACAGTGTTGCTATCTGGATTCTCCTTGATACTACAATATTGTAACATACACAAACAGGAACCTTGCTATATATGGGTCTTTACATATATATATCATATATGTATATATATGATATATGTATGTAAATGGAAAGTGATCCCCAAGGACTGAAGGAAAAAAGCAAAACTGTGTTGTTTTCCAACATTGAAACCAAAAGGGCTTCTCTGAAGCTCTATAATGGCATTGTGCTGGATATATATTAAGAAAGTGTTTTCTGAAAAGTGCTTCCTTTGTTAGCCTTTTATTTCAGTATTTTAATGGGGCAGATGATGTGATTAAAACACTCTTTTTGCATTTTTTGGCCCATTTTAAAGCAGAGGCCTCTTAATCTTTCCAGTTGTTAAGAAAAACAAAACAACAAAACAACTCAGTGTACAACATTCCAGTAGGGTTTAGTGTCGCAAAACTAAAACACGTTCTGGGAAGACTTAATAGCTTCTGTTTTTTGTGAAAAGGAAGGCATTGGCCATACTTTATCCAACTTTTCCGCTGCTTTGAGGAACTGAAGTTTAACCAGTAACCATCCTAGTCAATTAAAATCCTAATTCAGTAGTCAGTGGCATCTCTGCATTGGAAACCCCTATTAAGAACAAAACACCCCCAAAACTAACCCAAACCAAAAATCCAGCCATGAGCAAGGAGGAGGAGAAGGTTGGAGCATTTTTGAGCTCCTGAAGGTGGACTTAGCACCAGAGCAGCTTTGCGGACAGGAAAAAAAAAACATGTTGGCAAGACCTAGAACCTGTCTGGCCCTTTAGTTTTTCCAACCACCTTCTCCCAACAACCTTCTCCTAAAAGCAGACCTTCAGCCACAGCGACTTCTTAATGGTACTTTGCTGAAGAGAATTCTGCTTGGAATGTATTTTCTGGGGAAAGATAAAAAGTTAGACCCTTCTTTAACATTTTACTGTACGTGTTCCCCTCCCAAATATCTGATTTTGGTTTTTTTTGGTTTTGTTTTTAAATGCATCCATGTAGCTGATGCAACATTACAGTCAGTATTTTACTTGGATAAAATCATAGCTTTCCCAACCAAATAGTAATGAATTTACGATTGGGTGTAATTCTATTTAATTAATTATTTACTGGTAATTGATGGCTAGTAATTAATTGTTATTACTAAAGGAAGAAAAGGCGATGTTTCTCCTTCCCCATATTTTCCTCGACTGTCTTACATTTCCATGGCTGTTTATGGTTTGTGATTTATCTTTGGTAAATCCTTGACAAAAGTACTAAAATCTTCCAGGAGGCATTTTGCAATGCTGCTGGCCTTCCCATGGAATAATTACAATGCAAAAGTCGAATCTGTTGGTGGATGAGAATTGAAGGAGGTGGTTACTGCAAACTAAGTAACATTCTTGACCTCAATTCTGCGCCGTAAGTCCGCACAATGCCATTGTCAATCTCCTCGAACTATCTGCTTATGAATTCTGCATGATCCTCGTGATAGAGTTGAAAGCCTGATCTTTCACCTGTTGGTAATTTTCACATTCGTCCTTAAGTTTGACAAATTTTATACTGTAAAGCTGACTTAAGTACAGTTTGATGTCAATTCTTGTGGAAAGAGCTTTCTGCATGTAACGTTAGACACATACAGTTAAACAACACAGCATAGTACAAAACTCACAAGAAAATGTTTTGGCACCAGCAGAAAGAAATCTCACCCTAACCATTTGTCATTGAAAACCATCTTATTGTAGGTTTTACCAGCTACTTCTAAATTTGTGCTTTATTTAAAGAAATGAAATAAAAATCCTAAGACTTGTCTAGCGTAGTGAAATATGTGTATATCAGTTTTAGGATAAATAGCTAAGTCTTATTACGCTGTGTTACTTAACTTGTATATATAGAGTATACATAAGAGTTTGCAGTAACCTGTTTCTCCAGGATTTCCAGTTTGAATGGATTTAAACTCAAACTATGAGATTAAGTAAATGATTTAGAAGATTGCAGAATAAACTGAGTGTAAATTACAGGAAGCTCTATCAGGTGGTGAAATAATTTTTAAAGAGTCTTTTGGTCCTTGGCTCAAATTCAATAAGTACTGTTTGTATACCAAGATATGTGAAATGTAAATGTTGTAGGTTATATTTCACTCTTGTAGCTATAAAAATGTAGAACAGAGATAGCTTGTACTACTGAGTTAACAAAAGTTATACTAAAGTATCCTGTTAAAGAAAAAAAAAGTATACAGAGAGTTAAGCTCGTTGCTGTAACCCCTTTTGGATTGAAGTGTGCTGATTTTTTTATATATGTATATTTTATATATATATTCTGCAACAGTGTATATATATAAAATGTATACATAAAATGGCCTAATGCAGACATCCATTGTATTGCAGTTATGAAATGAAGACATTTTGGAAAAGACATTGTATCATAGTTCATGAATTTGCAGTGGATCTTTGTTCCTTTTTACTGTGGTATTTTAGAAATGAGTCTCAAGTTTGAAATTAGATCTGCCAAGTTGGAGTTTTGCTGCTTCAGCTTTGCACTGGGTGTCCGAATAAACCAGTATGAATGTAGTATTTGCCCTGTGTGAAGCAGCTACACCCCAACAGATAGGAGGAAAAAACCTAGAAAGAACTATTTCAAGTTTATCTTTTTGTATATGAAAATAAACAGTAAATTACAAATAATTGTTTCTCTTGTTGTGATGTTAAAAATCTTTGTTATTTGATTGCCTTTGGCATCTAGCTGTTTCCTTTTTTACACCGTTTTGGTGTTTTCGTGGCATCTCCACTACAAAAAATCCCTAAAAAAATCTCTTTGGAGGCTTAGCTGAGGCCTCTACTCCCCATCATTTGTGAATTCCTCCAAGGGAAGAGGGAATTAGCTTGAATCACTGCATCCTTTTAAGGGCGCTGCCTCTTGTGGCACTGTGCTAATGCTGCTTGCCATTCCCAGCGAGGAACTTTTGGCACAGAGGAGCATTACATGCATATTAAGCTGTATCAATACAAAGTCCAGCAACGCAGCTGCAACTGCCAGTGACGAAAGGGTTTAAGGTAAATCCTAGGACCTTGCAATGTCTGCAGGTCAGCAGCCAGCGAGTCGAGGGAGGTGATTCTCCCCCTCTGCTCCACTCTTGTGATAACCCACCTGGAGTACTGCGACCAGTTCTGGAGCCCCTGCTACAAGAAAGATCTGGACATGCTGGAGCAGAGAAGAGCCACGAGGATGCTCAGAGAGCTGGAGCACCTCTCCTATGAAGACAGACTGAGAGAGTTGGGGTTGTTCAGTCTGCAGAAAAGAAGGCTCTGAGGAGACCTTGTTGTGGCCTTCCAGTATCTTAAGGGGGCTACAAGAAAGGTGGCGAGGGGCTTTTTAGGATGTCAGGTAGTGATAGGACTAGAGTGAATGGATTAAAGCTAGGGATGGATCGGCTCAGATTGGGTGTTAGGACGAAGTACTTCCCCATGAGGGTGGTGAGACACTGGCACAGGTTGCCCAGAGAGGGGGTGGAAGCCCCATCCCTGGAAGTTTTTAAAGCCAGGCTGGATGGGGCTCTGAGCAGCCTGATCTAGTGGGGGATGTCCCTGCCCATGGCAGGGGGATTGGAGCTAGATGGTCTTTAAAGTCCTTCCAACCCTGACAATTCTGTGATTCTATGATTCTATGATAGTGATCACCTAAATCGTTCCAATCTGATTTACAAAAACTTCCCTGCATACACATAGTTGCTGGAAGTGAAAGTTACACTGGATGTACCTCTGCTAGAGCCAGTGTGAACCAGCATGCCCCTCATCATGGTGTGCCCACTGCAACTGCACAGCAGGTCCTTGACCAGGGTAGCTGGGTATTTCCTCTGGCAGGGGAGGCTCTTAGCAAACACGTGGCTGCCCAGGGAAGTGGTTGAATTGCCATCCTTGGATGTATTTAAAAGGCGTCTAGATATGGTGCTCAGGGACATGGTTTTGAAGTGAACCTGGTAGAGTTAGATAATCACAGAATCACAGAATGTTAGGGATTGGAAGGGACCTCGAAAGATCATCAAGTTCAATCCCCCTGCCAGAGCAGGAATGCCTAGATTATGCTACACAGGAACGTGTCCAGGCAGGTCTTGAATGTCTCCAGAGAAGGAGACTCCACAGCCTCTCTGGGCAGCCTGTTCCAGTGTTCCGTCACCCTCACTGAGAAGAAGTTTCTTCTCGAGTTTAAGCGGAACCTCTTATGTTCCAGTTTCAGCCCATTACCCCTTGTCCTATCAGTGGTTGTCACCGAGAAGAGCCTGGCTCCGTCCTCGTGACATTCACCCTTTATATATTGGTTGGACTTGATGATCTTGAAGGTCTTTTCCAACCATGATTCTATGATTCAGTGTTTCTACCTGCTATCAGGGGGACCTGGAACTGAAATACTTCTTCCACACCCCGTGGGTTTTGGGAGTGGGGCTGTCCCCTCCTCAGCCTCAGCAGAGCACTGAACAAGATGCGGTGAAGCAGGGGGACCAGATCTGGAAAAAGGTTTAAAAAAATACTTAAAAATCTTGAGCTCACTGTACTCGTAGCAACTCAGTGAGCTCTGTAATCCCCATATGAGGCAGGAAGATGCCCTCAGCCGCAAACTGAAGCATGGCTGGACCTCTCATGGCAAGCTGCCTGTGTGAAGCGACGGTGCGGCCACACAGCCTTCCATTGCTAAACTGGTTTTTTGGTTTGTTTTTTTTTTTTCCCCCAGCAGAAATGTCTTTCGATTCGTGCTGGCCTGGAAAGGCTTACAGTGGACCCACATGAGGCCAATACGAATATTAACATGCACCTGTGAGTGAAAAATAGTAATAATTGGGCTGGTGATTTTGCTGATGAGAAGCCTGATGCCGGATCACCCAATGGTGACTCAACCCAAACCCGCACCTTCCTCTGGGGCTGCTCCCTGGGCCACTGCCTCCCCGGCCTCACTGCCTGAGGGCTAGTTTAGCCACTCTTGGCGGTCCCTGGGGTCTCCTTGAGAGCGAGCCCCGCGCCCTCGCTCTCCTTTTTGTCGCAGATTTCGGTTAAAACACCTCGCTTCGCTGTTTCTTCCACAGCCAGCCCGGGCGTCCCCCTGAGGCGCCGCCGCCATGGCGGGGCGGGACGCCAGGGGGCGCTGCGGGACGGCGAGCACTTCCCTCTGCGCGTTCCACCCGGCCCGGCCCGGCCCGTGGCCGCCATGGCGGCCTTCCCTCGGCACCGCCGCTTTCTGGGAGGCTTCGTCTGCGGGGCCGCGGCGGGGGCTGCCGCGTCGTGCTGGGCTGCGTGGCGGCTCCTCCGCAGCCAGAGCCAGGCGGACCCGGTTTCCGAGCGAGGCCTGGCGGAGGGTAAGAGCCGCGGGTAGAAGGGCGGGGGGGGGGGGGGCGGCAGGGCACGGCGGCCCCGCGCTTCCCGGCTGCCTCAGCGAGGCGGGAACGGCGGCGCCGGTTCCTCACGGACCTGCACCAGGCCCTACACCCTCACCCTCCTCCTTCAGAGCAACCGCCTGCGTCCAGGGATGCCCAAAGCGGGCTGAGAGTTCCCCCGGTACCTGCGCCGGGCTGGGGAGGGGGTTGGAAGGAGGAGGTTATTTGGAGATGCTAACAGGTCAGCGGCCAGCGGGTCGAGGGAGGTGATTCTCCCCCTCTGCTCCACTCTTGTGAGACTCCACCTGGAGTACTGCGTCCAGTTCTGGAGCCCACAGCACAAGAAAGATCTGGACGTGCTGGAGCGTGTCCAGAGAAGGGCCACGAGGATGCTCAGAGGGCTGGAGCACCTCTCCTGTGAAGACAGACTGAGAGAGCTGGGGCTGTTCAGCCTGCAGAAAAGAAGGCTCTGAGGAGACCTTGTTGTGGCCTTCCAGTATCTTAAGGGGGCTACAAGAAAGCTGCTGAGGGGCTTTTTAGGATGTTGGGTTGTGATAGGACTAGAGGGAATGGGCTAAAGCTAGAGATGGATCGGTTCAGATTGGACGTGAGGAAGAAGTTCTTCCCCATGAGGGTGGTGAGACCTTGGCACAGGTTGCCCAGAGAGGTGGTGGAAGCCCCATCCCTGGAAGTTTTTAAAGCCAGGCTGGATGGGGCTCTGAGCAGCCTGATCTAGTGGGAGGTGTCCTTGCCCATGGCAGGGGGATTGGAACTAGGTGGTCTTTAAGGTCCCTTCCAACCCTGATGATTCTATGGTTCTATGCTGGGCTGCAGCTTTTATCAAAACACATTTTCCCCTTTGCTGCTCCCGCCGAAATGTTGGTGACAATGTGAGGAAAGTGTCTTTGTCTGGTTGCAAATGTCCCGTGTTGCAGCAGGGAGCGGAGACCTGTTGTCCTGTGTGATCCAGGAGCATCCCCTTAATATATACCCATGTGTCTATATATGTATATTTACATTTAAACATACAGTTCGGGTCAGGCCATAACTAAGTCTCAGCGACTCTTCCCGCTGCACTGCCCTGGGGAGATGAGACCAGCGTGGAGGCGCAGGGCGTGGGGAGGGGGCTTTTGAGGGGCTCCATTCAGAATTAATGTTTTTTCTTCTGCAGCCTGAAAGCTTTAAAAGTATCGTAGTGTTGGCAAGCACAGGAAGAGGAGTGAGTTGCTGTCTAACAGATGGCTGGAGGACAAGGGAGTCAATAAGGTAGATGTAAATATTGCTCCACAAGAGAAAAATGTTACTTGCAAAATTAAAATTCCCAGAGCGTTGTTTTCATCCAATAAAGTGTTAGAGTTCCCAGTGTGGACAGTACTTGTGCTTCTGCTCAACTTGTATGTCTCGGTTTGTGAGGAGGAGTGCGATTTCCAGCTCTGAAGGGTGAAATGTGTATTGGTGTCCCATGTTCATAACTCCTTGTTGCCCGAATATCTGATGGCTTTTTTTTTCTGAAGGCCAGCCCAGGGCGATTGCTAGGTAGATGTGTGTAGGCATTAGAGTAAATGACTACTAGAGCCAAGATCTAAATGTGAGGACATGATGAAAGCTTTTTTGGTAGAAGGCAGCTTCATTGCTTAGCTTGCTTAATATTCTTCTGGGTCTTAATTGTGACAGTAACCTCAGGTAGTTCCCTATGCACTATATTAACATAAACTGAAATGCTTTTCTTACTGTCTTGTTCCTGATCACATTTCGTCTTTGGATGGCTTTCTGATTTTGGGGTGTGTTTGTTTTTTTTTTTTTTCCTTCTTAGAGCCTGTAGAAGAGTCTCTGCTGGAAAAATACGGATTCCCTGAAGCTGGAACAGAGACCAGATGTTACACAAATCATGCACTGTCTTATGACCAGGCAAAACGGGTGCCCAGATGGGTGATAGAACATATTTCAAAGCAGAAGACCCTGGGTATGTAGGTATTTATGTACTTACATTTATGACGCCAAGAATGGACTTTACGGTTTGCAAAAGGTGGACCCAGGAGCAGGCAGGGAGAAAAATTCTGTAGTGATTTCTAGATATAGGTTTGTCCACCTGCTCACAGTTCCACTGGAGGCAGCAGGCCTCTGGATGGATGTTAGCTTCATGACAGTGCTCAGGCTGATGTTGACAGTGATTTAAAGAGATCTGTCACTACAGGTTGACAGACCTCTTCAGTATTCTTTCTCTTGTTGGAACTAGTCTGGTATTGAATGTACAACGTCCTGAAGCCTGCAGGATGCGCCAGGAGCTGAGTATGAAAGGGAGGGATGAAAAAGAACTAAAGTTACCTTCCATGAGAAATTTTTTGTTATGAATTTATGAAGAACCAGTCTGTAAGGACCGGGTCAATACGGCTGTGTCGGTGTAAACACTATTAAGTCACATTGCAGGAGGGAAGCTTAACTTAGCTCTTTTAAACATGAATGGAGAGAAGATGAAAAATTAGCTTTACTTACTGAAAATTTAGCTTTACTTACCTGATTCAGACCTGCAAAGTTCAGTGTTATTATGCAAGCACATAAGAATTGCTCTTGCTTCCTTAGCTGGTGTAGTTAGTTCTGTGTTCTAGTTCGTGTCAGTTTGGGTACTGCCCCATATGTGTGAATGCTTGTAGAGTCAATGCATTTAGGGGCCAGGCTGCTTCATCTGCAGATCTTAAAAGAGATTTACTTGGAATGGGAAGAAAAGATGAATGTCTGTTTGTGAAATAAAAATGGAGCAAAGGGCATCGGCAGTTGTAATTGTTCAAAGCTAAATTGGACATCACATACTCACTGCAGCCATTATTTACTTTGATGCAGTTCTGTTGTATTTTCCGATGTGCATTATCTAATACTCTCTCCCCCATTCTTTATGCGAGACAGAGGCTCAGTGATTTTTTGCTGTCAGTGGTGAATAAAATACGAGTGGTATACAGTCATTGTAAATTAAGTTTATAGCATTAGTTCAGTTTTTATAAGGCAAATTATTAGTAACGGAGGTAACTGTATAATTGTAAAATGTTTTATGAACACAGCAGCACTCCAGATATATCTTAATCACTGTCTTCAAATTACCTTTCAAAATTAAAAGCATGATCCTGAAAATATTTATAACCAACCCCTAAGTAGCATCATTGATTCCACTTCTTTCTGAGAAGAAAGCAATAATTCCAGGCTTACTTTCAAGTGGGCCTTAACAGCCGAATTGTTAGTGTTTTCCAGATGATCAGATACAACTAACCTGCAAGTTGAAATAAAGCATCTTGAGGCTCTGATACAGCTCTGATTTTTGCCTGATAGCTACTCTAATTGAGATTTGAGGCAGAACTGTGTTGTTTGGGGAAGGTCACAAAAACCTCCTGTGTTCTGAAAGGATGTGATACGAAAAAATGGGGGTTTTATTGGTAAGTAAGAAAAACATCGTGGAAATAAATTAGCTTTACATTTAAATGAGACGTACAAAACTGATTACAGAAGAAATTAGCTGCTTTTATCAAAGCAGTGAACAGAGAATAAATGAGCATGTATTTTTCAGTTTTTCAGGTTTAATTGATAAAATGTGCTTTATTCTAACCACTAAGGTTAAATATGATTTTTTTAAAAATAAGAATTCTGTTATTTCACTTGCTGATAAACCTGTCAGTGTTGCTTCGTAAGCATCAGTCCTGAGTTGAAGTATCATGTCATACTCTTTCCAAAAAAGAAGAGAGAAGTGAGGCTCCTTCCTTTCTTCCTTCCACCTGTACTACGTAAAGGTGCTCTGACCATCTCTCTGTTTTGATACCATCGCCCTGGACCTATGCGCAGATGGTCAGAAAAGAGGAGGAAATTGATTACAGGCACTGGTTTCCAAGAGATCGTAGAATGTGCTGGGATCGAAGGGACCTTTAAAGGTCACCTAGTCCAACCCTGCAGTGAGCAGGGACATCTTTAGCTAGACCAGGTTGCTCAGAGCCCCATCAAGCCTGATCTTGAGTTTCTCCAGGGATGTTGCCTCCACCATCTCTCTGGGTGACCAGTTCCAATGTCTCACCACCCTCTTAGTAAAGAACTTCTTCATAATGTGTAATCTAGATCTACCCTGCTCTAGTTTAAAGCCACTGCCCTTCACCCTGTTGCTACACGCCCTTGTGAACAGCCCCTCCCCAGCTTTCCTGTAGCCCCTGCAGGTACTGGAAGGCTGCTATAAGGTCTCCCTGGAGTCTTCCACCCCTTCTCTTCTTCCTTGTGGTCCTTGCATATTCTTGGGTTCTTCAGAGTATGTGTAGGGTGCTCAGTGATAACACTGAAATGATAAAAATAGTCAGAACATGTGCAATGTGTGTGTGTCTACAGAGTCAGCTATAGAAGAAAGAATAATTTCAACAAATAGTGATGATCACTCTCAAAAATGGAAGTACTTTAGAAAAGTGCCAGCTTTGAGGAGCATTCTCTCTGGTGTGTGCAGGCCCTTATTCATGCTTAAATGAAAAGACCCTGTCTAATGGCCCTGTGTGTTGCATTTGTGAAATTATGCCTGAGATGACACCCTAATATTTATAAAGAAATGCAGTGTGCTGTAGATACTTAGAATTATACTGTCATTTTGGGGAAAAAAAATGTGGACGATAGTGATGGTGTTCTACAGCAGTTGTTTTCCAGCTATGTTGATCCATTGCACAGGCACATCTGAGTCAACTCCTGCTGCTTTCTTAACGGTGGAAATTTTGGGGTCCAGGCCACTCCCTAAGAAAGGTGGTATCTTACTGGAGGTTGTCAGTGCCGGAATAAACCATGCAAATCTCTTCTGGCCATGGCTTTTCCAAGGAAGTGGTGTTTGAGATGAAGTCATCCCAAAGTTACAGCCCACTCAGAGTAACGTCTTTTCTGAGGAGCTGGCTGGGACTCTACGCAGTGCAAGGATGCAAATATAGGTGTATGGTCAGTAAATCTGGGAAGAAGCCACAGTCTTCCCAAGAAAGACAGCAGCCTAGAGTGGGCTGCCATCTCTGCAACACTGAAGTTAGCTCCTCCCACAACCCTCCCACCACCGAAGTTTTTGTCTTCCAGAAAACTTAGACATAGTCTTTTTCTGTGCCTAATTCCCAAATGTCTGTAAAGATAAAAGGGAAGTCTTGGAAAGGAACACGAAAGCCCTACACTTCTGTGCCCATGAAGAACAAAACATTTGAGACTTTCTCTTGAATGGGTTTATTATTTTACCAAGTGTAACTTCATCAAGGAACACCCGTTCTACTTCCCAGGCTAGACTTGGAAAAAGAAGAAATACTTGTAGCAAATGAAACATAAAACGTAACTGCAGCTGGTGAAGATCTGTATACCTTCGTTGTTCTAAAAAGTGAATCTATACTGGTTTATATCTTTAGCAATCTCGCCTTTAATATTAATCTGCAGTTATGATAAGGCTAATGTATTTTGCTTTTGTTTTTTCTTTATAAAACAGTAAGCACATTTGAATTTCTACTGTGTATTGCAAATGAATCTAGGACTGGAGCAGAGATATTTAAGTTGAATTCTTCTCTTGAATGGTTGAGGAGAACAGTATTCAACTGAGATTAACGTATTGAATCCCTAAGTGTGGGTCATTTTGGCACGATGTGGCAGAACCAGGTTTTTTGGTCTTGTTATGATGGTTTAATGATGATCTAACAATTTTGTGTTTTATTTCTCAGGCAATGCAGACCGAAGGCACTGTAAATTCAGACCAGATCCTAACATCCCTCTGATGTTTAGTGCTGCCAATGAAGACTACCTTGGGAGCGGCTGGTCACGAGGACACATGGCACCAGCAGGAGATAACAAATTTTCAACAGTACAATTTTTCTCTTCTTTCTTTTTAATTAGCGTTTATCAGTCGGAAAGGGTCAAAAGACCCTTAAAAGTAATGCGTAATGTTCCTTTCGCAGTTTGCTTTGAGGTGGAACATGATCTCATTATTGATGCACAGACTTGGAGTTACAAGGTCTGTTCCTGACTGAGCGCTGTAACATGCTCTCACAGTCTGCTTCAGGCGTCTAAATCAGATGCGTTCTCTGGTGACATATCTCTCTCCCTTAAATCACACCTAGGTTTGCTTGTTTGGTAGGGATGATGTGAGTATATCCTGTACAACGTAGTGTTAAGCAAGTCTTCTCAGCCTCTTTTGTGTCACCTGGCCTGCTTGTAAAATGAAGATGATAACCTTCCCCAAAGAAACCTCGAAAGTGTCCTCTGAAGCTCAGTTGAAGGGAGACGGGGAAGGATGACTTCATTTTGGCCAACAGATGCTGAGATGTTTAAGGCTAGGTTGGGCAAAGCAAAGATGCCATTAAGTATTGTTCTGTATTGGCAAGGGGATTGCCTGGGTGATTTAAAAGGCTTTTTACTTTCTGGCAGTGCATGTGAGGTAAATTAGAACCTTCTTTTGCCATGGTTCTTTAAGTCTATAAAATGTCTTCACCTGCCATTTGTTCAGGCTGTAAGAAAAGCACACCCTCATGCCTTGGCTGACTAACAAAGCAACCAGGGATTTATTGGATGCTCTTGTGAAATGTGCCTAATGCAGCAATTTGTCAATTAAGAAGCAGTTTGAATTTGTATTTCTGCCAGGCAGAATAGTATGCAGTGGGGCAGAGCAGCAGCGCAGTGGCACGTGGTGGATGAAAGAACGTGCCGTTTTATTTCTGCTATAAGTGTCTTTGTGGCTGTTCATTTGTGATATCTGGGAGAGTTTTTGCTGGTGACCTACCTGTGCAGAAAGATCCTGGGCTTGGCTTGAAATTTGATCAGATGACACAGTCTTCTGGATTATAAAAATTCAGTTTCACAGTTTAATTAGTGCAGGTAGTGTTTGTTCATTATCCTAAGGAGTTCTAACAGCCCCTTCACTTTGAAGAAGTCCTATGTGAAAAATATTAGCAAGTACAGGACATATGAAGATTCTGGGTTAAGATCTTCTAAGTTTTTTTCTCCTATGTTTCCCTACTTACGTGTAGTTTTTTAGCATCAGGTCCTTCCCATCTGAACATAACGTGGGCTTGTTACAGAGAGACTTGTGACACTTTTAAAGATAAAATTAAGCAGGTATGTAGATGTTTGACCTTTATGGTCTCATAAATCATTTAGTCACCTGCCTATTATATATTTGTAAAATACTGATGAAGATTTTTAATAAAACTTTGTCTTGGAAGGAAAAAGCTAGCCATTAGGCAGTGAAATAAATGAAAAGCGGGGGTGAAAGCATCCTTCCCCTTCACAAAAGAAAGGTACCTGATTGCTTCCAAAGACATTACAAAAGTGACACTGGGAGACATAATACTTCTATACCTTTAAAACTAGATAATCTTTTGCTACGTTTCTGTCGAAACAAACAAACAAAAAGATATATTTTGCATGGTTTGCACCTCTGTTATACATCTATTAATCCAAAATTACTTCGTAGGTGTTCTGAGTTAGGTTTTGTCTGGCCTTTTCTGTAGATAATGATATAACTAAACTAGAAATGGGTTCTGATACAACAACTTGTAAAATGTGTTTTCAGCTTGTAAATATTTCAGTGAAATTATATTCTTTTCTTTATGCAGAGAGCTATGGCTGAAACATTTTATCTGTCTAACATTGTGCCTCAGAATTATGAAAATAATGCTGGATTTTGGAACAGGTGAGAAATTACTTTTAAGCAAACTAAGTGAAAAATATCAGGCAGTAGCATAAGTCAGACATGTTGTATTTGTAATGTTTCTTCACAGCCACATATGCTAGAGCACTTTATAAGCTGTCTGTAGAGATCCTAGAAGCTTACTTTGAAATGAAAGGCAGCTCAGTCCTCACAGTGCAAGAGCAGTGTAATGACTGCTTTAGTTATTTATTCAATCAAACTGTAGAGGACACTTATTTAGAATAGATAAAATTGCTTCTTCTGGATGATGTAGGTAAAGATTCCAGGTTTAACATCTCTATCCTTAAAGAAAATTCAGTAGAAGCGAGGAAAAGGGTTAGATCTTGCTTTAACATCTCTTCCTCAAAAAGGTGCTTCCAGTGTGAGAGTTTTCACATCTCTCTACATCCACGTTGGTTTACTTTGAATTGGAGAACTGAGTGCTCCCCACTGAGTCAGGACTACTTCAGGTCTTAGGTGTTTCTTCCAAGTACTGGCTTCCAAGTAACAGTCACAGGCAGGTTCTCTGTCACTTGTGAGCACTGGCTGGATCAACTCTGAGGTGAAGTGAGTGCTTGATAAATTTAAACTTTCTCCACGTAGGATTTTTATTCTTTCCTTCCTTGGAGTAGAGAAAAACATTAGTATGGTAGCATTCATCCAGTGCTTCTTGCGTAGGACTTGGAGAATGTTAAGACTCAGAAACAGGAGGGGAAAATGATGAATTTCACAAGGTTGGCTCAAGGGCAGGTTAGCAAAATTATGTACAGTGTTGTACTAAAAGTCTTATCAAAAATACATCACAATTCAACTACACACTGCAGTTTTACAAGAACACATATAAAATCATATGAAGCATTCAGTAAAGATTATACTGTTTTACAGACAAATAAAATGCTAAAACATTTTAAGAGATTTTTTTAAATTGTTTTAATACCTCGAGTATTTGAGCATGAAATTTCCTTATACCAAAGCTAGGCATTTGCACCAATTAAAGATTGGAAACCCTCTTTATTTCCCCTGAGTAGGATCTCTGCTAATCAGGAAATCATGAGGAGTGTTTGAAACTTGCCCCTGGCACTATCAGCCCTGCAATTTAAACAGCTGTTACTGCTTTCTCCCAACCCCAGCACTCTTATCCCCACGATTTAAATACATGAACAAGGTATTTGTGTCACTTGTTTGGTCAGTCAGTTTAATGAAAAATAGTTTTAAGGAAACCTTGTTTCATGCTTGTTGTGTCCCTTCCTGTCTTCAGTACTCTCTTCCTCTCTCTTTTTTTCAAGTGCTTCCTTCTTGAATTGTTTCTGAGGTGCAGGTAGGCGGTACAGCTTAGTCAGTTTAATAGTCTGTTGGTTTTTTGAAGTGGTGTTTGCCCTCCAGCTGCATCTTTTTGCTGCTTTCACAGTTTCAGCTCTGGTTGTAGCCTGACTGTGACGAGTCAGTTCCATTTGCTAACCCAGTTAAACTGGTTCACATTTTGTTTTCATACACAGAATCACACAGAATGTCAGGGGTTGGAAGGGACCTCAAAAGATCATCTAGTCCAACCTCCCTGCCAGAGCAGGATCACCTACAGTAGATCTCACAGGAACGTGTCCAGGTGGGTTTTGAGTGTCTCCAGTGAAGGAGACTCCACAACCTCCCTGGGCAGCCTGTGCCAGGGCTCTGTCACCCTCACAGTGAAAAAGCTTTTCCTAATGTTTTTGTGGAACCTCCTATGTTCCAGCTTGTACCCATTGCCCCTTGTCCTGTCAATGGACGCCACTGAAAAGAGCCTGGCTCCATCCTCCTGACACTCCCCCTTGACATATTTATAAACATTTATGAGATCACCCCTCAGCCTCCTCTTCTCCAAGCTAAAGAGACCCAGCTCCTTCAGCCTTTCCTGTTTTGATTGGTTTTGTTTCTGCCAGATTAGAAAATTGGATCAACTGGTGGGGTGAGCGCCTGAGCCAACACAGGAGGTGGAGTAGGACTGTTCAGCTGGGGCAGACAAAGGGAGCAGTAGGAAAAGGGAGAGCAGGACTGCACCTTTCAGGAAGTTGTTAGATAATCTATTAGATTGGTTCAGTGGTGTGATCTAAGTGCACCTTAGTATTTATTCCTCGTTCTTCTCCCGCCAACACGCATGCTTCTCTCCTGATGTTTAACTGTCATTTTCTGTCTTGTTTTGAGTGTGATTTCATGGTCGCTGCAGTCTGATCTCTGTCCCTACTGCCACCAAAAGCAGTTTGCTCCCTAGCTCCATTTATTCCCATTCTTGCCTTGTGCCAGGTGAGTGGTGTGTGTATCCCCATGCCACGACACAGCCTGAGGAGCTGAGCTGCTTGGAGGCAGCAGTTAAAAATCAGCCTGTGGTCAATGCTTTGGTTTAGCATGTGGCAGCTCGCTCTTACCAAAGAGGAAAGGGCTTATTTCTGCTAATTCTGGATTGTGTGAGCTGATTTAACTCACTAACCCAGCAGAGAAATAATGCTGGTTTTGTTCAGGGTTATTGACGGATGAAGAGTGCAAAAGGTGGCCCAAAGGAGAGGTGTGAGGAACAGGGATGAGACAGAGAAGGGAGTGAAACCTTCTGCTTCCAGAGGCAGCCAGATTAGCTGGGCTTGTCTGCCTTGTGTTCTGGTGTGCTTGTCCATTTGAGTGAAGCACAACACTGTCTTCAGTAAAGAGCCGAAGGGTGCTCGCTGTATGTGATTTCTGTTACACTTGGGGTGTTAGATCAAAGACAGGCTGTAATCTTTTGCTTTACGTGAAACAAGCACAACCCAGAAACCTTCTTATTCAACTAGCTTAAAAAGCGAAAATAATGTTCATATTTCTGGAATTACTAATTTATTTTTGAACAGTTTTATATGAAAAATCAGTAAGTAGGCTTAGTGGAAATTATATGCAGAAACTTTTCTAAGTCCTTTGGACTACCAAAAGAGCTGGCTGCTACAGGGCATTGATTTCTTGGGGAGGAAGGTACAAACCCAATAATGTGGTAAAACCTTTTGAAATAAGAACGTCGCAACCTGCTGTTTAAAGCAAGTATTTTGCTAATCCTGAGTGACCATCCATCAATAGTCTTTCTAATGTCAAGTGTGAGAATAAGCAGAGAACTCAGGTTTTCAGGACAGGTGGTAAGGCTACAGAAAACATTTTCAAATGTGTGTGATATCACATGCCTGTCTGTAAATAAGTGAAGCTGGGACAAGTAGGGAGGATGACTTGGGCCTGCGTTTTATCTTCTTTGCTTGCAAGTCAGTCACATAAGTTTGGAAAAATGCTTCCAAACTGTTCATCTTGCCCTTCACAGCATGTTTTAAAGATGATGATGTTAAATTTTCCCATCTGACCTTACCCTGTCTGGCAAATATGTTCCAGAATGGAAATGTATTGTCGGGAATTGACTGAGAGATTTGAGGACGTGTGGGTAGTTTCTGGACCTCTGACCTTGCCTCAAACAAATGATGACGGAAAGAAGAGCGTTACTTATCAGGTATGTTTTGGTTGACATGGTAATCCTTTATTTATTTCTTTAAAATTAATACTGTAACTTGATAAAACAAACATTCCAGTACATGCAAAATGTAGAAAATGTCCAATACTAGCTGGGACAAGTTTAGAAGAGATGTTATATTTTACCTACATGTGAAAAAGTTAATTTTAAAATAATTTGTTTTATTTGCAAAGAGACATCTATTAAATATCTTTTCACAGACTGCAGTATATCTCTCTAAGAAGAGCGTTAGGGGGCTTTGCTGATGTGGAGGCATCTATTCAGTCATTTCTTGATGTATTTGAGGAGCAGTGCAGTACAAATGCATTGTGGGTTTCTCAGAATGTTCCAGGGTGTTGGAATGCCTGTGTTCCATTAATTTCAAAAGCAGTTGTTTGCTGATACCCATATGCATTGCTTAGGCAAGGCCTTGCATCTGGGATTCTGATCATACCGAAGTCGACTGAAAGACTTCGTTCAGGTTCAGTAGGCTTTAGGTGACTGCAGTGTAATCAGTGGTCCGTGGCACTGATGCTTCCCTTCTTCTTGTGGTCTCCCGTTCTTATTGCCTGCTTCAAATACTCTGAAGATACAGGATTGATCCTGCACAGTCTCTAGAAACTGTCACTGATAGACAGACAGATTAGAACGACTATCAAATTGAGAGGTGGATTTATTATTGCTTATGCTGACTTAATTTCTGTAAGCGTATGTTTAGAAATTGGTAGGATCTGAGTGTTCTAAGAGGGTAGGGAGTATTAACCTTCTGCCCCTATTGTAATGAGATATTATTGCTGTTTTCAGTTGCTGAGTGAAAGCTACCATAATGCAAATAATAAATGCTGTATTTTGTACCTCTTGGAAAAACACTTTTCCTTGAAAATAAGTACTCGTATCAACTGCAGCTTCAGCTTCTGAGTGATTCAGCTGTCCAGCTCGTTCTCTGAGGAGCAATGAATGAGCTTGCTGTAACAAGTCTCTGTTTCAGAGGGATATGAGAGACACAAAAGAGGGATGTTCAGCTTTCAGCACTGACTTGTATACTGGTAAGGTTCAGGCACTGTTTCTCCACTTTAAATACACAGCTGATTCCATTTGATTTAACTTGGGACTCAGTCAGGAAAGACTGTAGTTCTTCCTCTTCACTTTCACCTTTTTACTCCTTTAAAAACTGTCCCTTGTGTCCCCACCGACATATGCCTATAACCTTGAGTGTGATGAAATCACAGCTTCGGTTTTGGGTTGGTTCGTTTTTTTGTTCCCCAGACAATCGTATGTTGTGCATATAAAAATGCAATAAAAATAATTTATGTTTTTCACGTTCAGTGGCAGTTCCAAACTTCAGCTCTCACCACATGATTGTGAGGAAGGTGACAACTGTGCTTGTTTTCAAGTGGACAAGCTGTGGCTAAGGGAGATGACCAGTGCCACATGCTGAGTTAGTGGCAAAGGCGGCTTTCGCCTGGTAGTGGTTCTTTGGCACCGAGGAGAATGCTGAATTCGCCATTGCTCAATCCAGTCCTTTCCCTTGTCTACCAGTACTGAAGACTGTCAGATCCTTCCATAGGATACTTAGAGAATCACAGAATTGTTGAGGCTGGAAAAGACCTCTGAGATCATCAAGTCCAGCCTGTGACCCAACACCATCACATTTGCTAGACCATGGCACTAAGTGCCGCATCTCCTTAAACCCCTCCAGGGATGGTGACTCCACCACTTCCCTGGGCAGTACATTCCAATATCTGACCACCCTCTCTGTGAGGAAGTGTTTCCTGATATCTAACTTAAACCTTCCCTGACGCAGTTTCAGGCCATCCTGTCACTAGTTGCCTGGGAGAAGAGCCTGACCACACCCTCCCTTCAGGTAGTTGTAGAGGGTGATAAGGTCTCTCCTGAGTCTCCTCCAGGCTAAACACTCCCAGCTCCCTCAGCCTCTTCTCACAGAACTTTCCCTCCAGTCCCTTCCCCAGCCTCGTTGCTCTTGTCTGGACCCGCTCCAGCACCTCAATATCTTTCTTGCAGTGAGGGGCCCAGACCTGCAGACAGGGTTCGAGGTGAAGCCTCGCTAGTGCTGAGTACAGGGTCAGAATTACATCCCTGCTCCTGCTGGCCACACTGGTCCTGATAGAAGCCAGGATGCCACTGGCCTTCCAGGCCACCTGGGCACACTGCTGGCTCATGTTCAGCCTGTTGTCACCCAGCACTCCCAGGTCCCTCTCTGCTGGGCAGCTCTCCAGCCACTTCCCCCCGAGTCTGTAGCGCTGCAGGGGTTTGTTGTGGCCAAAGTGTAGGACCCTGCACTTGGTCTTGTTGAACTTCATCCCGTTGGCCTCGGCCCATTGACCCAGCCTGTCGAGGTCCCTCTGCAGTGCCTTCCTACCCTCCGGCAGATCGACACTCACCCCCAGCTTGGTGTCATCTGCAAATTTGCTAAGGGTAGACTCAATCCCCTCATCCAGATCATCAGTAAAGATGTTGAACAGGACTGGGCCCAGTACTGATCCTTGGGGGACACCGCTGGTCACCAGATGTCAGCTGGATGCAGCACCATTCACCACCGCTCTCTGGGCCCAGTCATCCAATCAGTTTTTTACCCAACAAAGGGTAAATCACCCAGTGCAACAGAGAACCATCCATACTGGACTTCTGATTTGCTTGCTGAGCTTGTTTTCTACTGCTGTAGAAAGATAGAGCAGCACACAGAGGAGCCCAGCGCTTGGGTGACAGCATGAGATACGTCCAAAAGCACATAGCTGGGAGCAGGAGGGAGATGTTGCCTTTCAGCACTCCAGAGCCGAGCGTTTGGCTTACTGTCACGCACAATATGCAAGCCTGGAGAACTATAAAGACTTCTCCAGGCTCGCACGTAGCTTGCTGGAATTTTCCTCCTTGTAGCTGTCAGCATATTGCATTTATTTATTATCATTAAAAATGTCTATTTGTCTTACATAGCAAAGAATTAAAAATCCTGAGCCGACTTGAACATTTTATAACTGGAAATGCTGTTCTGGAGAGCAACTGAATCATCAATCAACTGCTTCACTTTAATCTTGGTCATCTTTTCCTAGTTTTTGTCTAGAGAAAGTGTTTACTTAGAAGAGAAAGATTACTTTTTTCTAGAAAATGATTGTGGCTCTCTATTTTGGTTTTGAAATGTAAATTGTAGTATTCCACAAGTAAAAATAAGAGCAGGCACTGCATCTTGCTGCCTTTATTCAGAATAACCTGATACCAGGACACAGTGATGGAATAACAGTGGCACAGAACGTCCATGCTGCTTTGATTATCATATCGTCCTGTTCTTGTCTCTTGCCAAGATGTCTTCATCGTCTTTGAGTTTGATGACAACTCTGGTCTTTTGAGAATGTTTTATCAGTTTTGGTCTTAATATAAACTATGAAGTGAAGTTCAGTGTGAGACTGAAAACGGGGGAATGATGATATTCATGTTCTCGTTTCACCATTTGGCCACTTTCATAAATTCTTTACTCAGCTTGCTATGATGAGATTCATTATGTAAATTGATTTCTATTTAAGCTGTATTCAGGTACAGATAATGCTGTCTACAGGTGGGAAAAGTAAGGTGTTGGTTTGTTGGGGTTTTGTTTTGGTTTAAATATTAAATTATTTAATTTAGGTATGATTAAATACAGGCTGAGAATTGTTTCGTGATTTTGAAATCTCTTCGTGGCATAAATTCTTGATTTTGCCACTAAGTATTCCTTTGGGGAGAGAGACTTTGGAATGGAATAGTGGCTTTTTGGTGGTTTGGTTTTTTTACCTTCTTACATCAACATATACATTTAGAAGAGGGAACACAACCTGTCAAAGCACTGGAGAGAAATTCTTTTCAAACAGATGCCTTGGATATAATTGTAGTCATTGATGTTCACTTTGGGAGTCTGGGATTCTGCCCCTGAACCAAGAACACTAAGAGTGGGCAACTGAACAAGAAAGGAAGGTACCTCTTAGCTGTCTTTCAGAGTGAACTCTGCTAGGTTCAAACGAGTGACTTCAGAAACGAAAGGCTTTTAGTCCTCATTATTTGGGCTTATGAAGCTGATGTGAGAAGGTGTCCATCTTCTTTGTATGTGCTGTTGAAGGAGAAGTGCTGTGGTATGCACAATAGTGCTGAAACCCACAACCTATAATCTGGCGATGTGACTGTTAAAGCTGAGCTCCTTTCTGATGTTTTTCTTCTCTGAGACTAGAACTGTGGAAAAAAAAAACACACAGAAGTATTATAGTGAATGTGTCTGCACTGATTTGTTTCAGATCCTCTCTACAATCTTAGTTTCCTTGGTTTTGGCTAAAGGAGCGGTGAAATATGTATCCATGACTTTACAGGCTGGTGTTTTTCTAATCAGACATCCAAAAAGGTTATTTTTAGATCACTATAGAGGAAAAACAGAGCATCAGTCGTGGCATTGTTCCCAGTTCCTGCTTGGACTCTGGTACCATTTGCTGTTTAATTCCAGAAAGGGAATTAACCTTGAACTCCTTAGATGCCAGCATTGTTCTATCTATTGGCTGAACTTGCTGTATCCTCAGATATGTTCTGTCATTTCATCTGTCTTCAGCAGAGGCTTTTGTTGCAAGAGTAGATTGATGACCATGCTTGGTATCTGAAAAACATATTTTGAGAATATATGTAAAATAGAATGCCAACAGGAAAAATCTGCTCTGTGTTACTGGAGAGGCAGATGCAGGTTTTTCATCTTTGTCCAGATCAAATCAAAATGACAATGTCTCATTTTATACTTCACGGTTCTCCAGTGACTGTCACTTCAGTGATTTTCCTCTGTCAGCAGTTTTGGAGTTTGAAATACAAATTTTGCAATAATTCTACTGCATCTTGCTCAGTGCTCTGCTCTTTTTATTCCCGATGCCATCGTAGTAAATCCTAATTTAAGAAGATTGAGCTGTGGTTGACAAACAAAAGTAGAGTTTAGGTAAGATTTTGTTTGTTGTTTGAAGATGACATTTTTATGTACTTTTTAGTGGTACACTAGGTTCATACTGGAATCGTGTCTGCTGTTTAATTTTCAAAATGGAATGACAAGGCTGGGCCAGAGATGCACAGTAACTGTCCCAGAAGATAGATTTACTTGTCGTTTAGTTCTGTGGCAAATAAGTCCCTGGGAAACAAATTGCACCTCTCAAATATAACATGGTACTTTATGATTTTCCCCAGGCAACTCTCAGAAGAAATAGAGGTGTTCTCCTAGCCAAGACGCCGTAGGGGAAGGAATCCTTCGTAAAGGAGGAAATAAACCCGGGGACTGTTATTATTTGGGGACTCCTCCAAAGGGGCTCAAGGCTACACAGGCAACTCATGGATCTGGGTGCATTATACACGTCCCATAAAACTTAGGTGCAATGTAAGGGTAGATCAGCTGGTGTAAGCAACTAGAGCTCTGTCAGCCGTAAATTTAGACACGATGTACAAATGAAATTTGCTCTGGCGGGGGGGTTGGACTAGATGATCTTTGAGGTCCCTTCCAACCTCTAACATTCTGTGATTCTGTGAAAATAATAGAGGCTGGGTTAAGATTGGAGGAGAAGAGACACCAAAGGGTCAGGGTAGATTTATGGGGTTGGTTTTTTTAACACTGTACCCATCTCAGATGTTCTTTTATTATAGGAATAATGGTGATGGGGATTGTAGTGGATTTAGTGTTAAGTAACCTAAATGGATTCTGTGGAAGTATTAGTCTGCCATCACGTAAATACAGTAGCACAATGCATATACACATCCTCTTTATTAAAAGAAAAAAAAGGTGGTTTTGCTGTTTGCTTTTTAATACTTAAACGATGTATTTAGGCACTTTTTTTTTACTATCTCTTAATTTTGTTTTTTGAGGATTGCCGAATGATTTGGCAATAGCAGTCAGACAAGTCATAATAAATAAATTTTTCCGGAAGTAGATTCATTTGCATTTTGGAGTACTTGGCTGTGCAGTGTTGTTGCAGATTGCTACTGTCATTTTTGTCGGTAGTATTTTCTATATTGTCAGTCTACCTTCACACCCCTCAGTTCTTCTCCATGCCATCTGACCAAGTTGTCTTAAATACTGGGGAAGAAAACATTATCAACAGAATCGGTACTGCCTAATGTAAGTCGGAAGGGAACTGGCATGAAGGCAGATAATGCTGTCACAATATCAAGTAAATAAAATTGCACGGATAGCAAAGGGAATTTTTTATAGTGACAGAGAGTCTGTTGCTGTACTTAATTCAGTATCAGATTATAATGAAGCTCTGGATTGTCAAACCTGAGGTTGTATCAACAGGAATGATTCTACCTGTGATAAAATATGTGATGGCCCCAGTCAGTATCATGCCTCAAGTTAGAGCTACGACAGACCAAGTGCCGATTCAGAGAAAGTTACCGTCTTATTTTGAGTGACAGGAATGATGTCCTTGAATCCTGTCCATCAAGAAATGCGACAGAAGTCTTAATTTTGTTGTTAGTGGCAGATGTGGATGGAAGTTCTGTTACACAGAGAATCGTGTGTATGCTCGTTTTCAGTCAGTTCTGCTTTGCAGTAGGGCTTAGTTCTCAACTCTGCTTATGACACAGAGAAATAACGAGGAAACGGTTACTGGAGTGTAGAGGGAATTTCTGGAGCCATCATTTTAATGTATTTGATGATGGTACCCTCTGATGCAGGGACTCTTCAGTGTGTGCTGGCAGTTAAGGCGTGATTGAATGTGATTTCTGTTTACCAGGTTCTAAGAGAATCTCAGATAATTGCCAATCCAAAGCTGGCTCTCACTGATGAAAAGCTCCTTCCTTCTGCTAATTCTCTTCACGGTTGATTTTCATTTTCTAGTCGCTAGGTGGCAAAGTACTACTTTCAGATTCATGAGTCCTTTCTTTTAGGAATTATTCCCACTCTTTCAGAAGAAGATAATTTTCTTACCACTCTGGGAAGCCTTAACAAGTCCAGTATAAAGTGAAAATATGATAACATTTGTCTATGTTTTAAAATTTCTGGCAAGACTAACACCCTGTTTTCTTTTAATATAATCTCAGGTGTTCTGCCATTACACCTTATATATTCGTTTTCTCCTATTTATGTAAGAATGGAGTTTTCCTTATCAGAAACTCCAGACTGTCATTTTTAGGGCCTGCTTTATTCCATGTTTATCTGACAACCACCATGAAGGGGACATTAGTTACTGCCATATGCTTAAATTTACCCTAGCTGCCATTAGCTGATGTCTTCATTGTTTAGTGGGACACTTAAGCACTTCACAGATATTATTAAATTTGTCCTTCCTCCAATTTTAAAAAATGTGACCAAGGACAGGTCAATGATTTGGCCAAAATCGTGAAGAAAGCCAAGCTTAAGACAAATCCCCATCCAGTGACTTAGCTCTGACACTGAATTGATCAAAGCTCACTGAGTTCTCTCCGCTTTAAGAAATCAGCGTCGGTTCTGCCCTTATCTTTATCTGTCCCTGTGAGCTCCTCAAGTTTGTGTAACTGCTTACCAACACGTTTGTTGTTTTAGCAATATGTAAACATTTCTAAATGTCAGAAAGTGCACACATTTTAATGGGCTGTCCTCATGACAGCTGTCCACGTTTAATGGGGCATTGAGAAGTGCAACAAATTTATACGCTCTTGCAGAATGTCGATAAATAATAAAAAACAGTAAATACTCTGCTGAAAATGACATCATAATGTTGCCTTATTGGACAACGCCAGTTCAGCCATAGGGCTTCAGGCAGCACCACGTCACCCAAGAAGATGAGCAAAGTCGAAAGGAATAGGCAGCTGCAAAAAGTTAGGACAAACATTTTTTTTCATCTTGAACTGATACAGACAGCAAAGAGAAATAGTGTCTGAAATTTCACATCGGTTTCCCAAATGATGGTGGGAAAGGAATGTATTTAATACTATAAAAAAAGAAAGCTTTTAGCTTGAGTGCTTTTTTCTTTTTTGCTATTATGAAGCTGTTGAAAATCTGAAAGACTAAGCAAAATGTTATAGGAACAGAAAAATGGAAATTTTGAAAGGACTGTACATAAATTTACCTCATGGCCTGTTATCAAAATAGTGTGAAAGCATCAGGCCATGGCTGTGTTTTCTTACTTGTATTAGCGCGTGAGTTTTTATCTTTTTAAACCACAGATACTAACAAAAGCTGTTGCTCTTCTCCTGCTGGGACAGAGAGCTTGTTTCAGGCATTGATTGCTGAAAGATCATTTGCTGCCTACGGATAGACTAGCACAAATCAAAGTCAGCATCTGTGCATAGGTAATCTTAACCCCTTTTCTGTTCCCTTACAGTAGGAGCATATGCTGTCTGCCTCTGTTAGGCATCCAGTGAGATAAATGGGATGGTGAAGATCAGAATCGTGATTCAGGCTGCTGTAGTTAGGTCGGAGAATCCTCTAGGTGGCAATAGGAAATGAATTGTTGAGTTTGTTTTCCCTACCTATTGCTTCTGTTGCAAATTTCACTTCCACAGAACCACACTTTTCCTTCTTTCCCTGGCTGTTGAGATGTGTGTGTGGGCAACTCCGTAGACAACTTCATCTGTTGCTTCTGTATCTAGTCTCATAAAAAAAATCCAAATTGTGGTATGTTACATAGCATAATGATGGAAATATTATGGTGTGCTCCAGAACTGCATTTTGTTTTGTAACAGAAATCATTGGGACATGCTGGCTGCGTTTATTATTGGTGATATATCCTGTACATGGTTCATGTAAATGTTAAACTGTGGAAAAAAAACATATATTTTTTGTCATGTGTCATGTGTATATTGTCATGTGTATATTTACTCTGTCAGAGAAATCAAGCACCCGCCTCTGGTGGTACTCTCCTGCAGCAGAATGAGCTGGGAATAGAGCTTCTGTGCCCTGTTTTGTGTAAGGAAAGGACGCTTGAGGGTTCTGGCTGTTTGGCAGGCTAAAGTTTGTTTTAATCACTTTAACAGGATTAGAACTCAGTGAAGTAATTACAGAAGTAGTTTACTGCTGTTCAGAGGACTGATAGAAAGCCTGTGCACTACTAAGATTTTATTTAAATCCTCAAAAGGGAGTTTATGTGAAACTGAAGTAGTACATAACTTAAACGTACAGCCATTGCCTGTGTAGAGTTAAGTTGTATTTAGAACTACATTTCGCAAAAGGCCAACCCTTTCTTCATTTTGAACTATCACTTGCTTTCCTCCTTTCCTTCCCTCCTTCATATGTGCGTATATTATGCACAAGTGTGTGTTATTTTGCATAGAATATATATATATATTTGCATAATATATTTGCATAATATTACATAAGCGCAGGGTCTGTTTTCCCTTAACGCCCACTTCAGGCATTCAGGCATTTCCATTTCATACCTAACTGTTCCGTGTGCAGCTCTATTCATTCCCCAGCCTTTTCTATCTACCCACTCAAGTCCTCAGACTCAATCCCCTGTTCCCTCTGCTCGCTCGCTCAGCAGGTGTTCACCTGTTTGTTTTACAGATGCCGCGTACCCCCTAATTGGAGATACCTGTAGCAGCTCCATCTCTATGTTTGCCCTTCCTCTAGTCTTTCATACAGCAAACAGAGGATGCTGGTATGTGTACGTGTGTGGGAGGTGGTGAGGAGGGAGCTGAGCTGAGGAAGACCCAGCACATGTACACGTTGGGGGGAAAAAAAAGAAGTATATGAAGAGGCCTGGGAAAGGCAGTGTGGCCCATGCAGCGCAGGAGTGCTGCGGGTCAGGAGATTGTTGGCCCAGCAAGAGTCTGGACACCCAAGATTTAGTCCTGCTACTGCCTTCTCAGGAGGCTGTGATGGCTTCAGGGGTGCAGCGCAGCTGCGGGCAGCCTCTGCCTTCCCTTCTGCCCTGCCCTCAGGGTGTGCAGGCAGTGGGATCGTGGAGCTGCCTGCTCCAGGGGAAGAAAAGGAACCCCAACCTCCTGCCCTCAGCAGTGCCAGTCGGTGCCTGCACTTGGGTGAATACGAAAATGCGAACCTCCTCCTCTCCCCCTCGGAGGTTTTTGTGCTTCTTGGCTCCCTCCTTCCGACCACCAACACGTTGCACGTGCTCCCTGCTTTCGGTGCCTCCTATCTCCCGACACCGTTTGTTTTGGAATTCAGTTTTAACCCACCAGATATAACTGTGTGTTGATGCGTGGCTCTTAGTGTATTTTAAAATCACCTGTTCATCAGTCAGTTTTGATTATTTATGCCGAGGAGCTATAACTCTGGTTTCACCCACACTGAATGCTAAATGCAAAGCGATTTGACAGTCAGGAGCTCTAATTTCCCTATCAAGACATCTGTCGTCATCGAAGGGGAAAGTAGATTTGGCATAAGGCATTTATTTGTTGCTTATTGGTTTCGATGACTTAGATGTCTAGGCAGAGCTTTATTTAGGAGAAGGTTGGTGGCATAGGCAAGATTATGTTTGTAGAAAAAGCAAAACGAAAACTGAAAGAAAGTTAAAACTACAGCAGAGCTATTAAACAGCGTCGTTTAGGGAAGGGGAGGAAAATATTTTTTAACAAATCTAAGAGCCCGTTTGCCAGTGACAGTAGTAACATTACTGCTACATTATTGTACAGAACATGAAAAAATGTTAGAGATTTCCCTTTCTTCTATAGCTACTTTCTCTGGTTTTGGTCTAACTCATAAGACTTAAAGAACAATCACTTAAAAACTGCACTTGAAACACTGAAAGGATTTGTAACTGAAATGAGTCAACTATTGGAGTAGACTGAAATGTATCTTTGGAATAGACTGAAACGGGTTCTGTAGCCACGGGCAAAGTTTAGTTTTAAAAGTGTATTTAGCAGAATTGCCAAATGCTCTCAGAATAAAGCATACATAGGAAGTGTTTCCTTTGTGATTGAGTTATACTGAATATACAAATGGACAAATCTTGTCTGAACTGATACATACGGGATTAGTCTGTAAAATATTTTCAATTACTGTAGTTGGTCGCGGCAGTGAAATAAATACCTGCTTTCTCTGAAATTGTATTTTAACCATATGTAACAAAAGCTATCAAAAAGTCGAAACAAGCAGTTTCTGCTTTTGCAGGTGTTGCAAATACTGGAAATAGTACCAAATTACTGGATTTTATATACAAAATAAGACACCTTTTTAGTTTTTGTATTTCTTCTGTTGCCATTAGAATAAAAGTACAAATTTTAGGATAGTTATACAGAAGGGTTATTCAAAACTCACATTTTCCATATGTGAGCCTGCTGTACTTTGTTAGCATGGCAGATTCAGTTCAGCAATATTGAAGAAAAAAACAACATCCTAATACAGTGCATGCATGAGCGTCGCTTTTTGAACACTGGTGAGATTACATTTATCATCAGCAGGTATATACGCTTGGGCTTATTCCTGACACAGGGTGGGGTGTCTGCTGCGTACACGCGTGTGTGAGCTTTTAAGAGATTTCACGTGAATTCAGAGTCCTGATCCTCCCCCCACGGTGCTTCAGTTAAATTCCTGAATCCTGGCCCGAGTGACGCAGCAGGAAACTCAACATGTACGAGCTCCTAAGTTGAATCATAGTGAATTTATGGGAGGAAATTGGTGCATTTTCTGTAGATAGACTTCTTTTCCACGATACTGAATCACTGAACGTACTTCTTTATATCCAGGGCCCCTTAAAAAACAGCTTACTTAGATAATGCAACCTTTTAAATACAGCCTGTGGATAGGTAATACAAAATATAACTGACGGTAATCCAAAAAATAACTGACTGAAGGTAAGTTGGAGTTGATTTGAAGTGCATGTTAAAAAATATGTGATTTGGAACTGTTGGATTAGGAATTTAGTATAGAGCTACGGTTACTGAAAACCACTTTCAAAGCATTAACAATGTGACGCAGTGTGAGAAAGGAGCTTTGGCATCACTTGAGGTCAGCTACGCTTACAGATCTGCACCGGGATGAGGGAACTGACGTCTTGGATGACTCCCGGTTCCCAAATGTGTTTTTCAAATTTGCTTCCAGTTCAGTTTCAGTTGTAACAGAAGTTGCATCTGCTTGGGACATTTGAGTTGGTTTTTCCAGCAGAACTCCTTGTCACAGATCTTCACAGATATTTAGGCAATTACTGACTAATCTTTTGACCTTTTGCCTGCACCGTTGTTCTTAACAGTTTAAGACAAAGTCAGTGGTGTCGTAAGAGAAAGGCAGAGAACCTTCTGGGAAATGTCTCCTCCCAACAGTGGCCAAAACACCCTGCAGTAAAGTGTTCTTTGCCCTGCTTTTCCTGTTTGAGAGAGATACTCACATGTCAAATAACTATCTCATTCCTGACCAACTATATAAGGAAATGCAATGAGATGGTGCTTTCCACCTCAGCAGTTAGTCTGATAACATTGCACATTGATGTGTAGTGAGGTGCTCATTTTTAGAGGCAGTAGGATTAGTCTCATATCCTTTTTTTTTCTCCCTTCAACCGATAAGATACATATCTATAACACAACTTTCCTTTTGACAGGTGATCGGAAAGGATGATGTGGCAGTGCCGTCCCACCTGTACAAGGTGGTCCTTGCCAGACGAAGCAGAACGTCGACAGAGCCCTTGGTACTGGGGGCTTTTGTGGTGCCAAACGATCCCATAGGCTTCAGTCACCAGCTGACTGACTTCCAAGTAAATATTGAAGATCTGGAAAAAATGTCGGGTTTAGTTTTCTTTCCGCAAGTGGACAAAACCAAAGATGTTAAAAACATCTGCGAGGTGGATACCTGTAAACTGCTTGGCTTCAAGGAATTTACACTGTACATCACTGCTCGAAAGGTGCAGGGTGCCCGCACGTTGCACCGCTTGGAAAAAGCCATGTCAGAGCTAAGGGAAGCGGGAATTGAGCCCGATGAATACCTCCTAAAGCTTCTCAAGAAGAAGGAAGAAGAACTACTGCAAGAAAAACAAGTAACAGCTAGAGAGGGGAAAGCTGGCTGAGTACTTGTTCGTGAAAATGTTTCGGGTTTTGTACTTTGAAAGGGGAGCTGAAGGCAAACACAAAGACAAGGGCTCTGTGAATTTTCCTTTTTTGAATTGTGAAAACAATAAAGAAATTTGGAAGCTGTTGGGTTTGGAATAACGTTCATTCTCATGTAACACGATACACGCACGTGATTTGCTGCAGTACTTAGATGTAGGAAATGGAAACGACCCCTTTCTGGCATGAATAGATTACTGGACCTCCAGAAAAGGCTTTGTGCTATTTTGCAAGCGAGACGTCAGACTTGGGGTTTGTATGGAATCCCTTCTAGGAATATTATAAAAATAGACAGTAGACACCTTGGGAGTATAACTGGAACGTGTTTAAATGTAATTCCGCCTCCAAATGTATGATGCTGTAGAAGCAGAGGTACTTCTAGGGAGTTTTAAAAGTTATATTAATTTGGAAATATTTCATTTAACACTCTATTATTACAGACCTGTAAGACATAGTCTGAATCCTTTACAGTCTTTACTTAGTTGCCTTAGCCAAAACAGATTGTCTCTTACCTCTCCTGACCTTGTGTGCTTTGGATATTTTAGTGTGTCAGTAGCTGTCAACTGTTATCATTTGCAGTGGAGTTCTTCCACTCTTGCATGATTCTGCAATTATTTAAAAAAAAAATGGTTTATGCAAGTTGCCACCAGTTTAGACTGGGTCTTCATAAATTAATATAAGCTTAATATTTCAGTTTCACCACTAAGTTTGGATGAACATGTTTTCTTGCGTGTTGTTTGATTTGATCGGGGAACGATGCTTTCTTTTTGGTTGTGGCAGTCACTGGCTCTTTTTCCGCACATCAGTCTTTGGTCTATAAACTTCTCGGCAAAACTTCTATGTGAAAGCAGAAGATTAACTGAAAATCCATTTCAAGTTCTGTTTCAGAAGCAATTGAAGTTGCTCAGATTGGCATCTGCATGGGAGATTTAATGAAATTTTTTTTTTCATTAGTTTTTTTAATTTATTTGTGTATATATCTTGAATTTCAGACATAAATGAGTGTGACTTGTGTGCTCTTAACAATTTCCATCTGGAAAGGAGTAAAAACTGGAACTATTTCTTTTAATGGTAATTTTTTTTTAATTGTAAGAATCTGTACACATTTTGAATTATGCCATAAAAACTCCTTTAGTGATTTTAATATGGGAGTTAATAGTTTCTGAGAAGGGTCATGGAGTGGCAGGCTGAATTGGGCTCTTTTCATAAAGGATGAATCAGGAGTGTTATTTGGATGTTGTGAATCATCAGCTGGATGTTCTGAAAACTGTGTAGTTTTCTTCATCTCAATTTGGTTGCGGTGTCCAAAAGTAGATCACTTTATAAAGCAGTTTTGGTTCCCATGACACCTCTGTGTTTGCCAAGAACATATTTACAAAATCCAGACGTATAAAAGCAGAGAATTGTGACTCGCTAAGGACATCATAAAAGCTTACTGCCCACATAAATTAGAGAGAAATTGGGTGAAATCCTGACAAAGTGTTTGCTCATTTCAATTTTTAGCTCAGAATTTTGGTTGTTAATCCTAACAAATGTAACAAAACCAGTAAAATTGCAAAACAACAAGCCACCTCTCCCTTTGCAGAACGTGGGAGGTGTCAGTGCGTGTTGCCTGGAATAACAAAGTGCCAGATAACTTTGTGTGCTTCTTGATGGTCTTGTGTGCCCTTCAGGGGAGTCCAAGCATGCTTTTGGCACTGTGATGGTGTCACCCTTTGGAAAAGGTACCTGGTTGTTGCTTTTCTCGTGGTCTTTCTCTTTTTTCCCCATTATTTGAATTATTTATGGTTTTGAATTTGGCCTTCCACCTTCCCTTTCAGTCACAACAAACCCTGGCAGCTCTACAGGCTTGGGGAAGAGTGGCTGGAAAGGTCCACTTAAGGCCCTGGAAAGGGATCTGGAGAACACGTCTTGTGAAGAGAGGCTGAAGGAGCTGAGATTGTTTAGTCTGGAGAAGAGGAGGCTGAGACGAGACCTCATTGCTCTCTACAACTACCTGAAAGGAGATTGTAGTTAGGTGGGTGTTGGTCTCTTCTCCCAAGTTACTGATGATAGGACAAGAGGAAGTGGCCTCAAGTTCTTCCAGGGGAGGTTTAGGTTAGATATTAGGAAAAATTTCTTTACTGAAAGGATGGTGGAGCATTGGAACAGGCTGCCCAGGGAGGTGGTGGAATCGCTATCCCTGAAGTGTTCAAAAAACACGTAGATGTGGCACTTTGGAACATGGTTTAGTGTTCATGGTACTGTTGGGTTGACAGTTGGACTGGATGATCTTAAAGGTCTTTTCCAACCTTAATGATTCTGTGATTCCTTTTCATCTTGATCCTTTCAGCTGAGAGGTTAACAGATCTGCAGCGCTCACACACGCCTTGAAACAGATCTCAGTGAAACAGATGAAACAGATCTCAGTGCTGCAGATGCGTGTCCGTCTGGTAAAAAACCTGCGTTGGGACAGTACCAGTTGTAGGTGAAGAACTCCAGGTACCTTCCCTTTCTGCCGACAGCTTGTTATTGGGACAACAGGAGAGGCACGGAGCATGATTCTTCTGTGGAGGACTGCTATGGAGACCAGCTGCTCAGGACCTTATGTGCCCTCTTGAATTCCTGCAAGCCCCATTACCATCATTTTCATGCCTTGGGGCTCACCTCATAGACTAGACTCCCTGTATAATTTTCAGCTCTGAGAATGGTTGGTGTTCCTTGGCTTCCCTTGGAGCGTGGCAGCAGGTGATGAACGGTGAAACCACTTCCAGCGCTGGTCTGTGCCGAGGAGAACGTTTACCTGCTTGTCTTCTGATTTCCTCATGTGAAGTAACTGGAGTCTAGCATACAGCAAAAAATAGGGGCTTTCTTTACAATCAGAAATTCAAGACAAGTAATACTAAGGGGGATGAGGCTTTACACACTTTCTTGAGCCACCTTTGTAAGGTAGTTGCTTCAAGAACCTTCCTGAGAACTGCGCTCACGTTTGTGTCCGTCTGTCATCCCTGTTTCTCACTTCCTTGTGTGCAGCTGGTCCTGGAATAGAGAAGTCTGTCCTTTATTCCTTCACTATTTTAATATGTTTGTTTTTAAAGTTTAAATAACCAGGTTGCAAGGGTAAGTTGACAAGTAGGCTGTCCACAGGCTGATACAGTGATTTCTGATGTTTCCATCACTTGATTGTTACTGCTGGTCTTGAGTGCAGGTGAAAGTGACGGTAGATGGGTGACAGATGGGAAGGGAACACCGCAGAGAGCTGCCGTGGTGCTCAAGGGCTTCGGGCTGTAGCCAGTAGGGTCTGCTCAGTGCACTTTTGATATCTGGCCTTTTGAGGGCAGCCTGCTTCTGCAGCGTCAGCCTCCGTGGCCAGAAATGATGGGGAACGTGAATCCGATGTCTCTGGCCTGTAATATCTGACTTTCTGCTTCTGATATGAAGTTACACATTTAAAATGAATTGTTTTGAGGATAATACTGACAGAAGGCACAATGAAGCTAACGATTTTTCCTGCGTAAGGGTTTTGACAATAATCCTTCAAAGTGCCTATAGACTGACCACCTAAGTTGTGTATCTTCTCCAAAGACAATTTTGACTTGGCTTCTTCAGGAATCTCATTCTAGGTGAGGTTTTAACCCTGTGCTGATGTCTTGCAATGCTGTTGCTTTCCATCCACAACTTAATGGGAGGAGGAGGAGGGGGATTTGAAGTTTTGCTTTTTATTTTTGTGTGGTTGGTTCACTTCAGAACACCATTTCACAGTTGTTTGTTCTGTAGCAGTAAAGATGGCTCTCATTAGCTTGTTGTGCTGTGTTCAAAAAGTAACACAGATTAGATACAGCAAGCAACAACTGGAAGGGGAGAAGTGGCACACCCAGGAATTGGAGGATTTCTTTCATCAAAGGGCTTCACAGATGCTGTAACACCCATTTTTGAGTGTCCTTTCTGTCACTGGAACCATCTCCCTGACAGAGACAGATGTCCCATAAAGTGAGTGAAGGCAAGTAGGTAACAAAACCTAGAATTAGCAGAAGCCAGCTAATCTGGCCAGTGGTGATTGCTGGTGGAGGTGGACACTGGGTTTCTCTGAGGGGGCTCAGCCATGATCCATTTTTTGGGATGATCCATTTTTTGAGGTTGACTAGACAAGCTAAGCTTAACCATTGAATAGAGGTACTTCTGGCAGTACACCACCAGGTTTAGTGAGATGTCCGAGCAGACATACTTTCAGAGCCTGCCCTGATTCAGTTCATGGACTTAGAAGCCACTGATCTTTCTAGTGGAAACTTCCAGGTTGTGCAAACCCTACCAAACCGGCCAGCTAGGGCCACGCTGTCCCTAGGCTGCTCACCAGGAAGGGACAGCTTGCACAGAAGTGGGCACCTCTGGTACTGTAATGCCTGTGTTTCGTTACGTGTTTAGCCCGTGCCAGCCTGTGTGACGAAAACCCCAAACCCTCCTGTCCCCATCCTTGTCCCATGTGTTTGTTGCCCAGCATTGAAGCTCTGGAGGATTTTTATATAAGACCCAAAGTGCTCTTGCTAGTACCCTGGCTCAGAGGGGAGATGAGGAGCAATTCTGCTGTTTTTTTTAATTGTCTTCTGCTGGTGTCACACAGAAAAGGCTTTTCTCACCATGCAGCAGAGGAAATGTAGGAAATGTTCCTTTTTTTTTTTTTTTTTTTTGATTCAGGTCCATCTAATCAGTTCCACCTACACAGCAGTGGTATAGCCAGTTCTCACATGCTTCCTAATAGCCATCTGCCCATGCAATTAATGGCTCGTCTTTGCCACAGTTTGGAGGAAGAGGGTGAACAAGAGCTCTGAGTATTTGCTCAAAAACATCTGAGATGTCTGTGTGCATGCTCTGGGGTGGATACTGGATACTGGCTACGAACAACCCCCACTTCCCTGTGTTGTAAAATATTACAAAGCAAGTGGCCTTTTCCATCGTGCCTTTCAAACAGGGAAGGTTTCCCACCTGCCGGGTGCAAAATTAACAACAGTGACAACATAATATTCCCAAAATACTTGCTTCCAAGAGTTGGACATGAGGCTTTAGCTGTTGGTTTGGAAGGTACAGTGGCCAACATCCCCGCCGGTACGTTCAGTGAGTCAGGAGAGAGACAGGAAACGAGGCTGGAACAAAGTGCTTCCAACTCTGCTTAAGACACAGAGTGGAAGCATTTAGCAGATCACAGAAGTAGATTCGGGTTGTGTCCAGAATAAGTATTTCCCAAGACAACAAATAAAGACCCATGCATGTTGTCCCTAGCAGCTCTCAGCAGCTGGTGGGGCAGGGCTCAGCATCAAACAGGCTGGAGCTGCTGGGGAGGGAATGGGAGCACCTGCCAGGCTGCAGCAGCCTTAAGTCCTGTCTCATCCTTGCATGGATGTGTCCGTCTGGAGGAAGGCCAGCCCATCTCTTTGCCAGCCTCCTTTTAGTCCTGTGCATTAAGAAAAAAATATGTGTTTCTCTGTGTTGTGACATGTTTTTTGGTGCTGTGGTGCCTCAAAAAGTGGGATGGCCCTGCGCAAGCGCCTGAGGAGCCACAGTGGGACACGAAGTGTGGTGAAGCAAATCCATAGCTGAATTAGACAACCTGGCAGCAAACACAAGCTTGAGCCTGGATTTAGTTACCAGTGTTGCAAGATGCAAGGTAAAGGGTGTGAAAGCAAGGTGAGACAGCTGACTTGAGCGATGGCAGTGCTAGAGGGGAGAGTGCCAAGTCATGTCCCTCAGCCATCCCCAGATCCCTTGGGTTGAACCTGAGCTGCTTCAGTGGCAGCTGAAGGACTTTCTGCAGAACATCAGCTCTGTGATACTGCTCTGTGAGGTGCTTGGGGAGGGTTATGCCTGTGCATGTATGTATGTATGCTGGTCCCAAAAGGAGCCAAGCATGAAAACAGGCGTAGTGCAGGTACTGCCTCTGTGACACACAGTCTGTTCCCTTTCATCACACATGACTTTATTTTTCAGTCTCCTTCAGCTCTGCATACTGAGATTTCAGCCATTGCCTGCTTCTGTCTTTGCCTACACCTCCACAGGCTGAATTTCATCATCTGCAGGGAGACACCACTGCTCACCCGTTCCTGCAGAGGAGAGAACATAAATCACTATCCCGCTTCTTTGGGACACGGCAATTTACCTAACTGGGCTTACCTCAAGCTGTGATGTGCAGTAGCTGGAGCTCCAGAAAAAGGTGCTGGGATTCACCTCACCTGATTTTGCTGCATCTTAAACACAACTGTAATGCTATTCCTTTTGCTACACTACTACTAACTGTATTGTTATATTATAGAATCATAGAATGGTTTGGGTTGGAAGGGAGCTTAAAGACCATCTAGTTCCAACCCCTCTGCCATGGGCAGGGACACCTCCCACTAGACCAGGTTGCTCAAAGCCCCGTCCAACTTGGCCTTGAACACTTTCAGGAAGGGGACATCCACAACTTCTCCGGGCAACCTGTGCCAGTGCCTCAGCACCCTCACAGTAAAGAATTTCTTCCTTATATCTAATCTAAATCTACCCTGTGTCAGTTTAAAACCACTACCCCTTCTCTTCTCACTACACTCTCTGATGGAGAGTCCTTCTCTATCTTTTCTGTAGGCACCTTTTAAGTACTGGAAGGCTGCTATAACATCTTCCTGGATTATTAGTATATCAAACTGACTGTCCTTTTCAGTTGAGTGAAATCTAATCAGAGGATCAGAGCTCACTTAGAGCTCAGGACCTCAGGGTAAGAAATGGGCTGCCTTTCCCCAGTGCCCCTACCCTTGCCCGGGGAGACTTTGGAGCCCTGTAACTACCTGCCAGGGTTAAAGAACAAATAGAATGATCACTTATTATGTCTTAGCCTGGGTGACAATGTCTTAACCTTTCCTTTTTATCTTTGTCACAAGCATCCTGCAATGTCAAGCAAGTGTAACAGGGAAAAGCTATGCAGGGAGAAGCTGTGCAGGAGCAGCTGTGGTGAGATATCCCCATCCTCCCTTGTTCCAGCTCCAGTCTTCAGGTGTTTTAATGTGTGGGGAGATTCCTGTGGGTGGGAATGCAAAATGTATGTTCACGTGGAGTTAGAATCGATGTGTGGCTGTGTGGGAGAGGAGTTTTGGCTCTCGGGTTATGTTTTCATTACGTGAGATTTGTGCTGTAGTGAGTAGGAGATTTCAAGAAAGGAATCAATGTTCCTGCCATCGGGATAAGTCCCATTGGTAGCCAAGTGGCACCCTCACCAACTTTGGGCTTGCGTGTCCTAAGCCCTTGCCAGGAGTTAGGTGTCCAAGGCAGGCCACATCCTTCTTGCAAAAGCCAAATCCATAAAAAGCAGAGGCTGTATTAGAGACACTAGAGGCCAATATTCAGACACCTCTGCACTCGACTTGCCCTGGGATTTGAACTCCAGGTTCCCACTTCCAGGGGACACACATTTGCCATGAGGGTGTAGGAACAAGTGGGATGAGAACTGTCTTGCTAAGACATTTCTACTGTCCCTAAACTGCTCAGAAGCTTTGGCTATTGTTGAGCCATCGAGGGAGGGTGTGGTCCTTGGCTGCAGAGCTTGTCGGTGGTGTGAGGTGCAAGTCTCTGCCCCACAGAGGCTGGAAGTGCCGTCAAGAAGTGGGTGTGATTATGGAGGAGCGTGTTTGAGGGCTCTCACAGAGCAGCACCCCCAGGACAACAGCATGAACGGGAGCCCCAGGAAGGGCTCAGATTTTCCTTGGCCGTAGGAGTCCTGAATTAAAACCAGAGACACCAATTACATGTGATAAGACTCTAGGGACTCTAAGATTAAGCCAGGTGGTTTGGGTTTTTTTAATGCAGAATTTACTAAGCATGTAAAATATTGAGACCAGCCGTTTCCACATTCTGTTACGTGCTGAACTCTTCCCTGAGTGTGACCTTCCTCACCTCCATGGCCCTCCTCATCCCCACGTGCTCTTTCAAAGCAGCAACTTTGCTTTGTTCTCACCCCTTTGTACTTCTGCATCGGAAGCTGCCATCACCAAAGCGAGCACGTTGCTCTTACTAATAGCAAAATAATCAATTTGAGTCACTGTATACATTAGTAATGGCCGTGTAATTCTAGTGCAAATTAAGTTTGGGGAGGCTGTGAAACCCGAGACAGCTCGTCTTCCTGAGTAGAGCTTGGATTTACTGTCCTCTGGGGAAGGCCACAGCGAAACGCCCCCCTACCCCCCTCACAAATCCTCCCTTGATTGGATACAGTATGGTCGTCTGATTAAAATTGTGCAGTGGTTCAGAAAATGATTTTCACCCAGTGCTTCACAGTAAATTACTTTTTTTTCCTTCTTTTTTATTTTTTTTTTTTTCTCAAGCAAGTACAGCTGGACGCTGACACGAGAAGCTCAAGAAAAGCAAGATGCCTGTGAGGCAGGGGCAGAGACAGGTCACTGGAGCACTCAGTATCCGTGACACCCTGCCACAGGCCCCCCCCTCCGTGCGCAGACGTGCAGATCCCATGAGCCCAAAGCCTGGCACCCAGTACCGTGTTGGTGCTGCCCACTTAAAACCCGGACAACTTTTCCCACCAAGTCAGGCCCCCAGCAAGGTTTGCCAGTGCCACGGGTAGATGAGGAGCATCTCCTGTGGGCAAATATCCCAGTACCCACTGCTGCACCTCAGCGTGGGGTGTCCCCTTCCTGATGTGCCTTGTCTGCGCCTGTTACCAGACTGCTTACGGAGGTGGATGGCAGGAGCAGAACATGTGTCCCTCCTGCCACCTTCCCCTCCACCCTGATGGAAACTGATGCCTCTGGGGCAAGGAATGCCCCAGAGCTACGTGCCCACCAGTGCCAGCTGTGCAGTGTTTTCCAGTCCTGCATGTTAAAACTACCTACTTGATGTTGAACAGTCACTGAACGAAATGCACAATTTTTCCTCAATCTGTGGAGTGGGATCTCCTGTTTTCCATGTGACATCCAGTGAGGCCTGGAAACCTATCTAATGCCTGATCCTGCACTAACTTGCTTGTCCAAAACACTCCTGGTGCTCTTCTGCATGGGAAGAGGTGACCACTCCTTTCCATCCTGCAGGTGAGCCTTGGCAGGGAAGGATGCATTGTCCAAGATGAGCCCAAGATGGATCTCGTGCTTCTTGGGTTGCCTGAAGGAGAGTCGATGGGTGCAGCACCCTGCCAGAGTTTCTAAAACAACATCTTAAGCATCTGCCTCCAGGGAGATGTCTTTGGTTGTGACTCCAGTGTGAGATTTAAGCACGGAGCAGTCCTGGTGGCCTTGCATGGACCTTGTGCCCACCTAATCGATGCCCATTCTGTGCACTAGGTGCTGGTTTCCAGGCTTTGGGCATTCAGCAGTGGGCAAATCGAGATCAAGCCTCGCTCAAAGCTCCACCCCATGGCAGGGGGCTGTGTCTGTATAAGGAGGTAGCATAAAGAATAATAATAGAGTAAAAAAATAATCTATGTAAATACAGCAGCAAATATGTGCCTGAGAAGGAGTGGCTGGTGATGGGGAGAAGGGAGATGGGATTTTTTTAATTAGAGCTAGATAATTTATTGACTGTGTGGTCACGTGTTGATGTGTCTTTGTCCTTTGAAGTGTCTTACAGCAAGTGGTGTGACGTGGAGCTGAAGGTCTGAATTTACCATCATGATTTTTTATTTTTCTGGAAGGACTGTGGCAGCCTGGGGGAGTGGGCAACAACAGGTAGTAAAGCAATTTTACGCATGCTATATTTAAGATGTATGTTTGCTTTCAAATAAATGTAAAACTGATTCCTTCCCTTTTAAGATAAAAAAATGCTGACAAGAGCTCTGTCAATGGCAATGAACCACCTGACTTCAGCAATCCTGGAAGGAGAAGAAAATTTGCACATGCTGCAAACAAGAGGAGAATCTTTGTCACAGCTGATCTGAACTTCCCACATTTCACACACAGAATCACAGAATGTTAGGGATTGGAAGGGACCTCGAAAGATCATCAAGTCCAATCCCCCTGCCAGAGCAGGAATGCCTAGATTATGCTACATAGGAACATGTCCAGGCAGGTCTTGAATGTCTCCAGAGAAGGAGACTCCACAACCTCTCTGGGCAGCCTGTTCCAGTGCTCCGTCACCCTCACTGAGAAGAAGTTTCTTCTCGAGTTTAAGCGGAACCTCTTATGTTCCAGTTTCAGCCCATTACCCCTTGTCCTATCAGTGGTTGTCACCGAGAAGAGCCTGGCTCCATCCTCGTGACACTCACCCTTGATATATTTGTAAACATTAATGAGGTCACCCCTCAGTCTCCTCTTCCCCAAACTAAAGAGACCCAGCTCCCTCAGTCTTTTCTCATAAGGGAGATGCTCCACTCCCTTAATCATCCCAGTTGCCCTGTGCTGGACTCTCTCCAGCAGTTCCCTGTCTTTCTTGAACTGAGGGGCCCAGAACTGGACACAATATTCCAGATGGGGTCTCACCAGGGCAGAGTAGAGGGGAAGGAGAACCTCTCTCGACCTACTAACCACCCCCCTTCTAACACACCCCAGGATGCCATTGGCCTTCCTGGCCACAAGGGCACAGTGCTGGCTCATGGCCATCCTGCTGTCCACCAAGACTCCCAGGTCCCTTTCCCCTACACTGCTCTCTAATAAGTCATTCCCCAACTTATACTGGAACCTGGGGTTGTTCCTACCCAGATGCAAGACTCTACACTTACCCTTGTTATATTTCATTAAATTTTTCCCCGCCCAACCCTCCAGCCTGTCCAGGTCTCGCTGAATGGCAGCACATTTGCTGTGGCGCAGACTCTCCCCACTTTGCATTTGCTCCATGAGAGGCAAGTGGTGTGGGAGAGGGAAGGACTGTTTGTTAAATTAAGAAAATACATTTCACAGCATATTGGCACTGAGCTGGGAAGGTGCAGCCTGGTTACCCACTCCCTCTCCTGGTCCCCACAGGATTGTTCCTCACCAGGGATGATTAGTGCCTTCAGCCATCCAGTTTGAAATGTCACATTTCCTGCTGCAATTACAAGGAGCTTTTATCCACAGTATGTGTGTGTGTGAGGGGGTGTTTTCGTTCCCGACAGGTGAATGTTTTAGTAAGCAACGTCCAACACATAACACAAATACTTGAAACGTTTTACTATTACTAAAGACTGTTATTGCAGCTTTCACGACCTTTCGGAGATCCCTGGGAACTTGAAAGAAGGAGTGGGCTTATAAAAGGAAAACAGGAGTGTAGGAACAGAGCAGGATCAATAAGCGGAGCCCCAGCTTGGGATGTTGTCTTCATGTTCGAGTCCCCAGAACTCTCATCACCAGATATCTAACGCCAAAATGATGTCTTGCTGATGAAGCATCATTGTCTTCTTCTGTTATGTCATACATCTCAGGGTTGCCTGAACAACCTGGTTTTTGTGAGTAATTTGGCAATTATTTCTGCTTATCTGTGGCCTTTTCATAGCGTTAGATGCATCATGAAGGTCAGTAACCTTGTACAGGGCAAACCTATTTTGTGTTTGGGTTAAATGCTGTTGGGCTAGTAGGGAAGAGATGCACTTGCTGTAGGAGTGTCCGTGCTGCTGCTGCACATGAGGACACTGAGGACAGTGCTGCATCCTCTCCTCGGTGGAGGCCAGCTCAGTAAAAGCCTGAATTTGAAGCCTGCAAAGAGGAGTCTTAAAAGCCACCCGATACACTGAGATAAGTACCCTGATCTGACTTTCAGGAGGCACTCTGGGAAATCAGGTCCTCATTCTCCTACTTCAGACACAAAATAATTAGAAGCTACTTGAGGTGGACTGCATTAGTTTGTCATCGGTTTTAGGGATAATGGAGACTGAAGTGGTTCTGCTATTGACCTGATATTTATTTTAAAATGTGCTTACGACCTAGTTTTAGGTATTGACATATGAAAATCCTGTCCTTGGTTTTCAGAAGAAAGTCAAAGAAAAAGAGGATGAGGAAGAACATAATGTGAAAGGAAATTTGTGAGGAGGACTCACGACAAAAGGTGCTGATATCATGGGTCTTCCTGCAATCGTAACTCTCTTGCCTTACAGCCACTTCACTTCAGAGCACAGGATGAAAGCTCAAAACTCAAGAGGAAAGACTTTTGTGTACAGATTAGCATCTTTTCTGAAGCACTATTATTCCATGTTACGTGACAATCATCCACGTACCCTACTACTACATGTGTTCATGTCTGTCCTGCGTGTCTGTACTACATGTTTTCTCACACCATGGGGTGTGTTGGCATTTCACTCTTGGGGTGACTTTGCACAGGTCTCAAGCAAGGCAGTGGGCAATGGCTCTGGATGCTTGTGGCTTGCATGTAGTCCCCCTCCTACTTTTCCTTCTGCCTTCGTGTTTGTCATGTACTTTTTCCTCTTTTGCTCATATTTTACACAGTCCTCCCTTGTTGCTCTGGCATTGCCATCACCATGCAGTTCATGAGGTGTTGTCTGCTTCAGACAGGGCTGATGGCAGGAAAAAACAACTGGATTTGGATTACACAAAAGAAAAACGCACAAAGCCCGACATGTTAGCAAGGGGCAGGTTTTAATTATCTAGCCATTATTGCATTACTACAGAGTAGGGGAAGTATGACTAATGCTATGTCTGTGCTTCTGGCATACGACTGCTGTCAAATTCAGTAAGGACTTATTAAACATCACAGAGGTGTGACTAAAGAAAATGATGAGCAGAATGTGGAAAATAGCAATCATGGCCCTATTGTGTGCGCTATGAATTTCTAGTCTGGGATGATGGAGAATGTCTGTGGGGGAAGAGCAGGAAGAAATTGCCATATTTCGCCATCAAAGTATTAGGGAAAGCCACCCTAACTGCAAAATGATGGGTGATCCTCTGGCCTAGGTGACCCCAGAGTGCTGCTGAGTCTTTTCTCATGGCTTTCCTGAGTGCTGATCCCTGCTTCAAGCTTGGCTTATTCCTTTTCCAGGAGACGGTTGTTGACTGAAAGACTCAGGAATGGTCCTGAGAGGAGAGACCGGAGCACAGGTCTGTTCTCCTCTGTGTGGCCAGCACTACAGAGTGAGGGTATAATTTTCCATCTCTCTGGCCTAGGTATGGTGCATCTTGAGCATCCCAGCTCCAACTCCAGAGCTGGATGTGCAGAAAATCTGACTCTTGGCATACCCACAGCCTGTGAGAGAGCTCTATGTTGGAGCCTGTTCTTGCTGCTTAGAAATTCAGCATCTCATCTCTCAAGGCCGCTGCGTACCCAGTGCCAAAATATACCCACCCGGCACAGGCTGGGTGGTGGCTCACACACTGGTGATGTTTTGGAGAGCAGGAGGTGACCCGAAAGAGGGCAAAGTGGCTGCGGATGTCTGATGGGAGATCCAGGCTTCAGGAGAGGAATTCAGGTACGTGTTTCTGCCTGGTGCCTCCTACCATCGCATGACTTCCACCAGTTCCCCCCCAGATTTCTGGCTTCACCCTTCAGAGCTACATCTCCTCTCAATGAAGACACAGGGATGTCCCTGCTTTAGGCAGGCTGGATCATCCTGGCATAGCAAGACATGTAGTATTTTTGCTGTCACTGTGCACACATTAATCACCTGAACTGGTCATCCAAATAGTGCTTGCAGCCTCCTGAGTCAAACTCTTCTGGGATGGACTTTTATTTAGGAATTGGCACCAAAGACTGCTCCAGAGAGTCAGGGCCTGCTATGAAACGTGCAATTATCTCCTTGGAAGTGGTATAATTGTAGAGCTGGATTTGCTGCTGATGTAAAAACTGCCCAAACTGTGGTGACCCGTGTCTTCCCTCGCATTACTGGCTCTGTCTTTAAAACAAAGACACAATCAACAAGCATTGGCCAGTGTTTGTGCATTAAACAATTGGAACAGCGAACACAGAGGATTTACATCACTTCTCCTTTTCAATACCTAACATCAGTATCTTCCTCCCAAATGAGCTTTTAACAACTGTGTTGTTTCGAAATGTGGCACAGAACCATTAACAGCTTTCCAGAACAACTGTATTACTTTTTAAGTAGAGCATTACAGGGCTGACTACCTTTTCTTTCGGGGATGCAATTAGGTGGGTGATGGAGTGTGATACCTGGTCAGGTAATTGATCAAGTGCTGGTCAGCCACTGCCTCATGTTAATAGAATGATCAATGATGATAATACAAGTTTTCTAAAAGAAATGGAAATGAAGGAACAATGGGGTCTGAACCAGGTGCTCGTTGGGTTTAACAGGCATTGCTGCGTACTCCTGAAGCCCCGTGAGAGAGGAAATCAAAGCTAAAGCTTAGCTCTCTGGTTACCCTGCCTCAGCTGCAGAGCTGCCTCAGCCAAACCTCCTGGGTGCATGTATCATCTGGGAGAGAACGGGGCTGCATAGCACAGCGTGAGGATGTCCTGGTGGGCTTATCCAGCCTGGATCTTCTGCAAATTCTTCTGTGACCTCTGCTGAGCGAGCCACATGGAGGTCAATTTATAATCAATGGAGAGATGTGTTTGCGTCTAATCCTTTACGCACCCGTTTTAGGGTGGAATGAGTAGCGGTTTATGCCCAGCTGTCTCCCGTGACAAACTTTCCCTGTAAGCAGTGCTACAAACTCTACTTGTGGTGCACAGGGAGGTGACACTCATCAGATGTTCTTTGTGGACTTCCTAGGCAGGACTGCAAGTTTGCAGCACACCTGTAATGCAGGTTACATTCTGAAGAAAAATGAACAGGTAGACACAATTGTCTCAAGGTCAAACATGGAGACAATGAAACCCTCGAATCCTGGCCCCATCATGCAGGCTTAGCCGCTTGATTAGATTATTGCACTGATTTTTTTCCTTCTTTTCCTGTTGTAATTCTATTATTTCCTGCTTTAATAAACTGCACGTATTAAATGATCCCTGAACATGTTCTAGAGATATAAAATTAATTGGGAATTTCAATCTCTTGAAACTTTAACCAAAAACATAGAAGTAAAGCCTTAAAGACACAAATTCCAACATAGCCAAAGTTCTTAAAATCATCACTCAGCTGCTGTCTAATCTGCAGGTGCCCCAAGGGTCTGAGTTTCTTTTGGTCTACATTTATCCCCTCTTTTTGAGTTTGTATTGAACAGGATATATTGCTCTAATCTATTAAAAAAAATCGATATCACAAATTATTGTATTTTAGATGGTTTCATGCGCAGCAACACGATTGATCTGGAACTGTCCTCATCAGCATATGATGCTGAGATGTGAAGAATTCCCTCTTTTGCTGATGAGTGACAGTTTACATCAAAAGAGCCCAGAGGTGGGCTGTAAAGCTGCTGTAAAAGATCCAAGATGCAGAAAAAAACCACCCAAATTTCTTTCAACTATAGCCAGGTAATGCATTACACACTGCTGTAAGGATTAAGTGCATTGGCTGAATCATTAACCTCACAGTGTCCACAGTGGGACTCATTCTAGATATCCCAAACACACACCCACAATATGTCAGAGAAAGAGAGAACAAGAGCACAAACATCAGCTCTCTATTTTCTTGTATGGTGACAGCTGTGTTTCTGTGATACTGCATGTATTTAGCCGAATTTTATGTTTTCCAAACAGGTGAATCAGGCACATGTAACATGAGGAAAAAGAGAGCTACGTTAAACCGTATGTGGAATTTGTGTCTGAGTTATGGGAACAGTTTATAGAAGCAGCAAGACAAATTTCAAAGGTACAAGAAACATTCATCCAAATACTGGGCTTCCCTTTAAAAGTGTCTTCCCTCTAGAAGTGTCTTGCTTTGCAACAATTACCAACTGAATTATTTCTGATCAGGGCAAAATGGGAGGACGTCTTCCCATCTTATTTATTTTGTACTATTTTTGAGGAATTTGAGCCAAAGTTTTGCTTGTAGTTGTCCCATGCTTGTTGTGGGGAACCACATCAACTTTACACCCTTTTCTTGTTTTTAGGCCTGGGTTTCATTTATGACCAATTTAAGGATTTTTAGCATTGATGGAATATGGAAAAAGAGATCTTGGCAGCAAGATAAATGATGAAGTCCCTCATCGTGGTGTCTGCTTAAGAGATCTTAAGGCTTCAGGATCTGATATGTTCAGGCAAACAGTGAAGCAGAGCAGTTTCAACAATCATGTTATAAATCAGGAGCTGATAATGGAGATGGGTAGGTTAAGAAGCTAAGGTATTGGCAGAAATTCACAGAACTTGAAATAGTCAGTGCTCCAGCCATGGACACTTCATTTTGGTCTCTTCCCACAGAGCTGACCGAGGGACTTCCTCCAGCAACATGGGAGTCTCGCAGGGCTCTGGTCCAAACCAAAGTAGATATCCTCCGTTTTGGTGCAGAGGACATGTCTGGAGGAGAAAAGGAAGATCTTTATCTGCTGTTACCCATGATGGAGGCCAGGATCTCTAGGAAATTCTGGTGTTTGGAGCAATGTGCCCATAACAGAGAGAAGGACAAAGACTCACTGGGCTTTCCCATCTTGGATCTGCATATGCTGCTCTAGCGCGGAGGCAGGCCGGTACTCTTTTTATTTCTCCTGCTTTTCCTATCTGTATCTCAACATTTTTCATGCTTACCTGTATGCTTTTGGATGCAGCAAGGGGACTCTCGTGGCTTGCTATGAGGTTTTCAGCAGTTGGGACTTTTCTTGCCAGACATTTTGATGGTGCACTAACGGTTCAACTCCCTCACAAGGAAATGTGAGATGAAAGGGTCAGCCCTCTGTGTCTCTCCACCTTATAAATACGCCCCCGCCCTCGACGTCCAGCTTTGTGGAGACAGACAAAGCAAGCTACTCACTGGCCTGACCCCCCTTCAGACATCAGTTGACAGTCTTTCTCCTGACTTGAGGAGTAGCCTGGGAAGGGAAGAGAGATTTCTGAAGTGAAAAGTGCCCTGTGATGAGATACTGGAGCCAAAGACACATAAACTGCTCCTGGACTCACAGCCTGTGGATAAGAAACTCTAACTGACACTTATGAGTGAGTGGGGAAAAAATGCCTTAAACCCATGTGACACTTATATAACTTCAGACCCGGGATGTTTTTCTTACAAAGGAAGGACGACTATCGCCAGGGGCAGCTTTCATGATAAGAGCAAGCCAATAACCTCTGAAAATGGAGAGTTACTAAAAAAACAAGCCTTCAGGATGTTCCACATCAGGATTGTGCTACTCTTGACTGTGGCAGAGCAGGGAGCCTGGGCAGATGCTGGTAGCTCCCAGAACTGGCATAAGCCAGAGATCTGAGATCAGTACGTGCTTTGAGTGACACAAGAGGCAGGCAAGCAGGATTTCTTGGTGGGGGGAGAGGCTGAAGAGTCGAGGTACACCAAAAGAAGGTGAGGAAGTTGCTGTGTTGAGAATAGGGACTGACGCCGCACCTTTGGAGCAAAGGAGACCTCACTTTGCTTGGTGATGTGGGCCCAAGGTAGTCAGTTTTTATGGGAGCTTCCTAAAACCAGAAGGTCCTCCTTCTTGCAAGCTTTTCAGTCCTTTCTGAGAAGCAGAAAGGGAGAGCTCAGGAGGACACAAATAGCTGACCTCCCAAAGTCCCTTCCCACCTGAGTTTTCCTCTGAACCTGTAGGAATGGTATGAAGAAGTAGGTGCCTAAGAGTAACCATTAATACTGCACCTTTGTAGGTACAGATTATATGACAAGGGAGATGCAAAGGATGTTTGCTGTGGGCCACCTTTGAAAGTAGACTTGTACAGACATCTTTTGCCAGGTGATCCTTAAGAAGCTGTTGTTTGGTGGCCCATTAGCTGATGCTGGTAGGGTAAGTCTGGCATGCTGCACTCAGGAAATATCTGCCAGGCTGAGCCCAACCTTGTCCAGACAAATTTAGGCACTTTGGGACAGATATTGACAACAAAGGGAGTTCAGACCAACCACGTACTTTAGGTGTTTGCTTCCTTCCAAGTTTTGGAAGAGTAGATGCCCCCAGAGGGGTAGTCACTTCTTACCCAGATGCAGGCAGTTTCTTGCTCTTGAATTTGATTCCCTTCAGAGTTTTGCCTTCCCCCTCTGTCACAGCACAATTATTAGCACTGTGTTTGGCTTCTGCATTCTTCATCAAATCATGTGCTTCAGCCCATTGTGTTTTCCTAGGAGTGTTGGGTGCAGAGTGCATTTACAAGGAACCGTAACAGGGACTGGTCTTCAAACTCACCTGCCTGACTGCTTGGGTGGTTGCTAAATCAGTATTTACATACACAGAGAGGTGTCTGGAGGCAAAGCATGTAGCTGCAGAAGCTAACAGACAGACTAGAAAGCGATGGGTCTTTATGCTTTTGGAAAAGTGTGTCCCTCACAAATATTTCTCCATAGTCCTGTCTACTGATATTTAACACTAATGGGTCTCAACATGCTTCAGGCAAAAAAGACACCCCAGCACAAAAAGAATATACGGGACTTAAAGGGGCCCTACAAGAAATATGAGTACAATTTTTCTAGCAGGGCATGTTATGATAGGATAAGGGGTAATGATCTTAAACAACATGAGGGTAGATTTAGACTAGATGTAGGGAAGATATTTTTTACGAGGGTGGTGAAATACTGGAACATTGCCCAGAGAGGTGGTAGGTGCCCCATTACTGGAAACATCCAAGGTCAGGTTGGACAGGGCTCTGAGCAACCTGACCTAATTGAACATGTTTCTGCTCATGGCAAAAGGGTTTGGACTAGATGACCTTTAAAAGTCCCTTCCGTCCCAAAATGTTCTATGACTTGGGTGCATCTTATAAAATTCATAGGCATTCCCTCCGAGACACGTTTCCATCTCAGCATTAGGGTGCCACGAACATGTTTTGTGCTGTCTTGCAATGGCTTTGCTGCCCTATCTCTGTACCTGTTGTCCTTCTTGCAGACCCGTACAAGGCATCAGGAAAGCACGTGTCATGAGTGCCTCCTGTGCAGTGACAGCTCTCTTCCTTTGTGAGCTACACCCTGAAAAGCCAAAGCTGCCTGACCCTGGCATCTGCGTTTGAATCACTCTCCTGTTCCTCCTCTAAATCCCCACCTGAGGTCAAGCTTTAAAAGAAAGGTCAGTTCTATTTGAAGGCTATTCAGAGGGAGACTGAATCACTTAATGATGAGTCATGTGAAAATTAAAAGGATGCAAATGTTAATTTGACAACCTGAAAGTCTGGAGAGAGTTCCAGCCAGACCACGGGCTTTGTGCTAGTGCAGCTGTGCTTCCCCTGGCCTGGAGGAGGTTTTGCAGCAGGTAAACACAGAGTGGGAGAGACATTGCTATGCCAGAATTATCTTTTCTTCCCAGAGTCTGACTTATCACAGGTATTTCACAGGAGGGGAATCTCTGCAAAGAGCCTGTATGACCACCGTGTCACCGCCTGGCAGCACTCCTGATTAGTGGCCCTGATTCTGGGCTGTCGGATTTTTTTTGTTATCAGCATCAAAGGTGCTGGGCACAGCGCTGCCGGCTGACGTGCAGAGCGGCTGAACACTTCCAGCTCTCCTAATAAATCATTAGCTACTCCAGAACGATCACTGAAGTGTGCAAGGAAACAAGCAATTACTTCCTGCCCTAGAGGAGCAGATCCTGTCGAAAACGAGAAAGTGTCTGGGGATAACAATATAACTAGAATAATTAAATGCTCTTTTATGTTTGTTAAATTCAGGATTATATTCACAATTTTAGTCTCCCCCCACCCTCAAAGTCAAGGGTAATTAACTTTGAGGTATCATTACTGGCCTTGACTGACCTTTACATCCTTTGCATGAGCAGAGTCATGACGTTCTGCACCTGCTTTGCGTGGATGTGAATGACTAGAGCAAATGTAAGGAAATGGAGAAGTAGGATCTGTATTTGCCACGTACAGACAAAGGTCTTAAGGTTATGCAGCCAAGCTCACACAAGTGTGGAAATGCCAGAATTAAGGTTGCCTCTGTGGTGCTTGCAGCAGAACATCACGTGGATGCTGAGTGCTGCACAAACTTTTAAGAGAAATCTAGCTCAAGATAGGTTTCTTACCGAAATATAGCCATGTCAGAGCGCTACTTCAAGTGGCATTTGAAGTGCCCTTTATTTTCAGATTATGATTTAATGCAGAAATAGAACGACTTGTTTTGTCAAAAGTAGAGCCCACTCAGAAAGCCTGAAACCTTTCTATCTTTGGAAGTGCCTGCTAAACCTCGGGAACTTTGTTTGCCCTTTGTCAAAAGGAATGTTCTGGCCTGCTATATTTTCGGTGGGTTTTTTTCATTCTTTTTTTTGTTTTTTTAATTGTCTCACAGCTCAGGAAGCAGTCAGAAAATACTTTCAAAAAAGGTTTATTATTACTTGTATACCAGATTAGGCAATTGCTATACTTTTCTTAATCATGTATATTACTTTATTTATTTCAACACTGGTTCCGTTTGAATACCATTTCTGGGCCTCCAATTAACAAACAAGAGTTTAGAAGAACATTAATGGGTAACATTTGTAATTAAATATTTAATGAAACAGTTTCCTTAAAGATAATAAAACTGTATCTTCTTTATATAAGTAACGACAGAGGGCTCCATCGAAGCTCTATAGATTTCTTGCCTCCTCATTTTCTTCCTTTTCTGATTGATCTGGACTATATCTAACTGTGTTATTATTGCAGCTGGGAACTGATAAACTGGTGCAGGTTAAACACAAGCAGCTCTGAACTTTGGTCCATGAGGTGAACAATATTGCTGGAGGCTTTCCTGCCTGTTTTCCTTGTGCAAGCTGATTTATTTGCTCAAGAGCAGGCTGCACTCACAGTGTTTTCTGGCTGGAGTCGAAGTCCTGGGATTCCCATGGGGGAGACTGAACTCAGTATTTCAAGCCAAGCAATGTTCAAGACAAAGAATTTGGACAAAGCTGGAAGGAAGTACTAAGATAGAACTGAAATCTTTGATAATCAGCCAAGGGTAGGGGAAGTGTAAAATACCGAGGGATGAGTTCTGCTCTTTTACTCAGCATCATCTCTCTGCAAATAGCACCAGTAACATTCCCGCAGGGCAGGCATGCTGGAGACGACTAAAATTTAAAATGTTTAATTTGCTTAAGCAAGGAAACAGGAAGGAACAAAGTTGGTTTAGGGGCGGAATTGTAGTGTAGGGTTAATGGTTGGATTCGGTGATCCCAAGGGTCTTTTCCAACCTGAACTGTTCTACGATTCTATGATTCTCAGTGTAAAGAGTTTTCGTGTCTGTCAGACTGGTTTTGTCCCACAGAAAAAAACAACACAACAAAACCCCCAAACAATCAGACAAAGAGAACCTATGAGATAGAATACCAAAACTAGAGAAGTAAAATTTTCCAGATGCGACTGTTGATTTCCTTTCAGCTGATTTGCCACATTGACAGCTACTGCAGAGTTACTCGATGTTGCAAAATACTGATGTTTTTGAGTTGGTGCTCCCAGTACCAGCGACAAGACGGAGCAGAGTTTGGCTTTCATTGCAAGGTCTCACCCCACATAAAGCCCAGCTGCTGTGGCTGAGGTGAAAATGTGAAAAAGCCCAGCTCTCCTGAAACACCAATTTTCATCAACCAGGGAAAAAAGAACAGAAAATGAAGTAAAAGATAAAAAAATGAAATGCACGCAGTCTCAGCAATGAGGTCTTGGTGAGGATTGGGGGGGTGGGATAGAGAGGTTGGTGTTGCTGGTGATTTTGGGAGCATCAGCCCTGGGAAAAGCATCAGGGGAATGCACAAAAGCTAGGTGCATTCCAGATTTATCTGGCAGTGGGTGTACCTCGCCACCCCGGGACCTGATTTATTTACACAGATGAAGGCTTAGCTGTCTTGTGCAGGATGAGGTTGAGGATGAGGCAACCCATGAGTGGGGGGACCCACCACTGCCCCCCAGGGATGCAGCGCAGCCTGAGTCACATAGCAACACAAAAAGCATCCAGTGCCACAGTCACTTGCTTGTTTGTTATTGTCATCACCACTTCTATTTTTTAACTGAAGGGTTTTTTTTATTGTTATTTCATTTGATCTCACTGAGCCTTTGTAAAAGAAGGGAAGTGTATGTGGGAGGAGCAAGGGGGGAGGTTATGGCCTGGCTGTTGTTAGAGAGGGGGCTAATGGCCCAGAGGTTTGATAAATAATTCTGTTTAATTTAAGCCTTGGGAGCTTCTAATCGAAATGCATCACCTGTGGTTCTGCTGCTTTCTTCCAGGCCAGAGAAAGGGAAGAAAAAAAGCCCCACAGAAAACCCCGACCTTTGCTACAACCATCTGTGTATGGAAGCTTTCCAAGCCTGAGCGAGCCAGGTGAAGTTGAAGGCAAGCGCGTTCTCTCTAATAGCCTTTCCCCTGGAGAGCCGAGGGGATGGATGCTGCAGCCAAGGCACCATTTGAAGGAGCCTGGGCAGCTGGTGAGGTTATCACAGGTACCAAATCAGCCAAAAACACCAGAGAGGGTGTAGAGTGGCAAGTGGAAAAGCAGATAGCACGTGGTGCTCCAAAAAGCTCACCCTGAAGTCAAACACAAGGTTTTGCATTTCCTTCCATTGGCTCCTAAGTGAAATAAGCCTGGAGGTGAAAGGGAGAGAATATGCCTTGATGCTGCTAACATTGATGTGTTGTTGCATGGATTGGGCAATAAAAGCCCATCCTAGAGTGATGAGGGCTACAGAATATCTGAGGGGAGAAGCAGACTTTTCAACCAAAACAATGACTTTTTAAAGGTTTTCTTCTTTATGTAGGTTAAAACTGGGATCTGTGTCCCAAGGGTTGCATCTGCCTTGCTGCAATATTTTGAAAGTACCTGGGGCCTCAGGCTGGGGAAGAAAAGCCTGGAAAGCAAAGCTTGGAGAAGGCTGCTAATGACCTGGAAGATGACCGATATTTATCCTCACTGAATTGGCAGTATGTCTGAAAGGGGTAACTGTGTCTTAATTTTAGCACAAATTCTTTAGATTTCCAGCTCCAGAAGCACAGGGTTAGATTCCTGCTGTGCAGCCTCTACTGGGCACACATCTTTTTTAGCCCTCAGTCATCCATGCACAACTCTGCTCAGGTGAGAAGAGGCAAGAGAGTCATGGGGTGGTCCCAGAAGCAGATGCTGCTGCACAGCAGCCTTTGTCTCTTCTGCTCATGCCATTCAGCATACCTCTCTCTCTGTTACTACTGAGAAGTGGCTCAGATGTAGCTGGGAGCAAAGTAGGCTGCAAGCAGTATTAGTTAAACCAGAAAAATGCATCCTTATTTGGGGTTAAAAATAAAAGAAAATAAATAAAAGAGGGATTTAACTCCAGAGGGATCATACAGCTAAAAAATGTCCCTGTTTGAGCCAGAGCATCAAAATCTGTTAAAACTAGACACAGTGAAGGGAATGATGTGGGAGATGCAGAGGGGACATGTAGGAAAGGGGACAGATTTGCGGAGATGGTTATGCATCAGAGGGGCAAGGAAACTCAGTGAAGGGCTAAGAGCATGCATGGCAAAGCAAATGCAGTGCTGACTGGGTGAACAACACGATATATGCCTTTTGGGGCACGAGGAGGAATACCAGCAGGAGTTGCATCATTGCAAGTTTTTTTGAGCTCGGCTTTTTGTGAGCATCGATGGGCTCAGAATAGGCCCTATGGCCTGAGGCAGCACCTGGGGAATTACTGAGGAGAGACAGATGGAGGGACACAGGTCGTGGGCATGAGAAGGGGTAGAAAAATGCAGCAACTGAGCCCCGTGGCTGCAGACGCCTGCTGTGAAACACCTGCAGAAACTGAGCTGGAAATATCTGTCCCATCCACGGAGGTAAGATGGAGCAGAAGTAATTCTGGTGGGTCATCTGAGCTGCCCTGGGAGCACACCGTCATGGAACTACTGCTCAGGTCACCATAACTAACGTTCTCCTGTTAGGGGAGGGATGTCACTGGGAGATAAAGGGCGCCTGAAGCTAAGACTGAGGCACAGTTGTGTATGTGCATGGGTGAACCTTGCATTGAATCAGCCAAGGACTCATGCTCTCTGTCACATGAACCTGTCCCTTCGGACTCATTTTGAGTGATGTTTTTCCTCTGTTTAGACCAAAGACCAGGCCAGCCCTTAAAAAAACAACCCTATCCCATGCAGCTTCATGGACGGCTGTCTCCTGCAATCAGATCAGGACACGCCAAAGCCAGCATCCAAACTGCAATGCATGGGCTTTTTAAGATGACATGTCAGAGCAGGCACTTGCCTTCGGGAAGCAATCCCAGGGTGAAGAACGGAGTGGCTTTTATTTTAGCAAGGACAGGAGCAAGAAGAGACCGTGGTGATCATCCTATTTGCCTTTCTGCATGGCGAAGGAAGGTCATGAAAATATGCTCAGTGATTCCCACAGCCATCCCAAGGCTTTTGGGGTGAGGTGATACGGGCACAAGCTGCAAGATTTATAAATGTATGCCCCCTCACCAAGTGTGTGCCCAGGGAAACAAGAGCTGAATGCAGATTTCAGAGGGATACTATTAATAATCATAGTCACACTGGAGCTGTATTGCCTACATGGATGCTTGGGGGGTGTGTGTCATCATTTGGGGAGATGGAGCACATGCTCATGCAATATTGACCCCATTGTTTTCCTGCCATTGATCTTTTTAAAGGAAGCATTCAATTAAAATCTCATTTAGTCTGGCTGAGCAGACTGCTGAAGAGAAGGTAAGGATCCAGAAGCTTCACGTGTGTTACAGGAATAACTGCTGAAGTCTGTGCTAGGACATACATCCTCCTGGAAGTCTATCTTGGGTTACACACTGCAATATTCAGCCGGTCTCTTTAGTTCTCCGACATCTCATGGACCCTGCAACCTTGACCTGGGCTCTAGGGAGCTGCACACACAAACTGGGGAGGTTTGGTGCCTTAGTGTGGGGCCAAGGAAGCTGATGGGCAGAAAGCTCCCTAGACTGTCTCTGAGGGAGCAGAGAAAGAAGGGCCACGTCTTCAATTCTGCCCTTTGTCAAGAATTCCGGGTCTTCCCTCAGGTGTTCTCATGCACTCAGGCTTTGTAAACTACGATTAAAGAATTCCTGGATAGCAATTTTAAATAGCTGTATTTTCAATGTACTCCTTTGAAGTCAGAATTAGTGGTAATTCTTGTGGAGGTTTAACCATTTCTAAAAAAGTCATAACCTCTGCATAAGTAAGCCCTGGATCAGACTTTTTTCAGGTGTTTGGAGCTATGCTATCAGAGGATCTCCAGGATGGACTATCATAAGCACTGACCATTTACATTGGTGCCTGAACAGAGCCTCTTAAAAAATGCAGTCCTAGTTATACCTGCCGAAGTTCCACAAGAATGATCTGCTTATAAGCATCCCCTGAAGTCAAATATGCCGACCATACGATGCCTTCAGTTTGAGGCTAAATTTACTTTCCTTTCTTGCATGTCAGACTATTTGAATTATTGAAACCATCGAGGAGCTGGATGATTGTTGCAGCATGTGTGCCCATGTTTATTTACAATTAAGCTAGTTTCATAAAGTCACTCTTCCTGAAGCAAAGTTCCTCCTTTGTTTAATAAAACCACTTTACTTAAAAAAAAAAAAAAAAAAAAAAAAGAGACTGTGCAAATACAATCATTATAATACAATTCCAAAAGAGGATTCAATAAATTCATCAATCCAGGAATTCATTAAATGCCTTAGGTGTCAAAATGACCTTTAAGGTTCGCTAGGAATCTACATTTTCAAACTTTAGTCCTTTTTTTTTTTTTTTACAGAATGAACAAAGAAGCACTAGTCATATTTGTTGCCTAGCAAATGGGGTATTTTCTGACCATTTTATGTCTACATATTTTGTTGTGCATCAAGATAACACGGGCTGCAGATTATAAGAGAAATAAGGTGCACGGAAAACACAAGTATTGTGATCTCTTCTAAAAAGGAGTAAGAGTTATTTCAAATGAAAGATCAGGGAATCACATGTGCCATCCAAACTGCTCAGAAAAGCATGTGCCACATCTTCTCACTCCTCCACCCAGAGAGCATTTTTCTAATCAGAAAACCAGCTTGCCCCAAATCTGGCATCATCCCTGGGGTTGCTCCTGAGTGCAGTCTGGCTGCATGAGAGAAAATCACCACATTCCTGCTTAATTTTTCTGGCTAAAAGCTCTGAAACCTGGTGATACTAGTGACTAAAATGCTGACTTATGGTGTGGTAGCTCCTGTGATGGGGGACACCCAGCTTGAAGTAGCAGTCGCTGCTGGATCTCATGCGCACTGGAGACAATCTGAGTTGGGTTCTTTAGGGCAGATCAACTCTACCCCATAGCAGGTCCCATCCCTGCATTAGATTTTGCTCACACAGCTGAGGAGTCGTGAGGCAGTGTGTTAAGCATGACCCAATGCTCCTGAGGTCCTCAGTAACCATCTCAGCTCAGGATTCCCACACGCTCCTCAGTCCAACGCTTGGCCACTAAAGGAGAGATGATTATTCACTTATCAGGGATGGGGTGGGGTGGGTTTGACCATGATTACACAGAAACACTGGGGCAGAGTAGGAAACCCATCCGGCTGACCACTTGCCCAATCCTGTTATGTTTTTCTTGCAACCAAGACTTTTGCTGTTGCAGAGAAAGGGTCTGATTGACAGCACCAAGGGGTGCCTTCCCCTACAAAGCAGGTACGTCCCTCTTATGAAAGGACCACCTGCTAAGTCCTCAACTTCTCTGCTATGGCTATTAATATTCATTTCCCGTGATTTTCATAGCTTTCTGATGCGGACACTTGACCTCTTGTAATTGTGTTCAGAATCTCCACTCATGTTACACAGGATATCCAGCAGCCGTGGTGCTGGCAACGGGCTGACCCTCTCCTCCTCACTGCTCAGCCCCAGAGCCCACGTGCCAGTATCCCCACTTTCATCTCCGCAGGCATCCGACATGCCATTTTTCTCATCGCTGCTCTGGCAGCTCCCCGTCATCCGTAGGCAGATTTAAACACCAGATTGCACCTGTTAGTTTAGCTGTTGATCGGGAGGAACCGAAGCGGAAAGTGACCCCGCGTGTCCGGCGAAGCAATCCCTCTCCGCTAATGGAAAAGGGACGGCTGCACTAAAGCCACCAGCGTGTTCCTCCGGGCTATTTGTATTGCCAGTGTTTCTGCCTTACTGGCTGCCTCCTTAGAAAAGAATGCTGTTGTTTAATTGATTGTAACATTTTTTTCTCTCCCCGCCCCCCCCCCCCCCCCCCCCCCCCCCCCCCACCAGTCCATCAACCTTGGGACTTTATTTCTCACTTTTATTTGTTTACTGGTTTTAGGGTGGTAGGCAGCACTCACTTGCTCTTCCAGACCATGCATTAGGGACTTCGATGTTGTCCCAGCACAGTGTCTTTCTTCAGTGAAAAACAAGTGGGTTTTATGGAGCTCTGGCCTTCCAGGCCAGCTCCATTCACCGTTATCCTCTGCTTCACACAAAGACTTGCATTTTCCAAAGTTATTTCCTGATTGTGTGTTTTCCTGTGTGTCTGTGGGCAGAAACAGGGGCTTCAGAATGTAAGGGTATGAAAGAAACGTTGGCTGGGGACCTTCACACAAGCAGCACAAACCTCAAGAGTGCCTTGAGATGCCATATCAACACAGCAAGCCGAGTCCTCCCTGGTGTGAATAAGCATCAACCAGGAGAACCATCAACCTGGGCTCTTGGGGCAGCCCAAGACATACTCTGGGGAGAAGAAGGGACCATGTGTTTTCCCTTCTCCCATTAAAAACTCTGAAAGTCATATGTTGAGCTAGCCCTTGGATCACTCCACTGCAGCCCTGCAGTATCTGGATACTTCACAACAGACCATAATGAGCTTTCAGAGGTCCCTCAAGCAAGTTTCTTGCTATCTCCTATCAGCCAGCACCTTCTCAGGGTAGCTCAGTTCAGATAAGAGATGTTCTTATTTTCTTTGGGTTCACAGTGTGACATACGTATTCCTCCCAGTCCTGCTGAGGAGGGATGATATCATGTGTATTAGGCAATGAGGAGAGTGGAGAGGGAAGGCAAACCAGCTTGACAGCTGCTTCTCAAATAGGCCATCAGTGACTATCTACTAGTAAATTTAAAATAAATCAATGAAGAGTTCTCATGTAAAACTTTCCATCATTTTTCCACTGGCTTGCAGGCAGGATTTCGCATCCAACAAAGTAACAAGTATTTCTGTGAGCTGTTTATTTGACAGGGCATTGAAGGAAGGTGAATGATTAGGTCTTGGGGGTGCTAATGGGGTCCTTTCATGCTGTGGTTATAGGTGGACTGATAGAATGGATTATGTGCCTATAATTATAATTTTTTTTGCTGCTGGGTGGTCACCATTTCCCATTGTAAATCTCCTTGTCAGGGCACCAAGACATTTTTCTGTGGGTGTTTCTTATTGTTATTTAGAGGTAAGGAAATCGTTTCAAAAGCCCAAATTAAGCTTGGTTGCCAAAAGGAAGGAGATAAAGTTGACTGAAGGAAAAAAAAACCCCAACAGACCACTGGGAATCTGACAGTCCTTCCCACATGCAGCCACACTCCTGTGGGATGGGGGGATACGTGGGCTGCCGCCGGCCCTCATATTCAGCTCTGACGTGGAAAGCCGGGAATCAATCACTTTGATGTCTTATCTTATCCCTGAAGATAGATAGCAATGGCTTGTTTGGTGACAGCCATAGCAGTACTTTAACAGACCCTTTTGAAGTACTAGAGCAGCACTTTAGCGGCTGTTGTGAGAGCGGAAAAGCTGACACCAACGCTGCTTTGGGAAATGGCCACCAGGGATGCGGGGAGGATGACGGGTTTGTGCTGAATGACATCTTCCCTTATCACCCATGGGTGTCACGGCTGGGAGTGTAGGTGGGTGGTTTTGTGCGTACATCTCCCATCCACATGTGCCTCTGCCCTGGGCACATTTATGGCTCTGACAGCTTTTGCTCTAGCAGAGATACATTTGCTGAGTGTGAAGATGGCAGCCAAAGGCGGGGAGGTGTTCAAAGATGTCCCTCTCTTTTGTGGGGCTTAGATATCTCACTGGCCTTTTGGGTATTCAAACTGATGTGCTCGCTCCACCCCTGGCAAGTCTCTGTGGACAACATGAATAGCATTCTTATCAATGCCTTTAAAACAGTTGTCTTCTACCTCTCCAAACTCTCTCCACACAGATTATTTCTTCTTCTGTCTCATTTGTTTTTCCTACCATCCCCAAGATCAAACTTTCCCATGTTCCCACAGAGCTTAAAGCCAAAACCTTGTTCCAAGTTTACATTACCCAAATTTGCAACAATCTTTTCCTTAGATTTTTCTGTATCTACCTACCTAGGTAGATTTAGATTAGATATTAAGAAGAAATTCTTTACTATGAGGGTGAGGCACTGTGACAGGTTGTCCAGAGAAGTCCCCTCAGTGGAAGTGTTCAAGGCCAGGTTGGACAGGGCTTTGAGCAACCTGGTCCAGTGGGAGGTGTCCCTTTGGAACTAGATGATCTTTAATGTCTCTTCCAGCCCAAACCATTCTATGATTCTATAATACAGCCTTGGCAAATGCAATCCTGCCGGGCAGGTAGCTGTTCACAGCATTTCCCCATCCCTTCGTGCTGAGCGGCACAGCTCTCTGCTTTATCTTTCCACTGTTTTCCCTTGCTTTTTATTTCAGGCATAGCAATCCAATTGTATTTTCAAGATCTCTGTGACTTCTTGCCTCACATTCACAGCTCTAACCTGCTTTACATCAGCCTTTGCTTCTCAGTCATATGATTTTCAAACAAGTGCCTCTGTGTTTTCCTGTGGCCACCTAGAAACTACCTGCAAAATGTCCTCATTGCCCTCCTTTGAACTTGCCTTTGCTGCAGGAGAGCCCTCGGTAGTGCTTAAGTTGCTGATGGATGAGTATTAGGGCCATCATGCTGACAGATCCCACTTCATCATTTCCCAGTAATCTATTGCACCTGTTATTAAATGTTGTCTTTTCTTTAGATTGGAAACTCCTAGGAGGGATTTTTATTCAGCATTTTTACAGTCCCAAGAACAAAGATATCCCGGTCCACAGCTTAGACTCTCTTGACTGCTGTAGAAACTCAGGTGACAAAAAAGAAATAGTAATTTAGAGTTGACCACTTCTGTCTAGGTCGGTGCTGAGGATAAAAAATATTTTTCTTTCAAAACGTTCTGGTTTATGGATCAGATGAATGACATCTGAAGACTCTTGTTTTTCATCACCAAAGACTGTTCTTCATCAGCTCAACTAGTTTGTTTGCAGTGCCACTGTGAAATTTTCCTTTTTTTTTTTTTTTCCTTTTTCTTTTGGCAAAGAGTCAAAGCCTTGAGTTTTTAACTAAAAACATTTCCCTGCCCACACTCCAAAACACCTGTGTGCTGCATCACAGTTTTCATTCTCCCTGTCTTATGCAGAATAAAAGCAGATTCTGGAACCAGTATGTCTAGATACGACAGAGCCTGATTCATAAGGTGTCAACTCCTCTCATCCACCCTCAGAAATCTTGTGAATGACGTCTTTTTTTCCTTGTCTTATGTAATCAGTCCAAATGGGAAGGACATTACAATGGAAAGCAGATAGTCTTAGTTTTTTTTTTTTTAAAAGGAGTTTTTGGTTGACACCCCAGCACTCAGTTGCTGAATGGATTTCACAGGAGGTACCTGATCAGCCTGACTCACCAGCAATATTCAAGCTGCTCTTTGCAGAACGGATCTGACGGTGAGTCCTGGTACTACACAAAGCCTCTGCACCAGGAGTAGCTCTTCCCAGGTCTCTGACCCATTTCAATGTCCTCTTTCCTCACACTGTTTTTTGGGGTTCTCCTTCCATGTCACCCACTGCATTCTCCTCCCAACGTCTACTTTAGCTCCTTTCTTTTAAAAAGAAAGACTCACAAACCACAGTGGTACTCACAGTCCTTGGTGGATCACCCTGCACTTTAATCCAGCCTGGAACTCCTTTACAAGTATCACCTCTGGTGACCACCAGTAACAACTGTACAAGTGGCACTGGTTTGTCTCCAGTAAGCCTGCTTGCACTATAAAGTCTAAAGTATAAGTATAAAGGCAATATCTGGGTGGTGCCTCCGCAAAACTTTCTGTGCTAGGGCAGCTACACTTGATTGTTCTCTTCATCAATTCAGGCCATTTTGAAGTGTCGTATTTTCCTGACCTTACACGACAGTGCTCGTTACATTTTATTTCTTATTTTTTCTTGTTACCCTGTGGATTCAAAAGTGAAATTGTTTAATATAAAGGAGCCAGTTCCTCTCCAGTTTGTATAGCCAAATATTAAAATATAATGCTGTGAGACAAACTCACCCAGTTCAAAATTTTCATCTGGCAACAGTATTTGCTAGTGAATCATTGCTGAAAATTGTTGTTTTCAGTTATTTTACACTGTGGACAAGAAGTGACTTGGTGGCAGGATTCCTGCAGATGCTTGGACAAAACTGATTGCATTTTTTTTTCTAAATTACTGTTTAGAAATCCAAAGATGTTGCCTGCTATTTGCTGGTATGTGAAAAGGCACACTAAATGGCACTTGGGGGTTAATTTTCATGACCCTGACTCTACCTCTCAACAAGATAGATTACATTTTCAATTCTATTCCTCAGTGTATAAGAGAGAATCATTTTGTAGAAAATGAGAATTGATCCAAATCTTCACCCTAAAGTCAAACTCCAGTTTTATTGACCAGAAAGAAGAAGGAAAAAAAAAAAAAAAAAGGATGCATTTCTTTAGAATAGCGTTCCCCATGATATGCTTCGTGTATGAAACAGGAGCAGAGCTGCCAGGTCGGTGGGGAAACTGAAGTCTAGAGAAGGGCAAGCCATGTGTGGGAGACCCAGCTCGCTCCTTACAGGCTTGTTTGCAGCTTGTGTACGACCTTCACGCCTTTCCCTCTCATCTCACGATTTGTCTGGCTGCCTCCTTGCCCTTTGTGCCTCTTCAAGTCTGACACAGAAGTCGTTTGGAACCATGCATGGCCTGATATGGATGAAAGGCCAAAGGGATTTTCCAAGGTGTGAACAGGAGCTAGGGGCCTCTCTCCTGTTGAAAATCCCTGGTAGCGTTGGTGTTTGGGTGACGGACACCCCGCAAGAGGATTGTACAGGGATGTCATCAGTTGGGCACAGCTCAGATGTACCCTCCCTGGCCCAGCCTGGGGAGACCCCACCTGCAAGGCAAGCAGGCCTTCGTCCTGCTATCCTGGCTGGGCAAAGGCAGAAAATTTACTTCTGGCCATGCCCTGAGTTGTCTGTCGCTTTGGCGAAGGTAATTCCATTGCTCTGCTCCTACCTCTCCTTGCTCACCTTTGGCTTTGCTCTGCTTATCTGCCCTGCCAGTCCTCAGGGACGTGCTGGCAATCAGCCCTGCTGAAGCAGCCTGGGCAGGTGTCTTAGGTTGGGTAGAAGGTCTGATGCCGTTTCGTCTTCACTGAATCACAGAATCACAGAATTGTTTAGGCTGGAAAAGACAACAAAACATGGAAAACCGCAAAAATGTTCCTAACATTTAACCTGGGAGGAAAATGCTTGAAAATGTGAACCCCTGGGGCAAAACAAGCCCAAGCTCCTCCCTCTCATAGGATATATCAGAAAATCCTCAAGTTTTACTTATTGTAGGGCTAAAGACTGACAGCCCACTCATCCCATGGCTCTGAATATTTGGGCTGGCACTACCAGTGCTGAGCCAGGCATGCCAGTGTTTCAGCAGTGTGTGCCAGCATGCAGCCAGGCTGGAGAATGCTGTTTTATCATCCTGCTTCATCAGAGATCAAAATAAAAAACCCAGCAGATCCCCAACCCAACAACAAAGCCTTTCTGCAGGAGGCAGAGGGCAGTGTTTGCACACACATAGTAATTAGGAGTGCAAACAGGTCAAGTTTGTCCCTGATGTTCTCTCCACTTTCCTCTTTGTGGTGTCCTCTTGGTGGCCCACTGGACTTCAGTCAGATGACGTATGGATTTATGCCCAGCTTGGATTTTTGGGAGAACCTCTTGGGGGTGGTTGTAGTGCTCACTTCTGAAAAATTGCCACCAGTCCCCATGTGAACCCCTTGAGACAGGGGAGCACTGCTGCTCCCTGGAGGGGACCTGTGTCAGGAGACCTCTATGGTTTTTGTTTCCAGCTGCAGGAACTGCCCTACACGAAAGAAGGTCGGAAGCTGCATCACAGATGTTAGAGGCTTTGCAGGAGGCAGCTGCTCACAGGTTCAGCTCGTTGATCGTATTCCTGGGGTGTTGGGAGGGAGAAGGTGCCCACTAAGCTGTCCCGCTTCTGGCACATATTATGGCTCTCTTAGCTTATTAGCTGTATGGGGGCAGCTGATTTTACACCACTCCACAATAGGCAGGAGAGGAGCAATGTACTAGTGTCCACCTTCTGCCTGCATACGTGCCCAGGAGGCTAATTTGATCTCCTCCCTGTCTCCCTCCCACTGCCACTTCAAAACAAACCTACAGTGTGATGATGTGCCTCATGGGTAAGCAAGGGGAGATTACAGGAGAGTCTGGGTTCTGGGAGATGACACCAGCTAAGAGCAAAACACAGGGCGCTCACAGCCTTCGAGCCAACCCTTTGGCAGGAGTCTTTAGGTCTGAAAACAACACCCCGCTCCACTTCCCTGCCCCCCTTCTCCTGCTTGTCCCCTCCAGGGATGAGTTTTCCCAGTGTCGAAAAGATCTGCCTCATCCATAACCCCCCTGTGGCAAAATGGTCTCTAAAGGTAGACACGTTGCAAGATGGAATGAAAACTTTTTCCGGGCTAAACTTACTTTGCATTTACAAACAGGGCTGCTTTAGAAAACTAATATATTTCACGCTTCCATGCTGGTACCCACGGGGGAAAAATACCACAGCTCTGAAGCCCTGTTCCTACAGAAACAGTTGGTGTGTGCCTGTAGAGACCACTGTTATTTGTATTCATTTGAACAGGGAGTACATAAAGTTTTCCTCAGCATCTCTTTGATGTCACTTCCATTGCAAGAGGCAGCTTCCCCTTTCCAGCAGTGGCTGTATTTGACATCATGGCAAAGATGGCAAAGGGATATTCTTCTGCCACTCGATAATAACCGTCCCGTGATTAAATTCATCCTTACTTTAGCTTTGTTGTGCCACTGGAGCTGAGTCAAGGTTTAATTTATTCCACATAGTTTACGAGCTCCTCGTGAGCTTATGGCAGAAGAGCCATACACTACGTGCCGGCAGTACACCCAAACAGCTCTTCGAACCTCCCGACTCTGACCTGAGCAGCCTCTAGAAGGAGACTGCTGCAGCAGGTGGTATTTAGGAGACATGTAGAACACAGCCATGTCTAACTAGTTGTTAAACTGTATGCCTGAGAAATGCAAAGTTAGCTCTGAGATAGCTTTTCATACCCATCACAGATGTGCCACTGTTCTCTTTTGAAGTGTAGGAATTACTGTTCCCCATTTTGAGCCAGGCAGCTACTGAATATTGAGGGATCCCCAGACTGTTTGCAGTAGGGCTGGGAACTAGCTATAATCAGGTATTTCTTTGATGCAGTCTCTGATGCACATGTTTGGTCCCTCAGTGCTGCAGGAACCAAACAAAAGCAGATATCTCCTCTTCCAGGCTCTCTCCTCCAATTGGCTCTTCAACCTTTGTCTATTTTTTTTACTAAGGGATATCCTGTAAAAGCCTTTTCATTCTGCTTAACAGCCTTCTGGCTCTTTTTTTTTGCAAACCACGTCTAGCCAAAAACACACAGAGCACTCTACCAGCACCAGTCCACAGGTATCTGCTCTGGCATCCAGTCCTAAGGCCAGGCTTATACAGTTCAGTTCTGATCAGCCTCACGTGTTCTTCTGATCAGCCTTGAAAACAGCTATTTTCATTGTGAAATGCTTATTTGCCACCTCTATCTATTCTGAATAAAGAATGGCCATCCGAGGGACAGTGGTTTTAAGCTAGAGCAGAGTAAATTTAGACTGAATGTTAGAAAAAGTTCTTTACAATGAGGGTGGTGAAACACTGGCACAGGTTACCCAGAGAGGTGTTAGAAGCTCCATCCCTGGAGACATTCAAAGTCAGGCTTTATGGGGCTCTGAGCAACCTGATCTAGTTAAAGGTGTCCCTGCTCACTGCAGGGGGGTTGGACTAGATGGCCTTTAAAGGTCCCTTCCTGCCCAACACATTCTATGATTCTATGATTGATTCTATGATTCTGTGATTGATTCTATGATTCTATGATTTTATGATTCTATGATTCTATGACTCTGATTCTGTGGCACATAGCTGGGACCAAGTCCCAAAGCTATTAAACCGTCAGAGGTCTCCCTGCAGATGGGTTTTGTATTGTGAAAGATTAAAAAAAAATGATAGAAACCCAACTATTTTTAGAGTATGTTTCTGTTGGGACATTTTGACAACGCAGGCTGATTTTTGTCTTATCCAAAACTCCTCAGAGCTCCTGTGCTGCTTCTTGTCCTTCCCAGCTGGCCAGGAGGCCTCTCTGCACATGCCCACTGCTGGACTTGTGCATGGTGATGGCTGGCCAGAGCTCTGGTCTTTTTCTTGGAGAGGAGCCTCATTGCTGTCACACATTGCCCCAGCTTTTCCTGTCATAATTGCATTCCCAATTTTTGAGGTTTCCACCATGAAATCCTGTCAAAACCCCTGCCCTCTTCATGCCTCTTTGGGTGATCTGTAGGGACCAGCAACCCCTTATACAGAAATTCACTTTTACAGGCAGCACTGGACATTCTTTCCCCCCCAGTTTATCCATCTTAGGATTTCTAGTTTTCCTTCTTCGAGGATTGTGGAAGCAAAAGCAGTCTTGGGTTTTAAACATTTCACAGTTCATACTAGCCCTATCTAGAAAATCTTCTACCTGTAGAATTATTTTAGCAAAACTTCTAGCTATTAATATCCCCGGAGGCCTCAGTGGGAATTAGAGTGGTGATGGCTGGCAGAGCCTTGGAGGGCTCTCCCAAAGAACAAGACAACTCATCCCAGACTCCTCTGACATGCCCAAAACAATTAGCCTTCCTACTTAAAGTAGGTCAACATTTGAGGTTGGCTTAGATGTCCTTTAAAGGTCCCTTCCAACCCCATTTTTTTATGATTCTATGAATATTTGTGATCAGTCATGCTTTCCATTTTAGACATTCTTCAGACTTCAGCAAAGCTTCAGATGGGTTAATCCCAGGTGACGAAAGCCCTAACATTTGTAATGCAACATCCTTGTGTAGTGTCAGTGCTGAGACTGCCATAGACAGCATCTCATCGTGTTTGCGACAAGTGGACATACCTCAAGGGAGGACACCATAAATACTGAAATCAACTCACAGAAGTACTTGAGAAATGCATCGTCATGGAGGGCAAGATGTTTCTTACTTCACAGAATCACAGAATCACACAGAATCACAGAATCACAGAATGTCAGGGGTTGGAAGGGACCTCAAAAGATCATCTAGTCCAACCCCCCTGCCGGAGCAGGATCACCCACAGTAGAGCGCACAGGAATGCGTCCGGGCAGGTTTTGAATGTCTCCAGAGAAGGAGACTCCCCAACCTCCCTGGGCAGCCTGTGCCAGTGCTCTGTCAGCCTCACTGTGAAAAAGCTTTTCCTAATGTTTTTGTGGAACCTCCTATGTTCCAGTTTACATCCATTGCCCCTTGTCCTGTCATTGGACATCCCTGAGAAGAGCCTTGCTCCGTCCTCCTGACACTCCCCCTTGACATATTTATAAACATTAATGAGATCACCCCTCAGCCTCCTCTTCTCCAAGCTAAAGAGATCCAGCTCCTTCAACCTTTCCTCATAAGGGAGATGTGTTGGTGAAAAAAAGGGAAAAGCTCTTCACTAGAATGACTTCACCCGATCTGATATTCAGCGCTGGAGAGACGCCCAAGGGAGAATCGGGCCTCTTTGCTGCTGAGTGTGTAGGAGCTCATGAGAGCTGCCTGCCCTGCAGTGCCTCAGCAGAACTTCGAGCATCTGACTGACCAGAGAGTTGGTCAGGCAGCACACGGGTTTCAGTGAAGACCCGGTTCCCCTTAGGTTCAACAAGGATAATGTCCTCAAAGCTCCTGAATCCACTTCTTAATTTATTATGTATTTTTTTTCTGTCCCCAAGAAGGACTTCTGCTCCACTGTCAGGGCTCTGGTGTCAGCTCCACATGGCTGTCCTTCATGGGACACTGGACAAAGAGAAGTCCTTGCAGCACCACAAAGCAGTGCACAGCCCCTGGTGTGCGCCTCCGAAGTGACAGCTGGTTTGGAACTGCAAGTCGCCTGGTGGCAGTGCCTCAGGGTAGGACCAGACTAAACTCCCTACGTGGTAGGAGACACCTCTGCCTACGTGTTCCAGGACCCAGGCAACGTGCTGCCCTCAGGCACCGAACAGCAAACGCAGCAAGTGGGACTATGGCAGCAAGTGGGAATATGGCACGTTATTGCTGTAGGGGTTCAGGTTTACGCTGCATTTATTTTCTCACCTCAGAAGCCTCTTTAATACAGATTCAGAGCTTCTGTACAAAGAGGATTTGCTTCTTAGGTAAAAACTCCTAGTAGGAATCTTCTTGTTCCCAAAAATCATGATGGGGGACTGTTGTTTGCTTGGGAGGTGGTGTCCCACTCTCCCTGAGCACTCTTCACCTAGCAGAAGTGCTGCATAACTTATCACAAAAAAGCCTACCACTTCTAGCTTCGTGGGAAAAGTCAGATCTGGGAAAAACATAATTTCGTAGTTACTTTTGCACAAGTTTTTAATATCTATCTAAATGCTTGAGCCAGGACACATGCACTTTGAACCATCCTGTCTCCATACATGGTGTTGGTGTGCCCGGGGGTGTGTGACTTGGGTGCCTCCAAGGGATGCTCTGTGCCAACATGTGCATTGTGTGTATTGGGATATGCTCAGTAAAGACAATAGATTTAATCCTCAGTGACATTGTGTAAATAAAACAGATTTTAACATCTGGTCTTCTGTCTTTAAAACACAATGGCACTTCATGAATAATATAGCATTATAGTTCCCAGAAGGCATTTACGAGTACTTTATTAGGTGTCACGTCAGTGCTCCATTTTGCAGCAACTGCCCAGAACTAGATGTCCTATAATTCAGTTACACTGTAAGTAGCCACTAATGAGGCATATTATTATAAAGAGCCGATGCTGTACAGCCACACTGCAGTAAATCTGGAGTAATTCCAGTGAAATCAGTGCTAAAGCGTGGATTTGCGCCTATGAAATGAAAAGCAAAGTCAAACCCAAACCAAAAAAAATAAAAGAGTTTTGAAGAATGATTGTGAGACTCCGAGGAGAGGTTTGTGGAAACCTCCTATTTCGTATTTTTTGCCCTTCCCTATTCTCTTTTCCACTCCGTTCTCATATGTCACTCATGTACGGAGTATCCTGACAAGTCTGCCTGATGATTAATGCTCCTATTTTGTGGGTTTGCATAGTGCCTCTTGAGTACTTAACAGGTCTTAGAGAGTTCAGTTCACTAAGCTCTCAGATTGTCTGGAAGTCCCCAATGGCTTAATAATGTAAAATCATAAACCGGACTGTAAGCGATTCCTCTTTCCTGTCTACTCTTTTATCAGGGGCTGCTATGCAGGATGTGGAAGACAGAAACGTAATTAGATGTGTGCTGAGTGGGATTTCCCTGTAACAAGCACAATTCTGACCTCCAGCTCCAGATATAACCAGGGATTTTGGGGAAATGGATTTTCTGGAGATAATAATGCTTCCGTTGCTATAGGATGGAGAATTTCATAAAGCAGCTTTCTGCGCATAGAAAAGATTTTTAGCCTCGTTTCCGAGATTGCTTACTCAAATATGCTCTTGTAGCGCAGCTGAAATTGTTATATGCTCCCATAGTATATGAATTGAAATGCAACATGGCTGCATGATGTAATCTAAACATGACCTCATCCTCCTTAAAATCAGTCTTATTCACCCAGTGTCCAGCTGATAGATTTATTCTTAGCCCAAAATGACATTATAGCCTGTAGTAGATTAAGAGGCTTGTTTCTGATCTCTGCTAATTAATAGAAAGTGTGTTTCCAGAGACAAGCCCTGGTGTACATGCAAGGATAGGTCACTCTGTGGGCATGTGCATGTATACGTGTGCGTGTGCTTGCGAGCCGATCCTGCAAGTAAGTCGCAATCAAATTTACTGTTTCCTTTTGATCTGAACAATGTCATTACTTCCAGCTAATGTGGTTATGAAGGAGCAGGAGATGCTCTGGGATGTAGTGAAGCCAGCACCGGAGCACGTGTGCAAACTGTGGGTTTGGGGGGCAACTGCTACTTGCAAGGCAGAAGGATGCTAGATCCCCAGCATTAAACAATGTGCGAGTTGGATCACTGAAGCATGAAATATCCCAAGTTGAGACTGCTTTAAGCAGCAGTAGTCAGCAGCAGGACACCAACCTAAACTTACCTTTATGTTACAGTTTCTGTAATTCAAGACAAGTCAACTCTGATCCAGCAAAATACATATGAGACCTGGGCTGGGCTTCCCTGGAGCTGCCAATGGGCTTGTGATGGGCAGGTGCTTCCATGCTCCTCCCAGAGACAGGAATGGCTGGCAGGGTGCAAGTCAGCACCCAGCTGGGCTTGAAATGCTCCCACTGTTCTATACTGGAACACCAAACTGACAGCAAAGCTGGGCAAAAGGCTTGAGGTGGAATCTGTGTATCTCTGGAGGCGCTCAGGGAATAGCACAGAGCAAAGTCTTTTCTTTAATATTAAGCAGTAAAATGCTAAGTGGACTGAGAGGTGACTGCCCTTCCTCTTAAGGGAGCACCCTAATCATGAAGCTATGGAATCATGCTTCTCCCTTCTTCCCAGCCCAATTATAATTTAATTATTTTAAGATACCAGCTTAGCATTAACATCAGGGAAGGAAGCATATATCACCCCTTCAGCAGCCCCTATGTTTTTGTGGCCGTGGTGCCCAGAATATTAGTTCAACTCCCATTGTTTGAGACAGAACCACATGTTAGTCTTCCATAAATGATCCAGCTTCCTCAGCTGTGGACCTACAAGAGAAGAGCAGGGAACCATTTAATTTTGAATGGAGCAAAGTCTGGTCTTGCAAGCATGATCGGAGCATCAGGGAGCTCCTACTTTATACAGTGACAAGCCTGAATGAAGGATGAACTAGGTGCTGGGATACTTGGTCCTCCAAAAACTGGGACATGTTGGGGAGTGCTGTCAACAGACCTTTAACTACCTGGAAATGCTAATGCAAAAAGACATTAGCAGCTCTGAACTTCAAGGGCCTCCTGGGTCCTGCCTCTGCAGAACAAGAGTTTTTCACCTTGGAGCCCCAAGCAATGTTTAGGCAATCAAGACCTCTGTGTGGAGGTAGGGCTGTGCACCTCCCTCTAGCAAACAGGTGTGATAAGGGGAAAAATGCTACGAGCGTGAGGTACTTGGCCATTGTGGCAGTAGGAGCAATCAAATCACATAAACAACCAGAAATAGAAAAGAAAAAGTGTGTTCAGGTAACAGAGGAAGAATAAGAAACTAGATATTTGGTGTCCCAGTTCCCTACTCTGGATATAAAAAAGGCCCCTTTCCCTTTGGTGCAAAGATGTACTCAATTTCTGATTATTCTACAGAAAATTTTGCCATGCTTGTGTTTTAAAAGCCCCACCATATTTTCTCACAGATCTTTATTGTGCAGCTGATCTTTACTTGTTGCATAAAATACCTTTTTTTTCCCTCAGATTTCTCGTGCAGGGTCTATTTGCTAGCCATCTCCTCTTGCTTGGCATCGTGAATCACTGTTCACACAATGCTGAATAAAGCCACTAATTAAATATGGGACTTTTATTAGGCTCTAGACAGGCTGTACTTACGAGACTGTGCAGTAAATTACTTGTTTGTACTAGTCTTCAACTTATCTCCTGCCCCTATCCAACTGCTTCGAGTGCAAACAAGTCCACACTCACAAGGTATGATGGCCAATTCTCTCTGGATTCATGCTTTTATACACAGATCCAAATTCATAAGCAAGGAAGCCTGGAAAAGTAATTACTTGGCTGCTTGTGACTCATTGGTTGCCCTGAAGTAGCTCCGAGGCTTGCAAGGGCTCTCTGCTCATGCTGAGCTGTTTGCTGACTTTGCACGGAGTTCATCAAAGTGAACGGTGCAAACCCGCTCCCCTACTCACATATGTTGGGAAGAAGAAATTGGAGGTGAAAACACGCTGAAGAGCACAGTCCTATGCAGGTCTTCATCACACAGATGAGGTGCTCAGTAGCCCTTCTTTCCCCTGAGCAAGAAAGAGTCGGCAGATTCGTAGCAAAGGTCTAGTTAATAGTGAATCAGTTTCCTTTGCTGGCCCTACTCGTGTGTGTGAAGGAGCCCCGGTGGGTTCAGCCACCTCTCCCAAATTCTCTGCACCGCCAATGTGCTGTGTCATACAGGGAGCTGCGCAGTTGCTGAGGGCACCCAAAGTTTTCTCTCTTTTAAAACAAATCTGTTATCGTGATACCTCAAGGGGGTCTGTGCAGTGAGCAAAAAATGGGTGGAAGTAGGTAAGGAAAAACAATAGTTTGCAGTCTCTCTGTGACTGGACAGATTAAAATAGGCAAGAAGACACAGCATCCCAAATCCCAGCATAAGATTTTTATTTAGTTTGTTTTTGTTTTTTTTTTCCACAAAGTGCAGCCCTACAACAATGAGAAACATGATGTTTGTGGGGAAAAAAAAAAAAAGCTCACCTTCTGTTTCTCAGACAAATGCTCTTTTATAGGATGGATATGTGCTCTTTTCTTATGGCTTTTAAATTTGTTCCTTGATTTGTTTCTTTATCTGCTCTCTGAGACTTTCCTGATTAGTTGAGATTTTTGCACTCACTAGTTGATTAAATAATGAATACATTTGTTTGATTTGCAGTTGCTTACTTAATTAAAATTTCTTTTCAGTGCTCCAATTTTCATTATGATTTCAATTTTGCATTTAATCACTGTGTTGTTCTTTGCTGCCACCTCTCTTAATAGAGGTCTACTCTCCTGTCAGCCTTATTGCAAAACTTGCCTCCGAGCTGCACGTGGGCACGGAGCAGAGAGAAGTCTCCATTTGTGCGGTTGATTTAGGCAGGAACTAAAAACTTGGCAGGAGAATGGAAGGAGGTCGAATTTGCGGGAATATCCAAAGAGCGCAGATGTATTTTAGGCTAGAAAATTAAACTATTTCTAACACTGTCTGGCCAAGGAGCATCCTATTTGCCTGTGGAGGAAGATCAGATTTTATATTTAGTGGCCTGTAGGCCAAGTATAAAGGCAGGTCTCTTCATCCCACAGTGCAGAGAGAACAATCACTAGTGCTGGTAGGTGGTTTATAGCAGTGGGACAATATTTCCCCCAGCAGTTGTGTGATGTGATGCGTATTAGGCGCTTTAATGCTGCTTCTTTTTAGGATGTTGCAATTTCTTCCTCTTTTTATTATCCCTTCTCCTTTTTTTTTCCCTCACTTTTTCCCCCTCATCTGATCCTACTTTTTCATCTATATTTGCTTCACTGCAGTGGATTCCACATTTTTACATCCTGGACTTCTTTCTCACTCTGAACATTTTTCTGTTCACCGGCGGAATCAGGAATGAATGTCCCATCACCAGATTTGAATGCCAGCATCCCAATTTGACTGATAAGGATGAGGGAAATCCCACTTTTGATGCTGGTGCAGGCTGCATACATGGGCACATGCCCCTGCATTGGTTCACAGTCAATGGGTACCCTGAGTCAGAAATGTAGTATTGGTGTTTCAGAAGAAAAAACCATCCGTCATCCTGTGTGCAACAAGCTCAGCAGTTTTGTTTGTTTTTATTTTTATAGCCAGGCAAAGCAGAAAACCCTGCATGACAAACCCATCCCCAGGCAGACGATAATGCTCTTATGATGGGGTTCTTGAAGAATGAATTATTTATGCTATGTTTTGTCATCTGCACAAGTATTACAGTAAGAGTCATCAAAATATGTAGCTGGATAAACTGATCACCAGATCAGAGCTGAAGAGCATGCAACACAGAGGGGTTCAAGGAGACGGGCACGAGGACGACTGATACTTTGGGAAGCTGGGAAGAGGGAATGACCAGGGTTAATGTCTTAAACAATTATCCATCCAGGAAATCCCTTTAACTGCGCTGAAGTGAATATACATGAGCTTAGAAATCACAAGAACATCTGGTTTATGTATTTGCAGAAGAAGGGTTTTTTCAAGACTGAAATTTTGCTGTCCTTCCATGTCTGCAGCTTTTAATTCAGGGAGAAGTACAAAACCATCCTTTAAAGCTGTCCGCAAATAACAATGACACTTCTGGAGTTACGAATCATTTTCGCTAACACTGAAAGCAGTAGGAACAGATCTTGTAATCTTGACAACCGTGTATGAAAAGTCTGAAAAATGTGCCTTTTCATAGAAATTAGAAATCAACTACTCATGAAAAAACAGAGCTGAAAGAAACCTTGAAAATTCATCTTCCCCAAGCGTAAGGTGTCTGGGAACCAGAATCAGAGCAAAGCCTCCCTTCCACTATAAACGATCTTGTTTCTAGAGCAACAGACACAGAATAAATAACTGAAAGAAAATCCATCACCTGAGAAGGGACTAAAGTGTACTGGCTCCGAAACAACCTCATAAGGATGTTTTTAGAAGGTATATGCTGTGATGTGGACCATTAAAATAAATACATGACGTCAAGTGCGTAATCTAATGCGAACAGTTTTGCTTCCTCATTCTTGATATTTCGGTAGCTCTCTTGCAGTAGCCCAAAGCTTTCCTCCTCCAACCTGTAATTTGGATCTATCCTAATCACCAGCTTCAATGGCTACAAAAATAGATTATACCTGGTTAAACATCTCACACCACTGAAAACAGGGTGCTGAGACAGTGGAATAGGTTGACCAGAGAAGTTTTGGAAGCCGCTTCACTGGAAATGTTTAAGGTCAAGTTGGACGGGGCTTTGAGCAACCTGGTCTAGTGGGAGGCGTCTAGATGATCTTTAAGGTTGCTTTTAACTCAAACTATTCTATGATCTCTGAAAACACCTACTTTTGAACTACTCATCTGCTTTTCTTATAGACCGTGGAGTTTGGGAGTTGGGGGAGCCCATGCTTTTGGAAACGCAATTCAAATTGTCCTCTAAACCTGGTCAGACCATATCCTCAAAGTGCCTGTTTCTCTTCTCTATAACAAGAGCTATGCCAGATGAGATGCAGGAGCCTGCATAGCAAATGGAAGGATATTTATCTTGCACATCGTGTGCCTTGCTATTTTTTCTGCTATCTATATTGGCACCAGACAATATACACCCAGGTCTTATCATTAGGAGAAAGATATACGTGTGCAGTGCCGAAGATAGGAGCAGTGACCAGTCACACAAACCGAACAAGAGGTTATCTCTTCTCTCAGTCTTTCCAGGTGGGATTTCCTTTCATATTATTTCTCACCAAGTTAGATGCTAAAAGGTCCACTTGAAGTCTGTGATGAGAGACAGGTGCCTCACAAAGGACAATTCATCCCCTCTTAAATTAAATATCTGGTAAGTGGGATGAATCAGACTCTAGAGAAATTTATTGCTTTCCACTGCCTGTTTATTAAGTCCAATTAATAAACAAGTTTGGAATTTTAGACTTTACTGAGCAGTAACAATGGCAGCAAACTTGCTACGGAAGAGCAGTTGGGATCTAAGGCTTTAAGTTGCTGGTAGGCACTTCCTTGAAACTGCCTTTCATAAATCTGAGAGCTAAAATGTAAGGAAAAAAAACCCAATAGTCTGATGCAAGATTTAATTACCTTTTTTTAAAAATTCTCTAACTATTCAGCAACTTTCCCATTGTAACATATAGCAGCTCATACTGGTTTAACTTATGGAATAACCATCCCTAAAAGGTAAATACCATTTTGCCAATAAAAGCCTTGTCCCACTGTAAGACATATTCCTGTGGAGCAGTTGAGCATCTCTTGGTGCCAGCATCCCCAGTGAAGACTTTTTTGACTTTGTATTTATCACAATCTGAAGCAGTGTCAGCCTCAACATCTCAAATTGAATTACCTCTTCCTCATGCAGTTCGTAATTTGGATGGTTTTGTTGTAAATCAACCACAACATAATAACCTAAGTCACTTTTAAGCACTCGCTGGACAAGTGTATGTTCAGTGCTTCAATAAGTATTGATAGCAGTTTCAAGTTATAGGACAAAGATTCAATTATATGTAGGACTAGCAACATCTCAAGTATTTCTAACCAGTGCATTCGTTACAGAACAAGTGCCGCAGAAATTCGTAAATAAATCATTAAATGGAAAGGGGATGCTGTCACTCTCTTGTCTGATGGGTGAAAACAAGATGCAAAAACCACAGTCCCCGTTGGAGATGTCTCATTTGGAAGGTACCTGGACATTTTGGTACAGCAGCAGCCCTCTGCTGTATCGAAAGAGTGTAACCAAAACCTCAGTCTCATTGAATATCTGAATACACAACCCATCACACCATTAATTTCTTTACTGCGAGAGTGGTGAGACACTGAAATGGGTTGCCCAGAGAAGCTGTGGATGTCTCATCCCTGGAAGTGTTCAAGGCCAGGCTGGATGAGGCTTTGAGCAACCTGGTCTAATGGGAGGTGTCCCTGCCCATGGCAGGGGGGTGGAACTAGATGATCTTTAAGGTGCCTTCAACTCAAGATGATTGTCTGATGAATTGTTTTGAGTCAACCTGGAATTAGTGGATACGGTGATCTCTAACAAATGCACGATTGGCATAATTTTACCCTCAGTGATATCAACAGCTCCAAAACCTGCTCTGTAAAACCTGGTCTGTTCCTTGCACTGCGTCAGCAGTGCAGGATCTGGCTGCTTCATGGTGAAGACCAGCTCTGGGAGGAGCTGGGTTTTGATGATGGTTTCTGAGAATGCAGACTGAGAATCTCAAGTATGAGAAAGACGTTGTTAGAGTTCCTCAGGCTGAGACATGGAGAAATACAGAGGGGGAGCCCAAATGCTGTGAAGGAAAGAAAGAACAGATCTTGGCAAGAGCAGACCTCTAGAAAATGCTTGAAAATTATGTGTGACTGAGCATTGCAATCCTTTGAATAGACATTTTGGCTTATGTTTACCCACGATAGTTAACAATAAAGGAAAGAGAGACTAGCACTCTAATGAGCTTTCATTCCCTGAGGCATATGTTGCCTTTATTTCAGGTAACAGTATCCTTTCCAGTGCTAATGATTTTCTTCCATGTACCAAGGCAGATTTTATTTTTTTTTTTTACCATTTACCCTCCACCTATGCATGACAGATGGTGCAATGTGCAGTTTGGGGAGCTAGTCTAGGGTGCATGAACTGATATGCATTAGCCTCACAAATTCAATTGTGTCTTACCTGTCTGCCCAAGGAATCCATCTACTAGAAGTGAAGAGCCAGAGAAAAGCGGCAGCTTATGTTTGTTTATTGTGATTTTTCTTTGCAAAAAAAAAAAAAGAAAATAATAGTTTTGTCTTTCTGCCAGAACTTTAAATCACATTTCAACAGAATATGTCGAGGGCTTAAGGTCATCCTCTTATGAAAGCACAGGCAGAGGGTCTGGGAAGCTTCAAGCTGAAATAAAGGTTCTCATATAGATAAATTCAGGGCATGCAGCAAGATGCTTTGCTTTTGTGGATTTAGGCCCAAAGCCCACTAGCTCTGAAGTGCTTAACTTTACTCATATGAGTAGATCAGCTGAAACCTGTGCACCCAATTCTGGGAGATGGGCTGGGCATGTGCATAAATAACCATAAATCATGAAAAAATCAGTGCTTTCAACCTCTTCAAAGGGCTGTGCCTGCTCTTTCAGTTATGATAATGACAATTCCAGTTAGTGCCCATTACACCCCAGTTGCGTCACTGATGGAGGATGCATGACTGAGGCTGGGGCAATATGTGTCAGCTCACACATGACCCACAATTGAACTGGAGACTGATTAGACCAGCATTGTGGGGTTTAGCATAACATAATCATTAAAAAGGACAAATATGGTAAAATAAGAGCGCTAATCACAGGAACAGGACTAGTGCACATCCCTTGGCTTCCCAGCTGCAACAGTTTTTTCTTTCCCTCAGATTACACAGGGCTGTAATGATGACAAGATCACACTCTTCGTGCCCTAGAGAAACTTTTGCTCCTGGGTGATTATTTCTTTCCTCCTGCTGAGTTAGAAGTAGAGAGGGTACAGCAAGTGTTAAGGTGTGGTGGATCCCTAAAGAACAGACTGGAATAACTTGAGCCATCACCTATGCTATACAGTGTTGGGCCAGAATTTTTTTTGCCAAAGCAAGGAGCTCCTCCTTGCCAGCACAATTTTGCTCTACTTTTTGTGCTGAGAGAAGAGGAGTTGCGTTACTGTGGTATACCCCTCCAATAATACTGCAGCCAAGTTATGGGAGGTCAGACCTAGAGCATCTTGTTGACCAGCTCTAGTTGCCTTGCAGGACAAATTTCTCCTGTAAGCAAAAGTTTTAAAAATGTCCCTGGCACAGCAGCCTGGCTTGAGGAAAGCTCATAAATGGATGTACATATAGTAAATACTTAACATCACTGGCTGTTTTCAATGAGCAATGAGATCTGGCAAGGGAAAATAGGTCAGCAATGTTGTTTTATTTATTTGTCTATTCAAGCTATAACTCTCGCTGTTCTTTGGCCTGACTCACCCCTTCCTAGCTGTCCTAACTTATGGCCTGCAGTAAGACTTGAGGCAGCTCTAACTCAGAGGCTCACACACTCCCTCTTTCCTTCGCTCTTCAGCTGGGTTCTTGCAACGTGTCGTCTAGTCCAGCATCAGCAGCTCATTGTAAGTGTTTAACACCAGCAAACATCATTTTGAAGCACGCGTGAGAAGTTCACCTGCAGAGGGAAGAGCGCTAAACGGGAGTGCAATGGATACAGAAAAGGTAAAAAACGCTACACCAAAGCCTTGCAATTGCAAGTTGCACTATTTCTAAGGTCACTTTTTTACTTTGACCCAATGTGTAGTTAGTGATCAAACCTGGGATGTTCTTTGCTGCAATGTAAAACAAAGAGCAAAAAAAAGTAAGCTTGTTCTTCCTGCTGCCTCTTCCTCTCACTTGCAACAGGTTTCTCCACATGTCCAGCCCAGAGACTCATTCCTCTATGAAGTGCAGGGCTGTAAGGAGGACAGGAGAGGAAAAATTCTGATATGCATTTTTTAAGGAAAAAATGACAAAAGATGTTGAAATAACATTACTTTAGGTGGAATTAAACTCCCTGGTTAGCTTGCATTGACAACTAAACAGAAGAGCAGATTTCTCCATCACCCAATCTCCCCCAGCCCAGGGAATTACAGATGCCATTCCAAAAGCACCAATTTTTCCATTTTTCAAAACCCATTTCTTCCATGGCAGCTAGATGAAAATTTCCTGTGAAGAGTTTTGTCCAGAAGCCGAAGGAGAGTTACAGTTCATCCATTCAAATAGCGCAGGGGTTGTGAGCAAAGCCCTGGCTTTTGAGGACGTTCAACAGCCCTGGAGATACAGAAGTGTGATCTCATTTAAAGCAGGCCACCATGGCATGAGTTCTCCTGGTGATTAATGGGGTTCGGGGTATCCCATGGTGATGTCATGCTCATGTCCAACCCAGTTACGAGAAATGTAATACAAGTACAGATCTTAGCCTAGGATTTCATGGGTAAGGTCTGAGTACAAGGTTTAATGTATTAGTCACTACAACGTGAAGAACAGACATGTTTTATAAGACAGAGAAGCACAACAGTGATATCCAGATGATTTTTCTTCTCCTTGACCTTCTGAGGGAGTCTCATGCCCTTGTGTAGAGACCAGATCACATATGTTAATTCTTTTTTGATCAACACCTGTATTGGGGTCATTCTGCATACATCATTTGTTAGTTTTCCTTCTCAATTCTGTGCCAAAAAAAAAATAGATAGATTTGGTACACCATGAAGCTTTGAACAGGAGTGAACTTGCTTTTGGACTATTCCTTTCTCAGTGCTAGTGTAGGATGCAGCACTCCCCCAAATCTTGATCCATTTATCTAATCACAGTGGAGAGGGAGACACAACCAAAAGTTCATCAGAGGAAATGCACTATTGAAATAATAAATATGCTGACCTTTTCTGCCTTCCCTGATCTGATGTGACAGCAGAGGTCTAAGACGGAAAACCTTTTTCATTTTCCCTCATCCTTTGCTATTTTGATGCTCTTACTCTCTTCTTTGCTTTGAGAGCACGAAGTTCTTTACTCGCTTCCTCCTACAAGCACCTCCAGAAAAAAACTTTGGAATTAGGTGCTGGAATTTGGACTGGGGAGGGAAAACCTGGCGTTTGGGCAGACGTGACTCCACACTGCAGGATGATAGCCACCAGAACCTGAATTTAGGTGCAGTCCTTTGTACTCAGTTTGCACAGGGTGCGGCAGCAAGGTTGGGGTGACCCTGACTCACAGGAAGGGGGATGAGCTCAAGGGAGCTAGGAGCAATGCCTGCTTTGAGGAGGTGTCCTCACTACAGCATCTACTTTACCTTATTGCACATCTTAACCCATTTTCTTATCTTGTGGTCTTGTGGGAACAGGCCTGTAATTCAAGCCATATTTGTTTTAATTGCTTCTGGCTTTCCTTGCCATTTGGCCTATGTACAAAAGGAGAAGAGCTTTGATGGGAGTGAAATTCTATAATGAATCACTTATATATGAAACAGACCACACACTAATGGGGGGGATGAGAAAGTTACTTTGACCATGTTTTGTGCCGTTAACTTATTATTGCGCATCGTAGAATTGTGTGGAAAATTCTTTTGCTTTGCGAACTCTCTCCTTTGCCACAATACAGGAATCTTAACATACAGCTACTGAACTGTCATATGTATAAAGGACATTAGACAGTGAATTTGCTTTATGTAAAATTTAATTGTACCATTTCCATGACAACAAAACTGACCACATTGTTTCCTGGATGCTGACACACAGTTTGAGTGTTGACTTCTCTGAGCTATAACATACTCCAGATCTGATTTCATATCCTCCATCCAGCCTTGTGGTGTCACCTGTCTGTCATTAAAGACAATTATCTGACCAAACTACCCATTTCCAAAGAACTTTCATGGGTAAGGACTGGAGGATGGCAAATCACAGAGAGAATGAGCTTCCATGCCAACTGCTCCAGCCATCTCGGCATGGGGATTTTTTTGGGGCTGGAGCCAACTCCTCACAGGCACACGGTCCTTTCGTCACTCCAAGGCACGAGCAGATTGAGAAGCACAGCCCTTTCCCAGCCCCTTATATGGAACAGATTTCAGTAAAGGAGATAATCCAGCCCAAAAGGGTTATACAGATAATACCCAACAGGCATGATGGAGGCATTCTCTGCTGAAATCCCCTTATATGGTGTAGCTGGATAGACTCAGATCTCCCAAATATCCGATGCATAAGACAGCTTGGCCTGAGGTCATACAGCAGTGACAGAGCGCATCTTCCAACCGCTCTCTTTAAAGCTGTGTAGCCTCTCTGCCCTGACAATTCCTGGTGCACTGAGGGTGACTGCCTTGGGCGACTTCTGAGGTGATGCAGAGTGGTAAATGCATTGTGTACATTCACTAATGGGCAGTAGTGAATCCCCTCCAAAACGCAATCACAGTCTTACCTCACTTTAGGTACCTACTGTGCAGGCATCTACTCACCGTCATCTCCTACTGAAGTCACTGGAGACAGACGGGCACTTCCTGCCCTGTTTTTCTGCCGTGGTTTTGGCATTGGGATGGAGTCAGGTCATGGACAACAAAAAGTTCTTTGCTCTTTACTGGTTGTACCGTTTGATGCCTGAACCAGGTACAGACATTTTCACTTAGTCATACAAACCCGTCATTTGCATGTGAAGCCCGGCACATCTTTAGATACTTTTTTTCCCAGCCCCCACTTCCAAAACAATTTGTCAATTTTTTTTTTCTTGGAAGTGTGTTCTTTCATCTTCAAATAAATTGATGCGAAGCACTTTGTGTAGGTACTACTAGAACAAAATGACACGTTGTTAAGGCATTTCCAGAAGGTTGTTTATATCTACAAAACTCTCGAAAGATTTTTTAATTTTTTTTTTTTGGAATGAATATGAAGTATTCCTTCCAAGTCCAGAACTTGTAAATTTATGATAAAATTCCAGTCCTGTCAGACTCACCTCAACAAAGCTATTTTACATTTCAAAACAAAAAACCTGAAGTGACTGGGTGCTACATTTTCTGGCATGCATCTCTCTTTGAACTTTGTAATAATCGCTGTGCAGCTGAAGAACAATTCTGAATATATCTGACTTTATAAAGCCCATGGAGCTCCAGCAAAGGATACTTTTCACAAACCATTGCCAAGACACTTCCCAGCACGGAAATTCTCCTCTTCCCAGGAGAGTGTTGCACCTTTCTCCGTAATCCCCAATCTTTCGTCAATATAACTGCTACCTCATCTCTCATGCATCAACATGAAGTATGCCAGAGTATGCTGTGGAGGAATATCTTAGCAACTGGCAATTTTTAGGTGGCCTCAGGAGCTGTATGGTCAGCCATATGTTTTGCAAAAAAAGGCATCAGAAACAATATCAGCCTGGCATATTGCTAAATCTGAGTCTCCTATGATAGTGGAGACAGTCTCCTCTTGAACCTTCGCAAAACTTATGGTGGTACTAAGCATATCACATTTTTTCCATTTAACTGATGATTACCAATACATTGCACCTTGTAAGATGAAAAACTTGGGCTGTTCTGAAGCTTCTAGAATTCCCAGGTTGAAATTATTCTTCTGGAGGGTGTCGTGTAATAGAAAAGGAGCCGATCTCTTGTGGCTCTGCTCTACAGGGAAGAGTGGGAGGGAACTGAATAGCAACTTGTCTCCATCTGAGATTTCCAAAAGAGAAAAAAAAGATAAAAACTTTCAGAGCAGCATCATAACTGGGGTATCTTATTGCTCACTAATTGCATCATTTACTGCTCAGAAAATGTGTGGTTTGTGCACTCTTGTAGGAGTAGGTCTACACTGCTGCAGCTCCTGTTCCCTGAACTGTTTCATCGTTACTCATGGACTAAACCTGAATTAATCTGAGAAGCCCAATGGCTCATTTTGCAAAGAAAGGCTGGACAGTTCCCGAGCCTCCTCCTTTCTGCAGTTTAAGTGTGTAAACCCACCTAAACCATACTTAGATGCTCAATTCTTCTCTTGGGACTGGTCCTAAGTAATGTGCTCAGGAGATTCTCTGCCTTGCCAGCGTGGGGGAACAATTATGCCACAGCACGCTGCATTCCTCCAAGCACTGCTTGGCATTCACTTTTAAAAGCTTAAGGATTATGTGTGCTTGCAGCTGAGTAAACGTGCATGGAAATCACAGACAACGCTCACCTGTCCATGCAACGGACACTTAGGCACCCTGTGTGAACAATTGTGTTTGAAGCATGCACAGTTGCCTATTTAGACGAGTAAAAGAGCACATGTGCTAAGCAGGTGCCTGACTTTAAAATGTGTCTACTCCATTTTGTTCTTTTTATTTACACTTTCTTCAATAATTTTGCCTGCTGACACACACATCAGAAATGCATGATGCTCTGTAATGGCTGCCTAGCAACTTGGTGGGATGAGCAAACTCAACTTCATTTAGGTGTTAAATAATCCGTAGTGCAGTGAATTTATCTTACGCAAACATTGGAGGACTTAGTAACAGCAGCAGCAAAACACAGCATTGGCATAATGGTGATAGTGTCCAAATATAATAGAACAAACTGATATTTGATATTTTTAAAACTACAGTTTAAGAGGTTTCTTAAAAGCACATATCTACTAAAAATAGTAAACTGTTTTATGAGTTTTGTCTTCGTGAAGATGAATGGGTAAAGTAGCTATCAGGTCACTGCACACACTCTAGTTGTGTTCATCTAGGGCTTTGTGATCTACCTAAATATCTGTAAATTTTTAAATGTGACAGACCTGAAGTTGCTGCTTACCAAAAGAGCAACTCTTAACTGCAAAATACGTGGCTTCAGCTGGTTAAACAGTTGATTTCAGATTCTTAGTTTAACCTTATAAGCAGAATAAAAATTGATTTTGGGGAGGAAAAAAGATAAAAACCCCAACATTGTTTCTGCACAGGAGGTGTTTGTGTTGCAAAATCCTACCTGGGATGGACAGAATCTGCCAGGTAAAGATGTGGGACAGGAATGTTATGAGACTTACGTAGAAAAACTAAAGCCACTGCAGTCCATGAGCGTTTCATACTCCTGGGTAATTTAGAGATGCTGATTAAAATGACAGTTCAGACAGTGCAAGGAAGGAGTATTTTCTGTCATATATGTGGTGATGATAGCAAATTCACAGTTTGTGAGGCTTGTGAGTGGTTGCTTCTGCTCCCACTGAGAAGAGCAATAATTTTCTCGGAGGTCAGAGTTGTGCCAGGCGATGGGAGCGCAAACTTAGGTGGCTGCTATCCTGGGACATAATCAGTTCAATTCAGCTTGAACCTAATGAAATTTCTGCAGCAACCTGAGATAACCATCAGAGATGTGGAGAACCAGGAGTGCTGCTGGGGAAATGCCATTTCTCAGTGCCACGGTTTAACCCCAGCTGGTGGCTCCGCTCCAGGCAGCCACTCGCTCATTCCCTGCCAGTGGGATGGAGAAGAGAGTCAGAGGTAAAAGGGAGAAAACTCATGGGGTTGAAATAAAGACAGTCTAATAGGCAAAGCAAAAGCAAACCAAGGAATTCACTCAATACCTCCCATCGTCAGGCAGGCATCCAGCCATCCCAAGGATAGCAGGGCTCCGTCACATGTAGTGGTGACTTAGGAAGACAAAATACCATCACTCTGAATGTCCTCCTCTTCCTCCTTCTTCCCCACATTTCATAGCTTACCGTGATGTCATATGATGTGGGATATCCCCTTGGTCAGTTGGGGTCAGCTGTCCCAGATATGTCCCTTCCCAACCTCTCATGTAGTCCCAGTCTCCTTGCTAGCAGGACAGCTGGAGAAGTAGAAAAGGCCATGACACTGTATAAGAACTGCTAAGCAATAATTAAAATATTTCCATGTTATCAACAATGTTTTGGTCACAACGCATGGCATCATATGAGCTACTATTAAGAAAATTAACTCTATCCCAGTCAAAACCAGTCCAGGTACTGGTTACACTGTCTGAATGTGAACTGGATGTACTGCATCAAAGTGCCTCTCCCAAAAGCAGCGTGGAATTATTAACACAGGTCTTCACTTTTCCATTACATTTGCAGTGAACTTGCACTGGTGGGATAAACCAAACCAAACCAAGCCAAACCAAAACAAAATACAACCAAGTATATGATGGCTTTGAGTTGGAAGAAAAAGGAAAATTAGTTTTTACTTAATGTTCTGTGGCTTCCACCTCTCTAAGTTTTCACCTTTTGCAATAATGGAGCAAAATTAGTTATTCACGTCTATCATTGAAAATCAACAGTAAAGCCTTGTGCATCTGTATCATTTCACAGCAACAGCACTTAAACAGTCCTCCCAGAGACAGAATCTAGTTCAGAGCCGTGGGGCAGATCTCAGTCTCTGCTCATCGCAGAAAGGAATAAAGCAAGTGTTTTGCAAGTCAGTGTGCATGTGTGAGAGGTAGATTTTCAAAAATAGTTTTTAGATTACCCACAGAAATGTTTAGGTCCTCCTAATTGCAGAATATCTACTCTGTAGATGAAGGTCTTTGTGCCAAACTCCTCACTAATCCTCTTCTCTTGTAAATGTATTGGCAGAGAATACAAGTCCATTAAGACTTACATTTAATATTTACAAATCCCTATTTATCTATAAATGCCCTGCCATTTCTTTCTCCATCACTCTAGCATCGCCTGCTTGTCTGCTCCTTGTGTAATATGTCACAGTGGAATATGATTCGGTTTGGGAGTACTTGCTTCTTTTGGCTTTTTGCAGAGCCTCTGCAACAGTTTTTCCTACTTTGATGATGTGACAAAACACTGCATCGTCTCACTTAAGCTTCTGTTTTTTCCAAAGGAAATTCAATTAGCTCTAATGCATTTCCACCAAATAGAAAACTGGACCGTGTAACCTGTGTAGGTCTCCTCTGAGAACAGTCCTTACTTTTACTTTCCATTTGCTACTGAAATGATGGCAAAATCTTCTGGCCAGACCTCCCCTTTTATCAGAGGCAAAATTAACTTGTCCCTCATGTGTTGTGGATTCCAGTCTAAATCTGGACGCTGGGAGCTTTTCTGGCTGATTTTGACCTTGAAATAGGACATGTGGGTGCAGCTGAGCACAGCTGTCTGTAGGGTCTGAGCAGCTGAAAGATCTTCCTGCACAAAAGTGTTACCCAAGTCCACCTCAACCTCTTCCCTTTATCTCACTCAGCAAGTCCCTGTTTCTTTTGTCTGAGAGATCTTCCTGCTCTAGTTTGTATCCTAATAAAATCCAGGTCAGAGATTTGAAACCCTTCTAGGGTTTGGGGTTTTTTTTGGGTATATTCAGTTTAACCACAAGACGCAGATGTTTTGACTTCACTCCTGTCTTGCTCCACTGTCACAAGTACAGATACTCAAGTCGAATGTTTTGCAGGCTGCATTTAAAAGCCCTGTTGCAGTGCATCTTGCTATCGGGTAGGCAAGATGCCCGGGTGATGTATTTTCCTGAATAGCATATTGCTCAGAAATGGGGATATGGGCAGCAAAGATCACGTAGGGTGCAAGCGAGAGCTGGGATACACGTGCTTGGCAGTGTCCCTGCTGCCCAGCTGCCTGCTTGAAGCTGCAACCCGATGCTCTCATCCTCTTCATCCTATTCCCTTTTTTTCTGTTCTCTCCACCAGATCATAATACATCTGAAAAAAAAAAAAAAAAAGATGGTTTTGTCCTGCAGTCTTTTGTCTCCTCCTCCTCAAATTCCTGCCACAGTTTGGGAGTCCGACCCTTTCCGCAGCAAGAGCTGGTGATATCAGAGGGAGAGGACTGTGACCTTTAAGTGTGAACAAGTCAGAGGAGGAGATAAGTTATAAGAAAGTTCCTGCATGAAATAATTCAGTGACAAGGTGTTTTGCAAAAATACAGGCTGTAATTTCAAAACAAGGAGGGGGAGCAGGGAGGTTGGAAACCTTAAACGATCTCCAGATAAAATGATAAACTAAAAAGCGGCCTCAAGACCCAAGGATTTATTTTGTTATCCAAGCCCCGTGCTAACCTGGTGTATATGGGGATATATTGGTCTGAAAAAAAATACCAGATTAGAAGCAATGCTGTAATGTTTGAAAGGCCTATGATATGCAAGAGTGAAAATAGAGCTGGTGAAGGAGATAGGACAGAATATATAATAATAACTCTCTCTCTCTCTATATATATATATATATAACAACAACAACAACAATAATAATATGCATATGAGATTGAATTAATTTGTTTTGAGTGTTGCATTTGGTCTATACTAAAAGCAGAGCTTCATATGTGGAGTCTCCTTCTCTGGAGACATTCAAGACCTGCCTGGACACGTTCCTATGTAGCATAATCTAGGCATTCCTGCTCTGGCAGGGGGATTGGACTTGATGATCTTTTGAGGTCCCTTCCAATCCCTAACATTCTATGATTCTATGATATTGCTCTAAATTTCAGTAACACTGAAAATACAGTGGACCTAGGCATGATCAGATCTCTAGTGAGCCAGGAGAACAAACCAGTCCTGTGGATAACTGTGGCTTTAGAACTGTATCAGCTTTTCATTTTTGGGCTCTCTCCCCTGTCCATAATTCAAAGCCATATTCTTCATGCTGGCAACATAGATCAAAGGCAGAGGTGATGTTTCAGATTTATATAGACTTAGTTGAGAGCAGATCAGAGTCGTCTTGTGACCAGATTTTAGAAGACCAGCAAAATGGAACTGCAGCTGAAGGAAGAGAGAAGGAAATGGTAGCTGGAGGGGAATGGTAACCCCAAATTTTGGAAGTGATTTTAGAAGGAATAGAAACCTTAACACGGGCTGGGTCTGAATTTGGGGCTCTCCTGGAAACTGGAAGAAGTTTTGTTTCTGCACCCATGCCCATGGAGGGAACAGCATCTCCCAGGGTTGCAAAATGAAAGCAATGCAGCCTGAAAAGTGTTTAAATAGTATTTTGTAGCTAAAACCTTTTGCCAAAAGCCGTAGAGGAAATGTGGAAGAAGCATAGCTGGAGTTAACACTCCTTGCCTGTGTGAAGGAGGCCCATTACGTGGCTGGGTGAGCACCAGCACAGGGGGGATTTGCCTCCAGCAGGCAGAGAGCACTCCTGGTGGGTTCATACCTGATGTGTTGAAACAGAGTTGCTGCCTTGAGATACTAACTGGAAACTGCTCAGTTTTGTCAAGTAAAAGTTGCATAACATAAAAACACCCATTCTGTGCCGAACCAGAGATTTCTCTTGTCCAGTGTCCCACCTTCACCCATGAGCAAGAGCAGGTGAGCAGATCGGAGCAGTGCCCTGTGGCACCCCCACAAAGTCGCTGTCCTTGGCAACCCCTGGAGGACGTTTCATCCATCTGTTTGCACGGTCGCATTTTGAACCCAGGTAAAAAATGTAATACCTACAGCATTACACGGTAAAGGTCCAAGCTCCAAAGCTATAGTCCATGGAATGTGCAGAATATCTCATTTTATTTCTTTCTCACCCATCATTGCTGGTTTATTTGACACCTCCCTAAGTCCTTGGTTCAGAGGAGTCATAGTCTCCTTCCCTATTCATTTTTTCCAGGCCAGTCACGATTTTATACCTCTCTATCACATCCTCCTTCAGTTTATCTGCCCTGTAAGCAGAAGAGTCCCAGTCTATTAAGTCCTTCCCCACATGGGAGCTGTTTCAGACCTTTGATCCTGCCTGTCACCCATCTCTGCACCAACTCAGCAGCATCTTTTGGGCAAGGGAGAGACAGGAAGCAAGCACGATGGAGCTTCCCCCCAAAATTATGGAGAAGCACGTTGATATGTCTCCCAGAAATGCCTCAGAGTTTGTTTTTCTGCCTGTGACCACACTTTGAGCTGACATTTTCTTAGAATACCTGTTTCAACTCCAGGATTTCTTCCCTGAGTGTCAGCTATTTCTCTGAAATAGAGGCTTTTTTGCCCACCTCTGCCTGAAATTGGCTGGGTGGTGGTGGCACAAGCCAGGTTCCCAGCTCAGGTGAGAGGAGGATTAGAGGCTTCAAAACTGTAAAACACACAAACAAAGCCACGTGCATGGGGGGCAAATCAATGTCTCTGTGCTTGTTCTGGATCTGAAAAGCACTAACTACTGCTACTAACAAACATGAGAGGCATGAATGTGAAGGGAGCAAATAACATCATGAAGACCTTTAACTCCAGAGTTGGGTCTCTGTAGGTGGGAACTAGATCTGATGGGCCCTGGTTGCTACCCCTTTAGCAAAAGACCTGGGATATTTTTTGCTATTTTTAGCTTGTTCGATGAGGAGGTCTTCCCGAAATAGTACCTAACTCCAGTCTCCACGTGGTTTCTCTAGGGCTACTAGCATCTGGAATTCAAACTGCAGGGCTTTGAGGGCAGCCCTGGGTGCCAAGCATATTTCACCACCCTGCAGACTGCTCAGGATTGAAAAATATCTTCTTTTTGTAGAAAATAATTTCCTTTCCTGTAGGACTTGAGCTACTGGAAACCTCCAGGACTCCATTGAACATCTGGTAACTGGAGCAGCATCCAGTCTGATTTCTTCACTGTTTTCACGAGCTCTGAAATGGTTCTAAAATGCTTCAGTTATATAAACAAATCTGTTTCCTATAGGTTGCTTGATCCTACCTGGGTGGTGAAAATTTTGTAAGTTTGTGCTCCTACAGCATCTCCCACACAAGGATAGAAGAAGTGCTTTATAAACATTAATTAAGCCATTAAACCACTCAACACCCCACTGTGTATGTAAGGATTTATAGGGATGTATACATTAAGAAGATGAAGTTTTACTTTTAGTAGATTTCTGTGTCTGAAAAAGGGAAAAATGAACGCAGAAATTACACAAATGTCTTAAACATCTATTAAATTAGGATAATGTCAGCACATCAGAGACAAGCAAGCTGTGGGCGTGTGGCCCCAGGAGCACGGCAGCGAGCAAGCTGCTGGGACATTGCCTGGCGTTTCCCTCCATCCTGTAGATTGGTGGAAAGTAAACACAGCTCGATGTCAATCCCTTCAGCTTTAAAATAGCCCCTACCCACCAGCGCTTTGACCTGCCTACGCTTCGAAGAACACGGGTGCCCACCCTGAAGGCCTCTGGCATCTTTCCCACACACATCACGTTAAACACATCCGTGCTGAAGTAATATATACGCTCACGAGCCGATGCTGCATATATTCACACGTCAGTTGCATCTGACAACCTGGAAGAGAGGGGAAAGGAGGATGGGGTTGTCACCTCCTGACCACCGGCTGCAGGAGGACGAGGAGCGCTCCGGGTCTCAGGAGGGGACAGATCCCACACTTTTCACAGGATGCCACAAGAGCAGCGGTGGCGGGTATCGACAGCCACCACCATGTCAGCAGACCCGACTCAACAGCTCGCTCGAAGCTTTTGGGTTCTCAGCCACTTCGGTATCACCGCGAGGCACGAAAGCTGTTCGGTATCGCGTCCGCCTGTCATCTGCTCTGAATCAGGGTGTCAGGGCTGATGGCCGGGAAACTTTGGAAAGTTTCTCAGCTCACAGATAAACAGCAGTGAGCGTTCTCAGGACAACACATTCTGGAGCCCCAATCTTATCAGGGCACTTAGGACGCAGTCTGTATCCATGTTTCTGGCCAGACAGCCAGATCACACGAACAGCTATGAAGACCATGTTGACGGCTGCAGGTTTTGCTTGCTTCTTTCTTTTTTTTTGCCATCCTGATACAACAGGGAATACTCTGCAGGTCTGACAGGAGAGTGCTGATTAAAGGCAGCTTTGCAGAGATTGATGCAAAACCTAATAACCATGATTGCCTTTACAGCTAGGAGGCTCACCATGCTGTCTTGGGGGGATGGTGGTAGAGAAGAGCAATCCAGGACATTCGTTCAGGTGCAAGGAGGGAATCGGAGACAGTTTTAAGTTGTGTGTTCCCTGCACACAATTTAAAGGGAGGATTGCACAGCATTTGGGAAAGCAGCGTGCTGAGTTGCTGCTGTGCAGCCCCCTGCATTGCCCAGGGGAGGGTAAGCCAGGCTGGCAGTGTGAATGTGGCCATGGGGCTTCTCTTATTGTTTGGCTCACCTTTGTCAAAGCAAGCTCAAATCTGCCTGCCTCTTTATAATATCTGTATGTCATAAACTTAGCCTCAGCCCTCGCTTTGCATACACAAATAGTTGTTTGTGTAGTTTGTAAAAACTCATCACGCTGCTGTGACTCTGAGAGCTCAAAAACACAAGAAACAGAAATAAGCTCTTGTTTAAAAAAAAAACAGTTCAACAAGAACAAGTCTCTTTTCACGGCTTTTGTTTGAGTAAGGCCAGGGAATTCTGAGTGAAATGTGTGCGTTACAGTTTGGGGTTGGAAAAATCAATGTGTTTCACACCTACGTGTATGTTGTTACCTAGAACACCTCCTCCTCCTTCCTGTGTCTGCCTGGAGACTTCCCTGCTGCTCAGTTCCTGCCAGCAGATCTCTGTGATCTTCCTCCATCAAAACAAGCACCCCCGCAAAATTCATTATAGCCAAAGGACGTGATGGATATGAGCCCACACATCAGCTCCAACTTCGCGTTGAAGTCAGCTGTGAACTTCAGGTGAACTCCCACATATGGTGAGTTAGACGATGCCTTACCCCAGACTTCTCTTTTCTACACCCTCTTCTGCAGTCTGGACAGGGTGCTGTCACAGCCAGGTCTGTTTAACTATGCCCCCACCTCCTCTTCTTCGCTGCTGTGGGATGGAGTTGGGTGCAAGATCAGGTCGAGCAAGGAACATGATGGACTTTAGACAGATTGCCAGCAATCAACCTTAGGCATTCGAAGGGGCAAAAATACAGTCAAAGCCTACTTATTTTGCAAGCAGAAAGTACAAGATAGTAAGGATAAAGGCTGCATCTTCCCATTGCTCCTCGTACCTTCTTCCCTGGATTGTTTCCCTTAAAGGCAAATACAATTTCTGGTGCATGCTTGTGACTTCAGTCACTGCAAACACTTTCCCTGAAAGCTGAAAGTTAAATCAAGAGTCATCAGAGTTAAAACATTATGTTTTAGTGTGATGTTTGTGTCCCACTATTCTGAGTTGGATGTAGGCAACACACAACCCCCCAGCAGTGCTCCACTGTTTTGGGTATTAAAGGTGATGCTGGGGATACATGTTTGTAATCTGGAAACCGAGCATAGAACTCCACTGGTTTTATTGGTAGCTCTTTATTTTGCCATGATTTTCTTATTTCTTTTTTCCTTTATTACTTATACTAAGGCATTCTAAGATGTTTAGGCTCTTTTGGCCTAATCAAAGCAATCTCCTTCCATACTAGCCTTTACAAGATAAGAATCAGATTCTTCAAAACCTGCTCCTCCTCCTTTATTTTTAACCCTTCTGACTCCTACTTTTTCATACTTCTCTCTCCATTGTCTACTCTCTCTCCTTCCTTCCCTTCCTATCAGCTGTTTGCAGAAATCAATACATGCCAGGAGGTCTCCAAAGCCCTGAGGACTCCCTCTTGCTGTGGCCAAGGCCACCTCTGGACATCTCCACAGCCTCCTCTGCCCAGTGGCAGAAGGGCTGTGGGATGTTGCTCTCAGACCTTGGAGGGCTCAAGGGCTCCCAGTTTCATTTCATCATCAGACAGATGGGTATGCTCTTGCAGTGAGCTCTTCACATCATTTCCTATCATTTATTTTGTGTCTTTATCACTCCAAAGATCTTGCACCAAGAGCAGAGAGCTGAACACCCACACTGAGACTTTTTTTTTAAAGTTCATTTGACATCTTCATTCCAAATTTCCAGTATTATCTTGTACGAGGACACACTTAAGATAAACATCTGTCTGAGGCTTATCTGGGGCCAGATTATGTTCGCAGAGAGCAAGTGAAGAATACAGGGATTTAAAACTTTTCCTTCTGTTGAAAATTAGTTTAAACTTTACATAATCCAAAAAAAGCAGAATGACAAACTTAATTCAACATTGAGTGGGGTTGTTTAAAAAAATTCTTCCTGGGGTATGAGCTGACCTTTTCCCAAATAACAAAATGCCAGTGGCTTCTGTCAGAGGCGCTCTCGAAAATGGCAGTTAGGTGTTTTTATGCCATTTTTCCCCACAGCTCCTGCAGGAGCTGGTTTTCTCAAGGCCTGACTGTACTTATCTTTACAGAAACCCTGAAGGGAGCAGAGATGCAATCATTCCTACTTTACCTGTTGGGAACAGAGACCTAGAAGGATAAGTCTTGAATGTTGAAGCCACTTTGGAGCAGTTTAACTGGGCACGTAGCAAACTGCGGGCGTGAATCCAGGCATGGAGTACACAGGTGTAGACCATCATCTCTTTGGATATGAGCCTGTGGACAAACTGTCCATAGAGTGATCATGGTGAAATATCACATGTCAAGGACATGGTACAAAAGTTGAGCCTATGGCTCTATCTGTGGCTGCTCTAAGAACACAATGAGGTGGACAGAGCCAAGATGAGACTCTTCAGCCAAAGCACCTCAGCTGAACTATTGCTCCAGGCTGTCTTTAAGTTAATGGAGAGAAATAGGTGCCCCTACAGAGTGATTCATCTTCTAATACGGCTGTCTATGGGGAACTGCTCTCTGAAATTGCCTGTTTCTATTGACTCCCACTAGAACCCAAGGTTTCAGACTGAGACATCATTTTTAAGTGAGAAACTCAGAGCAAAGAATTGAACCAGATTCTGCCCAATGCCACCTAATCCCTGGAGCAACCTTGCCTATGGCTTTGTACTACCCAGGGCACATCATCCAACTATCTCAAAGCAGCTGTTAGATTTTGAGTGCTCTGAAACCAACCCGTATGGCTAAACCAAATTCTACTACACAGGCGTGACACCAAGCAGGTCTGCAAAGGGTTTACCCACCTTCCAGAAGGTTTGCTTCAACCATTAGACCTCGTTGCCAAGCAAATTGGCAGAGTTAAAGGGAAAACTGCCATATTTAAAATATTCTGGGCTTGCATTTACAAGAATCTCAGTCATGAATAAACCATGGAAGAAGAGACTGTGTTGCAGTGACATAATCCACAAGCAGAACAACAGGGAACATTTCTGAAGGCAAGCAGCTATTCAGTCTTAGAAACAGCAGTCAAGAGAAACATGATCCATGTCTGAATATTCTAAATTCCCTAAAGTTTAGATTCTCAGTAATTTAATGTCACGAAAACAGCTAAGTGCTTTCCAGCAGGAGTTTTGACTAGGAGGTAAAAAATTCGAGTTTACAAATGCTGGCACAAACTTTCCTTGTAGGATTAAATAAAAATAATGTCCCAGACTACATCAGCAAAGTTTGAACCCCTCTCTGTGTTCGAGAATGAGCATTATAAACTGCATTTGCAGAACTTATTTCACCCCTGTCCCTGTTCAGTAGGCCTGCATGTTCCCAAATCATAATCAAAGCAAGATAAGGCCTCACTCAGCGTGGCTTTACTTACATAATTGACCCTTCCCTCAATAAATAACACCCGGTGATGTCCCATGGGCAGACAGCTGTGTGCAGCTGCTGCAAGGAGCACCAGCTTGTGGCTGCCTGCATCTGCAAGCGAGGTGTCGCAGGGACAGCTGAGGATGAGCTGCTGGGTCAGCCTGCATCACCCATACCCTGCAGAGAGCAGGCACTGACAGGATTTTTGGGGTTGGAAGGGCTCGTTCTCCCCCACTCACAGGCAGGTAGTTCAGTGCAGCTGGGAGCTGAGGGGAAAATGCCCAAGGCTGGGATGGGGAGAATGAGAAGAGCTGCCAGCCCATGCAGGAAAGAACCCTGTCTTTACAGCCATCATCTAGCCAGGCTCCACCAGGCAAAATGGCACTGAGAGGTACCGCGGCCAGCAGGGGCTTCCAATGCGTACTCACACTAGTTAGATTCTAAATCTCTATTCCCACAATGATACATCCTGCAAGAAGTAGTTGTCATCTCTTGGGAGATTGTCCGAATTCTGGACACCCTATCTCGTACACAAATATTTAAACAGTGCTCTGGGGGCAGGATATGGAGAGAGGGATCCAAGAGGTTACTGCCCATATCTATGTTTCTACTACCAACATGAAAAAGGCTGTTATAATATTCCCAAACAGTAGCTCCTTCAAGTACACATTACTGTCCAAGTATTACTGTTCTTTAGTAGCTCTTTCTTATGTTATCACCTCTGTCCTCTTAACAATTATTTTTAGCAGGAAAATAGTCGTACAGTTGAAGCAAGCCAGTCAGAACACCCTCTCTGAAGTGATAGTCCAAATACTAGAAAAAGCAGCCACTGGCCTCAAGAAGAATGACATGAATGAGGTGGGAAGTGCTTAATCTTTTTTTTTTTTTTATAGGGGTACACCATAAGTTTCTAGACAAAAAGAGCCTGACTTTCACCTTGCATGCATGCAGTGAATTTTCTCACACTCACTGGCTAACAACTTCTTTGTGTCTGCTGGACAGGACACCCTTCCTAACCCTGTGACCTTTGATGCTGCTAAATACAACAAATATGGGTCAATGGCTTCTGAAGAGCTCAAACTCCAGAGCAATCCTGTACTGACGCTGAAATAATTCCAGTGCATGAAAAGTGAGAGCAGCTGTGGCTGCTTCCACATCCACGAGCAATGCGGCTTGCTCGTTGCCAGTGATCCTTAATCCTCTTTGAACTCCTGACTTTACATATCAAATGGTTGCTCCATGGAGTAATATCTCCGTATTATTGCCCATTCACTGTAAGTATTTTAAAAGGTGATACAAAGTCAGAAAATGTATTCTCAGGAGCCATAGGAACAAAGGTTGCTGAATACAAGCCATATTTGCATTGGCACCAGTATTTGACATGTTTGTAAAACCTGGAGCAGGGTATCAAGTGTTAAAATGGGAAAAATTCCCTCCACATCCTGTGAAAATGCTGGCAGCGCAAAGGCAGAAAGTGCCTGCGGGTGTGGTAATTCAGTATGGGCATCGTTTACTAAACAAAGTAATCATTTCAGCCTCCAAATAAAGGGATAAAACTATTTCAGTGGGCAAAATGGAGTCTCTCTTAATCTGGAGAGAAGTAATAGAAGCCTTGATGTCTGCGTGAGAGCCATGGACAAAAGAACACACTCTGTCAGTTCTTGCTCTTCGAATTACACATTTTGCAGTAGTCTGTGTTTTCCTTAAAGCCCAGGAGTCTGCTGGTTAGGTGTTTTAAACAGTTTTTAGGAAGGATTTTAAAAAAAACATGTTTTTTTTCTTAAAGTGGAGAAAATGCACATCATGATTCAGCCTAAAAATCTGACCTGCAGATGCTGAAAAGTCAGAAGCAAAAAGAAGAAAAGAGGGAGGCTGAACTTTTCCTTATTTTTTAAAAATGTTTTTTCTTTCTCCCACCCTGCTGTTAGGGGCAAGAAAGGAGCTAAAAAAAAAGGCAACCAGTCATGATTTCGGAGCCTACTAGTGATCCCAGCAGCCAAGGGGTTTGTGTTCCCAGGGACATGGATGCTCCCTCAGGTTGGAGTCACTCGTTGTGGAGCAGAAGGGTATTCCTGCATGTATATATTACACAGTGTTTAGTATTTATTTATTTTTCCCAGAAGATGTTTACTTCATTTTTCATTTTTAAGAAGTTTAGGGGTTTTTTGTTTGTTTAATTTTGGGTACTTTAAAAAAAAAATATTGGTTTTTGTACGAGACTGAGATTTGTTAATCACAAGCAAACACTTCTCACAACAGATGGCTTCACCGTAGAGTCAATTTCTTGGTGAAAAGGGATTTTGGCAGACTAAGAGTGTTCAGCTCTCCTTTCTCCCAACCTCCCTCTCTTGCAAAGAGGCACTGACACGGGGACTATGTGGTCAGAAACGTGTCAGCTACATGAGCCACATCCCCAGGTAGACCTGCCTTGGAGTGGATGCTAGCCTTGGGTGCAAGCTGATTTTAGTCCAATGAAAACATGTGTGGGAAAGTTAATCCCCATGCTTTAGGCAGCCAGTGCTTTTATGGGTGCTGTGCTGTAGGGTGTCCACCAGGACCCATAACCAGTCGTTGCCTCCATGAGCCTTCCTTCAAGCCTGCTCGGGGCAATCCACAACTCTGAATGCAGAAGGAAGGTCATCGATCAACAGCTTTCTCATGAAAAGATATTTGTCTTGTTTGGTTGCATTTGGGTCAGCCTGAAGCATGACATGGAGGTTGAGTCTTCCACAGAGAGACTCCTGTCAAGTCTGTCCTAGGGAAAAGACTGGAAAGAAGAAAGAAAGTCTGCTCCCCCGCCACCAAATCTGCTGCGGAAAGCAAATCCTGCACCAAGTATGAAGAAGGATTAGGAGAGCTGAGACCCTGTCTGGAAGCAACTTGTCCTGTCAGCTGAGCGATGTATCACTGTCAAAACCTTTCCACAACTTTATTGCGAGCAGCTCTTGAATTAGGTGCATCTGAAAGTCCTCCCTGGACTGAGCCTACACTTGGGAAGCTGGGGGATAGATCACACCAAGGACCACATCCATGCCCCACAGAAAGCATTTGCTTTAACAAGACTTGTGGAGCACATGGGGTCAAGTCTGTCCTGAAGGACTCTCACTGCAGCCAACTTTTGACTGGAACAGAGGTGACCCCTGAATAAGATCTGCCCTCAGTTGCATGTGTAAAAAATCCAAATGCAAGACATTTCCATGAGTTACTACCCATGAATCTAAGCCCTTTATATAAATAGAAATTAAAAATACAAATAAAAATACAAATAAAAACAAATTAAAAAATCAACTGGCAGAGCTTTGGGAGAAGCATGATGAAGGACTTTGCCGATTTTTATTGAGGATGGAGAAATGAGAGAGACTTCACTAGCTAGGTACCAAGTATACACCAGAAGAAAATAATCCCTGTGTTTCAAGACAGATTTAGAAGTACTATTTTGCCCTGAACTCCATTTCCTCACATTTTTCCCGAATAATAGAAAATATGAGGTTTACAAAAGAATACAGCAGTTTCCTGGAATATGAGAGGTCCTGTCTTCAGTTTCTATACAGTCATGTTCTCAGTCACTGAGCATCATCTGAATGTAGGTTTGATCCTAATAGCGGGAAAAAATATTTTCTTTTAAAGCCCGTTTCCAAAGTTCACGAACTGTGCTGGGGCAAGAGACAATATTAAAATGTGAATTTACTATTTGAATACCATGGATGTTCATTCAGCAAAACACAAGTTAAATGTCAACGAGTTGCAATAAAGGGGTACAAAACCAGAAGCAGTGAAACTGTAACTCATTAACATAATTATTCACCAACAGTATATCCCACTGATGTCCTTGCAGAGCAGAACACATAAAATGTGGAAGAGATATTTAAAATTAATGGAAGAGATACTAAAAAATGAGAAGATGCTGGAAGTGCCAGGGCAAAGGTAACTCGAGGCTTCCTCCTCTTGTGATACAGCCTAGTGATACTGAAACAGGCAGGTTGCTTCCAAATCTCGTAAGACCATGTGCACCTGTTTCCAAATAAATGGCGGGAAAAAGCATTTATGGATAACATACACAGAAGAGGGGCTCACTTGGGAGCCATAGGCTTGGACTTCTTGCTAAGGGGTAAGTAAAAAAGGTGCATTGTGAGCTGCCTGAACCATGATTTATGTCTGTGCAAGGGTATAAACCAGCATCACACAGCATCTTCCCTGAAACAGCTTTCCCAATATTGTTAGCTTTGGGTTTTGTTTGTTTGTTCATTTGTTTGTTTGCACTTCCCAAATGGGAAAATCACATGTTGCAGACCTTTCTTAAATTGCATTTGGGCATACACTGTTAAATAGGTTCTCTGACAGGACTGATACTGTAATTACGGCATGTGTTGTGAGGTGGCTCTTACTGGTCATTCCTAATCTGCTGGGCCAGAGGGGTAGGGAGAAGCTGTCAGTGATGGTGTGCACCAGCATAACCCAGCTCCCTGGCTGCCAGCCAGCATGGAAAATAGACATTAATTGGGTAGGTGTTCCTCTGACACACTCCAGAGCAACCTCCCAGAGCATTCATGGCACTGGAGCAGCAGTTTGCACCAGCTCCAGTGTATTGCCAACCCCTTCTTGCAACACCCTGCTGCCACCTCACTTTGGAGGACAGACCTCCAGGTCTTTCCTACCATGCAGCGAAGCTCTCCTCTCCTCCCCTCCAGTGAGGGCTGCCCTTGCTTTTACTCAACTGACACTTGTGATGTGGACTCCAGTCAGTTTTCCTAGGACTGAGGATTTATTGCTTGAACCGGTTGCATGCTAAAACCCATTCCTGCTGCAGTTGGCAGGATTTGGTGAAAAAGGACTGAAATTTGGCCTTACTCACTCTTTGGTGGATTTCAACAGGAAGCTTCAGCTGATAGTAGGTTACAACACATCTTCTCTGCAAGGATTGCCCCTGCACAGGGAAAAATCTCTCTTCCACAGAATCCCCAGGGAAAACCAAATCACACCAAGCTCTCAGACTTTATCTCCAAGGTGCCAGCAGATCCCTCCTCCTCTCAGAAGTCCAAGAGTCTCATGTCAACAGCTGTGCTCTCGAGGTATTGCAGAGCTGTCTGTGATAAGGATGATGTTCACATGTATTCAAAGTCAGGCTTGATGGATCTCTGAGCAACCTGATCTAGTTAAAGATGTCCCTGCTCACTGTAGGAAGGTTGGACTAGATGACTTTAAAAGGTCCCTTCCAACTCAACACATTCTATGGTTCTATGATCGATTATATGATTCTATGATCGATTATATGATTCTGTGATTCAATGATTCTATTACTCTATGATTCTATGACTCTACAACTCTCTGATCCTTCTTCTTGCCTTTTCCATAGCAGCAGGTACCCAAACTCCACATATGGTGACCTCAAAACACACTTGAGAAAACCTGATGCCGATGTTGTCGGGGTGGCTCTGCATGGATGAGACCTGATAACAGCTAATGAGTTTACAGAGTATCTCCAGCATGATAGCAGCAGCTGTAGCCAATCCCAGGGACATTCCCCAACCCCTCCGTGAGTCGGCAGGATTGTTAATCCTGGAGCATTAGTGATCAGAGGAGGAAACTATGGAAAAACACAGGCTGCTGCTGGGCCAGAGTTATGGAGGGTGCCTCCCATTCCCTCCCTCAATGTAAAACTTGAATACAGAAACCATAGGGGTTCTGCATGTGGCAAGCCTGGGAGGAGTGACTGCAAACATTACTCTTACTGCTTTGTCCTGTTTTCTCAAGATTCTGGAAGATTACAGGGAGGCAAAGGACTGATACAGGGAGATGGTTTGTCCAGGAAGTGCTCAAACACTCCCAGACCCAAAATCTAGGGAAGGTGCATGTGGATGTTGATGATACTGATCAGGGCCACAGGTTTTGTGATACCTTCTGCTGTTCTCAGACATCGAATGCAGTTTCAAAAGCAGCTAAAATGCCAACATTGCAATTCCCAACCTACCGTCTAACATCCAGAGCTCTGTTTCTACGTGTCAATGATTGCCTTAGACACAACCATAAGTTTTGAATTCTTCTTAAACATATTTTCTCTTCAGAGAGCTGATACGTGGGGAAATGTCAGAATGGAAAGTCTTTTTCTCACAGGTCATGCTAATGAGCTTTGCTGAAACATCCTTACCCCTGAGCTACCCCGGCAGGTGACTTGCCGTGTTAAGTGATATCATGTTCCTCAGCAGAGACAGATGAGGGCCGAGGCAGCACGTAATATTCAAGTTACTGGGTTGAATGTTCAGCTGATCTTCAGAACACCTCAAATAGCCCATGGAGCAATGCTCTGTGACGCATGCATCAAAGATTCTGTAGTCTCTGCTGTAATCCAAAATATTCTCAGGGTCCTTCTTGGGTAAAGCTTCACACTTTCGGTGATGCTTGCATGGCATGGTTCTACCACAGCTTTCACTTTCACCAGGTGTGACATCCATATGACAATTTGTTTTCTGAAAAGCTTCAACCGCTTCAAATCCTAGGGTGCTGCAGAAAATAGCTAGGTGTTGTGTTGGGGTTTTTTTTTTTTTCTTTTCTATGGATAATTAAACTTTGCTTTATTCAAAGTTTTTCAAAGAAGCTGAAAATAAACCCTCAAACTCCAAGGAACCAAGTCAGGGTTGCTTTTAAAGAGGCGTCAAATTATGTAACTTCAAGAACAGAGCAGTGGGATCAGCAAAAAAAGGAGGCACTTAAATAAGGGTCCCTTGTTCTGCGGTTGCCAACAAGGACATTACTGTTACTGGACAGTGCTGAATCCCTCTTTTTTAGCTCAATACAAACAGCCTTATAAAAGCCAAAGAAGTCATTAAAAGGCCATCATATGAGGGCAAGAGGAGAATTGTACCTACATTACATTGAAAACTGCTCTGCAACCCAAGGGGAATGTCTCATGATTTTGTTTGTATTTGCTTCTACGAACCTTACTCTTTGCTTCTGGTTTACGGTTGTTGCTGGGATGCTGCTCCTGCCAGATGCATGTGCTGAAAAGAAGCAAACTGGAAAGCACTCCAGCACAGGGCCTTAAGAATACTGAGTCATCTTGCTAGGTAAAAAGCAACATCACCATTTTCAGCCAGTTCCTGCATATTTAAAACTCTGATGGTATTCACATCAAGATAGAGAAAGAGCAGGTGGATTAGATATAGGGTTTTGTTTGTAGAAGGGATTGTCCAACCTCATGAGCGTCTAACCCTTTCCACAGTTGAGTCCCACAACTGACTCATTACTGCAGGTAAGGAACATAGAATTAGATGTTCAGTCACACAGCCCAGCCTGATTTAATTAGTGGCATTTTTAATTAAATGTTACCATTAAAGCTGTAGCAGGAGTGCATCTATATAAAAAATGTTTAATGAAGATTTCCTTGGCATCAAAGAAAGGTGTGACTTTGGCTTAATTACTTAGATCAACAAAGGCAGAACTTGGAGTTACCTGAGGATTGGTTGCCAGCAGTATTCATAGTTCAGCCACTAAATTAAGGCTGAAGATAAAGGCATTTGCTGTAAGTCCTGTGGTTGGCCTCCAGTGTTTACTGGCGTGGTGGCTGTACAATTTGATGGCAGCTGAGATACAGCTCTTGGGACATTTTTACTGTTTACGTTAAACAATTGATTAGACCTACAATTACACTGTGATAATTGTTAGTCAGGAAGAGGGAGTTCTGCTCTAAGCAGGCGGGTAATAGGACACAGCGTAGCATTAGTTTCTCTTGAAATTCTCAAACTAAGAGCCAGATTTACCCACATCTTGCTCAAGTGGGGCTGGGAAATTTGAACCTCATGGATCCTGCCATGATGAAGATCCATTATCAAAAAGGAGGAGTTGGTGAATTTCCTCCTCCCAGTTTTTTCTTCAGGAAAGGGGACAATTGTCTGATTTGTGAGTCATTGCATGCTTGGAAGAAATGTCTAATTTGCCTGCTCATTGCCAGACACATCCCAAGCTCATAGTTTTTTTACCAGGAGGCAGAGAGAACAGCCATTAAACCCAGCAGTGAAAGCAGAAAATCACATGCACAATTTGCTGCCTGTGCCTTTCCCCTGGGACTCCAGGGTTTAATGCAATTTGGTGTATCCCAGCCGGTGGTGCTTGGCTGCTTTTAATTAAAAAAAAATTAAAGGATTTATGTTGGGATTAAATGGGATAATTATTGATTGATCTCTGCCTTCTAAATTGAAAAGCATTTGGATTAATCAGCTTTTAAGTAGGAAATCACTTGGCTCTGGACAGGAAGCCAGCCACAGGCCCTGCTCTTTGCCTCTAGCAGGGCTTTGTTTTCTTCTCTTCCTCTGAAACTGGTAAGAAACATTTCCCTTACTCCTCTTCTTCTTGGTTCATACTCACAACTCGGAAGGAGATTGCTTTCATTGAGACAGTCTCTACATCATATGTTAAGATCACCCTACCTTTGCAGGTGACCTTGCATTACCCGCAGAGAACATCTGGCAGTCCCTGTCGCATCCCGATGCATCTGGCCAGGAGGTCTGCCATCCTCCAAAACCCTTGTGCTGGGAACTGGGCAACCTCCCAGGCAGGTCATGTCAACACTGAAATACTCCATGGATGGAAAAAGCAGGTTTGTACCAACAGCAACACTGGTAGATCTGTCTTGTAGGTCAAGCAAAGCAGACGGCCAAATAGCTCAATGATCAGGAGGGAATTGTGAACAAAACGGTGCAAAGCTTGCTCTTGGTTTAGTTCTGGGACTGTATATATCACCCCAATTATTCAAGTAGTTGGAAATAAGGTTAAACAGGTGAGAAAGATGGCAGGGCTGTATGAACTAAAAATAATAATGGCTCCCTGAAAATAATAATATTCTCCATCCGCAGCTGCTGAAGTAGGCTGCTGACCTAAACGCTGTGTGTGCAGGTTTCTGCATTTATTCTGAAGCAGGAATAGTGTAGCTGTGTGACCCTCATCTCTACTTGGATTATTCCACCTGTGTGAAAACAAAATTCTTGTTAACTCCCAGGAAACTCCAAGTGGAGAAATTAGAAGAAAAGATTTTCTGTTTCAGGAGAAATATTGTTTTAAAAACCAGGGAGATTCAACGGGATTTTTAAGCTTCTGAATAAAATTCCCAGTTCCAATGAATCACAATTCCAATGCTAGAACTTGGAAGCAAGTTTTAACTTTATCCTTTGTAAACGAGGACAGTAAATTCCACATCACGGTCTTTGTCTTCTACTTTATCTGGTGTTGGGAAATTTTCTTATTTTATTCCAAAAAGTTCCTTATTCCTCTAAAAAAAGATTGCCTTTCAAAAGATTTTTTTTAAATAGATTTCCCCATCAGAAGAAAGAGGGATACCCATGCAGAGAGACTATATCTTTTCTATGGAGTGTTTCAGTCACAGCAATGCCCATCCAGCATTGGCTTCGATGCAAACCTCCCCCACAGCTTATCTACCTGAGATAGGTGACCTGGCAGCACAGTGGCAGGTTACATCCCTCTGCAGATATAAGGTATCTGAAACGTGAAAGGATGATGTGAGTTCCTCACCTTTCTTCAGCTCAGTGAAAGCTTCTCCTCCACAGACAGCCAAACTTGGAGTGCAAAGCACCCTGTGCTGTTTCAGGCTCACTCTCTGAGCACACTGAAATTATGACCAGCCTGGCCATCACCCCTGAACGATCCCTTCTACACAGCTTCCTTAGGAAGAACATGCTCAGAACTGATCAGCCTAGCTCATGAGTGTGTCAAGAGCTAGGTAATCATAGAATCATAGAATCATAGAATCATAGAATGGCCTAGGCTGGAAGGGACCTTAGACATCATTTAATCCAACCTCCCTGTCATGGGCAGGGACACCTCTCAACTAGATAAGGCAACACATGAGGACCGAACGGGAATGACAGTATGAAAATGGCTGAACTGTTATCTGAATTCTGATGTTACTTGTCTCATCCCAGATAAAGGGAACAACTAGTGCATTTCCTAAATGCACAGTCTGACTTCATATATCTTGGATACAAGGCTCCCACAGGGTGCCTTCTGATGGCATCCTATCATCTTCTAATCAAGAAAAGGATGAGTTCCACCAGATGCTGACCAGCTCCAGTGGGGGCATTTAAGCCTTCCTGCACCATACTCCTGGTGCATGTACTGGTCTTCATCTGGAGATAAGCACAAGGGAGAGCAGCTCTGTCTACAAGTGTATGCATGTGCATCAGTCTATATGCACAAGTCCATGCAAGTGCATGAGTGTCATGAGAAAGGGTGAGTCTACCTATCCATGTACATATCCATAGCCAGCACATCTCTTCACCATGTCCTCTTGCTATTTCCAGAACTGATTTGATCAGGTGCAGCACTCAGACACAAAGCTACACACGTCTCTGTGTCCCCAAAGTGCTGTTCTTCCCTTGTCCTGGTCCTGCAGAGCATGTGACATGGGATGTAGACTAAAGGTAGTTGGCAGAAGTCTCTCCAGGCCTAGGACAACTTGTTGGGTCATGTTGTACCCCAGCTCCCTCTGGACAAAGCCCTCAAATATTTTCAATACTTTCTGTTTATCCCAGGCCTACACAATGGTGGAAAATGAAGGGCATTTTTTTTTTTCTTTTTAAGAAGAGACTAAAACAATGAGGCATAACAGAATGAATTGGTTAGAGAAGATAACTGAATGTGCTTTTCTGCATAAAAATCATTATATTAAAAATATAATGTATATATATTTTGTCCTCATCCTTCAGTTAATATGCTTACTGGGAGTCTGGTATTGTCAACCTCAAAACCAAGTGGCACAATCCTACCAGTCAAGCAATGACCTTTTTGAATTTATTGTTTTCCCATCCCAGAAGCCATACGTATCAGGCATCAAGTGCCATTTAAAAGCTTGCTCATGTTCCAGCCACTACTTCCCCTGGAAACAGTGGGGAGCTGACAACATGCTGGAGGTCAAGGGTGTCATTCAGCCAAAGAAATGGGCAGATGAGAAACTCACAGACTGCAGCAAGAGCAAATGCTCTTGCAGTTTGCTCAGCAAGAGCAAGAGCCCTAGTCCTACACCTGGGGCAGAGTAACCCCACACAAATGGACGTACTGGAGACTGACAAGCTCAGGCGAGTTTTGCACAAAGGGTCCCAGTGGGTAATGAGTTAAACAGGAGTCTACAAGGGTCCCTCACAAGAGTGAAGATCTGCCACACACTGGGCTGTATGAGAACAAGTGCGGCCGGGGATGTAACTCACTCCTTCTCCTGAGTCTTCTAAGGTCATTTTGGGATTTCTGCGTCTGATTTCAGGCTTTCTAGTTCAAAGAAGATATGACAAACTGGAGCGTGTCCAGTGGAGGGCCGGTTTGACAGTTAGGATGCTGAAGGGCACGGTCTGCGAAAAGGAGAAAGTGTATTTTCCTCAGCCTGGAGGGAAGAAAAGACTAAGAGGGGACCACTCTGCTGTTTTCACCTACCTAATGTGGGATCAGTGAGAAGAAAGAGCCACATTTTTTTTTCCAAGGATCACAGCAAAACTATAAGAGGCAATAGCATAATTTATGGCAAAGGAAATTTCAGTTAAAGATAAAGGGAAGGAAATCCCACAAAGAGTGATGCAGCCTGGCCAGGGACCCAGGGAGTCTGTGTCATCCCTGTCCTTGCTGATATTAAAAAAATTAGTAGATAGGACTCTGAACAACCTGATTTAACATCAAACACTTGAAGCAAACACTGCTTTGAGCGGGTCATTGTACCTCCAGAGGTCCTTTCCAGCCTAAATTGACCTGTAATTTTATGGCACATTACTGACTTCCACTGCAGAAATCAGAGTTACAGACTGTCGATTTTATTCTAAGGGCTCCAGGCAATCTTTCAGATCCCTTCAGTCCATGCTTTTAAGTGCTTGCAAAGTAGAGACTAGAGACTGTGCATCTGAACTGATATTCCCTGGGCAGTGTGGGAAGCAGAGGAGACCTAATGTGTGTGGAGGAGCCGGTATCACCAGGGAGACACGCAGAACACCGCGCTCCGGGATTTCCCACGCGCTGCTGGGCGTATTGCACGGGGAGAGGTAACAAAAAGCGTTTGCAGACAAGCTGTATCACTCGTCTGTAGAAAAGGATGTTTGGCAGAAGGGAACAGAAAGACTAAATTTCTGGGTGGTGCTCTTTGTGCATTTAGCAAGTGTTGCTCGTGGTTGGACCCCATACCTGAGGAGACTCTAAGGCAGCAACTGAAGTGCCCCTGCAAGAGGCTGTAGCATCGATAACCCCTCACCACCTTCTTCCAGGCAGAAATTGGGGCAGGCAGCAGCTACTAACCTCACTGTAACCTTCTTAAGCAACTGCCTCTGCATTTAGAGCCAGCCCCTGGTACAGGATGACTGCACAAAGAAGGTAACCTTCACCTGCGCAATGCGTGTTTTTTTCTTCTCCCCCATCACTTTTCTGTGACCTCAAACTCCTCCTGGGAGCTGCCAGAGTTTTGAATGATTTATTCCAGTAATGGCAAAAGCCCTGCAGAGCCCAACCCTTTCTCAGCAAGCACTGGCTGTTTGGGACAGTGCGGGTCACCAGAGGGTGCTGCTGGGGCCCTCCGAGAGCCAACTTGCGAAATAAAGCAAAATAAAGGTGATCTTCTGCCCCGGCTCCTTTTCTTCTGTGTGGTGACCCGTGTATTTTCAGGCAAGTTGGCCTTTTCTCCTGTTCACTTCACATTCCTGTGAAGGTTGGCTGTGTAAAACTGCCTTTCTTTTCAGTCTCAGGGTTGCAGCATCCCTGAGAGAAATGGTGTGTTCTCTCTTGAGAATTGCTCCATTTCATTCAAAGAGTCATCTGGCAGCTCCTTGGTGTAGGAGGAGCAGGAGGATCTTTGAGGCTGCTTGGTTCGCCACAGTTACACATTAAAAGGGTCTTCCACCACCCCCGAGAGGAAAGGAAAGTATGTGTGTGTATCTGTGCTCGTGCTGTGTGCAAGAATCACTTAAAACCAGTGAAAGCCAACACATTAGCCTCATGGAGCGGCAGGGAAGCCTGTCTGGACATTTTGGCTTCTCATGCCCGAAGCTGCTCTTGCGACAGATTATCCCAGCAGTTTCTGAGGCATCTTTGAATTTAGTCCTAGATGTTTCTATACTGTTTGGTTTCAGCCAAGTTAATCCTGGCTGTCACTTGAGTACAGTTAATGATGTTCTACTCAGAGATTTGCAGTTGTGCATAACGGGGATAAAATCCCTCCCTGCATTCTTCATGCTGCTTTCGGAGAGCTTCTGTCTGGTGCGCGGGAGTCACCGAGCATTTTGCGAAGGAGTGCCTGAAAATGAATTCTGCAGTCCTAAATGAGCTGCTTTATAATCCTTCTATCTGCTTCAGGCTGCCTCAGATTAATACTATTTGCCAGTCACTTCCCCTGTCTCTAAAAAAGGCACGCATTTCTAGCCTCTCAACATATCTGACACAGTGGAGTTTCCTCTGTATGTAATCCCACTCTCACCATTTCAAAGTATTTTTTAAAATACTCTTAACTTCGTGTAGTCCAGGACTGCGAATTTAAGATCAGTAGTTCAAGCAGCTAGTGCCTGTGGATACCTGTGCATTTCTAATACTTGCAAGAGATACAGCCCTCGAATTGCACTAGGGAAAAAACAACAAACGAAACAACAAAACAACACAAAACCAACAACATAGGTTCGTAGAGTCACAGAAAATCTCTTACTAAAGACAAGATCTGTGATGGAGTCAGTGGCTCTCTCCTGCCCACGGTTTTAACGTGTCCTGTGCAGGCCAGTTGTGGTTATATAATACTGGCTCCGGAGCAGATGCTGCCGTGTTCGGGCCAGGAGATTATAGCTGGCACGCACGACTAATGGAAGCTTTCTCACAAATGCAGCCATGGCTGTGGGGCAGGGGATGGCAGCGAGGCAGCCTGTCTCCAGTCTCTCGCTGGATTTCTTCCCCGACATCCCGCGGGATGGAGTCAGCGACCGGAGTGGAGGCAGCAATGGGACACAGCAAAACCGGAATAAATAGAGCAAAGACTCTCGTGCTCCACCTGAGCATAGTTGGAGGTGTGCTATGGGCTGTAGCTGATGGACTGTAACAGTTGTCAGCACGGGTGTCTCGTCTGGAGGAAGATGATATACCACGTCCGGGATGGGGAGCGTGTTCCTGTGGTTGAGCATCTGATTGAATATTTCTTCATGATCCTTTATGATTCGGCACATGTTTGGCGTATCGAGTGTCTCATCACCTTTTTCAGTGCCGTGACTTGGCCTTGTGGCATGCGCGGCATAATGCCACCACGAAAATGGAACGGGCCCTTATCGTGGTGTGCTGGATGCAGCTCTGAGAAAGGCTTTAACACTCAGGTATTGAAAGCACGCTCCAACTCCGCTTCAGAAAATCTCAGGTGTCACCTTTTGGTGGCATGGGCTTTTTCCAGGCAGGTAGGAGACAGAAACAAAACCTCCAGCTGCTGTCCCCAACAGCGCTGCTGTCCTTCCCACCCTTGAGAGATTTTCTATGTCTGACTGAACAATGCCAATCCCTGCTACCCCTCTGGGGCTGCAAACGCAGCCTCCCAAGTGTCCCGTGGTTTGACAGACACAGCCGCTGCAGTCTGCTGACTCCCAGCACATCCCTCCAAAACCCTGGGCTGCTATATCCTGTTAAAGTGATGGACGAGGAAGGGCTGTACCCAGCGGATTCAGACCACTCCTTGTTAGTGCTTAAAGGTAGCTTCACATCTGGATCCCATTAAAAAAACCTGTCCAGTTTGGTTACCCAATAAAACTCATCCAGGCGTAAGACTAAGTGAGAAAGCATTTCTATTAAGAGCAGTATTATCTGATTTATGTGTCACCACTGACGACTTTATGCTACCTTTGCAGATAAACCTAAGTAGTGGTAGCGATAGGATCCAGCTGGATTCTTTTTCTCGTGAAATAAAATAATCAACAGATCACCTCCTGCTTATCCACATTTGGCCATTTCCAGCTTCACCTATTCTCTTGCTTTCTGATGTCTGGCAAAACAGGTATTTTGCTGTCACCACCTGCATGTGAGTCAAACAGGGAGATGAGAGGGGGTGGTGCATTCCCATGGCTTACACCGTGGACATCCCATCTGTCCATAGGGAGCTGTGGGAGAACTCCCAACTCACCTCAGCCATTTCCTGAACCCCCATGGAGAAGGGGTATTTCCGAGAAGAAAAGCAAAAGGAGATGTGAAAGATATGCAAGTGCCTCAGTTTTGCCTAATAATACCCCTTGGGAAAGTCTACCCAGGAGATTCTTCCTACATCCCAGTCTTAGCTGAGTAGCCACTTCTCCATTTACGAGAGTTTTTAATTATTTGGGGTTTTTTTGCCTTTCCACCAACTCTGTGCACACACACTCCATCCATCCATTTCACAGAGGGCAGAGGAAGTAGACAAATTCCTCAAGGGGTTAATCTGCAACACAACATTTCGGCTGCACTTCAGGATCTTCTAAGGCTGGGTGTCAGCGGTACCTGAGCTCATTTTAAGCCTGTTGGCTTGCAGCAAACTGGTTAAAGCACCACAGGGGTCAGAATGCGCTGCATATTTTACCCAAGACAGCTGATGAATCAGTTCCCAGAGGGCTCTCTGCTCATGTTTGTGGTCACATTGCCACCAGCACCTGGGCTGTGTAATGCCCATCTTGCCCAGGCATGTCTACATGATGCTGCAGCTCCCAGCAGCGGTGTTACCAGAGTCAAATCTTGGACTTCAGCCACTGTCCAAACCACAAAGCCTCTCTTCCATCAGTAAACAGCAGCTGCTTCTCTTCCCAGAAGTGACCACATTTCAGCAATGGCTGTCGCAACGTAAATATCTTCTAACCCACCAGAAATGCGTGGGCAGACTGGACTTAAGGGTTTGCGTTCTTAAAGTGAGAGGTGGCAATGTGGAGCTGGATGGTCTTAGTGGGTTTATTTGTTTATAGGGAGTGCAAGAGCAAATGATCACATATTTGGTATTTAAGCGTGGTGCTGTCAGCTGACTCCAACTACAAACAGTTCAGCCAGTTACTTGTGCAAGAATATTAGAAATGTTGAGCCACAGGAGGAAGAACAGTGATCCCTTCACGAACCTAGCTGCAGCAGAAGAGTGGAGGATCCATGGTGCCATGTGCGCACAGAAATGCTGGCACGGGGCAGCCCGTGCCACATGTCTGTACCCACTCCTGTGTTTCACTTGAAAAGCAGCAAGAGATGGGGTTGCAGGTCATCGTGACTGCACGATTCCACAAACTCAGCAATATCCAGAGAGGCAATATTTCGCTATGTCGCTGGAAGGAGGCTGTGAAAGAGGTTATTAACATGACCAAATTCCTCTAGGACTGTGGCCATTTTCTTAGGCTCTTCCGGGGAAAGCAAACATGACAGAGGGGCCAAAAAATGTCATGGCAGATCAAGCAGGCTTCGGGTAACAGTCTTCAGTTGCTGCTTTACAGCAGGATACTTCTTAACCCCCTTTTTCAAGTTTGCATGAAGTTGGACATAACTGAGTTGTTAATAACATAGAACAGCTGGGGCTGTTCAGTCTGGAGAAAAGGCAGCTTCAAGGAGACCTTATTGTGGCCTTCCAGTATCTCAAGGGGACCTACAAGAAATCTGGGGAGGGGCTTTTTAGGATGTCAGGTAGTGATAGGACTAGAGATGGATTGGTTCAGATTGGAAGTGAGGAAGAAGTTCTTCCCCATGAGGGTGGTGAGACACTGGCACAGGTTGCCCAGAGAGGGGGTGGAAACCCCATCCCTGGAAGTTTTTAAGGCCAGGTTGGATGGGGCTCTGAGCAGCCTGATCTCATGGGGGATGTCCCTGTCCATGGCAGAGGCATTGAAACTAGATGATCTTTAAGGTCCCTTCCAACCCTGACAATTCTATGATTCTGTGATTCTCAGAGACCTGGGTCTTGCCAAGTATGCAATCTTTATAGAGACTCCAAGCATCAGCAGAAAGCCAACTCCCGGAGCTTGCCCACTGCTTCTCACACTGAATTGTGACAGAAGAATACATTTGCTTTACATAAAAGCCTTTGCTTGTGCACAGCTGAATGATTACCCATTTTTAATGTGCTATGACAAGGACGACTGGGTCTTGAACCTTTTGGCCCTGCTGCAGGATCGCTTTTAGCCTGCAGTACAGTTTGAGTTTTCCTGCTGAGTGTGGCAGGAGACGTACCAAGATTTCTTAGATGCCTCTTTGCTCTGAACAGAGGCACAGCTGTTGTTACGAGAGATGCCCAGAGCATCCTTTATGGATCAGCAGTAGTCATGCTGCACGCAGGGAGAGGAGGAAAGCTGATTTACTGCTGAGTCAGATGCATTTGTCTCACTCTGGCCTTGGGTCCTGCGATGATGTTGCTGTCACTAGCGAGATGAGTTGTCTCCAGCAGAGGAAGCCTCCTGCCTCCCTCCACAATCCCCTATAAACAAAAAAAGAAAGAGATTTAGCAACAGTAACAGTAAACGGCACTTATATCAGCAGCTTTCCAGCCTAGCAGGTTTTCACTCCAAGAGTGAGGACAGACTTTGCATTCCTTGTGGCCATCTTCTTGTAAGCCAGAAGACATTTGAACACCAATATTAGATTTTGTGGTCACTTCGTAATGCAAGTGTAATTGAGGCCTTTTATGATTTTGGTTTCATTAATGCTGAGTATAAAATAGCCTAACCTTCTCCATCCTCTAAAAATTAAGAGCATGGTTTCATTTAGGCAAATACCCTTAGAAGCTCAGGATGGAGATGTAGAGTCCTCTCTGGGTAAGCTACTCTCAGAAATTCCTCCTGCAGCTGTGTATAACTATGTATATGCACACACGCACAGAGGTTTGCTTTTCTGATTTTGTTTTTTTTAAAATATGATGGTATTGGTTAGACTGGTGAAAAAAAAATGATGAAAACCCATCAGAAATCCATTCCCCAAAGTCCTCAGTTCCTAGGGGCCTACGAAGGAGAACTCTCAAACCAGAATATACCACACTTTTTGGTGACTTGACAAATCAGCCAGGTTTCTCATCGTGACTGAACAGATGGAGGAGCAGCCTGTCTGGGGAACTTCCCGGGTTGCTCCCCAGCTGTGTGAGCCCTTTGTCAAAGTGATTATTTCTATACTGCTAAACGAGACACAGCCAGGCACAGACCTCAGTGCTGGCACACTGTCATCTGGACTACAAAATTGCTCTGAGCACTGCACCACTTGCTCCCTGTGTGCTTTCTGGTAGTGGTAACAGCTTGGCGGTGTTCCCGGGTCATCCCATGCCACCCTTATTTAATCCTCCTGTACCCTTGAAATCACAGAATCATTTAGGTTGGAAAAGACCTTTAAGATCATTAAGTTCAGCCATTAGCCTAGCAATGCCAGGTCCACCATTAAACCGTGTCACTAAGCACCACATCTACACGTCTTTTAAATACCTTCAGGAATGGCGACTCCACCACTTTCCTGTGTACCCTGTTCCAACACTTGACAACTCTCTCGGTGAATAAATGTTTCCTAATATCCAGTCTCAACATCCCCTGGTGCAACTTGAGGATGTTTCCTCCTATCACTAGTTACTTGGGAGAAGAAACCAACCCCCACCTCAACACAATCTCCTTGCAGGTAGCTGTAAAGAGTGCTAAGTTCTCCCCTGAGCCTCCTTTTCTTTAGGCTAAACAGCCCCAGTTCCTTCAACCACTTCTCATAAGATGTTTTCCAGACCTTTCACCAGCTTCTTGACATGCTCCAGCACCTCAAAGTCTTGTAGTGAGGGGCCCAAAACTAAACACAGTATTTGAGGTTTGGCCTCACTGGTGCTGAGTACAAGTCTTTCCCATTTCTCATTGATTTTTTCCCATCATCAGCTGCCTGTTTTATCTACACTTCCCAGCAGCAGTTTTCTGTCTTGGAAGGTCTTGAAGCTTTGATGGAGACGGGTTTAGCAGCAAGCCCTGACAGGTGAACAGTGAAAGATCCCTGGGACTGTTCTGATCTAGGTCAATCTGCAACTCCCAAACATGCTTTTCAGGGTTTAGACTGTCTAAGGACTGCTGCAGCTAAGTGGGTTGGAAGGTGCAACCCTGCTCAGGGAAGTCAGAGTTTAGTCCTGCCATCCTATTTAGCCTCTGGGCAAGAAGAATCACCTGTGACTCATTTTGGTTACCAGCGTGGGCATAACCTGTATGAGTCTGAAACACAGACTGAGATGTGGTCCACGCAGGTAAACAGATCTGCCTGGCTCACTGCTCCAAAACTGCTGATGTCTGAGGTTAACAGAGAACATGTTTTCATTGTGGTCACCTAAATCCTACAGCCAAAGTTAAAAAACCGCACAATAACAATAGTCTAAGTTAATGTATATCCTTACAAACAGGGAAATTGTCAGAAAACTGGTTCTTAGAACCAGGATAGGGAATCTCAACCACTTTGGAGGGGTGGGTGAATGAAGAGTCTCATGCTGGGTGTGACGCACTGCCTTGTGCACAGTTTTACAGCAAGTGCTGTGGTCCCAGGAACGCTCGATTCATGTTGAAGGAACTACCTTCTTATTGCTTTTGTCGGTGACGTGACGTCCTTAAGAAAAACTGCGTCTTGCAGGCAGACCCATCCGACCCCATTAGCTTGGGAGGGAGATGAGTGTTTGGAATAGGAACTCTCATCCTGGCTCTTTCACAGACCAATAAGACAGAGCACCAAGGTGCAAACATCAGAGTGACTCATAGCAAACTGAGCTGAAATAGAGATGATATCGAAGCATTAGTAACAGCATGTTTGCACGGTGGCATTCAGAAAAACAGCTTTAGTGATGGAGACGCAGAGTAAAAAAGCAGATCTGGAGGGTAAAGAAACTGTTCGTGGGCCTGACAGGAGAGCACAAATTCTTCCTCCTTCAATAAAAGAAATTATTTGCTGAGTAGGTGATAACATCAAACTGGCACCCCCAGAGAGATAGCATCCCAATTTAGGGTAGCATCATGAGTACGTTTTGCCAGTCCCTACGTAGGTATTTACACGCATTTAATCCATGCAGTCAGCTGGTGTGAGAGTCAAAGCTCTCAAATTAGAGCTGGGTAAGGACCTTAAGCTTCAGGCTTCAGGGATTTGGACACAGCTCTGAGACCAGAACTACCTACACGGAGAACAGAGACGATTACAAAGGCTCAGATTGGTAATTGCAAACATCCTCTGATAAAAAGATTCCCACAGAATCATGTTTTATCTTATTCTTTACTCTGGCAAGTTCCCTCTACCTTTATTTGGAGTTTGCTCCAGGACGGATCGCTAAGAAAGACACAGCCTCATTGCTTTCATGGAGGTGATAAAACGGTTTTACTGAAAAATCCCCCACACCAGTTCTGAGCACTAAATTCCTTTCAGAGGAATTGGTCCTCTTTGAGCATGAAGGGCTGTGCTTTGTCAGCCCTTCCCAATATGCGTTGTGACACTGAACTGACTCGAGAGGTGTACGCCAGCAAGTCACCCCCCACTCCCTGTGCCACGTACAACCTTATAAAGCAACAGCTCTACTACTCCTGTTAGATTTGGACAGGGGCCATGTTTACCACCTTCTGGAGCCTGGGTAGCTCTTCGCCTTCCCCCTGTCAGTGTTCAGGAGTGTTTCTATGTCAAACACTCCAAGAATGCGAAGACTAACTAATCTTCAGGCTGATCTTCCCACCCTTCCCAGGGAGGCTGAGGTGTGAGCAGATCGCAGCTGCTGGGTAGCAGGTTCATGCTCTGGCTCCTGAGGCTGTTAAGTCCTTGAGACCCTACCCAAAAAATGAGCTCTGCAGCCCTTGTGGATTATGATTCCCAGCACATATATATGCCATATGCCAAATACAAGACTTTCTCATGGTGCAAGAGGAGGGGTCAACAGTGGGACGACAAACTGAGGCTTTATTGCTGGTGGTCACACCTGACCTGTGGACATCAGACAAGCTTCCCCTTGCACCATGCACTTCTGTTTTTACTGGGGACAATTTACCTTTTCCTGCACTAAGGCAGCCTGATATCAGCCTCAGAATAGGATCAGAAACCCAACTTTACCCAGCCAAGCACTTCTTTGCTGGTTAACCACTAAAAGTTTGCAGCAAAATTAAGATCTCCTTGGAACTCACCAAGCCTCCATCTGTGAAGTTAGGTGATTTTTTTCTGCTGGCCTCTGTTGTCTTCTCAGTGGATAAAGTGGGATCATTCATTTAGCCCAGCTCTATTGCAAATGCTGTTGTAAGGAGCTGCTTTTTTGCTGGTCATATGGTCTTGGCAAAAGAAATTTCACCATGGCTTGACTGACAAAAAAATCTTAGGCCCTAAACCAGGGGATTTTAATTGTGGGTTTTCTTTCTTATCCTGTATCACCATCCAGCTCTGCTGTGTGACCTGTTATATGGAAAGGAGAGGGACAACTTGGCTTACAACTACTGAGGGGAATAGCAGCACTGGGGTTGAATATTGCAGCATTTCAGAGGGGCTTTCCTCTGACAATGAGGGAGGGCTTGAATCCAAGTCCCCCAACACAGCCCTGACCTTTAAAAGCAAAATAACGATTTTCCAGTGAACATATTTTTTAGCCCACCACAACTTCTCCTTTCGTTTACTGTCTCACGGTGCTTTCCAATACACTTTCCAGGAGGTGAAACCAACGATTGGAGCCCCATGTGCAGGAGCACATCCAAATTGCTGCCCTCTGCACCTCCCTGCTGCCCTGGAGAGGACAGTCTAGGCAGTCTTTTGTGCGGCGAAACCCTGAGGCTGGAGAGTCTGCCCAGTTAAGCCCTGAAACATTTCTATGGGGATAAATGATGACTAGGGTGCCAGCCACGCAGATAAGCAGTTATCTGTGCTGCGCACACGGAGGCATCCGTCGTGGCACTGCACACAAGCCTGAGCTGCTTGCGAGTCTGCATCACTGCTGATGCTACCAAGACAACCATCGCCGGCTGCAGGTGATTTATGGCAATGTCATCACCACTGAGCTTACCCACTCGCTCGCCCACCACACCATCCGATAACTGCTCGTACCAAAGCAAATTAAGGTACCTGTGTACTTCTACCCCACACCTTGCTTCTCTCTGGAATTTCTCAACTGCTCAAAAGTTTTAACGAGAATCATTTCACAGAAGTGCAGCAAGGGAGAGAGGTACAGGGCTGGTCTTATTTCTAATGTGCATAGCCATCCTCCCAGCTCCTCATGGAAAACAAAAACCATTTGATAGCGAAAAGCAATCTGGACAAATCTTAAGGCGCCAGAAGTAACATTTCCTGTGTTACATGCCATGGAATTGATGATCCCTGATGGTTAAACAGCTGCAAATCAATTATTCCCCCTATAAACTGAGGTATTTATAAGATCTGCACTCTGTGAAAATGTTTTGTCTTTCCTTAAGACCTGAGATCTTCCTGCAACCTTTCCTGCTTGCTGACTCCTCATGGTACGTATCTCTCCTGCTGCTTATTTTTGCAGAACTTATAAGAACTCACTAATATTTGAGAGTCCCACCCCCCCATCAAACTAGAGTGAAACAAATCAGAGGGAGAGACACAGACAGATACACATGGACCCTCTGAGCATGTAGCTTGTCTCCACGGAAAGGCAGACAGGTGTTCAGGGGCACCTACCCTCCTCTGAGAGCTCATATCATAATCAATCTTCCCTTCTGGGTAAGGGGCTCATTTCTCCTGCTGCATGAGGGAAAGAGCTGTCTTCAGACCATTACAAACACAGGCTTTAGAGAAGATCCTGCACAACTGCAGCACCTCGGCACAACGCTGCCGAAGCACTTGTCACAGCTACAAATCTACTCCTGCAACATCCAGAGCAACTCAACTCCAAAGCACAACTCCCCATTTTGTCACAGGCTCAGGAGGACCTTCTTCTCTTCTGCTTCCCTCAAAGTCTTTCCAGCAAACCTCACACCAACTCCAGACCCCTCAATAAACTCAGCTAAGCCTTAGAGAATCCCTCCAGTGCCCATCCCCATAAGAAGCTGGAAGTCGTCACGTGCAGTCCCTGACTCAGTAAAGAAATAGAATATTGAACTCCTTCAAGGTCAACAAAACTGTTTGCAGATGTGGTACGTGTGTCCTCCAAACATTGTCAGGTTCTGTGGTGAGAAAATGCAGTCCTTTGCATCGGTTAGTGAAGGAAAGCAGCCCCAATGATGCACTGAATGAAGTTTTATCCCTCCCCCCAGGCCTTGCCTCACTCGAGGTACAAATGGAAACAGCTGTGGGATGGAGAGCATCCTCCGTGCTATAAAGCTGCAGAGCAGTCATAGGGATGGGTAGAAGGGTGCTGGGCTTGTTGGGAGAGTACCTGCTCTAGAGACCAAAGCATGAGTGCAAGTTTTGCCTAACCTGACACTCTTTAGCTCAGCTGGCAGAATTTCTGTGTCTCCTGGGAGGAGGTTTAGAGTAACACCAGCCAACACACAGCAGGTCTGCAGATCTTGCAAAGTAAGGGTGTGAACAGCTCTGCAGCGGGCGTGGAGTTCACTCTAGAAAAGGGCATGTGTAAAGGAGACAGCCTTGGGCTTAGGGTTAGCTTTTCCTTATGCCTGGGCTGCAGTTGCACATATATTTTCTAAAACAGCCAGCCCTGCGTGATACAGAGAGATTTTCTCCTTCTCAGGCATTACTTAGCCACACAATGCTCCTGGCTTCCTCCTAGGAGGACTTAGCTGGTGGTCCTCAAAAAGGTCAAAAGACGTCAAGACTCCACTGAGGCCACCAAGAGCTGAAATATCCTATGTTGCACCGGGTCTCATGGCTCCAGGTCTGTATCCTCTGTAGAAATCTTTGTCACCTGCACAGCTTGTCCCTGAGCTAAAAACGAAAGTAATTTTATTTGTGCTTGGTCTGCAGGTTTTGGAAGATTAAAAATTAGGACAAATGTGAGCAACTGGGACAGTCTATGTGAAAAAAAAAAAAAAAAGGTTAGAAACCTGACTGCCCTAAGGGCAATTGCTAAATTCCCTTTGGCTTTAGAGGGACTAGGATTTCACAGAAAACAGGGAATTTTTTTTAAGTACAAGTATGCAGTTGAAGTCACCTTTTAGGAGAAAATAGCATTTTAACTCCTTTTAGGACCTCTTTGCATGGTTTAATCACAGCTGTCCCATTCTTTGGACTTTTTCTCTTAAAGTCCCATTTATTTTTTTTTTTCCTGAGATGATGTTAAAAAAAGAGAAAACTTGAATATGTGACCAAGACAGACCCTTGAAGTTTCTGAGAAATAAAACTACTACTAATAATAATAATTACAGCAATAATTAAAACCAAAACAAGAGAAGTTTCTATTGAATTGAAATTTTTAAGTCCTGGAGTATGGTTTCTGGGACCGTGCAATACTTAATATAGTTATTTTCTAGGGGAGAAAAAGACCCCTGATGCCCTAACCTAGCAGGGACTTGCTACCAAAGATAAAGCAACGAGGCTCTGGGGACAACAACTGCGGCAGCAGGCTCGGAAACGTTGCTGCGGCGAAAGGACGAGGGCCAGGAGCTGCTCAAAGCCCTGTTTGTCAGCTGGCTAAAATAGCTCGGGCGGAGGTGCTGACAAAGCCCTACCCACACCGCAGCCCAACACCTCCAGCCCTTCGCGGGGTTATCGGTGACGTTTGACTCCGGAGCATTTTTTTTGCTGGCTGCCAATAGCTATTCCCCTTGGTACTATTTGCTTTCGCGTGCTTTCCCTTTGACACGGCTGCTATTTCTTTGCAATATGTAAACACTCAGAAGGATTTCCATGTTTGTTCTTCACCAAGCTTTCACAGCTCGCGGGGAGAACCGGCATCAGGAAGCAGCGGTTTCGCGAGCATTTAGCATTTTGGGGTGGGTGTTTTTTTCTTCTTTTTGGCACTGTGCTCCTGTCTGTTTTCTCTTGTGTTAAATCCGCTTCTGCTCTTGTCTCGGCACCCTGTCACACAGCAGAAAAATGCATCGCTGCTGTTAGAAACATGGCACTTCCTGTCATCCTACATGGGCGTCCTTTAACACTGGAGCCCAGAGGAGCAAAGCATTTATTTTTTTTATTTCTCCTCTTCCCACATCAAATCTCTTTAAAAAGCAAGCTGCTAATGTGTGGCTTTTTCTAAGAAAATGGAACTGCTGTGCCTGTCTGTCTCAGCACAGACTTGTTTCCAAAATGGTCCTGATATTCGGTGAGACAATTTTCTTCAAAAGTAAGAAGGAACTCAAACCGCTAAAAAAGTCTCAAGATGAATCTGGAAACTGCAGGTCCTGATTCCGCTCTCACAGAGTTCACACACACACTTGATTTAATAGATCTGTGGCTTTGTAAAATCAACATAATTTGACTGATTTTTAAAAAAAACACCTATAAAAATGCACATTTATTGAGGAGACAGTCCTCCACATTCCTTGATAGGACTGGAAAACAAGAAATCCCTTTGGCAATTATTACATTTTAAAAATTTCTTTCTGAAAAATGGAAAATCTGAAAGCCTTCAGAAACTTCTTCAAGATCTTTCGGTAACCCAAACCAGCCGTTAGCACAGTGGTGGAAACACATGTATAGGAGTTAGATGATGGAAAAATCCAGGCGTGGAAATATTCTTAGGAGGCATTATGAGCCTGAATTTCCTTCCCATGAGAATTGTGACCACAAAGTCTAACCAGGAATTTCTTTAACTAACCTGACAAGTTTCCACAGAGAGTTTTCATTTCAGCTAACAGCTCCTTTCAACCGAAAATAACTTGCTAAATAATTTTCAGACGGATTTATTCTATTCACATGATTAACCTGAAGTCGTATTATTATATATGATATATTAACAAACACTTACTTTTAAAAAAATATTTTCCACAAGTCAGATCACCCCAGGTTAATGTAAAACATGACTATAAACTGATTTTACTAAACTAATTCAAAAGGCTGAGTGGACTTTTTCATTACAGCTAAAACCAGCTCGATTTTGCTCTGTTTTAATATGATTAGAAACCTGCCACATGTGAATAGAAATCAGAGCACTGAAACAGGGTAACCAAATTGGTGCCAACCTGTGTAAAAATTAGGCTGATTATGCTGGTAACAGCTAAGGGTCGTCTGTGTCTCTTCTGAAGCTCCTTCCAGGCTCAAGGCATACATGCATCAGGAAGGATGTTACTCTTTGATTAGTGCTAATTTTAACATATAACTAAATATAACAATAACAAAAATGCAAATCAATATAATTGAACTGGAAAGACCATTAAGAAAATCTTGTCCATATGTTTATATTTTTTAAATTTCTAGGTGGGATCCCATGTTTCCAGTCAAATCCTTCCTCCTCCAGCTAACTCCACTGGGCAGGATGGGTGGAAATATCAATGCTGGGCTCATCCAATAAATTACTCTCTTTGAGGAGAAGTTTTCAAGCTCATCTGAAGTACCCAGAAATTTGCTTTTGATTTCAACAAGCTTTGGTCAAGCCTTTAATGGCCTGATTTTAGCCTTACAGTGCAAGAAGAACTGGAGGGGTTTATACTGAGAAGCCTTTTAACAAAAGACACAATGCATTTTCCAAACAAACGTGCTGAAAAAGAGTCAGGGAAATAATAACATAAATGTTGGTAAAATAAAGAAAACCAAATTAAAAAAAAAGGCACAGGAAAATATTTGTTATCCTTATTTATTTAATAAAGAAACATAATAAACTTGAATTTTTCCAAGTACAAACAGCTTAGTATGTCCTATGATATTGGCTGATATTTTCCTTGCTCTTTTCATAGCTCGAGTGATTCACGTGGTAGCCTTTATTGAACAAATCAACAGAAAAAAAATGGTAGCACTCACCATGCTTATAGACAGTGTGGGCCAACTATTGAGTTAGTGTCTTTAACTAAATCACTGCACTGGGAGGTTGTACCATTGCTAGGTTTGGATCGGCATCTCCATTAATAAAGATCTATGAGTGAGGTTAGTTAAGTATTTGAGGCGAGTTCTGCATACCATACAAAGATACCATTCCCTCTTCAGCTCTAAAGAAATGTGCCACGAAACAATGGAAAACCCAATAGAAAACCAACCTTCCAGTTACAAGGGTTTTGAAAGTCATTTACAATTTACGTTTAGAAAGTTGCACTGTAAACGTCTAGAGTTAAGACCCTCTTTCAGATTTTTTTTTTGCATTATGATTTTTTTTTTTTTACAGGTTTTAGGTAGAAGATAGAACCATTTGTAATTGCATCAGTACTACAGGGTCTCACAGCAATGACAATAAAATGTTCAACGCAAGGGTGAAATGACCAGAGGAAGAGCTCTTCTCCAGTATCATCACTGACCAGCTAATTGTCCCATTACATCCCGTTCATTACTGGGCCTGACTCTTAATAAGGATATCAGTTGAAATTTTTCTAATATAAGCTGCAAAAAATTAAAATATTTTTTAAACAACATGATCAACACTGCAGTGCTGCGTGCAGGCTGGCTTTATTCTTGGGTTTGGACCAGTTTATACCATATGTGAAAAAATTAGATAAAAAATACTCCTTTTTCTCATTTTCCCCCCCCTTTTTTTTATTCTAAAGCTTTGAAAGGAAAATAATTTTACCAGTTGTCAGCCAATAAATGCTTGTTCAGCATGTAATGAATGTACTATTTTCTAATTAAACAGTTTCATTATAGGCAGCAGCTCGTGGCTAACGATCAATAAATCCTATTGAGAAAAAAAAAACATTTTAATCAGTTCATCGTGTCCTCTGAGTGTCAGCCACTCTATAAATTCACAAGATACATATATATGTATAGATATACGTATGTGTGTGAATATATATATATGAATATAAATATAAAAATCGCATACTCTTTCTGGGTGATATGTACAGTCAGTATAACATTACAGCATAAATACACAGGGAATCTGTATAAAGTCTCTCTAATTTGAGAAGCCTTGAGCAATTTTGGGTATTGGGGTGGGTTAGGGGTGGGGAGCGGGGAAAGAATTAAGAGTGTGTTCACTTTAGGGAACAAAGAGTAGTTCCCTTAAGTTAGAGATTTATTACATACAAGATTTAAAGGCAACAAAATGCCCAGAGGAACAGCCCTATGTAATACACCATAGACATGGGGTTAAAAGGGCAAGAGAGCATGATTATAATAATACTTATATAGTACAATTCATTCCCTTATAGCACTTTGCAACCAGAAAGTCTTACAACACCCTTGTGAGGTAGGTAAGTATTATTATTCCCATTTTACAGATGGGTAAACTGAGGCACAGGTAGGTTAAATTATTTGCCTAAAAATCATGTAGTAAGAATCAGGAATAGACCCCAGGAATCCTGATGGCAAATCCTCTGAATTAACTGATAGACCACTCTCAAGTGAATGCCTGAGACACCTCTCAATGAATGGAGAGAATATATTAGCCCATATTTACACAGATACATTGGCATCCTTTTGACATGTTGTCTTTACATATCCTGATTTGTTTAGAGGACACGTACCAATGGCCATAGATAAACTCGACTGTAACACGTCACTTTAATTCTTGTTGGCAACCCCGTGTGGATTTTGACTCCTTTACAACCTGGGATGTAACTAAATGTCGATGACAATACACCTTAATACATTCTTGATATCTTTGCTTCTCCAAGGTGAAAAGCACAATTACTCTTCCTTAAAGTGCAATGGCTCATTACAGAAATCTCAAGATTTTCCATGAAGTCCAACCAAACCCAAGTACAATCAGTCTGAGGGTGAAAAAGAAAGAACTTGTCTATAATGATGGACTTGTCTCTATATTCCATAAATACTATCTCACATTCTATTGAGGCTGAAAGTTTAATAATAAATAATAATCCAAGTCAGCACGTAAAACCTCTAATACTTTTCTACAGCCACACATCCACCTTTCACCCCATTGTCATTTCTTTGGCCTGAAGCTGATGGACACACCAACTGTAAATATTACTTTGCCTACGGGAAAAAGGATCTCTCTGTTTTCTAGAAGATTCTTTGTATTGGTTCCGGTATTTCTTGTCCTTCCCCAATAATCTAACTGTACCATCTGAGAAAATGAAGGATGGACAGTGAGTAGAAAGGATTCAAAACCTCAAAATTTACATACAGACCCAGAGGCAATTCCATTCCCCTCCCACCTTCTTGATCACACCGTCGCAGCCGTTCTGCACGGTTCAATTGGTGTTGGTTTTAGTAGTAGCAGTAGTAGTAGTAGCAGTAGTAGTATTTTTGGAGTAATAACGATGCCCAGAATTTCCAACAAGGCTGCTTAGCTCAGTGTTCCTGGGGAAAACGTAACCTATCCCACCACCTGAACAGAAACTTTGCCAGCGTTGACGGTGCTCTGGAGCACTACACACAAATGTGATGCGCTACATCTAGGGTGAGTTTGATTGCGGTATTCAAAGCAGATTCTTGAAACATACTAAAAAATTAGTGCTTTTATTAACAGTTTTACAAACAGAATCCATTACTGTCTAGTTTCCTGAAGGATAGAACAAGCCATTTCTCTCATTATTTTGACATAATTTCCTTCTCTGTTAGGTTGTTTTTTGTTTGTTGTTTTTTTTTTTTCTGTGTGTGTATTTCTGTTGACGAGCGGTTGCAAGTCCAAAGAGGGAGGGCTGTGTGTAATAAACAGTTAAGATGTTGCTAATTTGATAGTTTACTCTGCAACAACTTTCCTCTTCCAGCGATGGGGATCCCGCAAGTTCCTATTACCTTGACTCAGAGTTCATCATGAAGAGTGTAAGGATCATTAATCTCCATGGAAAAAGAGACCTTTTTTTTTTTAAGTAAAAAAATATCAAATATAATAAATTTATGAAAGACCATTCACAACATATACAGTAAGTGTTACATTTTGCTACAGCAGCTGTGATATTTTCTTTTTCTTTTTAGAATGCAAGGTCATACATCGCCATAAGTAAACACACTAATATGAGTAAGACCTTAAATGAATGTATACAGCCAGGCTTTTTCTGTGGATAGATATACACTGTGTTTACTGTTTTACAGTCTAGTATATTCTTATTCACACCATTGATATAACAACTATGACCCTGCAAAGATTCTTCCTGTGCATATATAAATATAAATATTGAGCCAAGTCAAAAAGAGCAGGGTCAAAGGTTATATGACTTATTAGACTCCTGCAGTTAAGGGTAAAAACTCCACTGTTTCCTTTGCAACTATTTTTTAATAAGAAGGCTGCTTCAATCGTTGTGTAGTTACAGCATTACATTCTGTAAACAATATTTTAAAGCATTCTAAACAAACATTTAAACAATTGATTCTTTATCCTTGTCCGGCGAGAGGAGACAATCTATAGCCTCATCACTTTTGCTCGAGTCCGTCATCTTCATCTGGAGGTTATCACTCGTACCTCTGGTGACGCTGTCATAGGATGGAGGGAAAGACGTGGAGGACAGAGTTTCTGATTTGTCTATTGGCCTGCCGTAGTTTTCGTTCATCATGAACGCAATAAGACCCTCCTTCTCGGGTGCATCGTCCTCGAGGATGGTGCCGTCAAAAGTTCTGTGCCGGTACAAGTAAGATGCCTGCTTCATGGAGCGCCGAAACAAATGTCTCCTGTAGGCTCGCTGGATGACGATGGCGGAGACCTCTTCTTGTTTCCGCCTGAGAGTTGTTGTAATCGGTTCGTAAGAGATCTTAGACGGATTCGCCGCCATGAACTTTTCTTCCATCTGTATTTTAAGGGCATCCATCTCTCCGGATTCTCCTAGCACCCTTTTTGTAAAAGCAAACAAAATATCCAAGCAATGGATCCTGTCTCCACTGACCATGGGCAGGTCCATTGCTATGAGCTTGATTTTGTTTGGTTTCGCTATGCGCAAAGGTTCTGACAGCGCGTCTGCAAAGTCTGAAAGTGCAGAATACTCAATAAACTGAGTGGCTTCGGGGTCAAACTTCTCCCAGATTTCATAGAACATATCAAAATCATCCTCGCTTAGAGGCTCTGTACTTTCCTCAGTGGCTACACTGAAGTTCTCTAAAATAATGGCTATATACATGTTTACAACAATGAGAAATGATATAATGATGTAAGTAACAAAGAATAAAATCCCTACAGCAGGGCTCCCACAGTCTCCCTTTGAACCATTTGCATTTGGAAGGTTTGGGTCACAATATGGTGGTCCAGTGTTTAAAATAGGGTTGAGAAGACCATCCCACCCAGCTGACGTTGTGATTTGGAAAAGACAGAGCATGCTGTTAGCGAAGGTTTGGAAGTTGAACATGTCGTCAATGCCATGCTCCTTCTTCACGTAGGCAAAGTTAGCCATGCCAAAAATGGCATAAATGAACATGACCAGAAAAAGCAAGAGGCCAATGTTGAACAGAGCAGGTAGGGACATCATTAAGGCAAACAGGAGAGTTCGAATTCCTTTGGCTCCCCGGATGAGTCTTAGGATCCGGCCAATCCGAGCCAAGCGAATGACTCTGAAGAGCGTGGGAGAGAAGAAATATTTCTGGATGATGTCAGAAAGTACGGTGCCTTGAAAAGAGAAGAGACAAACAGCCAGTTAGTACAAAGGAAATAATCCCAGGCTTCCCTTTAAAGCAATCAGTCAGGATTATGGACAAAATCAAGGAAAAGTTCCCCAGACTGGAAGACCCAGGATAAATGGAATGAGATTGTCGTTAGTATACTCATGTCATTTAATCCATGCAAATTTTTTTTGAGACTATGAGCAAAGGTGGGAATTGTAGCAGCAGTTTTACTAAGGGAAAGCTTGTCTATCAGGAATGAGAAACCAAGCTCGACATAAGACAGGACACAGATATCTGCAGCTTTGGGCCATGAGCTCAAGTGCCAACTCACCACACCTGCCCAAACCTGCCGTGAAGGATTATTTCACACCTTTGTAATAAAAATTAAATAGTAAAGCAATAGTCATCCAGATACGGCCTTTTCATGTGACTTTTTTACTTTTCTGTCTTTGGCTCTTACACAGAACTGGGGTTAAGTGTATGGTGTCAGTTCTGGACCATGTTTTATCATCATGAACCATTAAGTGTACATTGAAAGCAATACTGTGGTATGATAAAGGTCATCATTCTGCTGATCACACAAGCTATTGTGTGATCAGCAGTATTATATATGTTATTATATTATGATTACATATTAAAAAACATACTTTGGATCAAATTCTCTGAGTTGAAAGTGTGTATTACTGCACAAAATCTTTTAACTTTTTCTATCTTATTTTTTACTGTAGAGTTGGGATGAAAATCCAGGTTCACCTACCTACGATAGACAGAATCACGACGACAAAGTCAAATATGTTCCAGCCATTGGTGAAGTAGTAGTGTCGCAGAGCCAGCATTTTGATGATGCACTCCCCAGTGAAGATGGCAACGAAAAGCATGTTGATTTTATGGAGGATGTTCACTTTTTCTTGACTTTGGTCATCTGTTTCCACCATCATGGTAACCATGTTAAGGCAGATGAGAATCATGATGGAGACATCAAAGGCTTGTTTTGAGACGACATCAAAAATAAAACCTTGGTATTTGTTCTGGAGGAGAAGAGAAGTTTAGTTAGGGAATTTGAACCATGTCAAAAGGATGACATCATTGTCTCCTGATTGATCAGAAAGTAGAGGAAAATAGACAATATAATGCTTCTGATTAGAGCTTCATAAGCGTAAAGATCATGATGAATTGTTTTTTGATAGAGTTTTCAAACCCATTTACAGAATCACAGAATCACAGAATTGCTGAGGTTGGAAAAGAGATCATCAAGTCCAGCCTGTGACTCAACACCATCACATAGGCCAGACCACGGCACTAAGTGCCACATCCAGCCTCTCCTTAAACCCCTCCAGGGACCGTGACTCCACCACTTCCCTGGGCAATTTAGTCCTAATGCTTCTTGAAACTACTGAAAAAAGACCCTGGACAGGGGCCATGAATTCATTCAATGGAGGCATGTGGCCACTGGCATATGTAAATTGCTTATGCAAATCGGACTTCTAGTCAATATTACAGAACAGTGGGAATTTTGTACCACAGGTCACTGGGCTTGCAAATATAGTCCAAAATCAAAATAGGTAAATACTAAGTGGCTTTCGTCTGGGCGTGATCACGCTACCTACACTAGGAAGTTGAATTACATTTATTCTATTGAATAAATATTCAGCTATTACACAAAGTTCAACTGAATTATGCCATTCTTACCAGTGGCCTTGGGATTGGCTTTTGAGGTTTCTTAGATCCCAGCTTTTTCATTGCATTATAATACTTTTTCTGTTCTTCTGTCATAAAGATGTCCTGGCCACCTAAGTATAGGGTAGGAACAAAGCTATTACTTTTGATGAAAAGAGCTTCACTGCCCCCATCCAAAGTTCAGGCTGCAGCCTCTTCTGTTTTCTTATTTCCCTTTTCATGTAGCTTTCATCAAAATATCTAACAAGGGCTTGATGAGGTGCAGTGCTAGAAGCTGCTTGTCACACAGAGGCAAAGGGCAGGAGACACCGAGCACTGCGGGCAACCAAGGAGGAGCAAGACTCAAATTCTGTCTGACTCGAGATAGGTCCAGGCTGAGAGGTGAAAACAGAAAAACCTCAGCCCTTTGTTTATTGCCTACAAAGCAGTGAGAAACACAGCGCTCGGGACAGGCTGAACCTCCTTGACCCTGGTTGCACCTTGGGGCAGAGAGGTGATGGGTTGACGTTGTGCGTGGGGGACACCAGGGTGGTCTGTGCCTGTGTGGCAGAGCTTGTGCCCAAGATGCCAGCTGCATGGAGACTCTACACTGCTTTATATAGTCCTCCAGCCTGTGTTTTCAGGATGCTCATCCTATGGGACCATTAGGGGCTGCTACAACTGTGGTTTTGTGAAAGTCCCGCAAGGTGGTTGCTGTGGCTGTTCTGTCAGTGCTAATCTTGAGGCTGATGTGGCAAAGCCACTGCTTATAAATCTGTCCCCTGCCCTGGTCTCGGTAGCAATCACAAGGAGATGTGTAGCATATGCACTACTTATCTTTTTCTTTTGTTGGTTAAAATTGTCAATGATGACACCAATGAAGAGGTTCAATGTGAAGAAAGACCCGAAGATGATGAAAATCACAAAGTACAGGTACATGTACAAATTATATTCCCATTCAGGTTGCTCCTCGCACTGCAAAGCAAAACCAGAAAATATGAAAAAGAGACCATCTCTGCACATATCAAAACATTAATATAGTTAAAATATTGTCAATTGGCAGTAAAGATTATAAAACAGGAAAAATAGTCTAACTCCCGCTAGCTGAGTCAGTGCTCTTCCGTCTCTGAAGTTTACTCCTGGCATCTGCAACGCCACGGTCATTTCAGCTGCGTTTCTCAACACTGTCACAGTGATCACACTGCTCCAGAAACTGCAGCCTCAGAATAAATCCTATAAAATGTTCTCAGTCTGAACCCAAGAAGGGGAAAAGAATCAATTTTCTGATTATCCCTAATCTTATACGAACTAATGGTATTTATAAAAAGCAGAAGTATGATTGCAGTATAATTAAATGCTACTGGAAAACACTGTATTTAGAAGTATATTTTTTCTGTTACAGAGAGTGCAAATGAATAAGGTCTCTTGCTGAAGAACTGAAGAATGCAGTCTAATAAACTCAAATCATATGTACTACATTTAACAAAAATGCTCAGACTTGCCCTCTCAGCTCCAGATCTAACCAATATGTCAGAAGCTCACATTTCCTTAAATGTTATATTTTCTTATGCGTAACCCGTGTGTTTCATTCAGCAGCAGGGAGAACACACATGTGCGTACACGTGGTACAAGAATAAATGAACATCACGAGCTATGTCACGTAAAAGTATTTCTCTGCATATATGGTCCCATCATGATGTTACAGTAGAAGCAAAAAATGAAGGACTGCAACTATCTCAACCAGAGTAGACAGAGACTGGCAACCTGCATGTGTTTCGTGGTGCTGGTGTTGTTAAATGTCACGAATGCTGCAAAAGTCAATGGAAAAGGAAATAATTCATTTCCTTGTAGTGACTTACCTCTCGTGAATCCACTGCTGCATACATAATATCCATCCAACCTTTAAAAGTGGCCTGAAAAAAACCCAACAGAATACATAATTCGGCATATTAAATAAGTATATCTTGAAATGATGATACCGTCTCTGTGATGAGTTTTCAAAATGCAAGGTTGAGCATGTTCTTCACAGTTAATGAAATGCCTCTCCTTTAAAGTGATGTGTATCCCTGAGTTTATGTTCACGCAGATATTTAAAGTCATCCCGAAATGGTGTTCTCCGAGATTCTCTTATTCATGTTTTCTGATTTTCTGCACTTGTAGGGAGAAAACAGAGGGGTTTTAATGAGATTTTAAAAAGGTGAGAGTACCTGGCAATTAAATCTTTGGATGCTTTGACCTTAAGAATTCCAAGTAATGAAGAGATACAGCTACACAGGAGAAATCAGAGTGCTGTCCTACACAAGTCTTGGACAAAGTGAGACACTCCTTATCGCTTGTTCAGACTGACGGGCAGCGACTACGTTGTAGGATCCCACTGAAGCTTGGATTTTGCCCTCTTTTAAAACAGGATAAATCAAAGCAATGTTAAAGCCCAGGGAGTTGCATAAATCACAGCTGACTTGAAAGGAGCAAAGGCAATCAGCACCTGCTGTGAGCCTGGCCCTGGAAACTCAATCTGCTTTACTGATCAGATTTATTTATTTATTTATTTTAAATCAGGTTTTTCTTTTTTTTTTGTTTTTCTTTTTTTTTACAGAATGTTTGAACAAGGAGGGGCTCAACACAAGTCAGTGTCCCTTACTGGAACCTGAAACAGAGAAAGGGCAGTGACAACACTCCTAGGAGTAACACGTAGAAGTGGTTTTTACTATTCTGACTCTTTGCTCTCAATATATGCTTCTCATTAGGCACAGCCTGGTTCCAAATATATCTGGCATTAGGTCTGACACTGGCCTAAGCCACATTGCCTTCATATTACTTCTCTGGGGTTGTTTCTCATTTACTTCTGACCCATTTAGACTTACCCTGGATTTAAAAATCAGTGTGAGCAGATAATGAGGCATTTTTAGATTTATTCATGTAATCAGATTTACACTAGCATGCCTGAAAGACCACACCCAACTTTTTTTTTTTTTTTTGCCAGTGGTTCCCAGGAGAAACCCAGGCATTTATGTTGAGCTAAGTATACCCAGTGGTTTTAGGATGGCTCCACTACACATTCTCTATTACTAAATTATATTCTGGAAGTAATGCTACCTTCCTATTTCCCTGTGAAGGCTATTGAGCCAAAGGAAAACATTGTACCATATTTCTCATGAGTATATATACAAAATTATGTTTGAAAGGTTGCATTCATTTTTTACTTACTTGTTGAAACAGATTTAACCCCCCAAATCAGAATCCATTGGAAAATTATTCCATTGTACCTTGCGTTAAAAAACACTTTAGATGGAAAGTGTTTAAAGGAAGGATCAGCAGTTTTATTGAAGCAATTTGCATTTGAACCTTATCCTTTTTAACTGTTTTAATATTTTCCTGTTTTGCTCTTCTTTTTCTAATCTGATGAAAGATTTTCTGGTGCCATTACAGTCACTTGCAGCTTCCAGTGCCAGTGGCTCAAAGTGCCATTCAGGAATCGTGGACAGGATAAAACAAGAAATTCTTTTCCTGAGGCACAAAATGATATGATCTTAGCCTGTACTTTTCTCCCACTTGGGAGGAAATCTTTTCTCTTGAGTAGCTATTTTATCCCTCGATGTGTACCACAGACACAAGAGATTCTTCTTCAAGGCACAGCAATTTATACTGACAACAGATGATGAAGTGATCTGACAAAAATAAATATTAAGAGAATGAAGTACTGTGATTTTCTATTTTTCCCATTTGTCCAGAAGTAAGACAATTAAAAATCCACAGGGGTTCTGGAAAGCTTCCCTAGACACTTCATCTGCAGAGGGTAAAAGATACTGAGAATGAAAGAAATATAACGCTGGGGAAAGAAATTATTTATCTGGAATTAGTAACCACTTACACTCTGGATAAGGAAGTGACAAAATCTTCACGGGAGTGTTTGTGATATTATCCTGCCTGGAAGCTATCCAGAGAAACACCATTTTCTACTGAAACTGTCATGTGATGAGATTATCTACTGATAAACTCACTTTGGGATGGGATTACGTTTTGTTATTTGACTGGTGGTTAGAGCTGCAGTGCAGTAAATTAGTGTGGAGGATAGGTGGGATGGCAGGAGCTCAACCCTCATACCATTTACTGTTTAACCAGACAGTGTCTTAAAATAAAACAAACCTTTAAATCTGCAAGGTTTGTGTTTGGTTTTGGGTTTTTTTGTGGGTTTATTTTTCCTAGAAAAGGACTGCAATAGTGCAATAAAAAATGGCTGCTTTTGGTGGCAGAAATACTGATCTTTGCATTTCTGAATTGCCTCTTTAAGCATTATTATTGGTGAGAGAAACTTTTGAAAGTTAAAACAGAGCCACCAACAGTACAGCCAAACCACACCCATCTCGGTTAGCTTTGTTAACTCCGCTACCTGCTGGCTTTTCCGTTGAATTTTTCAAAGCGGCAATTTTATGCAGAACAATTGCTTTACGTTTATTTTAGATGGTTTGCCGGGGAGGGCACCGCTGAGCACCGGAGGTCTGCACGGTGCTGGGCCACGTGGGCTACAAGGGCTCTGCCTCTGCTCCCCGTGCATTCCAACCAGCAATTCCTCGTGGAATTACTCCTGATCTTTGGCTACCGAGAGAAATCTATCCTAGCGCAGCAATTTACGGTTCATTCAGAAGCACAGATTCTTTCGCACATTTCGCATCCACGGTGAAAGTAAGAACTAGCAGGACGGTTTACAGCAGTGCAAGAGATCGTGTAACTCAGTAACCTTAGACACACACCGCTCTCATGACCATTTTATAGCTGATTTACGAGCTCAGTCATGACTTTGAACCTGGCATGAGGAGGTTGATTTAACTCTACAGCTCCTGTTGCTGTACTGGTCTAGGAGTGCTCCTGTTATCTTCCCATTCCTTATCTGGACTCCCAGAGCGACAAGGAGTTGTAGGACATATTAGATGTAAGTCTGTTCCTGTCTAAGCAGAGCTTTTCCAAACAAGCCAGATGCTGCATGAGAGTCCACTCGTTTCCTTGTTCTTCAACAGACTGTTGAAATCTCAAGATAGGTTGCAAAACAGTATGTGGAGATGACTGCAATATGAAAGGAAGGATTCTGCTGGAAATTTAAGACGTTTCTTCGTTCAGCCCAGATATGGACTTACAGAACACAGGTGCTGCTGTGATCTGCAAAGCAATTCTGGGAATATAGAAAAAGCATTACTGAAGCACTGGGTTGTAGCAATAATTTTTTTTCCTAATAGATTAGGGTGTTTAGGTTGTTAAATCCCCAGAAGAGGGAATCATCCTTCTTGCAAATTAAAAAGTCGTGACAATAAAGATCTTTTCTTCCATATGAATGAGGCATTATTCTTGCTTGTAAAGTGAGCAGAGACTACCTCCTCTTTTAGTAATCTGTGTTGAGAAAGCCCATTCATTAGTTGGAGAAGACTGAAACTTGACTGACCCCTTCACATGAATGTTTTCTGAGACTTATTAATACGAAGTGGCATCTCCAGAAGAACATGATGGATCCTAAACAAGGTAGGGAAAGAGCAAAGGACATTTGTAGAAAGTTTTGTGCAGTTCTCAACTACATTGCCAGAAAATTTGTCTCTGGATAGTAGTAAGCCTCAAAGTTTCCATTGTGGCAACTTCTCGTTTCTTTCAAGGATGCTATAGAAGTGAAACCAGAACATTAGGCAGACAGATTTGGTTTATGTATTTCCATTTGGATTTTCAGACGCATTCAGGCATCCAAAAGTAACTTCAGAGTCACTTAAAGATTGTGTTTGCAGCAACTGAAAATGTCAACAGTCAAAAGACAAGGCCCACTTAAAAGCCCATGTTTTGGATCCTGGATCCCAAAATGCTTATCTCGTCATTGCTACACACTGTTTCAGCACGCACAAAGATGTGTGGATGTGTCTGTCTCTTTGGAAGAGTTGAGCTGTTAGCTGATCCCCTGCAATTCCTACAGTAGTTTGCTCATGAAATGTGACCCCATATGGAGGGTATTTGGCCAGGACCATCTGTAAGTGACACTCTGGCTGGAGACTGGTGAAGGAGATCCAGACGTCTGGGTCCCTTCTCTGTGGGTGCCATCTTCACACTTTATTGCCCAAGACTGTTGTTAGGAGCAGACATAAGAGTTCCAGGTGTAGGATGACAGTTAAAATTAATCCTCCAATGATATCTGGCTCCTGCCTTTCCTACTAGAAGAAGGAGTCAGCACCTGAACTAGAAGCTGAGCAAGGTTTTATGGCTCCATTATTTTGCTGTAATTAGTTTGTCCAGCCTGCACAGACTCTCCATTTATGGCACTTCTTTTGTATTTTTGCAACTGGAAAACCTACTTCTTTGCTACTCAACAGAGGATCAAAGGTTTGGAAAAAACCTGCAGGGTCACCAAATCCATTTTCAGCTGGAAAGCAGCAGTACCAGACTGTTCCTTCATAAATGTGTTGAGATCCACCTTACAACCAGCTATGTTTCTTCTGCCATCATTGATCCCAACAGAAGACAGTCCTACCTGCTGAGTGCAACCAGCATCACCAGTGCCCATTGCCCAGGAACTGGTCGTGCAGAGCACTTGAAGAGACTGCTTCAGGAGTATCCTTGCCTAAGGATAAGGCATATCCTTGCCTAAGGATACTCCTTAGGCAATGCTAACTTATGGAAAGTTGCAGAAAGATGAAGTTTGAGTCTTATAAAAAAATGGTGGAGGAATAACTATGATGGAAATTATTCACTAACAAACAAAGCATCTGTTATGCACTGATGGAGGAGATAAGAAGCTTCAGGTAAGGCACAATATTTCAAACCCGGAAATTTTCACTCAGCTAGATTGAATGTTTAAATAAAAGACAAAGAAAGCACTATCTAGAATGGAAAATCTAATTAAAGACATTAAAAATGAATTAATCTATCCTGAATAGGTGAGCTGAATATCATAATTACATGCAAACGAAAAAAGCAGCAAGTTCAGCTTTATGTTATAGAACAAATCAAAAGCAGTTGTGCCCATTTCCAACCTCTTTTTTGCGTTCCAGAGGGAATAGAGGCAAAGACTCGAGGGACAGTGGTCAAAAGACCTCAAACTCAAAGAGTATGTGTACCAGGAACAGAGTATATAAGGATAAGCACTTCTAAAAGAGAGAAAAGCGACTTCATGTAGCTATTTCATGGGTCTGTCACAGAGGAGAAAAGTTCTGCAAGAAAGCAAATTTGCATCATGGGCAACTCACTGTCCAGTAGGACTCCAAAGTCTTTCTCCATGAGGCTGCTTTCCAGCAGGACGACCCCTAATCTGTACTGGTGCCTGGTGTTATTCCTCCCCAAATGCAGGACTCTACACTTACTGAACTTCATGAGGTTCACCTTCACCCAACTCTCCAGCCTGTACAGATCTCGTTGGTGCGTCAGCCGCCCCTCCCAGTTTTGTATTATCAGTGAACTTGCTGAGCGTACACTCTATCCCCTCATCTAGGTCATTGATGAGATATTGAATAAAACTGGACCCAGCACTGATCCCTGGGGAACACCACTGGCCACAGGCATCCAACTTGGCTCTGCGCCACTGATCACAACCCTCTGAACTCTAGTGTTGAGCCAGTTAATTCACCTCACCGTCCAATCAGCTATCCCACATTTCTCGAGTTTCAGTGCGTACAACCTGTTTATCCATGTTTTATATTTGTTGCTGGAAAATAAAGTTGTAAAAGTAGTTTTCTGCTGTCTTTATAGATCAAATATCTGAGCCTCAACTTTGAACCTCTGCAGTCTTTTCTCCGGTATGCTCTTGGCCCTTTTCCAGAAATTCCAGGTGAAGCTATGAAGGCCAGTGCACTCTGTCCACCTGAACAGTCCTTCCTTGACCATGACATTTTGTTTCTGGAACTGAACTTTGCTCTGGGCTACAATATTGACAAAATGGTCTTAATTCACCTCAATAGTCTGATCACCTCCTGAAGGACTACATTAGTGATGCACCAGAAACACAAATAAAAACCAGAAGCCGCCATAAATATCTGTTGGCCAAATTAATATAACAAATATGACTCATTTACATGTGAGGAAAGGCTGTGGGTAAGGCTGAAAAAAATCCAGAAAAGTGTATAGGTTAACCTGAGCCTTTAAACTTTAAATTTTGATGGGAAAAAGCAACATCGGCCCATTAGTTTCTGGTGGTCACACTTACCACTTGTAGCAGAGCCAGGTACCCAGCACCAACATTATCAAAGTTAACTTTAACTTTTGTCCAGTAAAACGTGCCTGACACGTTATAGAGTATACAGTCGCTCATGTTGTTAATAATTTTAGAGTCTAAAGGCATATCTCCTTCTGTCTTATTAATGCACTTCCCAAACTTCCCAGCGAAGAGGTTCACTCCCATGATGCTAAAGATGAGCCAGAAGATGAGGCAGACGAGCAGAACATTCATGATGGAAGGGATGGCTCCCACGAGGGCATTGACCACCACCTTGGGGGCAATAGGAGAGGAGAAACAGAATTAATGTCAGCGCTTATATAGACACTTTGCTAACAAGCTGTTGTGCATCCTTGATTAACCAGGGTGAACCCTCACATGGTGACAGGTGGATAACTACCAACACTACCTTGGAGCCAGACCACCATTCAAAGACTTCACGTGTGGTTGTCTTTTTCCTTTTGTAACTGAAGAGCTAATCTGTTGGCATCCCACCCCTGGCTTGATGTTTTGTCAAGAGGAATCTTTTCATCCAGGAGCAATCTGTGAAGTCATCTTGGCCTCTCACATCCCACTGGATGATGCACTTCAGTCAAACTATCTCTCATAATCATACAATTAACTGGAAACAGCTAGGGCACATCACAGTGTCTCAAAATAGCCAAAAAAGGATTTCTGAAATCTTTTACTGAACTCAGGCATCCATAGGCCTTGGAATGTGATAAATTTTGCTTATTTTAAATAATAATTGATTAAGACATACTATACTAAGCCAGCTTCCCTTATCTGGTCAGTATGCATGATTAAAACAGTGAAACCATTCTAATTTAACAAAAAAAATGGCATTACTTTTGCCTGTGACATTGCTCCAAAGTTCCAAACCAGGCAGGGCAATAAACCCCTGCATAAAATAATACATGAAAATGAAAAGTTAAAAGAACTTTTAAAGGTGTGGGCACTATGGCACTGGCAACTGACACCATGTGCAGATAACTGCAGAACACGTTTTGATGCAAAAAGTTGAGATGTAGGGAGGTGTTAATTCAGCTCAGCTCTATCTTACCTTAACAGACCCTTATCTGTGATGACCCATGTCGAGTTGCGAAAAATGACCCAGCCCTGAGTTATCCAAACTGATTAAATAGGACACAAAGACCAAAACCTGAATGGAACGCAAACCAAAATAACATTTTGCCCTGAGTCTCTTTTCAACCAGTGTCTAGTCTTGAGATTTGTTAATTTGGCTAAATCATTTGTGTGCTAGACATTACGAAATTAGTAAAACTAATAGGATGTGTCCATGAAAAGATAAGGGTAAATCCCATCACACCACCAAAGATAAACATTCTAGATAGTCCAATCTCCTCAGGCATATCTCTGCCCCCTCCCACCCCAAGACATCCTTACAGGATAAAAACCATAAGATTTTGGGTAGAATTTGGAGAAGTTTTTTTCCAACAATATAGCTGGACTGTAGGAGATCATTCCCCCCTTATTCGAGACGCTGGATGAGGATATTTTCCCTTGGGATTCAGAACCCTTACCTAAGGAGGGTAAGTGATTAAGAAACACATGGGTGGTATTCGGTAACCTTTAAGACTGTGATTAAGGTATTAATATCTAGCGCTTTTAATTTGTACTGGCACATTTCCATGAATCACTTAGTTTTGTAATAGTGTGTCCTGTGTATTGCTTTTCAAATTGCAACAGTGCATTCTCCCATCATACCCATAAAAGCTGCAATAGTGATGTACTGGACCTGTGAGTGAAGTTCAAAGAAATTGCGAGTTTGAACCTTGCAGTGAGGTCCCTCCCTCTGTCACACACCACTATGAAGCCATGCAAGGGAAACAATGATCCGACCATCTACAGACCCCCTACAGCTGTCAAGTTTGAATGCAGAGTTATAACACCAGGCAAGATGCACATCATTTACGATTTTGAGCACTGAGACATTTATGCATGCCAAACGTTACACTAAAGACATTTTCTGAGAGGGGAACACTGTCACAAAACGCAGTTTTCCCCTTTGTGTGTCAACAAGGTTTCTCCATATGCACATCTTTTGGAGATGCTGCCACTGCACGGTCCAGCCAAAGCTGCCTGGCAGCATTGCTGCAGGCACCAGCCCCAATACGTGGATTTGTCTCCATCTCTGCCTTGTGCTTTGGAGATTAAAATCTGACAGGCAGACACGAAGCTCTTCTTCTTCTCCATCCACATTTCTGAAACTGAGACAAGGTGATATCGATCCATAAAAACTAAATTCTACTCAATTGTGAATCTGATTATGGAAAATGTCAATTCTTGTTTTCCCTTGTATTAGTGTTCCATTTTCTGACAAGCTAACAATGTAACGTTCGTTTCCCCGTCATTTTTGCATTGCTGAGGAAGAAAAATACCCAGAAGAGTAAAATGGGTTTCATGCATGTATTGCAGCAGCTTCATCTACAAAATACAGTACGAAATTTTGTAGATCTTTCAAAACCCAGATTTATATTTTGTGCATTTATGAATGAAGCTAATTTTCACACAGGAAAAGCTGCTTGACCAATCTTTTTTTATTTTTATTTTTACTTTTTCTGTATAGGCCCATTCCTGATGACTTTTCAATTTCTTTCTTTCTTTCTTTTTTTTTTTTTTTCCCTAATTTTATCTTTCTGTTTTGGATGTTAATAAATTTCCAGCTTCATTGCTTTAAGACCAAATGCACTGTGTTTACCAAAATGCCAAATAATTTCCCAATTAAGGGCTTATTTGGACACAACCTCAGCCCTTGTTAAGGTAGCTTTCATTTCCTGCTATGCAGGACGATATTTCTGTTCCATTTTAATCTGTGCCAGCACAAAGCCGCTGCACTTATGTCACATATGCCAGCAAACCCAGCTCCCACCCGCAAGCTCTGTGACAGGACACAGACATCCAGGTCTCAGCCACGTGAGCGATGACCATTGCCTGCGCCCTGCTTTTTCCCTTCTGCTGAATTACGTTCAATGGCTTGTGGATAACAGAACACGACACGAGGCTGGAGAAGTCCCGCAACACCTCTCGGAATGAATTATTAACAGGGGGGTTCATCCTTCTCTCAGTGCTGCTGCTCTTACACCAGCGCGATGCCATTTGGTCTGCTGGAAGCACTCCTGCTTTGCACTGAGACAAGGGAGAGGACTTTATTGGATAAATAAAGTTATTATCATAAATTCATGTTAGAAGTTCAGCTGCAAACCTCGCCATGGAAAGGGCTGGATTTCTACTGCATCTAGGAATAGCAGCACACAGAGCCATGTATAAGAAAAGGTTTCACACCTCTTGTTTTCCATCAATACCTCTATAGCTGAAACCACCTTCCGGACTATTTCTTTAGGGATAGCCTAGAAGCTGAGCCACCCTCTGCGCTGATCCACCGTGGTGCACACCTATGGTTCGTGTCTCACCTCCAGCTCTCCTGATCTCATGAGCCACCACTTTAGCCAAAGCCGATTCCAATTTTAAATCCAGAAATAGACTTGCATGATGTGTTAATCCTCCCTATGCCACAACAGAGCCCACCAGACTTCCTGCAGGAATTTCCAGCCTGGGCTAAAACTCCTAGTCAAGCCTGGGCACAGCTTTTGCAAAGACATCTAATTTACAGTGTCATGATGTCAAACGGCAGACAAAAATTTTATTATTAGATAATCTATTCCTGTTGTCCTCTTCCCTCACTGTTAGAAACAGGTGTTGTATTTCTAGGTTGAATTTGTTGAACTAGAGGCACTAGTCATCTGCTGTTAGATACCTTCTCCTATCACTCCCACCTTCACTGCGAGTGAGTTACCACTGAATATAGCTTTGGGTAATTAAAAAAAAAAGAAGCTTTTTTCTGTCATATTTCCTTACAATTTCTAATCATGCTCATTGCTCCCTGCAGACACTTTTCCATTTTTAACCCCTCATTTCCAGTAATTTGGTGGAATTTCAGTACTGAAGCACTGCCCTCTCCCTCTGCTTGCTGGATTACTTCCCTGCGTATTGAGGGATTGCAGTAGTCACCTCATTTATTGGACCTGCCCAACAGCTTTTGTCCTGTTGAACAGTCATCTCAATATCTAAGTCCTTCTCAGCTGCTGTTTTCCCAGAAACATCCCCCAGAGTGACCTACTTTCCTCCTCCCCAGGTGCACAATGTAGGTGGTTTTATTAAAATGCATGTTGTACAATTGATCTGTTTTTCACTGTGATCCAGATCAGCCAGTATAATTCCCTTATTCGTAATATCACTTACTACTCCGCTCACTTTGTGTGTTGTCAGCAAAGATTTTGTATTTTCTTCCAGATGCTGTTAAAATCCAGATTAAGGACCGTTCTCATTCTGGAGGATCCCTCACCCCGAGACACTCATCACCAAATTCACAGCGTCATCATTGTTGCCAATTGCTTTTTGAGATCCATCACCCATTTTAAATTAATTTAAAATATGTTTACTTGGCTTGGTACAAAGCTCATGTTTTCATCACAGTGTCCTGTGGTATCGGATTCCTCTCTGAAATCTAAAGACATTATACCAGCACAGTTACCGTCATCAGTATAATTTGTAATCAAATCAAAGGACCATATCAGTTTTACAAGAACTATTCCCATGAAATCATGCTAACTAGCATTAATTATGCTATTCCTTTCCTGCATGTATCTTGTAGCAGCCTCACCATGACTTTGCCTAGTATCATTTTCACATTAAATGGTCTATCATCATCCCACTCATCCTTTTAAAATACCGCAATAAGCTCCCTTGCTGGGAAGAAACTTGCAGGGAATTGGCATCTCTGAAATAATTCCCTGATGGAGCACAAATGAGGAGACACGGGAGACTTCACGATTTGGGACAGGCAGACCTAAGTTAATTTACGCTGGGCTCTAACATGGGTGACGCAGGGTGGTGGCACGTGTGTGGAGATCTCCAGCATCCACAATAACTGTCAGATGGGACACTGGTCTTACTGGGGTCTTTTTTGGGAACAGAGGGGCAGGATGGCAACAGTTCAGCCTTGTTTTGCAGACCTCTCCTGGGATGGGAGCTGTTGAGACTTGACAGGTCCCAGCCTTTTCGAAGACAGGGGAAGGTCGGAATTCTGATGGTAATAGGTCCTCTTGGTCACCCAAGTGCTACTCTGCGCCTTTGCCTCAGGACCAACTGTTTCCAAAATTTAGGTACAGCATCACTGAAATAAGTCTCTTACTGCAGTATAAATGAGATTTTTCTTGCTCCTATTCTAGCCATGCAGAGATCTTTCAGTTACTCAAGAAAAATACATTATAATAGAGCAAACTATTACTATTTTTTTACTGTCAGTGTTTGCTTCTCAACATTATCATTATTTAATTCATCACTGCGCTGGCAATTTTCCTGTACATTTTGGAGCATATGAACTCCTAATAATGAAAGGTCTAACTGTCTCTAGTTGTGTTAAGTGTGGTTAGACAAACCAAAAATAAAATTATTTGATATTCCAATAGCACGTATTCTCAATTACACTGTATCATAGTTTACAAGCTAATTCACTACCTCCAACAGCTCAGAATAACTGAATATATTTCAGCTGCAGCAATGGTACAGGGAAGAAAACAGATGTTGAATCCGGGACAACAAGCATGATCATGTTAGGAGGGAAACTTGCTGGGCTGATGAGAGTCTCTAAGCCACGTAAGCCAAACTCTTGCTGTTCTCAGATAGAGATGCAACATTTTTCACATTATTTCTTTCCTATTTCAGTCTCACCTTATTGATGCTTTGGACTAGTCTTCCCATTGCTTTTCAGGTTTGAATCATAGAATCATAGAACGGCTTGAGCTGGAAGGAACCCTAAAGATCACCCAGTTCCAACGCCCTGCCACGGGCAGGGACACTTCCCACTAGACCAGGTTGCTCAAAGACCCCTTGAATCCAAATTGCTTAAACTGATGCAAAGTCACGAGTGAACATTCCCATATCATCTTAGAATATGTTAAAGGAGTTTCACTTGCAAATCCACCTGTAGAAGATAAGCCTTCATCAGGCAGATTTAAATTTATTTGAGAGAGTCCGTGCACAAATCACTCGAGTAGTTAAACTGGTGCAGCTTTTGCTGATACCAACTTTTGCTCAATTTGTGAATGTTTAATAAAGACTTGGAGTCATCAAGTGCCATAGGAGTGAGAGGTTTAATTAATGTCAGTAGTGTAACATCACTTTGTGCCAGCTGAGCATCTACAGCTTGCTTTTGCTTTATTTTCTGACCATCCTTTAAACTATTGCCTGTGTTTGCTGAGTGTGGTGAACAGAACACTTCAGGCTTGGTGCCCAGATTAATTTTTTGTTGTTGTTGTTCTTTTTGTTTTAGTGCTTACACATAGGAGACGGGTCTGCAATTACATTTGTCTGATCTGTATCCATAAAAATAATGTGATTTAGATAATCACAAGGTCTGTTGGATCCTCAGCTCTGTTCATCCACAGAAGAGGCAAAGTGTGGGTTACAGGGTTTTCGTAAAATGTTTTCTCACTGTATTTCCTGGCTTATCTCGGTCGTTACACTCTCTAGCCTTTAGTCTGTCTTACTGTAAGTGTGATTGCAATGAGAACAGCTAATTACCAGAAGCTCAGTGTAAGAACTACACATTTTAGCCATTCATGACAGGAATCAAAATTTTGTCTACGGGAAAGCTTTACCCTGAATGTGCCTCAGTATGAAAGATGTAGTTGGCCTAGTAGAGAGATTTGGGATTATCAGACAATGTAGATTGTTTTATATGTGATTTTGTCACAGATTTGTTTTACCCTGCTATGCAATCTGCAAGATTAGCAGTAACCTCAGCTCATAGAGAACACAGTTGTCATCACCCACAAGTCATGCATGGTGCAAGGAGTTAAATAAAGTGCTTATCTAGGAAATAATTGATTAGTGTAGCAGGTAGGCTTAACAAATAAACATGCATGCTCTGTGCATGCAGCCATGCTGGCAAGGAATGAGGAAGGGAAAGAGATGGATGCACAAGATGAAGCAACAAACACAAACTACATGGTTTTAATGTTAATCCTGACATTCCACATTCAAACTGCAATCTGTTCAAAGGAAAGATTTTATATATTCATTCATTTGCTTTCCCTATCTTTAGCATTTCTAATTTTTGCTATCATTATTAGTGAAAAAGTCCTTAAGAACTTTCCCAGTCAGTCTCATTTTAATAGATGTGAAAAGCAGGGAGCAAACTTGTAGCTTGGTTATTCCCCTGATACGCCTTATAATTGAGAGGTAATTGTTAGCCAGATGCTTCCTTGGCCAAAAAGCTATTTTTTAAACCACAATGTGACAAGTTAGGCAGCAGGATTAGTTTATCATTAAATCCACCAGAGAATAAAGCTGTAATGATACAATTGCAATTAAGACAAAAGTGGGATTTCTGATTTTGTTGTCTTGATACAGCATTATCATTCGTTTCCTTTGGCAGACAAAGTGAAGACAAAACCACGTGCAACAGCTCCCTGTCACACAGTTGAGCTTTGATCGATGTGTTATGTATTCTTACCCTCATCCCTTCAAATCGTGACAATGCTCTTAATGGCCGCAGAGCTCGGAGAGTCCTGAGGGATTTAATGGGACCCATCTCAGAGTATCCAAGTGTATTGGCGACGAGGCTTATTAAAGAGACCTGAATGGAGACACAAAGCAGAAATCCAATCTGTTAATATCCTCCTGCTGTTTTCCTTCTCTTCCAACTTTCCTTCCTGGAAAGAAACAAATGGATAGTGGAACCACGGGAAAAAAAACACCCTTAAATGGAAGCCATTCAGTTAGACCAACACAGAAAAAAAAGGAGATTTTTTTTTTTTTTTTACATCTGTCCATATACAGAACTCTTACCCACTCACAAAACCTTCATTTCCACTTTAATGCAAAATATATGGATGGAGTTTCATAGTTGTCAGTTTTCTTCTAACTAAGCACACAGAAATCCTCTTGATGTCAGCTTGCACAAAAGTGGATGAGAAAGGAGATCATCGCTACAAAACCACTGCTCTGCGACGCCCATGCTCTAGGTTTCCTGTAAACTCCTCAAGGTGTGTGTATCTTCTACCGTTAAAAATATGAGTCATGTAAGTGTTACAATTTAGAGCTTTCTGGATGAAAGCACCTGTAAGATCTAACCATTTCCAGCAGAGATAAAAGATTTTAGAATTACCATTCAATTACTAATCTTAAACTTGCTGATTAGAGACAAGTCTTCTAGATTGCCAATAGATGTGACTTTATAGCACAGACTCTAAAGGAATGATATGCGTGACTCTGATTCTGAACTGTTTCTGCACAGCCTCTAAAGGAGAAGGAAACTTGACAGGTGCTCAACGTTGAGGTTCATACTTCTCAAAGACTATTTCTTTGAAATAAACTGCCTATTTCCAAATCTGCAGACAGCATGGAGGGATTCCAATGCTTTTCGTGTTCTCAATGCTTTTGTGGTGCCCAGCTGGTCAGAAATGTGGATGTTATCAGGCACAGGGCTGGAGTCTGGATGAATGGCAGTGGAGGTTATGGATCAGATTACCAAATACATGGAGCAATTGGGTGTTGCACGCTCAAATCAGTGCTCACAGCCCGAATTCTTACCGAGCAGGGAGTGAGAAACAAACATCTGTCCAACAACATAGATAACATGCCACTTTGCATGTTTTATTAAAAGAACTGAAATTAATTGCCACATAGTATGAAATCCTATTTTCTTAGGAAAAAAAAAGAGACCTATGCATACTGCCCGTCACAGTTCTCTTACTGCCATTTTACTTTAGCTGTTTTCACTGCCTCAGTATTGGATTGTCTCACACCCAGCTATGTGAGCGTGCAAAGCTTATCTGGAAGGAGTGTGATTCACTGCCATTCTAAAGATATCAGCTAAATCTAAAAACAAGAATTCTTCTACACTATGTAAAAAATAGATGTTTAATATAAAAGAAAAGCTTAGGCTCCTCCATGAAGAGAGACAGGCCTGGTGGAAAACCTTCCTTTTCATTTTAGGATGGGATGAATACTCTGAACCCCACTGCTGGCTGATGAGCCCAGCATCACCCATGAGGTCTGTGACAAAGCAGAATACGATGAGCCTGGTCCCCTAAGTCACAAGCTTGTGTCCTCCATGGAGCAACCTTTCTCCTGAATAGGCATTCATTTATGTACAAGTACTGTCTGCACAGCTAAGCATCTTTGTAAAACTTGCTCAATTTGTTGAATTATTTACCTATTGATGGCTTTACTGTCGCATAAGGGTGACAGCAAGACTAAGGGCAGGAGGTCTCAGAGACACCAAGGCTGGGCTGGACGCATCAGGCTGGATATCTGCCAAGATAAGGCAGCCCACCTCTGCGGACGACTACATGGGACAGAGGCTGACTGACAGGCTTTAACATGTCACTTTTTAACAAGGTGTGACACAAACTCACCTCCCGTGCACAGACTCAGCAGCTGATGCAGAAGGAAGGTCTTAATAAACACTTCTGCACTTTAGCAGTGAGTGTGCTAGAAAAACATCACGGTAGACAGGCAGACTGGAGTCAAGGTCTGATGTCTCAGGCCCCTGACACACTGGAGACGTGAAAGTCATCAGTGAAGCCTTTGCTTCGACCCCTAAGAAAGCAGATCTGAACCCGTGCTCTGATCATGCTTACAAGGTTATTTTAGAGTAACACACGCTTCTTTCACCTAAATCCTACTCAGCCAATGCTCACAGTTAAAGATGAAAACCTGAGTTTGACTTAAACCCCATCCTTTTGGTTTAAAAACCATCTTAAATCACCAATGCTTCCCAACTGAGCGAGCACCTATTTTCTGTTTTCCCTGTTTCTTACTAGCCTTGACTACATTCTGTATTCTGAAGCTGCATTAATGGTCCAAAGCCTTCTCTCTTTTCTTTCACTCTCCCCATTGACTTAATGTTCCCTAAATAATGAGAAAGGGCTGAAGGATTTGTATAATAGCAGTAAGCAATTGCACCGCATACTTATATACTAAAGCCTTTCAAATAAATCATCTTAAAACTGTAATATAGCTGGCATTATTGAGATCTCATGATAGGAATAATGCTGTGGCACACATTTCTGTCTTTGGTGGAAAGTTCAGTGTAGAAAATGGCCTTAACCCCACAAAACCTTGGGGCTTTCTATCCAGAAAAGATGATAGTATAAGAAAAAACACCTCGATGATGTCATGTTCAGTGATAAAAACCAAGATCTGCACACAAGATCCATTTGTGAAATGAATGCAGAGATTTGAAAGAAAATTAATCAAATACAGAATCACAGAATTGTTGAGGCTGGAAAAGACGTTTGAGATCATCAGATCCAGCCTATAGAGAACTCAACAGCTTTCTTTGCTGGCTTCACCCACAGTGACTGAAAATCAGAGCTTCTCAAGTTCTTCAGACTGCCTTGGTTCATGCATCTGCGTGCTTCCTCCCGCATCCCACATTTATGACCTATAACTGCCTTTTCTCTCAAGGCAGAAGATGTTCTGTTCAAATCCTGCAAGGCCAGACTTTGGATCTGAGCGGGTTACCATTTTCTTCAGAGTGCTGTAAATGTCACCCTGAAACACATCACAGGTGCTGTAGTCCTCCTGACACAGATTTACACAGCATTAGATATCTCTTCAGAGGATTAGGCCATGAAGCTGTGTGATATTTGGCAATGATTTACAAGACTGGGGTCAGAACTGAGTTTGCAACAACTTGTTTAAATGCTTGGATGTTGGTTTTGAAGGTATCCCCGTCAAATTTTATTTATAAGAGAATTACTAACGCAGAGACTTGGCCATTTGGATTTGATTAAAAGTGACCCGGAAGACTATTTTTAGGAAAAAAATCAAGCAGTTTTCAAAATTGGTGCTGACTGCCCCACATAACCACAGCAAAAGGTGAAGTCAGCTGTTTCTGTTACTTTTTTTCCCTCTTACAATGCTGTGCAGCCCAGAGCTGCACTAAGATTCTGCTTTGTGTTCTGCTTGGTATCAGAAACATGCTGGTACCCAGAAAAAACCTCCAGGGTCAATATAACCTCCATAATCACAATATGGCACACGTTTCCAATCCTTTCAGTATCTGTTTGTAAATAGTTTTATAGGTTTTTCATAAAAAATTACATCGGATGACCAGGAGGCACTGTAACGTTGTGGAGAGCAGGTGAATCCTACGGAATCACTATTGTCTGGAACCATTTCCCATAAAATGCACAACTTGCTGTTGGGCTTGAGCTTCCACCTCATCTTCACCTTTCACAGGGCATGTGTGATAACAGTTAAACTACAGGGTCTCTCATCTTCCTGCAGATTTCTTCTGACACAAGAAGCCTTACTATTATGTTTTCATTGGCAAATGCTCTGCTTCTAGCGTGTCTGTTGAGGGTCTTTCCAGAACCTGCTAGATCTTGCCAAGATGCTTTCACAACTTTGCATCTAAATCTTCCTTACCCTTAATTTAACCAAGTCAAAATATCCTCCATGTTAACTCTAGACTGCTTCTTATCACCTTGACTTGCTGTTCACTTCTCTGAAGTCCCCAGGACAATGTTGTCACCGGAATTTGCGATCTAGCATGAACCCCAGTGTACAACCTGGCCAGCAACAAGGATTTCTAGGGCGAGCAGTGGTCCTCATAAATCAGTGTATGCAATCCTGTCTCCATAGACATGAAAGGTAAATGTCTCACCGATCGCACGGGTTAGGATTTCAACCACATGGCAGCTCTTCCCTCTCGCTTTCCTCAGATCATCTCAGCACAGCCAAACAAAAGCCCAGCCTCAGTGCCGCCAGTGACTTCCCAAAATTTATGTGACCCTAAAAGACTGGTAACCGTGAAAGAATAAACATTTACTGCCCAGCTCAATGGTAGAACTTCCTGGCAAAGCTCAGGCTGCAGGCAAAGCCACGTTGATGTCACCTGCACGCCTTGGCTTCTTCTTGTTATTGTAGACAAGTAGGGGATGTTAACCTCTCCTTCTGGAATTTAGGAATTTTTTTGCCCCTCTTTGTTACTTGCTTTGCCTAGAGATATTTCTTTTCTACTTATCTATAAATACATTATATCTATAGATCTATAGACCTGTATTTCTGTATTTGTATATTCCTGCATATTTCTACATGCAAATTTATCTATATATTTTTTACAATGGTTTGTATGGCAGCCTCGTGGAGCTAGGTAAAGTGAGAGTTAAATGAACCAAATGGCTTTCATTTCTGCCATTTTCAGTGTTATGGACACAGAAGAAATACCAGCCATGGGGACTGCCAGACCTGTGGCTGGTGTTTTGAAAGCCAGCACCCTGTCACCTGTGTGGCTTAGTGGCATTAGCAGCAGGGGTCTAGAAAGCCCCACTGTTTTACATTCATATGTGCTTCCAGGGCAAAATCAAGAAGAACTAATGAGTTTAGACTGCAAGAAGACAGCAATCATCTCTGAAGGGAGGCTAGCCTCACTGATAACTGTAGAAAGTCATTGCTAATATGTTCTAATGAGTTTATTAATTATTTTGACTATAGTTGACCAAAAAAAAAAAATGTGCTGTTTAGGAATGAGGATTTTTTTTTCAGTAACTGCAGCTCTTTTATCATACTATTTCAGTGAAATGTTGTCATTCTTGAGAAGTACGACTCATGTATTAGTACCCAGGTTAGGTTCCCAGTGTGCTCACAGTAACTCATTAGTTAACAGATATCCAGCATTTTTTAGCTATTAGAATTGTTAAACACACAGCAGTAAAGTTATGCAGTTGGTATATATGTCTTCATTATCTGACACTGACTGAAGAAATCAGTGTTGTAAACCAGTGTAAACCCCAGTAAAGCTGTCAGAAGAGAATTTAAAGGCTGCAGAAAAACAAGTATAAAGTAAGAAGTGGAATAATGCAGCTTCTTTCCAGCACACACAGGGGAAATAGTCTTTAAGCAAAAGAGTACAGACTCTTTTTCCCAAGGAATTATTACATTTGTAACAGTAGTGGGGTTCCGTCCTACATGCATACATTTTAATACCATATTAGTAGCACGCACAGGCTCCCTAGCCATGAAATTATGCTGGTGGCCCTAATCCAAAGGGCTCAGTCTTTGGAAGCAGCATTTCGCATCAAGCTGACAAAGTTTCCTACAGCGAGTAGGTGGGTTTGAGCGGCAGTAGGGCCTGCTCCTCTCTTTTTCATGTTCCTTGCCCCCAGCCTGAAAGAATATCATCTCAGATAACCAGCGAGCATCCACAGGACCAAGCTGGAAGCAGACCCGAGCAGCATGTTACTCAGAATAAACCGCATTTTTGAATTAACCCCAGATCACCACCTAAATTAATTAATAGCAGAGCCCAGGGAAGAAGGTGTTCTGTCTGAGAAACAGTAAAAATCCTTCTTGGCTGGTATAAATCCTAAAACCCCTGAGAACAAGGAGAACCTCTACTAAATGTCTGCTGCAGCACACAGCTGTGAGCAACACCCTGCAAGCTGCTGTCTCGGAGAGAAGAGGAGACCTCCTTCCCACTTTGGGCAACAGCATATGTTTTATGCAGCTAGGGATTTCATCAAATTAACCCTCCTGTTCAAATTAGAGGGGAGGGAGCAGGCAAAAAAAAAAAAAAAAGGATATCCAAAAGGGAACACAGCAGCTGAGTTGAAAGCTCTGGCCATTTATTTAAATAAGCAGTTTCAGCTAATGCAGGTTCCTGGTGCTTTCAGATTGCTTTTTGTCTGCCCCAGGAACACCTGTGTCTCCCTTTCTAATTGTGCTTTTCAGTACATTTTTTAATATATGTTTTTTATATATTTTTATTTTATCACCTTATTATTTTTAAATATCTCTTTAGCCTTTCACTCTGACATCACATTTTCTGCCATACAGATGTCTAATTAGGATTGCACCTGCCAACCCACAAATCGCGTGTTATGAATGAAAGGCATAAAGTTAAAGGAAATTCTTAAAATTAGGGAACTAGAGAGAGACTAAGGTGACCTAAACCAAATTCCCACCTTGGCTACCTGTTTCCTTGAATCACAACCCTCACATTGAGGTAAAGACTACGAACTCCTGAGGGATGCTCTGGAGTTAGTCCATGCCATGGAGATGAAAGCACATCTGCAAACGAGTTAATGAACAGCTTCCCTACCCAGCAGCAGAGTTCATTGCCACTTGTGGAGTGCTCTCATGGTCTACACAAGTGCCTAGATTAATTATAAACAAAAATTATCTCCTGGAAAACCCGACGCTACTTGTCATAATTCAGGTTAGAAAAGGTTTTTACATCATCCACTCACGTGTTTTTTTTCTCCAGGACATTTCCTCTTCTTTTGTTATTTCTTTTTTGTTTGTTTGTTTCCCCATCTACTACTCAGACTAAGGCTGTGAAACTGTTAATATTCCACCTCTCAGCTTGCTTCCTGGTCCTCATGTCCGTGCTTTTTGAGGCAGTGTTTCCTTTTCAGAGGGCAGCCTTGTTGCAAACAGCATGTGCCACTCCCGTTGGCTTAAATGCTTTTAAATAAATCATTCCTGCATTCTAATTGCTTCCTGGTGAAGAACCTCTTTATGTCTTGCTGTTCTCTTAATCTGTCACCTCCTTTACACCTGCTTAGGCTTTTCTAACAACTCCAGTCAATTCCCAAGGCAGATGGCTGCAAGTCAAGAATTAAACCTCAGCTAATTTCTGAGGGCGAGTTGAAAGACCTGCTGCTGTGAGCTTATACCCAGTGAGACGGCAAACTGACTTATTGAACCGCAGTTTTCCCACCCTACCCTTTCCAAATGGATTTTCAGCTTGTCTCAATTCACCTTTTCGCTGCAGACACCTTCTGTGTCACATCAGTCAGCGCTGGGTGGGGACAGCAGAGGGACCACTGTACTTTTTGGGGACCACACAACACTCTTTGATCAGCCAAACCTTTGCTAAGACCCAAAGTCTTTTTCCAGTGGTGGCTGTGCGGGTGCAGCTTCCTTGAAAAGTCTGGTTTTTCTACCAGGATTGAAAGCAAAAGAATTTCTTCATCATCAACTATGTTCTGCTTCTCATCCAGACACCATACAGAGGCATCCTTGATTTAGGACAGCTGAAGAGGAAAGATATTCTGCCCTGAAAAATCTCCAAAATTGCGGTACAATTCATCCCAGGGTACCTTCTTGATGCTGAACGCTGTTGTCAGGAGTAGACGGGAATAGGCTTATTATTTATTATTTGAAGATAGCTTTATAATGCCAGGGGTGCGCATGGCGATTACTGAGAGAACATTTCCCTGAGGGCTCAGCCCCATCGACTCTGCTGCATTTCCATCCCAGCCTGTGGGAGCTGAGGTGCTGAGCTGAAAGCATGCTTATTTCCAGGCAGGATTAGGATCAATCCTATTTACATACGACATAATTTAAAGAAGGAAAAAAACCAACCAACCCAAAAAAACCCCCACAAAACAGAGAGAAAAATCTGTTTGGGCTGTTTCCACAAGGTGCTCTTCTGCATTTCCTTGACATATTCCGAATCAATACGAAAAATCCCAAGTTGATGTGGGAAATACGACAGTGTTATCTTGAAAATCACGTCTGTTCATTTGGATCCTTGAATCTAAATGATCCTTATATCGTATTGAATATGCTAGGACGGGGAAGTAATCTGAAGAATTATAGGATCTACGATTTCTGCCAGAAAGGACAATGGCAGAAGTACCACAAGAAGCAGATCTCATCTTCAAGCACTTACCACAAGCAGAAGACCTCATCTTCATTTGCCTTAGCACCCCAAAGCCACTCACACAAGCACAAGAGGCCAGCACAAAGTCTCCACACCACTGAGACACAGCTTTCAAGCTTCATCCCAATTCCTTTGATCTCTCTCCCTACTAATAAAGCATCCCTGACCCCTCCATAGGCTGCTTCTCTCTTTTTTCTTCTTCCTTCCACCACCTCTTGGCACTAATCTCTTGAGCTGTGCCCAGTCATCCTGGATGGAGCAACATGGTGGGAAGCTGTTTTTTTTTGATTTAGAACAGTTGGAATTGCAAAGTTGCTGGTCATCAGGAACTGTAGGACAATCCTCCTCTGTCCCTGCAGAGCGTGTGGGACTCTGGGCTGTTAAACACCATCCACACATCCCTCCCAGATCTGATGCTCTGTGCAAAGGAGAACATCACTCTCTAAGGAATTTGGATGTTACCTTCACAGCAATGGGAAGGGCCAAGCAAGATGCATGTAGGAGCTCCAGGGTTTTATTCATTATTTTTTTTAAAAAAAAAGTTCTTCTAAAACAGGACATTGAAATGTGCTCCACCTTTAAATAACTTCAAGAAGTAAAACTGACTGGTAAGCCTAGTTCAGTACCATCTGAGTTGAGAGGGGTTTTATACGCCACTTTCAGGAGTTGAAATTCTCCCTCAGAAAATCTTCAGTAGTTGCAGTAATTCTTCGTACTGCAACAGTCTCACAAGGTGTAGGCAGGCAGTGAGCTACACTTACTGCTGGACTTTCCTCCTCACCTCCATTTATCGCCCCTTCCCCTCCAGAGAGCTGTACCCACTCTTGTCTGAAACAGAGTTTGTGCTTCTCTTGGGCAGAGCCCAGTTGGTCTCCCTTTAGCATCTACGTGGTAACTAACATGATGTTCAAACCAAGACAGGACAAGACATTTGGATGTTTTTGCATGTCTTATGTTGAAATAAAATGTGGGCAGGCAGAAGGGAGATTTACAGCCTCGGCTGACCTGCTAACACACGTTAAAACCAATTAGCTCATCTTCATGTGGAATTTCTTTTTTCACTTATCCTGAATTAGTCAATATGTAGTAAATGAGTTTTCTTTTTCTTTTTCTTTTTCTTTTTCTTTTTCTTTTTCTTTTTCTTTTTCTTTTTCTTTTTCTTTTTCTTTTTCTTTTTCTTTTTCTTTTTCTTTTTCTTTTTCTTTTTCTTTTTCTTTTTCTTTTTTTCTTTTTCTTTTTTTCTTTTCCTTTTTCTTTTGCTCCCTGGATTCTGGGGAGGGATTCTCTTTCCTATTAATTATCGGGGAAGTTTTATGCCATCAACAGAGGCCCACAAGGATGTGCACTGAGACATTTTTAAAAATCCCACATGAGCAATTGCTTCGAGGAGCCAGAAAAAAAACAGTCAAAAAACAAACTCAGAAATAACAGTACTCTGTGGTAATTTGTGGATATCAAAATAACTTACACAGAGCACCAATCAGCTCACTCTTAAGATGTTTCTCCAAGTGACAAGCTATTTATTTTTACTTCACCTCTGCTGTATTTCTGTCATTCTGTTCCTGTGTGCTTTTCTAAAAAGATATTAGATGAAACTTGCATACTTTTTAGGATAATTTCCCAAGAATGTGAGTTGGATTTAGCGCTGTTTGGGAAGAACTCATTACAGCAGATTGTGTAATTACTGGTAAAGCAAACAGAAATCACCTTGCTAATCAACAGGGAATACAGATGGGAAAAAAAAAAAACAATTAAAGCAATCATAAGCCATCAATATTTACTTCACACAGCAAGTCTTTAATTGTCACTTAAAGACAATCCAACACAAGGACATAATTTAATTCAATTTAATTTTTAACTAGGGACAGAAAGACTGTTTTAAATTGTTCATCTCAAACTCAAAGATTATTAGCTGCTTCTTAACTGGCAGTGAAGTATCCAAAGCAGAAGTCTTACAGCAAGTGCTTTCCAGGAAACTATCCTGGAAGATGCAATATCTGTATTTTTTTTAAGCATTCAGCGAAAATGATGGCTCATTTAATCACTGAACATCCACGAGCAGTGCTCAAACAAGCAAACAGGAAATTTGGCAGCAAGCAGGAAATCTGGAGAGCTGCTCAACGGGGAGTACAGATCTCTAGGTACAAACTCAGCAGCTCCAGGCAAGCCCCAGAAACACGCCGTGCTATATACAAAAGGCATGGAGGGGGTGTGTGAAACGTACATATTATTTTACTACTGTAAAATCACCTGCAAAATCCTGCCTAATGAACTTGTTGAATGACTCATGTGAGATGTTTGGCCTCCAAACCCATTCCTGAGCCTTGCCTTAACTATTTTGCAGGAGGTTTTATTGCTGAAAGCTCTTGTGAGCCCTTGTCTCCAAGTGGCAGAGAAGGCTCTCTGGGAAGAGATGGCTCAGCTGGAGAGAAACTGGTGGGGGCACCAAGCCAAAATTGAGATCTAGATATGATCCTCCCCTCCCTGCTGTTGGACATAGCATTAGCACCCATGGCCGGAGATGGCTGAAGCGGGAGGAGGCTGCCAGCATCTCTAAAAGAGTAATTGCTTAAGAAAATAGCTTTTCCCCAAGTATCAAATCTTGAAAGATGAGATGATCTTAGAAAGAATTGGTGGAGAAACCTTCATCCTCCCTCATCTCAGAAGTCAGAATATGACAATCAGCTTTTTTTTTTTTTAAGCCTGGATTGGGGATAACTTTTGGTCAATTAAATTGAACCCAAAAGCTGCAAGGAAGGTGATGGTTTTGTGGTAATGGACTTTTGCAGAGAGATGACATTATTGCTCATATAAGAGGATTTTTCTGTGTATGCCATGGGCAATGAAACTTGGCTGTGACTTTTTCCTGAGCATCCTTATTAACAAATTAGGGACTTTACAACCCTCTCCCGAGAGTTTTCTCATGACGGATTCTGTAGGGTACTGGTCTCTACCTTTTGCCTTGAATACACTATTAGCAAGTGAAGAAGCTGTTGACTGCAACACCTCCAGTCTTTGAATGCTGCTAAGCTCCAGACTGATGCCTTCCCTGAGCTGACCACCGCAACGGAACAATCCACCCTCTGTCAGCAGAGACTGGGACATAGCTCAGAATTAATTGGCTGAAGCTCAAACGAGATAAGCTCAAGATAATATTTATAGGTCAGAGGAAACAATTGAAAGGAACACCAAGCATGACACCAAGCATGTACAGCCAGTGGAGTTTATCTGCCCCTTGTTTTAAGCCCCAACTGTCGCAGGACATGCCTGGTTGAGAGCAGTTTTCATAACCATTGGTTTTGAACGCCGTGTGCCTCCGTCTCTGGCCAAGTTCAGACGGTTTAATCTGCTTTGTACAAAGAGGTTTTGATTGCCTGAATGCTTGAAAAAAATATCTATTCTTTGCAAAAATATTTGCCTGTGCACCCTAGCAAAGGGGACTGTGCATAAACACCATTCCTGATGGTGATAGTGAGGTCTGTCTACACTTCATATATACCATGGTCTCTGCTTTTCCCTCATATCAGTGTATATTAATACTATAGGTGTATATGAGTGTATATTAATACTATAGGTGTATATACTATAGGGTGTTTGTTCAGTATATCCAAATTTCAGCAGACATCTAAGACATTTCCCAAGTGTCCTAAACTGAAATAAGCCTGTATTTTCTCATTTGATTACTCATTTTGCCCACCCTACCAAAGAAATCTCCTGCAGTGTTGTTGATAGGACTTTACTGTATTGTGATGTATTTAAAAGCACACTCTTATGGTTTTGCTACACTAACACACTTTGAGATGCAGAGAAGCCCATTATAAGAGATCATCCTTTAGGGATTCTACACCCAGCAAAAATAGCTCTCAGTTTGTGGATTACTGGGTGTTTTGATGTTCAGGCTTTGCAAGACAGAATTTTCTTTAGTAATCCACAATTGTCAGATGGAGCCTTTGCTGTTCCACTGGCCCAAATCAATGCCAAAGGTCTTTCACAAGGCACGCTAAGTAAAAAAAACACCAAACAACAACAACAACAAAGAACAGGAAAATCAGCAGCGATATGCTTATACCCCCTCTGGGTTCTCTTCCTATTTAGAAATAGTGAATACTTGCAAATTTTGAGCTGGTTTTATGAATTATTCACAACAGAAAAAGAATTCTGAGTTGCATTTATACAATAAGAAAACACAGATGATGGATGGTTTCACATGTCCAATGAAGCCATTGCAGCTTGAATTTTGAATACCGATACCAAACTGCTAATGAATGATTTGCAGATCAGGAATTTTTTAAGTGAATAATTTTAAACAAATAAATTTGAGAAAAATCAGACAAATGGTTCATCTGCTTCTTTTAGAGAAGCTAATTCACCCATTCACTCCCTTCTGCAGCTCAGTTGCAGTGATTTGGTTCTCAAAGGACCAAAAAGAAAATGTAAATTGAAGTAAAAAGTGCGCTGGAAAAAATGATAGCATGTTACTCTGTCAATTCAGGGTAGCAGGGTGTGTGAGCAATAGGGTAGGAGAAGAGCATCTGCTAAACCGTCTAAAAATATAAAACCAAGTTCTCATAATCCACATTGGGAAATGACTTTGGAGAAAAGAATGGGGCATGGGGAAAACCTTTGTTCATTGAGAACACTAAAGGGCAAGAGATTTCCTAGAGTCAATCAATAATTGAAACATCTCAAGTGTAGAGCAACTTCTTGGTTAGATTGGGAGCCTGCAGAAACAGCATTTCAATGTGGGTTAAGAAAACAAAAAGCTCTGGGTCAGTAAGAAGGCTCTGGGGCAGATTTTCCGAGTCCCAGAGGATTGTGGTCCCCTTCCCCCCATAGCACTGGTTTACGCTATATGTGCTCTGGGTATGTGGCAGGGCAGGTGAAGCCCTTCTCCCCAGCCCCCCTGTGTCTGCCTCTACATTCTGTCATTATACTCACAAACCCCACCACCAAGAGGCAAACGTAGGTAAATTTTGGAGTTACACGGTGAATTGCATTCTTGTGCAGTTTCTGTTCCAAAGGTGGGTTTTGCAAGGAGGACAGAATTTAGCTTAGTTTTTGGTCTTCTCTCTTTGGTATGAATTAGACGTCATGCTACAAAGTATGTATTTCTATTAATTGCGGAACTCATTTCAAACCGGTAACGATGCATCAGAGATTCAAACTGTTTCAGTGAATTCATTGTGTAAACTGTTGCTCCTGTCAGGAAGACTCCTACTTACAGTTGTGACAATATTCAGTCCTCACCCAGCTATTCTAAGTCGCTCCTTAAACCAATAACTCCAATAACAAACTCCTCGAAGTCCGCATAATACTCTAGGTGAGTCCTAGTCCCATTTCATAGATGGAGAAACCAGAAAGGAAAAGCTATGTCACTCAACCTAAACCACAGCAAACACAGTTTTCAGGGTTGGTCTATAACTTAGGAACTGGTGGTTTCCAATTTTGTGGTTAGATAATTAAAAAAAGCCTTCCTCTTCTGTTGAGGCTAATCTGTGAAAAATGAGCGCCTTCCCTTTAAGAGGTTTCCAAGCGTGTATGCAAAGAGGAATTCATGACCTACAATTTGTGTAAAGAACTTCCTTTTCATAAATGAATTTATTAAAGTTCTGGAGAAGCTTCCAAAGGCTCTGATCCAGCAGTGCACTTAGACATGTCCATAACTTCAAACAAGTAAATTGTCCCATTGAAGTGCTTTCCTGGACTGGGGCCAAAGAAAGTGCAGTTCTCCCCTGAGTCAAGGTTCAGATGTAAAATAGAGAAAAATAATTTATCAAAAGTTTAATAAGTTACACAGTCATGGCAGAGCTCTGCCAGACTTGCACATTAATTCCTCAAGCTAATAAGAAACGGCCTCAGGGAGATAATTGGCTCCTTCTTGATATGCTGTGATGAAATGTTAAACCTCATCTGGAGGATGCTGGCTTTTCCTGAATTTGGCAGATCCCACATCCAGGTAACGTGAAACTTTCGAGACGACATGCCTGATACTAGCAACACTCCTGGAGCACGAGCTCCCTTTTGTTCAACTACTACTCGCTTTTAAGGATTATCCTCGTAGGAAAAATAGGCATTGCGATATTTACAGTTTTGGAGTATTTTGTAAAGGTTTTGTAATAGTGAAATCACTTTGACAAGAGGACTATTCACACCTTCTTCTGGACTCCTTCGCTGGTAAATACTTGGGAGATGGTACTGAACATACTGTTACATGCTGCTGGCAGCCTCGCCGGGAACCTGCGCCAAGGACAGCTTCTCTAATCTGCTGAAAGACTTGTGTGTGGGGTCATGTGCGGAGCAGTCGGAGGTAACCAGACCTTGTGCTAGTTGGGAGTGTGGAACGAGATGTTAAATGCTAAAAGAAAGCGTGAGTTCCCGGGGACGAGAAGGGAATGTGACTAGAATTAGCAGGGTGACACCTCTACGTAACGACACAAAGAGGTCTTCTCCGCCCTGGCACGCTGATTCCTGGGGATGCACCCTCGCATATCAAGACCTCCTTCGGGTTTCGCCTAGGGTTGTTAACTCAGAATCAGAGTGACAGCTGTCATTTTGCAAACCCAGAGCTGCCAGACTTAACAGCTGACTCTTATGCCTTACAAAATCCAACACAAGGAGCATCGTAGTTCCAAAACGATACTTACATCTACAATCAGGAAGTCCAGCCAGCACCAAGCATTGGTGAAATACTTCTTGAAGCCATAAGCCACCCACTTCAGGAGCATTTCCAACACAAAGATGTAAGTGAATATTTTGTCAGCATATTCCAGCATGGTTTTTATGTTTTTTCGGTCTTCAAGGTAAATATCTTCAAAAGCCTGGAAGTACAAAAGACTGATTAAAAAACGTCTCCTAAGCTGTGTTGGAAAGCATCTGTGCTGCACTGCAAGTCTGTAGATTTATTTGCTGGGGTATCATGTACCGTCTGTGATTTCTGACATATTTTAATGTTACCATCAGAAAGAGTAGAGAGGCACAAACAGAACTGAGAAGTCCCTGCCCATGGCAGTGGGATTGGAAATAGATGATCTTTAAGGTCCCTGACAACTCTATGATTCTACGACTGACCCTAACCTAACAGGGATCTGTTCAGCTTCCCCTAATGAAGGACACATGCTTAGCCACCTCTCTCCAGCCTCTACTGGCTGGTCTGACTAGGAATCCTTTGACTGTAACAAGAGCTTAAGCACCCCAAATTTGGGAACATGAGTCTGTGAGCAGTGTGTGCCTCCCACACTGCCCGAGGGCATCGTGCCTCAGCTCCCGTCGGCTGTGCCACTGCTGTCACGGCACCTCAGGTGTCCCAGGGCATAGGACTCCTGTCTTTGGAAGGCAGAATCTGACCTTTGCATTTAGTCAGATATGTCTTAGCGCTAACGATGACAAATTGGGTTATTAACCTGCCTGTGTTACAGAGCACCAGAGTTCTCTGGCTTCTGTTCAGCCATCGCATTTCAGGTAGCTACAGATATCTGCCTCAAGAAATGCTCATTATTATTCACTTAAGAGAGCAATTATGTTTTAAAGGTCAAGGTATCTATCTACCCATCTCATCTGTCTCTCTAACTGATCTTATCCAGAGCGTCATCAAAGGACTTTCAGTATCTGTATCAAATGCAAGCAACTTAATAACCCCTTTAAAATATTTAAGATATAAAACAATATGCCCACTAAAATGAAAGAAATAAAGATGTTCCACAATTTAGCTTTCACTTCATAACATACATCAAATAAAATGCAGGAGCCTAGCATTAGGTTTGTACATATACAGCCCACTGTGGGGTTTCTAATTCAAGCAGTGGTTACGGTCTGTTTCCCAGCTGCTCTAGTGACTGTCACTACACGAGAGGCTCCCGTGTCCCTGTAACCTGGAAAACCCAAGCTTTGACATATTACTCTCATCCCATCATGTGGCCCAGAGTACTTGGCAGCAAGAAACAACATCATTTGAGAGGGCCTGTGCTAATCATCTTAATTATCTGCATTTACATATTTCAAGATCTGTAGCTACTTTCTGAAGAACTTCAAAAAGTTAGCAAACACCCAGTGCCTGGAGATACAAGAAGTGTGTTACTTGTCACTCAAGCAGTCACACTGCTCGTTTGCCTGCCAGGGAACAGTAATTAAACTGACAAGAAAGCTTTGGCAGCCTGTGCCAAAGCTTGTCCATTTGTCCCCACACTTAGGGGTGACGTTTTCACTGCAACTCAAGCCCCTATCTTGCCTTCAAAAATGATATTTCAAGGGTGTGAAAGAGCTGTTGGAGAAAGCCACAGAAAACAATACACAGAGAGACTGACGTTTATCGCTTCTTGTAGGGGCTCGCTCACTTTGTCAGATGACTTGCTGTACTTTGCAACTACTGCGAAAATAACAACAAACTATTTAAAGTGATTTCCTCCTCTCCCTCCTTTGCTCTCCCTATTTTCTACTAACTTGCCAGAAAGTGCATTTTATTTCGTTCACTAAAAGCACACTGTGAGTCAGGAAGTAGCTTAATAAGGGATGAAAAATGTGCTACCTGAATGCCTCAGCTGCACTGTACTTCTGCCCGAGCTACTCAAATGAAAAAACTCTGCTGCTGTGAATTTTTTCACAGTGAGAACGGATGAAATATTTTCAATATAAAACGTCATTAAGGGCTATTTCCCCTGCTCTGCTTTGGGTGGTAAAAAAAAGAGTTAAACAGGATACCTGCAGTGTTATCCACATTTACTGTTAAAACACAGGGTCCCAGTTTGGGTGCTTACAGCTTAAATGCATAAGAAGAGGGTTTGAATCTTTTGCAGTAAGTTATAGGTATATTCTGATGGTTTCACTACCACATACAAATATATACTAGCTTTTAAACTCCCTTAAGAACTTAAAATATCCCAGGTTTGTAGTCAGATTAGCTCAGTTTTTGGAAGCGCTCACCACAGAATAACAGAAAAGTCAATGTTGCCTCCAACACTCCCAGTCCAAATACTGAAGTGTAGAGCTGATACGTGAGAAAATGCAGCATAATTTGCCCTTAAACAGAATTGCTCTGGCTAAATTGAAAATCACAAAAAGTAAATGAATGCATGCCTTGAAAATTAAATGAGATTTATGTTGCAGTGTTCAGTATCTAAGGCGCTTTTAATTACATATGTAAGGAAGTGTACTCATCAAAAACGTATTATAGCAAGTGACATGCCCCCTTTAAAATGTGTTAAAAAATTAACATGTTGATTCTCAAACTGGTGCAAAAACTGTCAGACTCCATTGATTTCAGCAAAGCTATGACAGTCTTCAGCAGCTGGCTATTTATCCAAGTTTCTTCAGCCTCTTGTTTTTCATAATAAAATAAAATGGCCTGCGTGAAATTTCAGCCCATCCCTGGTGGACCTGGGGAACAGTCCATCCCTTTCCTTTTTTGCATCAACATTTATGCACTTCTACCTTCTTGTGTCCTTGTAGAGACTTTCTTTAAACTACATAAATCTCATACTTCAGTGTTTTCCTCTTTTTTTTTAGGCCACTGACAATTTGTGTTTCTCTCCTCTGGACTTTCTTCAATTAGCCCATGTCTTCCCCAAAGTGCAATGCCCAAAGCTGAAGCCAGTGCTCCAGCTGAGGCCTCCTCGATGCCAACTGGAGTGGAAGAACATGTTTATTTGTACAGCCCAGTGGGCTGTCTGGCCTTCGTGTGGTGCCATGATGTAGTTTCTCCTATTTGTTGTCTATTCTTTCTCCAACTCTTCTTAGCAAACCTGCTACCTTACCAGTCATCCTGCATCATGCCTTTTTTTCCCCATGATTATTCTTGATGCAGGCACCTTTCTAAGACAATTTTTCCTCCCGACCTCCAGAAATACAGGGCTAATCTGTCCAAACATGGCACTGCTTGCATATTTAATAAGCATATTACTTATTCCACCATGGAGGAGAAGATCAGTGGTCACCAGACTAAAGCCTGGAGAACTCGTGATATGCCGCTTTGCTTTGCCCAGATAAAAACTGGGAGAGATCCCACCAACTTCAGTGATATTCCTGGCATGTAAACATGCAACATAAATATGTGCTGCCATTGCTATGAAGAGCCCAGGCAGGGATGATAATACAGAGAGGATAAACCAGTACGCAGTGGGACCTCAGGAGGCATGGATCCCTTACCAGTGTCCTGGGCAATGACCAACCACCCTCCATACATACAAGCCCATTTGGATGCAAATAGGAGGTTTAAGGTGCAGTGGTTTAAGCTGAGGTGTATTCAAAACACAACAGGCACCCACTAGCTCCATGTGTAACACTGATCGCATCTTTTAATGATGTTGCTTTGTTTGTCACAAAGTGTGTTTGATAAAATAAAAAAAAAAAAGCGCCATCCCTGAAGCAAAATGCAACCCTCCAGATGGGAACTACCACAGAGCAGTAGTAACTATGGGATGGGATACTTCCCCAGCCTTAAGGATTTGCTTTTCAAAGTGTGTGCACATCATAACTTCATTTTATAACAGAAGAAAGTCCCCCACCATATGGTACAGGCAGGTGGAATTAGAAAAACTGAAGACCTGGTTTAGCCCCAAACTTATTTTGCTTTGAGAAATGATCAGTAAGGGCTCATAAGACCTTAGAGACAACTAAGTGGAGAACACCTTCTCTGAGAACCATTTCCACTTTTAACCAGTCAAGAAATCTCATTAGATTTACCAGGGCTCCACTGCTCAGCAGGATCATGAATATGATGAAAGTTTCAAACCAGTTGTGTTCGACGATTCTGTAGCAGGTTTTCCGCAGCCTCCACCAAATTTTGCCTGGAAATTTTGTGATGTCCACCGAACAGCATGGGAAGAATCTCACACAAACTGAAAAGGAGCAAAATCCAAACAAAACATTTGTTAAAAAGCCCATTTAAGTCTTAAAGCTGCAATAAGGAGCAGCTGAATCAGATTTTTTTCTAGCAATAAGCTGCTGGATGGAGTCTTTGCTCCCTGGTCTTTCTGACCAACCTCTTCTGCTCTGCTTTCCATTTCCCCCTCTCTCTCCTCTATTACAACACATTCAAAATCACTTAAAATGTGCACCAGTGATTTCTCCCAATGAATTTTTGGATACAGAATATATTGGCCATGAGTCACCAGTGCCCTAGGTCAATCTCATTGTGTTGGCTGAGCTCAGGCAGCGTCCCTGATCAGGACTAATGACTCTAGCAACACTTTCTACATCCTTCTGAATGGAGGAAGGATATTTTCTTGGTACTATAATACCACTAGAACTACTGATTAAAAGTGGTGATCTGATGAAAGGCAGATGAGGGGAGGAGCTGCTACGGTGCAGATGGGACCAATGTTCTGAAGAGACTCAGAAAGCAAAAGCAGGAGCAGATTTTGATCTCTTGGATTCTCATAAGCTTAAACAAGGCATTAGAACAACTTTGGGAATATATTTAGGTGGTTAAATCCCCTTTCATGTCAGCATAAATTTGGATATCCAGTCCACAGCAGGTTCCCCGTAAGTGTGCCACAGCACCTTCTGACCTTAGTGACAAATACTGTGTGATAGTTAAATGCTGTGGCCATAATGGGGACCACACAAGGATTTTTGATAGGCAAAACCATGGCTATTTTTAGTTTCATTTGTTATAGCAAAAGGATATTTTCATGGCTAATGGACAGACCTGTCTCTCCCATTTGTAAAAAACACCATGTGCTGGGTAAGAACTTAAAATTGCATGAGAGGACACCGTGGTAGGCAGGACTTGTCCTTCTCCAGGCTGGCCTTTCAGCCTTAGGTCAGATAAGTTGACTCAAGTTTCACAACGTTTGTTGGTGAGAATAACAGAAACTAATTTATTTTTAAAAAGAAGTTAATTTCCAAAAAGAAACTAATTTATTTTCAAAAAGCCCTACATTTAATCCACGTGTTACATAGAAAAAGACTTAGCTATGGAGCTTTATTAGTCCTATCATGAGGCAAAAAACCCACAGGCCAACTGCTTCCATAGCTGAAAGGTGGCCAAGGCCACTGACACGCCTTGAAGCTTACAACAACTGCTTGGAAGTGACAAGGGAGGACATCTCGCTATGGTGAAGTAATGCAATGTTGCTGCAAGTAGAAATAATATTTAAGCAAGGAAGCTTGGGAAGGAAAGAGGGTGAGTGCCAAGGTTACGCAGACAGCAGATGCTGCTAATTCAAGGTGGCATAACTGAGGCGCCTGAGCTGCATGTGGTATGCAAGGAGATCAAGTGCAACTCCTAGGACGCCAGGATTCCCAAGCAGCTGGAAGTGGGGCTGTGCTGGCAGCAGGCTCTGCCAGGAGGAAGAGAGCTGCTAAGTCTGCTAAATTTTTATTATCCCAGATCCCCGGTACAGAGCAGTAGAACCGTAGGATGTTTTATACACAAACGACTTCCAGAGTTCCCTTTTACCTCACATTTCTGAGATTTCTGTTCTGTGTAGGCTCTTGGCTGTACAAGGTTTTGGTATGGGACTCACTACAGCATTTACATAAAGGTAATGGGGCAGTGGTGCAAGGAACCACCTGTCTTCTAAACGCCTGCATCACACGGGATCAGGAAGACCAAAGGCTTGCGCTCAGATCCCTCATTTGTCAAGTGAACACCCTAATGAGCAGGTCTGTTAAGCAGAAATGCCCCTCCATACTGGAAGTAAGCAGAACAAACTTTCCACAAGCCTACCTTGTTCCTATAAGCAGTTTCACTTTGGAAAAAAAAAAAAAAATCAGCTTTTTTTTTCTGACTTAAAACATTTGTCCAGAAACTTTTCCCCCTTCTCTCCCTAGTTACTTCCTAGACCTACACTTGGCTTTTTAGTCTCTTTGATGAATGCCTAGGCTGAGCCAGTAACAGGTGTGACGTGCTCTGTTATGCTCTTAGAGAGCAGAAATGCTCTGTGAGTACTGATGGAAAAGGTTAGGATCTTCCTGGAAGTGTCCTTCCCCACCGTATGGCAGTTGGATGAATCATTCCCTGGAGGAGTCTGCTTCTGTCTTTCCACTACACAGGGAGCCTACATGATTACCTGAGCCCAGGCACAGCTAAAATTAGGGGATCACCTTCTAATCAAACGCTAATGAGCAGGGCACTGTGAGTTCCAAAGTCACTTCACTTGCGATGGAAAAAACTTATAAAATGGTAAAAACAGGCTACTGTTATTTCAGACATCTTCCATCTGATAATTTGCAAGTACAGGGAGGTATTTTTAAAGACAGAAAGCCAGTTAAGACCACTAATCTTTTTTTTTTTTTTTTTTTTTAATGTTCTGTGATGGCTTTCATGCAATTCCAATCTGAAAAATAAAAGTCCTAGCTACTGACAGTAATACCTTGAAAAATCCAAAATAGCTTCTCAGATGAGTCAGCCCCAAATCACAGTGCTCTTAAATGCCATGCTTTTGATTGGGCCCAATTCAGAAATGTTTAGACCAGATTTTGATACAATTGTCAATGTCAAGTAGCCCTTCCGTGAATAATCATGCTGGCCGCAATTCAGATGAAATGCCATTTTAACTTTTCATAAATCAGAGAGGAAAAAAAAAAAGAAAATGGAAAGAAAAAAGAAACTGACCACAAATAGGTCTTTCAATGAATTAGTAATTCATTGTATAGTATTCTATTTCCATTTCAAATTTTCCGATTTCCCTCACTGACTGTTATTTCTGGACTGTGCTTTTCTGGACTTTCTTGTAATGCTGGCAGCCTACTGTTCTGGTGACCCTGATCAAGCTTAAATGCTGAATTAGAAGCTTCATTAATTCAACCAAAAAAAAAGCTTACCTGACCTTGGTGGGCATTCTAATAGCTTTTTGCTTTTTGGATTTTTTTTTTCCATTTCTATGAAATCAAAACATCAAAAACCTTCCAATGTGTCTAAGGTGAGACACATTAGACTTGGTGAGGATCTGAGCAACCGTAACTGCAGCTGGCAGGTGGTCAGCAGAGCCCGTCTTCAGGTTTTGAAATCTACTTTATCCACATGAAGAAGACTATTCATTAACACCTTTTAGCACAGCAAGTGTCAAGGCAGGAATAAACCCTTTGGCATTTCTTACAACAGCATTACTCATACTGCCTTGTCTAATAGATTTGTGCTACCCTCCTGAAATCAATGCTAGTTAGGAACAGGTTGTGCAGAAGAAGCTGTCCACTTTGTGATTTAGGCAGGACTCAGTTTTGCCACTGTAATTAACATTGGGCTACGTGTTTTTTGAGAGCAGACTGACTCATTTCCACCATGGCCTTTTGGGTAGTAGGTCGCTGCTCAATGGAAACCCAGAACAGCAGGAAAAAAACCTCCCCAAAGGGTCGTGTTATTTGCTGGTAAATCAGCTGTAGAGCTGCATCACTGGTCAACTTGTCCAAGAACATCTGTTATCAATTCACATTTTAAGATTACACACCATTTCTCATGAAACAAGAGATCCATTTACCAAGAAAACTTTCAAACTGCACTGGTATACCATTATATTATTTACTTTCTGTTTGTTTTTCATAACAAGGGAACTGTTCCCTTCAGTCATACCGTTTGGTCCTCATGTGTTGCCTGATCTAGTTGAGAGGTGTCCCTGCCCATGACAGGGAGGTTGGATTAGATGATCTCTAAGGTCCCTTCCAGCCTAGGCCATTCTATGATTCTATGATTCTATGATTAAAGTGTGCTATAGCACAATCACAAATTGCAGATTAAAAAGTTTCCTAAACCACAGCCTCCACTGCAGGTGTGACAGGAAAAGCTCTTACTTAAGCATCTGCCACAATGATAAATAAGTTCCAAAAAAAAAGAAAAAAAAAAGAAAAAAAAAAGAATTTAAAAAAAAAGGTAAGAGGAAATTTAATTCACAATGTATTTTTGTAAATATTCCTTTGGTTCCACATTCATATTTTCTTGTCTGGTGCATTATAATCACAGAACTGTTAGACCTGATTGCATTACCTTTGTGCACTGGGGAAAAAAATCTCTTCATAAATTTGGGAGCTATACTGCAAACCTTCCTCCTGCATGTATGACTGACAGCCAAGCCTATTTTTTTCAGGCTTTTGGGTAAGGACTTGACAAATCCACTGCTCATTCACACCAATATATACATACAAATTTACATAAAATTGGATAGATCAGGTTGCTGATTTGCTCCAATAAACCAGGAAGACCAATTAATTTAATCTACACTGTGGTTCAGTAAGTCTGATATCCTGTGTCCAAACCGCAGCAATTCTGTTACTGGCTTTACAGCAGTTCCCAATTTTGGGGACATTCATTTTTAGGAAAAAAAAAAAAAAAAGAAGAGAAGACAATATTTTGCTTAGCTTTGAATGCTGGTTAAAGCATTGCTTGGTTTGACACAAAGAAAATACAGCTTCCTCAGCATAAACTCAAGCAGGCAGGTATTCATAACTTAGTGTTTTTATATATATATATATATATATATATATATATCTGCCAAGCTGGGTTTCTAATGACCTAGGTGTGCCTGCCAAGCTGGGTTTCTAATGACCTAGGTGTGCATGCTCAAGCAAGACAACAAGCCTGGCTGTAGTCCCTTTGCAGGACTCCAGCTATTGCCCATGCTGAAGGGAAAGTGATCTCTGCAGATCCTCTTTATTTAACCCCTTTTTCATCTTCTGGTCCCACTAACCCACTAGCAGGCATGGCTGGATTTTGCTCTGTGCAGGTCTAGGGCTAACAGGGAAGAGATTTGCCATCACTGTCTCCAGCATTCGGGTACCTGAGACACACATGGATATCTCAGTCTTTTCTTGTGTACTACAACCAGGTGCTGCCAAGAAACATCTGAAAAAACCAGCGTCTGCCAGGAGTTTTTACTCTTCCAAGGGATTTACGAAGGTACATTTCTTGTTCGTCTGCTGCTGTTCTCCTCAAAACAGATCCTCTTGAAGGTCACTGCAAATAACGGTGTGACGCCTTGAAGCAAGGGCAGTGGGCAAACTGCTCTACCACTGATGTCAGCCCTGCTTCGAGTGAGGGGGTGGATGAGTGGAAATCTAGAGGTCCTGACCAACCTGATTTGATGTAATTCTGCACATGTAATAGGACTGTAAGTCTTATGATGTCTGAAAATTGTATACAACAACATACTAGCATGCCCTTCTCGATGGAAAAATATACTATATCTCAGGTATTATGGCCAGAAGAAAGACATACTTTAAAACTTGGGTTTGCTCCATGATTTTTTTTCTAGGGTGACAATTAACACATTTTTTGTGCCCTTGGTTTGCTTTGACTTAGCTTTAAAACATCATCTGGTGGTGGTCCCTGTTGCTCAGTTCAGATTTGCTCAGTCTAATGGTCTGATTTTGCTCCTCTTTGCTTTTTTTTACTTCTCAACAGCTGCTAACTGCGGTCAGGGAGGGCATGACGCAGATCCCACCATTAATCAGAGTAACTTTGCTTTAGTGCGTGGCATTTTCCAGCCGCGATAATTGCTCCTACACGGTCACATGAAAAACTGGGTTTGGGCGTCCTTGGTGTCACGAGTTGCGATCAACCGTGTGTTGAGCAAGGTGGCTCATTCTCGCATGAGCATCTGACGATATTCCTTTGAAACTTCTGCCAGCGGACTGTGTCCAGGGAATTACGCTGAAGGACTTGGTGAGAACTTTCTCCTATTAGGGTCTGGGACAGAGGAGCATGCTGGGGCCAGGGGGCTTTCTTTGGATGACCTTCTATGAGACACAGAAGATAATGTCCAAACAGACAGCAATTTTTGATGCAGAGAATAAATACCAATGGAGGTAACAAGATTGGAGTGTTGCAAGGCATCTGGAGGAAAAAATACCCAAATAGCTGGCATTGCCTAGATGCTGCTTTCCCATCAACTGGCAACAAGAATGGTATCTCCATTTCTATTGGGTTTTTCCCAGCAATACTTGCTGGCTGTTAGCGCTGTGACCCTACTTTGGCTTCACATTTCCTAACCCAAGAACATTCCCTGTTGACCCTAATCAAAGCTATTTTGAGATGATAACGAATTAACAAGTCCCCCCAAGAAAAACGACCTATGGCTTATCTGGGTCACCCAACTCCCGGAAAACTGTGACCTCAGCAAACTTCTAGCAACTATTTCAAGAACATGTATTATCTTCATTGCCTTTGTTATCTGAAAAAGGGGACTGAATTTGGAACATATTTGTTCAGGACATAACCTATGCTGGATGCGTCTAGAAATGTCATAGTTTGAATTTAGATACCCAATGAGCTAACAAGGTAAGAACTTAACCCTTCTCCTCTTGCTTTTCCTCTTCATCTTGCCTAATCCCCTTCTTTCACAAACATTAGCTGGTCATTCTCTCAAATATACCAAATATTGTTGTATTTCTTTATTATAAACCAGTAAAGCCAACCCTAGGGAAACTTTTCCCATGCACACCCTTCAATATTTCCATTTTAGTACTTTATAATCTTGTCACATATCAGCTAACTAGACTGTTGGTTTTTTTGTTTGCTTGTTCTTTAACTAGACTGAAATGACAACTGCATGAGGTTTAACTGCAATGGCAAGTTTGCATAAAAATATTGGAAGGTATTTAACAGAAGAAGATTATAAGAAAACACTTTGTTTCCTTGCATAATTAAAAACAACTGTTAAGTAAGTAAGTAAGTAAGAATAATTTGCACTTCCAGTTTATGGCACTTGAAATTTGATGGGCAAAGTTTATATATTTTTTGCCAAATCTACGTGGAATGTGATCACATTTAGCCTACACAGTAGCCTTGGAAAAATCTGTGTGGATACGTGCTGCAAATGGGGAGGACATTCCCTGCAACTGCATCCTCAGTGCCCCTCAACACCGTGCACTGGGCCAAGGACTGGGAGCAGGTTCTCCTTCAGTTCTCATTCAGAACTCAAGGATCAGCTGTCCCTGTCCCGAGAGAAAACACCCTGACTTGAACAGCCACGGGTGAGGAACTAGGAGAGATGAAGATTAAAAGGCAAAAGGCAAGAGCGGGGATGCTCAGAGTTAACAATCAAGAGCCAGCAGTGAGAATGCAGCCCACGGCAAGCTTGGGGTTCAGCCCACAACACCTTATTTTCTGCATTTCTCTGGTGCCAGGATGACAAGTGGGCTTCAAAACTGGCTTAGTGCTTCCAGTGGTGCACCTAGAAGAGCACTGCTTGCTACCCGGTGCCCCACTGACAGCCGTGGAGCAGATCTGACAAACTGGGCTGGTGCTGATGTGGTCCCGCACGATGCAGTTTCAGGCAGTTCTGCTTATTTTAAGACAGAGCAAATTGCACAGTGCTTCTGCTGCTCTGCTCTGGGAATGAACCAGGGCTGTGCATGAAATAAAGTGATGGGTGGTGTGATGACTGCCTTATTTCTTTTAAAAACTGAAATGCAATCATGGCCAAGCACAGTTTCAGAATTCATAAACTGGCATCTGACTAGAACTGGTCTTACAGCACTGGCTTGTTTAAGCAGTTATAATACAATTTCTCCCTTTGCAGTGCACAGCAGAGATTGCTGCTCACTGGCCTCATTAAGAAATATATTGTGAAAGAATGAAAACACCAGACCTAATTTCTAAATGTTATTGTACGGGCTGGAATAGTTACACCATGCTTTCTTCTGTCAACTGCACTAATTTTTTGGCTACTGCTTTTAAGCAGAGCTGCCAAAAAAATGTTTAGATCCTAGGGACATTTGTAAGCCCTGCAGGGCTCCCTTACCTCATTCAATCATCTTTCCCACAGATACAGAGATGCACATTTTTGCTGACTTCAGGGGCATTCAAATACCCAGCAAATCATCTCTGTCTGATCCCATCTGAGTAGCTCTGTTTTTATTTATAATAACCCTTGAATTTTCAAGGGAATATACCAACATTCCGCTAACTCTATTTTTCTTAACTAAGATTTAAAGGAAAATGTGCAATATGGTTGAGATATTTGGAATAGAACTCACCCTGAGAAGAAATAACTTAGGATGTTATTTATATTACAGATTTAGTTTAAATTTTCTCATGTAGTTCGTTTTCAAACTTGTATGGTGGAGCAGGCTAGTGTTATAAAAAAATCAATTAAATGATGGCGTATTTCTGTATTAAAGGAGTTATGTAAACACAATTTGTTGTTATCTAAAATAATAAAATAAAATACATAGCACATCCCCGGTCAGATGAAAGTTACTGGACAAGCTCCTATTAACACCCTTTAAAATAAGTGGAAGAGAGTCCCTGGGATTTCATGAGCTCTCCAGACAATTTCTGTCAACTGCCTAAATACATTTAAGCAAAAGAAACATCCTGATCTGGTCAGGATCATGCACACATGTCAGAAAGCAAAGATCTTCATTGACCAAGTTAGAAAAATCAACGCTTAAAAAACCATAAAAAACCAAACAACCCTTTTGGGCACAAATTAAGAAGAAAAAAAAGCCCAGCATTTTAGAAGCTGTGTAACCTTCTAGGGCATGCTTCTGGCCCGTCTCACCTTGGAAATCCGAAGACTAATGATAACAAGTGATTTTGAGCATATGTTTGGAAGAAATTAAGTGTGTCCAGTGAAAGACCACTGCAAGCAGCCAGAGCAACGTGGTGTGAACATGAAGAAATGTTCACAAAGAGGTGAGGAGGTTTCTTGCCTCAGCATCGCAGTGAAATATGCAGGCCCTTACCTTCAGGGAAGCAATCTTCAGGCTCCATCAGCTCCTCAGCAAACTCAGGGATCTGCTCCAGCAGTTCTGCAGGATTTGTCAAATCCACTGTGCTGCCTTCAGAAAGACTGATTTCATCAAGCTTGTTGTCAACGAGAGCAAAGATGAGGAAAACAAATTGATCAATCGCCCCGAAGGAAGTAGCTGAGTTTTTATTCCACTAACCAATATCCCAGCTAAAGCCACCACAACAGAGACATTGCCATGCACTTCACACGGTGCCCACACCTCAAGCGAAAGCTCTGACGACGCTAAGAGTCGACCCATCAACAACAACAAAAAATAACACATAAAACTTACTTTTTAGAACAAAAGAGCAGCAAACTGTAGAAAGGTAGTGAACAGCTATTGTATATTAATAGTAGGTGGAAGCTTGGAATGATGGAACCACTCCTGATTTTAAGGTCCTGAAGGCTCCTACCTTCAAACTGGGGGGATCAGAAGTGAGACCTAGCGCCTGAAAAGCTGAAGGATGAATTTGATGACCTGTGTTGAGTTCCTGTCTCTGTGGCCTTGTGAAATCTGCACCTCGTCAGTCAAGACCGAGCTCTGCTCCCTGCGGCCACAGCTGCTTCTCCAAGATGAGCAGATGTCCCTCTGCCTCCAGGGTCTGGTCGCTCGATGGTGCAGGCACACACGTGTGAGAGGACTCTTCCACCTGGCTCATCCCAAGTGTAGCCTGTTCCCACCATGTGATGCGACCCCTTGCATTTCAGTTACACACTTCTGATCTCAAGGTGAGGCAGGAGGAGCGACACGTGACTTTCCAAAGCCTTTCAGAGGCTCTGTCATTAGCCTGAAATACTTGACATGACAAATTTTAGGTGTGTTGTTTAAAATCAGCATTTCTCAAATCATCTGCTGCAAAATGGGGACAAGAATATTTCCACTCCCTGAAGCATTGGTTGTCTTATCTATTTAGAGCAGGAACTCTCAAGTAGACTGGGGTAAAAATTTCTGGGGAATACATTATTTTAAAAAATTGGTTTTGAGGCTGAATTTGCTAATAGAAGAGATGATATATGACTAAATAAGCCACCCAAATACGACATAAAAACTTTGTTTCAGGTGAAAACTTCGTTCTAACAGGATCAAAACCTTCCTTTCAGAAGAAAACAGGATTTTTATCCCCCAATGTTTTATTTTACTAGTCAAAATAAAACAATTCTATTCTGTGTTAATCCAAAATTATATTTTACTTGATATCCAGCTTAGCCACTAAAGTGAAAGATCAAGTATTTGCCCAGCCCGCTCAGTTTGTTTCTGACTGTATTAGAGCACTATCTGGCATTAGTGGGCAACACCAGGGCTGATATCTTCTGTGGGTCATATCAATGCAAAATAGCTATAAGCAGGAGTCAAGAAAGGTCAGTTATTTATTAACTGTCTTATTGTGTTCTCTGAGTACCTACTGAAATCTTGTTGTGCTTTGTCTTGCAATACTATTGTCTCCATTTAAAAAAAATGAGGACAATAATACTTACCCATGCTTTTAAACAACCTGCGAGAGAGTTAAAATGAGAGATGGCACATAACGCATTAAGCATTATTTTCGTGAGGATGACGGTGATGGAGTTAGAGAACAGGTAGAGCTTTATATATTTATTATTAATGTGAAAATGGGCCCTCTGTTTTCCAGTATACACAGTCGATGCAAAATTTATAGCTGAATTCAGAGAAATGCTGAACGTGGGTTAAAATGGTCAAGACTGAACATTCCAGCAATGCTTGCAAGCGGGGATGGAAGCTACTTGTTTGCAATTAGCTGTAGCATCCAGAAGGTCATAGTCTTGGTTAGGGTTTTTAATGCTCTACTCAAAAGGACTGCAAACAACTGAGAAGAGACCTTCTAAAAAGAGAGTTAGAACAGAAAGCTTGGGTCAAAGACATGGATAAAGCTTCTACAACTCTATAGTCAGAATGCAGCTGTTGTACACAGACCATTTTCTACAGACTGCCAATGGTATGTAGTGGTGGAAAAAAAGTCATGCCAAGTTTTAGCACAGCCAGAAATTTCTGATACTGCTCATTAGGGAATGCCTTTGGTCATTATCTGTTCTGTTGTGAAGATGTCAAAACACAGACCACCAAAATAATCCTAAATCATATACAGCTGTAGGGTGTAGAAAATATGGGTTTCAGTAGGAAAAGAAGCCTTGTAGGATATAACTCTTACCAACACACAGAAATCAGAGAAAACTGTGAGAACATCAGCTCAATAGCATTGTCAATGAGAGGGCTGGATTTAGCAGACAGGTTAGGAAATTCACAAAACACAATACTGTGCAAATATAATAGACTACAAGGAAAACATTTCAAAGAATCAAGAATTCTCGAGAGTTATTTATCAGGAGGAGCTTTCAGAAAATTTTAGAATCCATCAACATCGAAGGGAGATGGGGAACATGCAACACAAAGTAGAAGGGATTTCTTCTGAAAAAGCCTTAAAAGAAGAAGCAGCAGAGGACATGGATTCAGAAATCACTAGACAAAGGTTTGAGGGTCCAAACTGGGACTAGAAAAAGAAGGAATCATACACATGAGAGAGGAGGGAAAGATTAGGAAAGCTGGTGGGAAAGAAGCAAAGGTTACTCTTTGCTAGAATGGTTAAAAGGATTAAGAAGGTTTTCATGAACTCGGTAATGGAAACGAAAGAGCTAGAGACATACTAACAATTGATGAGGGAGATGTAACTAATCAAATTTCAGTTGCCGAAGAAAATAAACTCTTTTAAAATGAATCCAACAAGGGGAATCAATAAAAAGGGTGGGGAGAGCCTGTTAGAATTAATGCAAATGTAAGTAGAGAAGTATCTAGAAAGCCTGAAACATATGCAAATTAGCAGATCCAGACAAGGCACATTGTAGGGCATAAGGGGATCCGATACACCGAGTTAACACACCATTAGCAATCAATAGTGAATGCTCATGGAAACCTGGAACCAGCCCAGGAGAGCAGCAATAAGTAAACACAATACCGAGCTTAGAGAAAAGGAAAAGGGAATAATCATGGGAATCACAGATCACTAAACACTTGCTGTAGCCTGTGATTAAAGCAAATTAAATAAAGGCTCAGAGGAGAAAAGGAGAGTGCTTTCTCGGAGGGAAATGTCATAGAGATGTAAAGGCAGCGAGGTGGTTCTGCTGTATGCTAAGGGTGCTGTGCACTAACATGGTGTGAAGAGCCCAAAAGAAGGCAAAAAAAGACAAATACAGAATCTCCTCTTCCTTTCTTGAAGTGAGTGAGTAGAGGAGGTGCACCGGGCAGAGACAATGGGATTGTCAGACGACCATTTGTGAGACCTCCCACTAATGCATAGATCTGTGCTGTGGAAGGTAGTTTTTCACCTGTTTCTGGACAAAGTGGCTGTTTTAAGTACCCAAACAGGGCTTCCACACCCACTGCTTGTGTCTATAACAGTGGCAAATCGACCTGAATGGGCTTTTCAAAAAGCCTTTAGCAGTGAGATGCTGAAATCTCATTGAAAGTTGATGTTTGTTCAAGGCTTAACTTTTATCTCCCTTCCTGTCTCCCTCACCTCTGAAGATCACAGACTTAATCTATCAAATTGACATATGCTAGATAAACCTTAAGAAAATATCTGGATGTCTATTATAGAGAAGTCTGCTTTTAAAATAAATTGCAATTGGCTTGGATTCACCCATTGCTGCACGGGGAAAAGCCACCCTAAGGATGCAAATATAACATAAACTTCGTTTTCAGAGGAGGAGATCTGTAGGGATTATAGTCAGCATTATCTTTGCTAAAGATATAGAAGAGGCAGTGACCGATCTAATCCTCATGTTAGCCGATAATATTAAATTGGAGAAAATATTAAAACGGAGGAAGCGGAAAGGAAAAGAGAAATGAAACATGGAGAGAATACAGCAAAATGGGACTTGACTTAAAACAGTACAAATGACAGAGTTCCAGGAAATTTTCAGTGGAAATCCTGGAAACCTGGAGTAATATTAAAAAAAAAAAAGACGTGATTTTGCGCTGGGCTATAACAACTCAGGAAACTTATTTAAAAGCACCATATCTGGATAAGGAGATATTATTTTCTCTCTTTACAGTTCTGTGGAAGTTATATTTGTAATATCATGCTTACTTCTTGATAAAACAACTCCAGAAGGGATCAATTGAGGGAGTTGCCAAGAAAGAGGTTAAAAAAAAAAAATTCATATAAAGGGCACGGAGATACTAATTTACAAGAAATAATGAAATGAAACAGCAATGGTGGGTGATTTCAGGGGTTAAGCTGAAGAGAAAAGGAGGCAAACAACAGTCTATTAAGTGAAGTAATATTAATTCATCAAAAGAGAATGATGGATGAAATTGGTAAAAATAAATAATGAAATGGTAATTTGAAGGGGAGAAAAAAGGCTAGTTATTAAAGCAATATACTCAGCCATGAGATTTTTTTTTCTAAGCAAGTGAATTGTTTCCTTTGATAAATAAAGAAGTCTAAGTTGTCAAATACATTTAAAGTCAGACTCCACAAAATATTTTAAGGAGCAGTGTTTGGCAGAGCAACCAGCCACTTTGTTCTCTGAGGCCTTATCCACCTGTGGCATCAATGATTTCATTTCTATGGTGTCTTTCTGATGATTTATACAGAATTAATTTTTAATCATGTAATGTGTATTTACTGACATTGACGGTGTTTTATTCAGAAAACACTGAATTCCTCCTGTTACTGACTGAACACTCAAAGCCTTGCCTCTTGAGCACACCGAGTCTGTTACTTCCTCACAGCTGCTGGCTTTATCTGGCTAGTCGCAAGTTCTTGGGACATTCATCAAAAAGATGATTAGTATGCCCTTTTGTGCCAGCACAATGATTACTTCTGAACAGGGGGACTGCAAGCGTGTAACGTCCACGCAAGATCTGACCGTCAAAAATAGCATCCTTTGGGCTTTGCTCTTTCATGTTGGCATTCACAGCCTCAAGTGAACTTCCGTTTGATTTCAAGTCATCCCTGGATTATTGCCATATTCCTCCACCTCTTTCTAAGCAGCCGCAAATAGAATCAATTATTTTCTACTATGGAAAGGTGACATTTGTGTCCCAAGACCCTTTGAATGTTGAGGGAGGAAATGGGGATTATTTCTTTATCACGATGTTGCTGAATATATCAAGACTAGAATGTTCCTGATTTATCATGACATTTCGCTATAGCACTAAAGAGGGACATAGTTTTCTAACCTCTACATTAGGATCACAGGGTTTATTTATCTCAGAAAGGCACTTAAACATGAAGGATACCTAATCCCCTAAAAGAAAAATTCCTGAAACATTCTTTTAATTCCTGGGTCTGGGATATCAAATATTCTAAAGTTCAGGATCTTTTCTGTCTGAAGATGAAGTTCAATTTGCCAAAAGTATTCTGGTAAGGAAGATTCCACCTCAAATAAACATTTCATGCCTAGGGGATTCCTGGTTACTGTGAGCTCACCTAAGTGCACAACTCACCTCGTTACCTTGGGCTCCCTTTATAGTTACAGGCAATGGAGAGAAATGGGTACATCTAGAAGATTTATCTGACCTAATTTAAATGTTGATTTAAGTTGGTGATGAGACACCCTCACCTAACTACCATGGCTCCAGACCCTCACTGACCACAAAAAGGCCTCAGATGACAAGTTTGGATGCAAATGTCTGCACTTAGTTCAGTAAATTCCAACCCAATATGGTGATATGAATCAGCCTGGAGAAGATTAGCTCTGGCTCTGTGATGGGTCTGTTCCTGTGGTCCTGTCAAGATTTTTCTATGGGATTGCTCCTGCTGGGCACAAACTTGCCAGCAGTTTTACAGTACAACTGGGAGAGGTATGACACGTGTTCAGATGGTGTTATCCTCTCATTAACTCAGTCCCCAAACCACCACTGGTTCCAATCTCAAGGAGCTATGGAGTTGCCCAAACTCCCAACACATCATCCAAACCCTGCTGTTCCTGATTTCAAAGAGAGGAATCCATTGCTCTCTAATAATAAAGGCAATGTTATGCCAATAAAATGCTAAATCTGAATGGGAAAAAAAGTCAACGAGTCCGCAAGTAGGATATAGGGAATTTAAAGCCTGGAGTCACTCAATGTACAGTACAAATACATGTATTTTTGGTACTCATGTTTATAAGGACAACATAATCCTAGAAACTGAAAATAAATATTAATGGGTACACATCAAGAAATGAGAGAGCTCCACTTTGGCCAACATCAACTGACTGGTACGAAGGCTTACTATTTAGTTAGTACCTTCATGCCACCTTTTTAAATAGTTGCAACTTTCTTGGGTCTATGTGCTAATAGGAAAAGAAAGGGTAAACTGTGACAGATAGCAGATGCCCTCCAGTGAACTTAAGGTACAGATCTGCCAAGTCAGCAGATGCCAGCCTTAGAGCTTTTTGGTGGAAAAAAACCACACAGGTATTTGCTCCTAAAATAAGACAGTAACATTATGGATGGTTTTGTGTTCTTTTCCAAAGCCTCTTAGAATCTCAATTTATAATGTACATTTTCCAAGCTTTCCAATTATTTTTATAACAGCAAAATCCTCTCTCTTCTTCACTAGGACTGTAATACCTACCACATACTATTGCTTTCCTACCACTTGACGAACACGTATTTTTACAAACCAAAAACGCCACGTGAATCGGTGACATGCACTAGGGAGCTGGTGCAACGACTCGCATGCAGTACCAGACAGGAAAGTCATTTCTGTTACCTCTTTTTGCCCTACTGGAGGTGGTGGCTCAGCCTTCAACTGCTTATCCACGTGCAACTCACTGAACTCTTCACAAATCTCAGAGTTCTGACTCCGGACGCCTGGGCTTTGGCATCGCTGCCCCCTCAGCTGCAGTTGCTTTTCCTGCTGGAAATAATCCTAGATGGGTTTATTTTCTTTTTCTTTAATAGCATGCTTATTTCTTAAGGTGAACACCCCAGCTAGAAGAGAAAATAGGCTGGACTATACTTGTCAGAGGACAACATCTTAAGGAAAATGGCAAGAAACGAGATAACACAAGCTTATGCTGTAACTTTTGAGCTTTAGCAACTGGATATGTCAAGATATTTGGCTGTAGAAAATGGAAATACAAATAGGTCAACTCTTTTTCTGAGGAGTTGTTGCTGGGGAGGGAGGAAATTCCCTTGAAATCTCCAAATGAATAACCGAGGTGTGTGCTCCGAAGTTGCGCGACCAGGCAGCGATACTCAGAGCTGGAGAAAGGCACAAGTGCAAGACCCAACATTGTGCTATGAGTCTGCTGGAAACAGCAGGGGAAAAAACCCACCCAGAGGAGACAAGATACACATTGAACGGGAGAAAAAATGCAAAGTTCACTGTAAGAGACAAAAGGTATCTAAAAGCAAATGTGGAAAAACTGCAGGTAAACACATAAACGTATGCATCTCCCATTCAGAAAATACTTAATATTACTTTGCACCCACTCATACCAACGGGACTTAACCAGGGCCTGAAAGAAGCACATCATTAAGCACTTCTCTAAAAAGGGATGGACTCTGGAATCAGAGCAATAATTTTTTTTCTGCAAACACATCTGACTAGACCTGGTGCTTGCTAGTATAAGTGGTGCCATTAAATCCAGCCACTTCTTCCTGGGGTGATGGTTATTGCTGCTGAGCTCTCTAGAAGTACTCCCAGGACTAATGGCAGAGGAGAGTATGTCTGCAGGGTTGGTCCTTACATTTGTAGGCCCAGGTTCTCTGCTGGTGTAAATCAGTGTGGCTTTATTGATTGACCTAAGACAGGGATTTCTCTGAAAACTCCATAGCTCATCACAGCCCTACCATTGTTCATGCCATTACTAACACTGCTACTAAAATATTAATAAAACTCTAGCCGGTTTCAAAGGGTTGTGCTGAATTGCTTACAGAAGGACTTCCATGCTGAGAAAAAAATTACAAGCATAACAGGATTTCAACAGTAATTATTTAAACCTATTTATCTTTCTCTTGTCCACCAGTTGTTTTTTTTTCCCTTAGCTTGACTGACATTTGACGTTATTCATGTATTAAGTGAATTTCCCTTCCCCAGGGAGCCACAGCCTACCTGCCTCAGTTCTAAAGCCACATCACCACAGGAAGTCCCCCAAGACGTACCAGGAGCAGAAAAACACTTTATGCCAAATATAACTATCTGAAAGAACAGATGACACAAAGGAAGCAGTTGGTTAAGCAAATTGCTCTCCGTATAAATACTTTTGGACTGTCAGGTTTGTACCAGTCCTTTCAAATGTCGTTCTGTGTTTCTAGTAAATTAATTTAAAATCAAATTACTTGTTTCCTGCTTCAGAGGGCATGTGGCCTAAAATATATTCTAACTTCAATAAATTAAATTATGCATGTCTGAGCCTGTACCTTCTGCATAGAAATGTATTACATACAATTTCTAGGCACAGTTTAGCACTGAACTTCAAAGGCCAGAGCCTGCTCTGTAATCATTGAGTTATAGTTCTGTCCCTGTCAAAGAGTAACACTCTTGGAAATAGTGTAATATTCAAGGGAGAAGCTAACGTAGTAGGTACAATGTGTACAAGTAAGGCACTCAGCCATAAAAGGTCTCTTTTTATTTTTTTTATAATGCAATGTGCATACAGCTTAGCACCAAGTAATCTGAGTGGCATGATATTGGTTATAGCACTAAAACAACAGAAACAATTGTTTCATGTTAAAAGTGCAACGCAATCCGAGGCGACGTCCCAAGTTCATCTATGCAGAAAGGTTGTGCACTCGGATTCATTAGAAACTATGCAGTGTATGAGAACAGACTGTGTAACTCAGCTGATCTGACGAATATTCAAGTTGTTAAGTAAATTATTGCACTAAGCCAGAGTCAAATGCCAAACCTGCACCAATTCTCTACTTACTAACCCCTCTGTGTGGTACCAAGACTTAGCAATGCTTTCCTGGAGACTAAACTCCAGGAAACGTGAACTCAGCTGCTTCCCAGAAATCCCACTTGCAGCAAGTATCCAAAGAGTTAATGTTAATTAAAGCCGATGAAATATATCACGGCAAATTATGGGGACAACACACACGTGGTCAGACAATGATTTGGTTCGTCATGTGTTTTTTTCAGACTCATCCTGCAAATTTATAAGGTGGGGGAAAATCTTTAAGAAAAAAAAGTGCTTCATAACCTGATTCTACAGACTGATCCCAAAAGGAGTGTTAGGGAATCAACCGAGCTTTTGCAAACAACTGATGCCAGCCCCAGTGATCCACTCTGATGGGATGCAGCAGCCTCATCTCCAATAGCCAGAACCTGAAGCCCATCCCAGACCTGTCTGTGGAAAGGTGCCTTTGGTTTATGTTGTTTAACTTGGGACTGTTTGCTTTTGTTCTGATTCCAGATGATTCGTTCCTCTGGCAGCAGCGGCAGCAGGTCTATCTCCTGTAAAGCTCCCCAACGTGGGTGGTTTATATAATTTGTTTTTAATTTTTGTATCAAGTGCCATGTTGCCAAGGCAATACACATTATGTTAATATTTATTGATTCAGTTGTTTTCATAATTTATAAAGCAAAATCATTGAGCAATAAAAAAAAACAAACCCCAAAAACTTTGTGCATGCAAACAAAGGGTTGAGAATCCAGGACAGACCTCGAATCCTTTGGACTACAATCCAAAAGTTTGCTCACCTCTGCTCTGACCAGGGCCCTAAAAAGAGGTGATCTGCCAACGCCATACCAGTAATTAGCACATGGAGGAGGATGGATGCTGCGTGGTCCCCTTGCGTGCTGCAGGCCAGTTGTAGCACCAGAAAAACAGCAACCGGATTGAAAATAGAGCATAATCTGGGTGACATCTCAAGTGTGTTTGTGCACGGACCCACATACTTGTTTGCTGACACAAACAAATACAAAGGCTCCACACTGCGTTCTGCCTCTGAAAAGCACGGATCGGCTAATTGTTTCAGGCTCAAATGGGGATTAGTGCAAATGCCGCTCCTTTGGAAAGAGGACTTGCTGTTGGCAAAACAAGACAAATACCTGTCATCAGCATGGATTCGCTTTATTCCTTTCCCCATGGAAATATCATTTTTTCCATCCTGTGCAAACAAATTTAGAAAGAGGATCCCAGGACCTGCCTTTCAGATGGTGATCAGTTCAAATGGGTTCTCCTGATGCTTCACTCACTCCCTAGATCATGACCCTGGCTTATAACATTTATTCCCTGATTCCTGGCCGTGGCTGCTGTGGGAAAGAAGCCAAGCAAAGCCTTTGATAACAGGTGAGGAGGCAAGAAGTGGGAATTGGCTCTGGAGCCCTCCTCCCTTGCAATGGTCACTGCAGAGCCAGGAAGCAAGGATGAAGGATGTAGGAGGCTAAAATTAATTGAAGTTATTTTATGAGGTGTACAGGGTATCCCCTGTCCCTGGTGAGACAGTGCAAAGGCAAACTGCCCTTTACTCAGCCAACAGTGCAATGGGAAACCTCAGCCATATGTATCTTCTCTACTCCCCACCAGACTCATGCACCTCTCTGTCTCTTTGAAGTTCAATTCTGAGATGGGATTTCAGGATTTCAGGGCTGTCCAGGTTCTGTGGTTACTGTCCAGGAATGAGCTGGTCAGGGTAACTCCAGGTGCAGAGGAGGCTTGTCTTGGTCCTCCCACACACAAGCCTGCACACACTCGTCCGTACAGGTAGGACCTGCTTTATCCTGGGCCACTGATCCTCAGAGGAAGCAGCAGCAGCAGCCAAGGATGCTGGCAACAGAAACACCTCTGCTTTAGCCATTCATAGATGACTGACACCGAAACTGAGCCTCCTTGAGAAATGCAGCAATTAGTCCTTTAACACATGACAACATACTTTAACCTGCAGAGCTCCCTATAGCCAGTTTGTGGATATGGAAACCTCAATAGGAGTCTGAGGAGCTTCTCACGTATAGTAAACCAGGTTCAGCAGTGTGACACACATAGTGACGAGAGGACTGTTTACTCTGCAAAGCAATTGTTGATGTTTGTGTACCTCCTTGCAGACAGTATGGATTTCACAAAATTACCGTGCCTGGTAGCAATTGGCATCCTTTCTTGGCAACAGTTTGCATCTAGTAACTGGCACCCTTCCTCTGCAAAGAAGCCAAGAAGTAAATGATCATGAAAGCTGAACTGTTTATATTCTACCTCTGCGTACGGGGCGGTGGGGAAGCAAGCAGATTGCAATGCTGCCTGAAATACGGCAAGCTTGCATTACTGCCTGGGTGGCACCTGTTCCATGTGTAAAGAAAACAGGAGACTACAGTCTGCTGGGCTGACAGCTCTCAGATATGCTGAACTCAGGCTTTCCGAAAAGCCTTGAAAAATCCGAGCTAAAATGGGAGAGAAATAAATAACTACGAACCAGGGCAGTGAATCGTGGCTTCTCATTACCAGAACAGATCGTTTGTGATCTTGGTTCTCCTCTTTCACAAATAGATATAAATCCTTGTAGCACCAGTAAAATCAGTGGGTTTATTTTTCTGCACGTTTAGCTTGAGAAGGAAAATCGACAAACATATCAGGAAAATCCCCCTGCTTCTTTAATATGAGAAGGGGAAGATTAATATCACTTATTCTGCTAGGAATAAAAGAGGGTTGGTGTGCAGCTGTCAATTTTTAGCGGGTACATTTAAGAATCAGCCTAACCTGCTTTGAAGAATTATTTTTGTAAAGTGGAGTTGCTACTACTCAGTTTAATGAGAAATCAGAGGAAAACCTGGAGTGATACCACACCACAGCATGAGGATTATAGCTAAGACACACTACTTTAATGCTACACTACATTCCTTTACAGGTATATTTTGTTAGCAGACTACAATGTATGCAGTACTGATGTAAAGCATGTGAAGTCCTACTTTAAGGTTGTGACATGTACATTCCTCTGCAAACTCCTCAGAGAGGATGTGAAAACATGAAAGAGAAAGTCTAAACCTGATTTTTTGAGATTGGTCATCCCTACCCTCCATCCTACGCCACCTGATCCATCGTTCCACTTCAGCAGAAACAACCAGACATCAGGCTAGCTTAGCAGACTGATATTTGTTCAGTTTTTCAGGCCTTATCTACCACCCCTCCCAGTCTTTTTCCATTTATCTATACAAAAAACCCAAAACAATTTGATGCAAAGGGACTAGCAAAACATCAGAGTCAGAAGGTGTTGCTTGTATTTGTCATGTGAATCCATCTGGACATTTTTTTCTTGATGACACAGCCTTTACAGGGACCCCATTTATTAAAACCCAAATCACTAACACATGCATGCAAGAAGAGCAACACAGGCAAAGAAGTTAAAGAAAATGGTCTCAGAAACAGCTCTTGGGTAGATGGAATTATGCTCCCAATGTGGATGTCCGTGGATGTTCCAAGGGAGCTTCCAGCTGTGCTGTCATCTGTTAAGAGTTAAAGCCGCTGAAGTTTGAAGTTACCCCTGTGTAGCTAAACACAGAACTTTTCCTCCCAGTGGACCTAAGAAACACTTTTTTCCCCCCTGCAAGTCACAGGGTATTTGGAAGAAAACTGCAGTACTTGTTCTAAAGAAATAATGCACCTGTGAGTACTTAGCTGGGTAAAAATACCAGAATCTGTGCGTTAAAATTCAGAATGGCTGAGGCTAAGGTTGGCCAGAAACCACAGCTGCTCAGCAGAGGCTGTTAACAGCAAAAACTCCCCTGGAACCAGCCTGCCCTGCTATTTTTTTCTTTCATTTTGAAATAAAGGTGAACTAAAACTTCTCCAGACAAACATCATCACAGCCACTAACTGCTGATTCCTGCACAAGCGCCGGGTGCTTTGCCAAATGCCATCCCTCAAGGAGGGAAGGAGCAGTTCAGCGGTGCTCCTCCTCAGATTAATCTAGAACATATTAAGCATTTGAACTTCGGCCGTGGAGGAGCAAGGAAGGTTATTTCTAATGAATTCTGCCTTGCCGGCCTAAGATCTTTTCCCGCACTGGGCAACACACTGCCCATAATCAAACTTAGATTCATTATTCCAAGGGTTGACTCTTCAAATTAGTCTAAGTGGGAGAACTTGGCAAAAAGATGGACTGCCAAAGTTAATTTAGCCTGTTATCAATTCAATAGGCTTAAATAGGCAGTGAAAGTGTTTCATAAGTGTTCATTGTTCAGAGTTCAAGCTAATACCTTCTGCTAAATTGCATTTTGAAGTTTAATCACAATCTACTTTGTGTTTCTTTTGGTAATTGGGATCTCTTCACAGTATAATGTGAAGAACTCGAACTAATGGGCCCCTCTGATGAGAGTTTAAATTTTGGAATTTTGCCTCAAAGTGCAGTTTGGGAGAGTGCCTGGAATACCCCTAAACCTTTCACCCACGTAAGACAATGTTTTTATCATTAAGGAAGTTTCATATGCAATGGTGATGAAATAACCATTATTTTAAATGTTGTTATTTGGGACCATAATCGAGGGGAGTAATTTCAAACCCCCAACACATGCACGCATGCGCTGTCTCACTTGCCACAGGAACTGACTGCTGTTCATTTTGCCCAAAATGTTAGATATCTGTCGTCATTTTCTTTACCAAAGGCAGAAACAGTGAGAAATGCTCATTTCTGAGCAGTGTTTTGCTCCGGGCAGGGATATGGATACTGGGAAATGGCACCCAGTAAGCTGTGACGGACGCGCAGTCCGCGGTCTGGGCACTTGTCCAAATGCATGTTGTCAAGTCCGATACGTCTGATATCGGCTCTTTCAATGCCAGGCTTTTCCTTTCTTTTTTTTTCCTTCCTTTTTTTTTTTTTTTCCTTCCCCTCCCCCTTCTTTCTCTCCTCCATCAGCTCCCTGTGTTTCTTGCACCTTAGGCATTATGCTGTGGACAAATATATTTCCCTGCCACCGCGGACTGAATAAGCACCCTAAACCCTTTGTTCCCAGTGTGACTGCTCTAATCACGTCAGCAAAGATCTGACACGGAGTCTTCTCCTTTTGCCCCATCATACTAGAACAAAATAAAAGCAAATCTCTTTCTATATGTAGAGGAAAAGATGAGGATATAAGTGCTTTAAATCTGTTGCTGTGATTTACACTGCTTTTTTCTTTTTTCTAATGGCCTTGCTGTTATTCTTCTAAAGACAATGCATACAGAAATGTTCTATTTTATTGCTAAAAATAATTAGCAAATAATCAAGTTCTACACAGTTTCCAAGAAATGCAAAGCAAAACATAAGGCTTAAAAAAAGGGAGAAATCCAAGCAAACCATGTATGTAATAATGATTAAACCCCCCCCCTGCTATCTTACTTAATAATCAGAAAAATATTGGCCCAAATAAATCTGACAAGAAGAATGCTATAAGATTTATTGTGTGCTGCAAGCATGTACAGACATGGGCTCACCCTCCTGCCAGTGAGAACTGGGGAGTCATCAACGGAATTCAAAGATATTTTATCCAGTTGCACTCAGAGAGAACGTGTCCCACAGATTAGAACTGAAAACAGATGGAATATAAATACTGTTTGAAAGGGCATTATGGCTCCTGACAATAAAGTATATTTCCTGCAGTAAAAGGCTGAAATTAATGTACCCTGTCAAATAAACACATGACTTTATGGTATCTCTGATTTATAGACGTTAGAATTACGAGGAGCATAAGACATTGTCACAAACAATTTTATATCAAAATCTCCACAGACTGGCATTTTTATAGCAATTTTCAATAATTTTGCTCCACTTATGTCAATCTGGAATAATTCTATTGACTTTTACTGAGTTGCTTCAAGTTTAGGAGCAGGTCTGTAATGCACAGAAATCATACAGTAAAATTTCCACGGTACACAAAGGAAACAGATGTGGGTCCAGCCGCAGATGGTGAACTCTCTGTTACCTGAGACATTGCATTCTTTTTTTTTCTGTCTTACAAATGCTATATCATAGCTAAAATAAACTTACAGGCTCTGTGCAGAAATTAGCAGTTGAAGTTTTTGACTCAGTGTTATGAGACAGCTAAACCATGATGATCCTAATGGTCCTCTCCAACCTCAAAATTATAAATCTTTTACTAATAGAAACACTCAAAAAAAGCCGTCAGAAACAGTTTCACCTTGCTGAACAAAAGAAAATGTGTCAGAAGAGGGAAGAAGAGAATAGAATCTTGGGCTTTTGATCCAGTTCAGGGCAATATAGAAACAGTAGTCTTGAACAGACACTGCGGTGGCAGCCAGCTCTGTCGTTGATGTGTACAGAGGCAGTTAATCATCTAAAGTCTGGAAACTCATTTCTCCTGGGAGATGCATTTGGTGGAGCCCAGACAAGGGTATATAGGAGGGGAAAACTGCCAATTGAGGAAAAAAAATGTGAATTGATTGAGAAAGCAAGGTGTGCTCTGGAGTGATGAATACCCATTTGGTGTGCAAAATCCGGGCAATGCACGCCACTCTGTGCTGAGCCAGACCCAAACCTCTTGAAAAACCACAGCAGAGGTGCTGAGGAAAATCACACTGAGAAGTGCAGCTGTACCGGTGGGAAACTGAGGCAATGAAAGACTCCAACCACTTCCAGTAGGAAATATTGCCTGCCAGCTCAGGGGAAAGGTAAGCCTTTGCAGGCACAGCAGCAGCCGTCTGCTAACTGAGGATTTCTAAAGCCAGGGGTGAGCCTCAGGCAAGAGACTGAGCCAGCCCTCCATCTGCTTTGCAGTCTTGGGATGGCACAAATTGGCTGCGGAAGGAGTTGGGACCTGGTCGCCGTGCAGGGAAAGGCATCGCTCCCACGGCGTGCACGCCTGGTGTCGAGGAAGGGGTAAGGAGCTGCAAAGCTCTCCGTCCTGGCAGCAGGCAGCCAGCACTTTCCATATGACCCAATTAGCCACTCCGTCGGAACAAATCAATAATGGCATTTTCTGAAGACAAGCAGGCAAGCACTGCTGGCTCGGCACTGAGCTCCACGTGAAAACACAAAGGTGGGATCTCCGAGGAAAGCAGCAGCGTCCGTGCCCGGCTTTGTCACTGCAGCGGGGGGAATGTGAGGTGTGGCCACAAGCCACCACAGCGTGGACGTTCTTGGTGGCGTGTTATAGAGAGATCAAGTTGGGGTAGTAGTTTGAGTAAGGCTGCACACGTAGTAATTTCATTTAAGAAAGGGGAGAAAGCAATAACAACCCCGTTGGGCTGACTCAGACAGCAAGGAAAGAGTAGAGCCATTTTCTTAGGTTGTACTAAGACTGTAGGAATTCATCAGTGTGGAAAAGTATCCAGATAACATGCAGAAAGACCGGGAAGTAGTGAGGTCTGGGGTCGTAGAAACAACAGAGTTCAACAGTCTAAGTGCAGGACACTGTACCCTGGGGACTGATTCAGGACACCCCATGTCACTCATCTGGAACCTCCTTTGAGTTCATTAACCACAAAGTGAAGTCACTGTGAATAAGGCACACACACCATTTTGGGCTGTGGGCACCTTGACAGTTATGCAATACTAAAGCAGGAATTCTGAAGACTTCGGCTTTGAACTTATATATCTAATGTAAACTGAACAGACCCCTCTAATGTCTGAAACTTGCAATACAGTTAAATTCAAGGTGAATTCTGGTAGAATCCAGTGTCAGGTTGACTGGACTATGCACACTGTATTGTCCCATTACTATACTGTCCCCATAATCTTGTTCTTACTCCTTCAGGAGACTGAAAGTTCATGTCACATACGAAAACATGTTTTTTATAAACAGTTACAACCTGAACTGTTCTATGATTCTATGATTCTATGCTCTGTGGAAGTTCAGGAAAATAATTTCCACATTTTAATCATCTAGGAAGCCAAAACAACCTTCAGAAGATGTAGTCAGCACATTGTTATGGTTGCTGCTGAGCTTTTGAGAGCTGTTTTCCTGCTAGGGCAACCCATATTTAAAGTATACATCCCAAAGACAGAGGAAAAACGGCATCCAGTTATTCTTGTTCTCATTATGAAGCTAGACTTGTCATTGAATCCTGAAGAAATCTTGTGAGCTGACAGACCTATGAGCAGGGCAAGGTTGGGTGGTTAGATGAAGACATAAGCTAAAATGTTGCAGTGACCGGCATTGATGCAGGTATCACACGATAATGACAAATTAATTAAGGTGAAGGCAGTCTTCTCTCAGCCCTACTCCTCTCCTGTCAGCTTCTTGCACCTGTGCTGACTTCTTTTATTCAGTTTTTCTTTCTGATCCTCTCACCACATGCGTGGGCTACAGGTGCATGTCTCTTGGCTCTCCAAGCCAGCAGAGCATCTCACTTGCCTCTCAGTAATCAAAGGAGATTTAGAAGCTATCAGGTGGGCTCGCTCCTCGCAAACCCTCTCAACGACACTGCCACAAATCGGTAGCTTTCAGGAAGACAGCTGCTGCCAGTGTAAGCTTTGATAATAGAAATGGCAGCTGAAAGTTAAACTTAGGCATTTCTATTACTTGGAGGAAAATATGTGCCGTCACAGAAGGGTTTCTCATCACTTGAGATTTCAAACTGCTGTGTGTAGCCCTGTGGGGCTCGCTTCTCATAGCCACAACTTCAGAGTAGTTTTGTGAGTTGCTGGGAAGAGCTCGGCATTGGTACAGGAGCTGTAAGCTGAGCTGACCATCGCCCTAAAATACCCTATCGGGATCAACAGCTTTGTGGTTCTGCCTGAGTCCAGGCCCTTCCCTCATGACGGAGGAGCGCAGACTGATGTGAGCACACAATGAACAGAACATGGTCCAGCTGACAGAGAAAGCATAGAAGATGTGTGAGGATCACGTAGGTTTACCTAACCGTGTACTTGAGAAGCATACATGCTTATAATCCCTTTTTATGCCTCTCCTTTCACCTCCTCTTCCATGCTACTGCACCAAAATCTACGTGCACGAGGAGGAAGGCAGATTCTGGCAATGTCACCAAAGGGCTGCTGAATTCCAGGTCAACCAAAACTCTAAAGAGAAGCAGGGGACATTGTCTTCTCCTGAAATGTAAATACACATACACATTCTTTTCGTACGTACTAAAATATTTAAATATGCAAAAATATGGATTATAATTAAGGGAAAGTTAGAATAGATTTGAATGTTTAGCATACCCTTGGTAGTTCTTGTTTCATTTCTGTACTGTGCCCTCCACACAAAAAGATACTTGACTGTAATTGTGCCCTTTCAGTGCAATCATGTAAATTTTCCTCTTGCTCCTGTTGTTCTTCCTTTGCCAGCTCTGCCGTGGTTATCGTGGTTGTCCTGGAGGGAAGGAGGTAAGGACCCCCATGGAGCTGGGGCTTGCAGGATTAAAGCTTCTGGGACACAGTGTTTATTCCCCAGAGCCCCACAAGGGTTAGCAGGCTGGAACACCCCTAACTCTCTACTCAGGGAACTGGGATTTCATACTGACCTCTACATGCAACATTTCCTTCTGCAGTAATCTATGTGTTGATCAAAAGAGGTGTTTTTTTTTCTGTGGGTTCATGCATCTTTGGAATGGGCACCATTGAAAATGACAGATCTTTGAATCATTTGGGATCTGCTTTCTCATGGCCCTGCTCCTTACAGAGACATTTACAGCTGTGCAAATCTGTTAGGGTTTTGCAGGAAAGCAAATGCAAAGCTCATCACACAATTATCATTTCTTGCTGTGGAGCTTCTTCCTATTTTTATTTATTATGCCAGTGTATCTCGAGTCTTTGAATTGGAACTCCCTTGCAGACGCACGTTTTCCTCTCTAGAAATTTGGTAAAACTGCTTGCAGGATATATGAACTCGCTTCTTGTTTGGACCTTTTCAGCAGCAGACCCCTCAGGGCTGCAGGCAAAGGTTGAAAACCATTGATCAGGGCTGTGCACAGGGGAACAGCAGTGACCTGCAGCAGCTGTTTGTCAAAGCCTGGAAACCACTAGTGACAAAGCTAATTAATACATTTCTCAACTCCATGCCTTCTATTTAATGCACCCACTAGCAGTGAACTATGTTATGTCACTGCAATCCAAATATCTTGTTGTAATGTGACAATGTCACTCTAATGTTTATTGACAATTTCATGAAAAGATACAGTGTGAAAAAAGTATTTTGGTTTGCTTCTCCTACTGGGTTTTGTTTCCTCCTATTTTGTTCCACCTTGAATCCTTAATGTTTGTATTACATACGACAATTTTTCAATATTATTGAAAGAATTTGAAGAAGTTTTCTTAATATTTTTAAATCAACTTTCATTGATATTGTTCTGTTTCACTAAAATGTCGATTTTTCTACACCAGTTCTCTCCCTCATGACTCTAATAGATCTCACTGAAGTTCTAATTCCACATTTACTTGCTCTACAGCGTAAAACGGGTGGCTAACTGTTCCATCTAGTAACACACACCGGCATCCACATGGACACATTGTGCAGCTAAATAGAAATCCACATTTCTATATTTTTAAGGTACATTAAGACACAAAAATCCCAAACCCTCAATGCTCTGTGCTGCAGTTTGGCTTTTTCACATTGCTATTTATCCTGAAGAAGGTGAAATATGGTGCACCATATGCATGTGCAACATGCACATGTCAGAAAACACACACACACAATTTCCAGACCTCAAGGAGACTTATGTGCAAAGTTTTGAGAAACTTTTGCTTGATGCCGTGAAGGAAAAATCTGACTTTTTTTTAAGATTGTCACCCTCAGATGTAGCAGAAAGATGTGGATATCTTAAAAGGCCAAAAAGGGAAAAAAATCAACAAACAAACTCAAAACAAAGAAAAAACCCCACAAACAAACCCAGAACTTCAGAATTAAGCACATTCATAAACTATCAAACACATTTATACTAGTCAGTACTTGCTGGTACTAAGCAACCCATCTACTATGTTCAGAGTACACTTTTCAAATGTATTCTGCTTGCAGGTTTAATACAAAGCTGGGAATAGAGAAGGACTTCAAAGATGAAAATAGATATGATCCATGCCACCCACACTGATGACCACAGGTCATTTCAGTAAAAGTATTCCTGTAAAAAGATACAAAACGTCCCTAAATGTGTTTACCAAAAATTTCAGACTTTTTGTTACCTAGTTGTCTGTTGGGACAGTGGGGCTTGATGATGAAGCTTTCTGACCCTTTGCCAGGGATGACCACTGCCGGCGAGCAGAAGCACCAGCACTGAAAAGATTTTTGCAACAGAGCAGCAGAAATTAACATTTAGCAGCCCATTTGTGCCCGTCTCCTGGCACAGAGTCCTTCCTCGGGGCTTGTTTTGAGGACAGCCTTTCTCTAAGGACAGTTTTGCTTCAAAACTTTCTTCCCTTCAACCGTGAGATTGGGGATCCCTTCTGACAGCTGGATCTGAAACAGGAGCTTTGATCCAGCGCCTGCTGAACTTCGGGGGTCTCAGCTGGCGTCAGAGGATGCTGGATCAAGGCTGGAGGGTCTGGAAAACATTAACTAGATACGGTGTGTGGAGCCAAGAGATAAAGCTGGTAGAAAGACGAGAAGGAGAGAAAGAAAAGTGTTCCCATGAAGATTTTTCTTCTCTGTTTCACACCAACGCTTTGAACCACACAGACTTTTTCAGCCTTTGCTACTGGGTGCTCTGGGGAAAACAAAAATCTGCTATGTCACACTGAAAAACAGGCAAAGTATTTTTTTTTCATCTGAATACACGCCATTACGTATCTTCTCTCTTTCTCTGGTGTCTTGTCATATCAGTCCCTGCCTCAATGTACTTCTAAGAGAACTACCCCGTGCTCAGTTCTTGCTGCACAAATCAAACCAAGCCATTGCCCTTTTCTGGACATTGAGAAAATCCCCTGTCATAGTCAGAGGATCTAAGATTTGTTCTGTAACATTCCCATGATTCAGCTGAAAAGGAAAAATACAGTCTCCTGTAATTGCTCTGGCTAGGATTAATCTAAACAAGCACAAGGAATACAAAGAAAGGGAATGCCTGTTGTTGGAGACTGAATTTTGCTCTTGGATATGCTCCTGTAACTTCTTCTGAAGTTAACAACATATCAAAGGCAGGATTAGGCCTTAGGACATTTGCATTACGAGGCATGGATCTAGATCAAGGGTGGGAACAAAGGTCATCTCAGTAAGCTGCAACTAGCAAATATTTTTGTTGCCTACCTGCTCCATTTCCGTAAAGGTGCTCTGCTCCTCATCTTCCTCCTCGATATCCGACTCTCCCACAGCAATTGGAACACAAATGGACAGGTCAGGATTGGTCATAAAATCATCGTCTGTAATTCCAAGGTGTTTCTCCCCGTTTTTATTCATCCCGTCCTCAGTGTGGTTTTCTTTGTGATTCTCCATGTCTTTGCCAAGCTCAGCAGTTGTGTGACTGTTCACATAATTGTTAAGGGCACCTGGGTTCTGGGCAGCCAGCTTCATCATTGCCTTCTTTTCAGCTGTCGTCTTAGGGTGCCGAAGGACATTGCAGCAAAAATCCCACGTTGTGTGTTTCAGGTACTGAAGACCTCTGTTGATCCGAGCAAAAGCAAGCTGCAGGTTGTTCATCTCCCCATCCTCATCTGGCGCTGAGAGGTTGTCAGCACTGAAAGAGCTTAGCAGCAAGGCAAGGAACAGGTTGAGCACCTGAAATGAATAAAGTTAAAAGGAAATCAGTGACTCCTAAATGTGGAGGATGAAGGTTTGGGCTTGGAAGTGGGAGGGTCTGAGACTCATCCCACCTGTGCCACTGTAACACCAACAGTGTTCATGGAACTACCTCCAATCCTGGGTAGTTTCAGTAGGAGAAAGAGGCCTGCAGACATTCCCAAACACATTAATTTCAGGTGAAGAAGTATAGCACGGACAATAACAGGCCCTGACATTCCCCTTCCCCCTCCAACGCCTCAAAAACAGAAAAGAAAGACTAAAGCTCAGAAACAGAATACGGGACAAAATTTTCGTTGGAAGCTACGTAGTGTAAATATTCTCCTAAGTGGTGGTATAATGAATTGCTAGTAATCCCTATAATTGCCAATATTCTATCCTGGAGAATATCACTAATTGCAACATTAATTGACTTCCAGAAAGGTACTGCTTACATGTAGAAAAAGACTACACAAAGAATATTTCCAAGACCTTTTTGCTTTTTACTCAGTGTGAGTAATTTATTTATATTTCATAGTACATCACATATAGGGACCTGGACAAGCTTGAGAAGTGGGCTTGTGTGAACCTCATGTGGTTCAACAAGGCCAAATGCAAGGTCCTGCACTTGGGTCGGGCCAAGCCCTGGTATCAATACAGGCTGGGGGATGAAGGGATGGAGAGCAGTCCTGTGGAGAAGGACTTGGAGGTACTGGTGGATTAAAAGTTGGACATGAGCTGGCAATGTGTGTTCACAGCCCAGAAGGCCAGACGTACCCTGAGCTTCATCCAAAGCAGTATCAAAAAGCTGCATCAAAAGTAACTCTGCTGGTGGAGGGTAGTGATTGTCCCCCCTCTACTTGGCGCTGGTGGGACCCCACCTGGGATACTGCATCCAGCTCTGGAGCCCCCAACACAAGAAAGACATGGACCTGCTCAAGCAGATCCAGAGGAGGACCAAAAAGATGATCGAAGGTGATCAGGGGGCTGGAGCACCTCACCGATGAGGACAGGCTGAGAGAGTTGGGGTTGTTCAGCCTGGAGAAGAGAAGGCTTCAAGAAGATCTTATAGCGGCCTTCCAGTACCTGAAGGGGCTATAGGAAAGATGGGGACAGATTTCTTAGTAGGGTCTATTGCAATAGGACAAGGGGTGATGGTTTCAAAGTAAAAGAGGGGAGATTCAGGCTATATTAAGGAAGAAATGTTTTACTACGAGGATGGTGAAACATTGGCACAGGTTGCCCAGAGAGGTGGTAGATGCCCCATGCCTAGAAACATTCAAGGTGAGGCTTGATGGGGCTCTGAGCAACCTGATCTAGTTAAAGATGTCCCTGCTCGCTGTAGGGGGGTTGGACTAGATGACCCAAGGTCCCTTCCAACCCAAGCTATTATGTGATTCTATGACAACGACACAGAAGTGCATGGCACTCAAACCTAACAGTATATTTGGCAACATTTCTGAACATGTGTGTGTATTTTTCACAGACAGTCTTGACTTAAGTATCCTCTGCATCACGAAGAAAATTTATTTTGACCATGAATAGAGACCTAAGAGGTCAAATAGTTTCAAAACCTTCTCTGTCCAGGCAATAAACAAGTCATCACAAACAGGATTAATGTAGCCAAATCAGAGCAGGGCTCACCTCCAAAGCAGGCTTGGTCCTAAAAATGCTACTACTAGCCAGGAAAAAAACACTTTTGGAAGATTTTCACAGGTGTATGAAAAGATCAAAACTGAATCAGAGACCGTAAGTTGGCTTCCTCTTGTTCCTGCAACTTCAGAACCGCTTGCCTTTGCTGGTAGTGCACAGCAAGATGCAACTACCTACACATTTGGGTGACATATTTGAATTTAAATCTAATTGTACCCCCAATAAATACAATTATATCCAACAAATAAGACCAGCTTCTCCTAGAAGGCTATTATCCCCAGTAGTACATCTTCTTGGACGATCATCATTTGCTGTGTGTGGGACATTATACCTGCTCGTGGTCTGAGGAAGAACGAATTACAGCTTTTGTGCTGGATTCACAAGGGCAAGAAGCTCACACTGAAGATAGTTGCTTGGGATGACGGGAATGGGGCAAAAGTGACTCAAACCAATATCAGCTAAAATATATTTACCCAAAATAAACTAGGACTGAATTGCCTGGCATCAACTTATATGCTGCCTGTGCAAGATGGGTGTGTGCCAGCTCTGTGGCACCGCAAGGCAGAAATCAGTGCTGTAGCACTTCTGCCGTTTTAGCAATAAAATGGACTTTGTGAAGATATTTTCTCTGTGATCTCTTAATGCTACCAGAAATACTTGTAAGTCCCCTGGCTTCTGTCTTTCTCACAGTATTTTAAATTGATAAAGTCTGCCAGACTGAAATAGACAGTATAAAAAGGACTTACAGTTAAGTCAGTCTTACCAAAGATCCACAAGTTTCTGCTATCATCCTCCTCTCCTGTTCCATCTTATTTCAAATAATTAGAATGTATGAGCTGGAATTTTGAAAACGTGGTCCTAATCACTCTGGCGACACTACATTTGAATTGTTCTGTCAGTATTGTTTTGTAAAGTATTCTTTGCAATCACCCTGATTATAAATGAAAGCAGTTGGTAGCACAGCAGATGCTCATGTCCATTATGAACTACCAAATAAACTGTGGTGAGGAGTACCCTGCTCTAAAGTAAAGTGAGATTAAAGATAATTGTTTCTTAGCTGGTCCATCACACAGGAGTGTCGCTGACAGCTTGTGTGGGTCTCCTCTTAATCACTGTGGCAGTCTGGTATGAATCAATCTTTCATTTCATATCCCACCCAGAGGTACTTCAAGTAATGTTGTCTGATAGGTAGTTGAAGACCAGAGTTTTGGATATACTGCCAAGCAGGTGGGAGCCCATTGGTGAAGGAGTCACTGGTAGAATTGTTTAAGCCATTCTCAACCAAGTGTAATAGAAGGATGGGGTCTCAGAGGTATGCACACTGCTACTACTGTCCTGAAAATAATCATGTGTGTAGAGAAGAGAAACTTCCCAGGTCACTTGGTGTGGACCTTGCGACATGTCACAGCATGCGTTTCCTTCTAAGTGATAACCAAGGGACATGGGAGGGAACTGGAGGAAGGGAGACGAAAAAGAAAACTAGAATGAAAATATTCTTAAATTTAAAGGTTCAATTCAGTTATCTTAACAAGGTGTCTAGTCTTTTCTGAGATTATCTGAGACGTGCACCAGACCTACAGGAGTCGTGTGTTCTCCTAAAGCTCTAGCTATCATCCAGCTAGGGTATGACAGAGTGATGCAGCAGGCACAGACTGGTGGTGTTTAGGGAGCTGAATCATTCTTCAACAATTGCAGCTACCTCCAGGATCAGACACTGAAGCTTGCGGCTCTAAGAGGGCATCTAAATCCCATTTCAATCAAAAGAAATTCATCATGTAGACAACAGAGCCTGATCAAATACAGGTGACCATGTTAGGGCTGCATGCATCCAATACGTTGTCATCTAGTGCCAACTGACCCTAGAATGCCCAGGTCAACCAGAGGCAACTGGTCAATAGGACACACTATTATGGGAGATTTGTGTCTAGCTGGAGGGTATCTTAGAGTATCCCCAGTGGTGAGAGACAGAACTAAGCCCTAGATCCGTGCAGACTGTAGGGGTAGGTCAAATGTCTTCTCCAGACATGAATGGTTCCACGTAGGCATCCAGATTTTGTTATATGAAGTTGAATTTCATGTTATACTTCATTAATTCTTCTGCTCACAGAATAACTTGTTAGAAATGCCTCATTTTGATTTTTTCTTATTTATTTTAGATGTCAAACTACAGTTACATAACTTTATCCAGATACACCTGCAGGTGTATATAATAGGCGGTAACATTCTCAGTGTTGTTATTTACCATGGATTATTAAGGCAATGTTGTTTGCTTCCCAGAAATGCAGCTGACATTTTGCACAAAGAGCTATTTGCACTTCATGCTTTTAGCCAAAAATAAATCTCAAATATCACTCCCTCCTTCCTTTACGAGCAGGTAACCTCACAGTTGTATTGCTGGGCGTTCAAATAGAATGAACTCCTGTATAAGCACTTTATGTTTACTTATTCCCCCCATTTCACTGTGCACTGCATTTTCCAGAAAAATACATGCTCAACCCATGACACACCACATTTCCTGTAAAAGGTTACTAATAATATCCAGTCCTCCTGGTTGCTAACGCAATGCTTTCAGTTTAAGTAAAAGCAAACTAAAGACTAATTCCATTTTCAAAAGCAATGGCAGATTTGTACGTCCATATGGATCCCCTTAAAGAGAAATCTGCTTTCCAGTGACACCGAGCAGCCAGACTGCAAAAGCAGGTCGCTTTTTCAGTCTTTGAGGCTAGGAATCAAACGACAGAGGCACTCAAAGAAACCCCAAAACCTTTAGCATAATGATGTTAAGCATTTACCATAATGACAATACAGTGTGTTTTTCTCATTTTTAATGCCTTTCCAAAACCAGTGACTCTGGTTATGCCACTATAAGGCACAAAAGATGAGATTCATCCTGCCTAATGTCAGGTGCCTCCCTGACGTGCTTAAACTGGAGGAGTTTTCCTGCGATGTCCGTACACAAGGGAGACGGTCTGGCATCCCAGGAGATGCTGAAGAGCTGAACCATCTCCACCAGTGCCTGTTGAAGCCTAAGATAGTTTGGGTTTAGTATCGTATAGTTAAAGTTTAGGCACCTAACTAATGCAGGCCAAATAACTAACATAGAATAGCAGATTCATAGAATACCTCAAGCTGGAAGGAACCCATAAGGATCATGGAGTCAAACTCCCTGCTCCTCACCTGACTCCCTAAATCTAGATCATACGACATTGTCCATGACTCGTCAAACCCAGGCAGGTGTTCAGAAAGCTCTTCTTGGTGCCAGTCTTGTACACCATGCTCCAGGCCAGTGGTGGACAAACTTTAAAATCAGGCACCCATCACCAGGTGGAAGGAGAGCTCAGGATATTTCAGCCTCATCCCGAGCAGAGCTGCAGCACACAGGTACCAAGCCTGGTGTTGTGCAAAGTGCTGCACCAGTTCAGCGGTTGCAGCAATCAAAGAGCACAAAAGCATGAATCTGTGAAGTTAATTTCTGGCTCCCCAGCCATGGAGCGAAAGCAGGCTGTTGGAAGGACCTCTTCTCCCCAAGGAGCTCCAGATAGAGGCTGCTGGTGGAGGCTGGGAGCCACATATGCTGCCATGGTGGGTTGCAGTCTGAATGTCTCAGTTCCATCACCTCCTTTTTTTATTTTTCCCAACACAGGACAAAACCAGACAGTTTCATTTCAGATGACACTCTTCGAAAATATGTCTGCAAACTCTGCTGCTGAAGAAAGCATACTTTTGGAGTAAAAATGTGTAACAACTCCCTCATTTCCCTTCCATTCTCATGTTTACCTTGATTTGGAAAAAAATAAGGGATATAAATCTTTATGTACTTAACCTTCCATGTGTCATTCAGTCAGTGTGCAGCCCTGCAATCCTTCTGTGCTCCCATGAATTGGCTCAGTGATACATTCTTTGCCCTGCATTGGCATTGGTGTCAGTCAGACGGAGGCCATTTGGCATCTTGCTCAGCACCATTCTGAACAGAGGCTGAAACCCCACTGGTAAGTCTGAGGCCATTTCTTAGCAGATTGAAAATAATTCTGTATTTCATTTATCTAGGAGCAAGAACGATGTTGCATTTGCACAAGTTCAACAGCAAGGTTAAGCCATTTCCAAAGTGAGGTCCTCAGCTACTGCTTTTGTTTGATTGCAGAGGTTCTCAGATGAGCTCACCCACATGGCTTCTCCTGTAGTGGGATAAGTCTTGGGAACACAAGGCCAACAAAAAAAAAGTTTGATTTTCAAATCCCTGATTCTTTCCCGGATCTGAAGTTTCAAAGAACTTTCGCAACGAGCAGCAACTAAGGCTAGACATTCTCATCTGCCCAGACCACACAGGACAAATCTTACTAGGTTGGAATCAAAGATGGGATCACCTTTGAAAGGGAGAAGTTCATAGAGCAGAACAGTTCAGGACCTGCTCTTGGGAGCACTCGTTTGGTTACGAACCCACAGGACCTTTCAAAAAATTGCAGATGAGTACTGTTCTCTCATCTGAAGGAGATGAAGATAGGAAGGACATCTGAAGGCAACTACAAGGGATCTACATCACTTGAGGGTGCTTCCCTGTAGAAGAGGAATCTTCTAGGAGCCAGCTAAGCTGGTTTTTCTACAACAACAGGGTCTAGAGCAGAAATCGTGCCCCATCAGTGAATTGTCATCCAAAAAAAGAGAGCAGTTAAAACAAATTGTATCCCTGTGGCAGCACATTGTCACTGCTGTCACTCAGCTGTGTAGAAAAGCCCAGACACAGCAGCACGGTGAGGTACCTGCCAGGTTCATCAGCTACTCATCTAGTACTTTTTTTGTGGATAAAACAAGACCCATACACCTCAAACTATTGAAACCCATTTCTCTGGCAATGCCTGGTAGATACCGACCAGCAAGAAGCGATTCAGACAGTCTCTGGCCAGTGGAAGAAACTGATTATCTTCCTTCCTGTTTGTTTTCTGATGACAGTGGACATCTGCACCGTTCTTTGGCTAGAACAGATGGGAAAGATGCAGTTTTCTCTTTGGAGACCTTGATGACTTCTAGCAAGTCTAATACAATATGTACCAATTATTTAAGTCTGTTTACTGTAGCAAAATCCATGAAGTTGCAAAGAAAAACTGCTCATAAGGGGGTTTTCACTGCATCAAGGCTATGTGAGATCTAAGTTTAAGACAGAGACCTGCAATAATAGGTCATCTAGTCTATCTCTCTGCTACTGGAGGATTATTTCTTTCCTTGAAGTGTATTTTCCAATCCTTTGTACATTTTCATCCCAGGGCAAAGTTTACCGAGAGAGTACTCCTATAAAAAGCAATTTACATGATCAGTTATTTTCTATATTCCCTTTTCTATTATTTCAGCTATTTGTGCTTGGATAAGAGGCTTATATCCTTCCAACCCAGTTTCTCTTTATCCTGTAGTCAATCTCATAATCCCATTCTCACAATATTTTAGTTTCTCGCTGTCAAAATGATCATGATACCACAAGTACTGCAGGAGGTCCTTGTTGCCAGGGGCGGGTGGGAGAGAACCCAAGTTGGAGTAGGACTGGTCCCCTTCATGTTTCTTGCCCAAGATCAGCTAGGAAAATACAAAAAAAAACGGGGAAATGGATTTCCTGCCTTTCAGCCATACAATGTCCCACATGGACCATGTTTGGTACTGCAAGGCAGTCTAGCAGTTGTAGATGAGAGGTTTCTGTGGTGTTAAAATACAAATTTGTTGCAAAAAGAATTTTTTCTTGTCAATTCCATGTTGATCTGTTTGGTGGAATGACCGAGTCGTCTGCTTAAATATAAGAGAATGAAATTTAATGAAAACAATGCACCAGATTCAGCCTATTTCCCCTGTAAAACCTCTAACCTGCTTTATGAATGTAACGAGAGCAGAGGTTGTCAGTGATGTCCAATGATAGGACAAGGTCCAATGATAGGACGAGGGGGAACGGATGCAAGCTGGAGGTTCCACAAAAACATTAGGAAAAAGGTTTTTCACTGTGAGGGTGACAGAGCCCTGGCACAGGCTGCCCAGGGAGGTTGTGGAGTCTCCTTCTCTGGAGACTTTCAAAACCCTCCTGGACACGTTCCTGTGCGATCTACTGCAGGTGATCCTGCTCTGGCAGGAGGGCTGGACTAGATGATATTTTGAGGTCCCTTCCAGACCCTGACATTCTGTGATTCTGTGATTGATTCTCCACAGGAAAGAAAAACTGGAGGTAATATGGTAGGAATAATTCACTCATATGCGAGTACAAAAGTGGCAATAACTTCAGAGATCTTATGCAAATGATCTCTTTTTTATCCTTAAGAGAACAAGGCCTGATTTTGGCCCTAGCTTCACAGCTACCACGTGGATTTCCCCTGCCTGTGCATAACAGGGCTCGCAGGCAGCGCGCTTGAGAAGCCCAGCCTTGGGGCACGGCTGGTACTCACACTCCCTTTAGGGGTGTCAAAGGCATCCAAGGTTATCTTTAGAAACAAGCTAGACGCAGTCCATATGGTGAGAGGAGCTTGAGCCCAGTGTGTCCCATCTGAAAACTGATGTCTGCATAGGTGAGATGAAATGAAGGAGTCAAAATGTCTTTTCTCTCTGTTGACTGCAAAGAACAGGTAGGGTGGCTGATACAGCCGTATCTATCTGCACAGTAAACTCTAGAAACCAGGAGAGATGAACATCCCTTGCCTCACCACATTAGTACTTTTATGGTATTACCATGAGGCTAGGAGTTTTGCTGATCACTTCCCACTTCAGGTATTGACATTGCAAGGTCTTGCACCTGGGTCGGGGAAAATCCCAATCACAAATACAAGCTGGGTGGCAAGTGGATTGAGAGCAGCCCTGCAGAGAAAGACTTGGGGGTGCTGGTTTATGAGATGCTCCATATGAGTTGGCAATGCGTATTAGCAGCCCAGAAAGCCAACTATGTCCCAGACTGCATGAAAAGAAGCGTGGCCAACAGAGCAAGGGAGGTGATTCTGCTCCTCTACTCTGCTCTGGTGGGACCCCACCTGGAGTACTGCATCCAGCTCTGGAGACCCCAACACAAGAAGGACACGGACCTGCTCAAGGAGGTCCAGAGGAGGACCACAAAGATGATCAAAAGGCTGGAGTGCCCCTCCTACAAGGACATGCTGGGAGAGCTGGCGTTGTCCAGCCTGGAGAAGAGAAGGCTCCAGGGAGATCTTTTAGCAGCCATCCGGTACCTGAAGGGGCTACAGGAAAGCTGGGGAGGGATTGTTTACAGGGACATGTAGAAACAGGACAAGGGGCAATGGTTTGAAATTGAAGCGGGGTAGACACAGATTAGACCATAGGAAGACATTCTTTACTATGAGGGTGATGAGACACTGGCACAGGTTGCTCAGAGAATTTGTGGATCCCTCATCCCTGGAAGTGCTCAAGACCGGGCTGGATGACGTTTTGGGCAACGTGGTCTAGTGGGAAGTGTCCCTGCCCAAGGCAGAGGGGTTGGAACTACATGATCTTTAAGGTCGCTTCCAACTCAAACCATTCAATGATTATGTTTCCCCACAGTTTTGGTGATCTCTTTTGCAGCCAGTTGTCTTTTAAAAATACAAGGCAGAGAACCAACTCTGGACAGCAGTTGTGTTTGCCCATGTTTGATGTTGTGTGCATGGGTGGAGGGAATGGTCACGCTATTTCTTGCTTTGGAGTTTAAAGACACATCTATAATTAATGGGGCAGGTCTCTCGGTGCTGCTCTCACCACTTTAGATAGGAGTAAATCTCCCTGAATAATGGAAGGGTAGACTAAGCCCATTAATTGCACTTCACAGCACCTTTGTGTCGCATAAGAATTTTTTGAGGTCACTTTAAGCTGCCATTCATCCCTCCCTGCTTTTAGTGGAGCTGTAAAGCTGCACCAGCACCGGGGTATGTCAGACCTGCCATGGGTACATTCTATTGAGAGGGGGAGGCAGACAAAGGGCACATGCACCATTTCTCTTGCTGCTAGTCTGACGCGCTGGACCACACGATAAAAACACCTCTTCAGAGAAAGAAGCTGAGCTGGGGGGAGAGGCTGGTGCTTCCCCTGCTCCCATCTCGCAAGAACCAGCCACCGGCCTCTGCCTCGCCTCACGCTCAGCCTAAGCAGCACCCCAGAAGGCAGGCAGAGCAAGGGGTCTATGTCCTTGTCATTCTGAAACACAGATCTGAGGCAATGTGTGACACGTCTTACCATATTCAATGCGCCCCTCACGTTGCCAAGCCCTTTTCATTTGTTATCTACCTACAAGAGCATAAATGTGCACACAAACAGTACCACTCCAAGTGCTGGTCAATAACTACTGTTCGGGTATTTTTTAGCTGATAACTTTCAGTGTTTTTTGAAACTAAGTCTCTTAGAAGTATCAGAAGACACATCTCTGGAAACCAAGTTCTTCCTGTTCTGAAAATTTTAGTCTTTAAATCCTGTATGAGAGAGAAAGGGGGCTGTTGAGTTGAGGCAGATCAATTCTTTCCACTACTAAGGCCACAGCATAAAAGCAAACGTGCTCCCACAGGATTTTCATTAGATATCAAAATAACACGATTTTAACAGCATAGCAAGAGACCCACAGAGCTGCTGTAGGCTTCTCAAACCACTGTCCAGTTAAACAAAATGTGCTATCAGACAAGCAAGACAACTACGTTCGCGATGTTGAAGGCTCAACATACCCCAACAGCATCAGGGAAACTATCAAAATTTATTGATTACAAACCAAGAGACAATTACCTTTGTGCTAAGTCAACAAAAGTGTTCAGCTGTCATGGTGATGAGGATGTCAAGACATTTAGAGAGTGAGACAGACTGCACAGACTTGGACTGACTGTATGTATTTGAGAGTCTTTGCTACGGCTGCTTCCTGCATGGAGTGATGATAGGTAAGAAACACTCATGTTTTCCGTGGAATATTTTCACTACTCGTGCAAATACCACCTCACCAGCTGCTCTACCAATTATTATACAACTACTAGACACAAGGAAAAGAACCCCTAATTTTGGAAGCTTAAGCTCTGTGGCTTTTACCTGGAGACCATGTCAGCCGGAACCCTGCACGGCTGGGCTCACGTGGAGGACAGTGGGATCTCTGGAGTCATTCATCTAAAATTCTGATCCTACACCTTCACCGAGAGGGGTACAACCAGCCATGATCAGTTTGTGGGAAGTTTTGCTCTTGGTTATCTACAGGTATCATGTCCCTTGGGCAGTCAGGACTGGAGATCAAGAGAAAGATGAAACTCCCTCCCTACACTTGGCAGCAAACATTTGGGGAACAGTAAGCCACAGAGAACCAAATGGATTAAAACCAACAACCTGGAGACAGAATAACAGAAAAAGAAACCCAGTGATAATGGTCGCAGTAAATAATGATTTCCCTGAGGCCAATATATTACACCAAAGCAAAATCAATACAAGGGTAGGCCCAGAGACTTGAAAATTAAATCAGAGTCAAGAAATAATTACTCTCAGCTTTGTCTTTTTAAAAAAAAACACACATAAAAACAAAAACAAAGAGAGGAATGGTATTTTCTTTACTTACTAAGCCATTTCCCAGGTTTGATAGTATAATTCATGTTCCATCATAGAATCACACTTTCCTATTAAGTGAAATTTGAAAAGTATAGCTATTTAGTGAATTTGGAAGATGTAAAGAGGTTCTGATTCTTTGCATTTTGCAAGTGCAGATTCCTGGGAGGGCAGAAGACAGTGACAGAACTGTCTGCCAGCCAGAAGGGCTTCTTTCAGAAAAGCTTCAAAATAGATTTCTAGTAGTAATTTTGCACAGTACGAGATCTCCTGCCTTCACAGCACACGGCTGAGCTTGTAGCTTTCACATAGCTCCGCTGGAGAAGACTAATGACTCCAAAGTGGGATGAAACCTTACCTCTCATTAAAGGAACCGGGCAGGAGGGTTTACCAGCAATGGTGCCAGTTACATCTCCAAAATGAGAGCCACCCTGTATTTGCAAGGCAGGAGGTGCGGTCATGCACGTCTCACTGCTGCGCTAAAACGTGACCCATTTCTTCTGCCATCATCTGCTCCTGACTCCCGTGGTGCCTCAAGTCAACAGTCCCTACCCTTCAGTCTCTGTCTTAGCTGTGGCTGCTTCTGCAGGTTTCTTCATGCTTCCTAAAGTCCCAGAGAGATATCCTTGTTCTTTTGCAAGGAAGCGAAGGAAGTCGATGTCCTTCCTTCCCGTAGTGTATGACTATGGAATAAAGCTGACTGAGCTATGTTTTCCAGAAAAGCATTACTAAAAACTTGGGAAAAACACTTTGTGGAGGACTGGCTACCAGCATCCTTCAAATCAAGTCTGTGCTCAACCCCACGATCAACGCAAACCCTTCTTTCCAGGGATGATGACCTCATCTTTAACTACATTCTTGTATCAGGGAATATAAAGGTATTTTGCTGATGTGAGAATTTGAAAATTATTTTCGTTATTAATTGTATTCTGTGTGCCTCGCTGAAATCCCAGCAACCGGGGTTGCTCAAAATCTTCTTTAGTGCAAGATGGACATACAATTCCGGAAGCAAAGGATAAAGTTGGTGATATAAGTTGTTTTTATGAGTTTATGCTCACTGCCAGTCTGCTAGGGAGAACAAAGGAACCGAGAGCTAATCAGACAGTCCATTTTGTGATCTAAAAATTGCATCTATGGTAGCAAACAAAGACAAGCCAAGGCCTGTTCTCCATCCCTGAGGGTAAGCAGCTGACCTCCCTTCCCCCAGGGAATTGCTTTGTGGCTGCTCTCCCCAGCCAGGGATGTCCCCTGAATGCCTGGGCTAGGGACGGGGTGGCCAGGGAATGTACTGACCATTACAGAAGAGAGACACTCACAATGTTTGAGTTCATGCCATGGGTGGTTTATAGATGCAGCCACCTGCCTCTGTTTTTAAGCAGAGAGGTTTCATTGTACACTTGCTGAACCTCCCAGAAATGAGATGGCATGACATCTAAATGTGAGAGAAAAAAGCTTTCCAGGAGAAGAGGGGACATAAAAGTAATTCTGGAAGAAACACCCAGACAAAAGAAGAGCATGCCGAAGAGCACGAGGGTACTCTTAGTTGTGTAGTTGAAACAAAGGAGTATATGTGAGAGGGGCCAGAGGGAGAAAGGAACAGGTGGTGGCGAGAAGGTAGAAAACAGAGGAAGGGGGATGAACTGAGAGTAGAGCTGCTTGAAAAATATCCATCCTAAAAAAGTAAGTCTAAGCGCCTCTTTTCCTGTCAATGAAAATTCAGCATGGAAAACACAAAGTATTCTTCAACTCAAACCCTAGCATGGACTCTTTGTGAGAAGATATGAGTATGACCCACAGAAGGCAGAGATTCTGTACAAAAAATTGGCTTGGTAGTAAAAAAAACCCCAAACATGATGAGATGGAGCTTGCCGAAGATGTGATGAAAGGCTGAAAGCCAAAGCAACGTGGAAAGAGGAGATCTGCTCAAAGTTTGAGACTAGAAAGACTACAGCAGGGATTTATGGTAATGTCAAAGAGAGCATTTACTGACCATGACCAGAGCTGACCAAAAAGGAAGAAAATACATTTTAGGTAGAAGAAAAATAAAGGAAGGGCAAATCTGAGTCATATTCAATGAGAATTAATTGAAACAGAGTCTGGCTAGGGATGACCCATGGAAAAAAGGGAGAAGAAAAGATAAGGCATGAAGTTTAGTGACACAGAAATAGAACAAAAGAAAATTAAAGAGCAGTAAAAAAATAAAAGTGTTAAGAGAGATGAAAAAACAACAGGTCTGTTTCTCCTTTCCTTTTAACTGTAGTAACACAAAACTGGTGGTGTAGATCCATATCTGTTGGAGACCCTCTTCAGCAAATGTAGGCCATTGGTTTTATTGTATTTAGAGGAGTTTAATAGAGTAGGAGTCAGCCAAGCTGACCTTTGGGAACAGGAGGAAATGTGGGATGGTAGCAGGAGACCAAAGGCAGGGCCTCTTTGATTGCAGGAGATTCTTACTGTTCAATAAGACCCAAAAGGGCAGGAAATTGGTATCTAACCCTGTGTACCACATTTAGTTTACAAACGTATTCCTCATCAGCACATTTCCTTAGGAAGCCACAGACCGTGTTGCCACGTGTTGCTGAAGAAATGTGGGTATGAATATGTACTGTACATGGAAAAGATAAATTCCAGTCTCTTTTCAATATCATATACCTCCTAAGAAGGTTAAGGCTGTCAAGACCAGCTGATTGTTCCACACATCACTTTTAACAAGCCATTTCTAGAGACAACTGGTACAAAAAACTGCTCACTGCTTAGTTTTGATTGGAAAAGTACTTTTTTTCTTTAACTGTTGTTGTTTTTTTCAAATGTAAGATGTTTAGGAGTAATGAATAATGTTTTAACTTGTACCACCTGGTCTATTTTAACACAAAAACCTTGCCCTTCCCTCAGTACATGCTAGAAAGAATTCTGTTGTCATTACCCTTTCAATGACATCCAGACAACTCACACAATGACATTAATAAAAAGAGACACATTTACTTGTACCCACCTTTGCACATTCGTGTCCAATTAAATTTGACTCAGTGTCTTCTTGATTTTTAATAACTACGCAACTATTAGCAGCAACTTAACCGCTGACAAAACCCTACTTACACTATTAACCAAGGACAGATGTAGCACAAAAAAATAGGCAGCATTCTACCCTACTGATGCCAAATACATTGACAGGGCTGAAGTTTTTATAGTGAAAACTCCACTCCTCTTCAGTCCCTGGAACACAACCAAATCTCAACACTCCACTAGTATCATCTTCACAAATAAAATATATATATATGCATACATCTATGGTGAATCTTGCAAAAAATGCTTAATCTTGTCGTCAGTTCATATAATGGAGTCAATACTTAAGCAATATTTTTAGAGAAAGAGCTCTGACTTGGAAACACAATTGGAACAAAAGGCATAAGGATGGTTTCCAAGGGACAGGTTGATTGACTTTACGTATTAGCGTTCTTCTTCCTCCATATTTCTAAGTCATCTCACACCCACGAAGGTTAATGGGAGATAGTTTCACATTCCATTATATACATACCTACGGAAGAGTACTAGTTTTATTATCAGATTTTATTCCTCTCTGATACATCCCATTTATAGGTCAGGACTCATTTATAGATCAAGAAGCAATAAATTTACCAATGCAAATCTGCAGCAAATGCCAAAAAACTGTCACAGTCCACCGATGAATCTGGTTTGGATTGTTGCTTTTGGGAATTCCTTATTTCACAGATGAAAAAAGAGCCTTCTGTATACTAACTTGTATTGGCATTTTGGCTATTTGTATATAAAAAGACGACCTTTCTATGGATGGATGTTGCAGGCAATAAAGTAGCAGATTTTAGTATATATTCAACATGAACAATATATAATACCTTGAATACACTTGTCCCCTAATACGAGTTGCATGCTCTGATTTAGTCACCAAGTGCCAAGATTAAACTCTTCAGAAGAAATAACCGAGCCTGTGGCAGGATACAGAAACTCATAAATCTGGAGTGACAGAAGGAAGCAGATTACTTTTCAGGAGGACGTTTTGAAAGCAACATCTCCTCCTCTCTGTTCTCAGGTACATTTCCCTCACATCTCTTGGGAAAAGCAGCCCTATACCTCAGAGCTTTGAATGGACTTTACTTAATCTACCATACAATGGCATTTTTGAAACCCAGCAGTCTTTGATGGTCCATCATAAATTATCCTGAGGCTAATTCTCCCAGACTTTTTAGCACTTGCATCTGGTGTTACACACAAAGATAGGATATATCTAGTCAGTAAAATGAATGATATTTATGTGGGCACTGGTAGATCTCATAATTTTTGAAGCCTGCAGTCTGGAAGTCTGGCAAAAGGTTTGTCTTTAAAGTAAACCACACAAGGATGCAAGCTTTTCATCTCTGCTAAGAGTCATGAGAGGTAACTCAACTGATTGATGGTTGGTGTCAGGTTTTATCTTTTTGATTCATCACACAATGAATCACTGTTTCTGGTGGACCTTTCATTACTCTCAAAGATGTTTAATACTCAAAGTAGATATAGCCAGATTTTTGCTCAAAAGCATCTTTGTGCTCTGCTCCCCAGACACTTCTCAAACAAGGAAGGACAATAGGGAATACGAATAGCAAAAATTGCTTTGTGGACTATGCACATAGCAGGCATGAAAACTAGGTAAAGAGAAGCTCAGAAATGTGATGGAGTTTAGCTCCTTTCCTCTGAGGCTTGAACTCTCCAGTATCACACTCAACGCACCTGCTGCCAGCTAAGTGTACATCAGGAGAAGCAAAAAGGATGGTAACATGCTGACAGTTGTTTTGACTCTATTTTGCTTGTGTCCCTAAATGTGCTTATTCATGTATTCTGGGCTGCTCTGCTGCAAAGCTGCGGCTCGAGAAAGAAAATTTGCCTCCCTTACATAACTGACCAAGTTGATGACACAGACTCAAATGACACTTCTTGCTAATGATCCCTTGGGCTTCTTGGCTTCTTCTGCACCCACTAATGCTCCAGCCCCCATTTCCAGTGTTCCCCCAGCTCTCGTTATGGCTCCTGCCACTTTCTGATGAGGCCTCCTCCTCCTCCACAGCCCCCCACACGCACTCCACCCGCCGCTTTGCAGATTTTGTGTGTCCTGACGATGACTGTTACTGACATGCCTATTCTCGCCTGTTTGTCTAGTGGCCTCAGCTGATGTAACCAAAACACAAATGCGCATTTCCAGAATGTTGGGAGCTGCTGAAAGAGCAGATAAGGTGAACAACGGCATCCAGGACACGAACATGGAGGGGCAGAGAGAGAGTGGAGGGAAGGCAGTGCTCATACAAGACTTGGGACAACCTGAAGTTCTCTTTGAATCTCCTGTGGATGCACATTTCCTTGAAAAACACTGTTCTTTCCCAGCTTTATATAGCTGTATCTTATCCCCTCTTCCTTCCATTGTGCAAGAAGGGGAGCTGGTGGACCCTAAGGATGGTACCTGCTTGGTGGTAGAAGTACAATATCCAAAGCCTGATGACACAGACCTCTAGTGTGGTTTGAAAACTAAAAAAGATAAAACCTGAAGTGTTGTAACCTGGGCTTGTAATACCTTGTCCCCAAATTTGCTTTAATTCCCAGCAAGCAGATCCAACCTATTATTTGCAATTAGAAAGCACACAATATTGTAAAATTCCAGTTCATTTATATTAATGATCAGATGCAATACAAATACTACATTTCCCTCCAAGGAGATTAACCTTTATTCACAGAGTGGATGTCTTCAGTGGCCCCCATGAATAAGAGCGTGTTTGTCGTTAAATGCAAAAATAATTACTTGATTCAGGGCAGCAAGCCTCACTGCAACTCTTGAGTTGTACATTTCTCTAGGGATAGACAGTAAAAACCATGAAAATGGGGCTTCAGTAGTTCTAGGCTTGTACATGATTTGAAAAGAAAATGAGATGGCTGGAAAAGTGCTATCATATGTCATCAGTGTTCCATTTTCATTAATTTATTGGCAAAAGAAATCTTAATGAATGAAGTCAGATTCCTTTGGGGCAAAGCAACCCATAATCACCCTGTGGAAAGTTTCATGGTCTTTAAACCCCTTGGTGTAATGCTTCATGTCTTTTAAAACCATCAGAGTCTTGATGTAGCTTCCCTCAGTGACAGTGCCATCACGTCAGGCAGAAATACAAGGCTCATCCGAAGACCTTCTTTGACCATCATAATATGCTTTGGCTGTCTGAGCTCTTGAAATGTAAAATTGTAATCCACTTTTACCCAGGCCTGTTAGCTGCCTAGCTATTTTGCCATTACTTATGATTTTAGCACAAGAGACAGTGATAGTCCTCTATGTCCATTTCATTTAAACAAAGAGAAAATTTGACACATTACCATAGACCTCTTTCAAGCCTGGTTGCGATCTGCTGAGAAATTTGCAGTGATGGAGATATATCAGTATTGGGTGAGACAGGACTTTATGGCTACTTCTACACTAATAATATTTAATTTAATAAATGCACCCAGGAACATTTTCTGGCATTGAGAACAAATACATAAGACCATCTTGCTCCATATTATTTAACTTCTTCATACCCTGCACTGACCACAAACTTCCAGCAGGGATAGACCCTTGCATGGGAAGCTCCTGCACAGTTGGCCAGCTGATGGATTCACACAGGGTGGGCTATCACTTCCCACACACAGGTGGTCACACATACTCCCTCTTCTGTTCCTGGATTAAGAGATCGTGATGCTCATGTAGTAGCACTCCATAATTAAACATAGGAAATGGTTTTGTATGGAAACAAAGCCCCCATGCTGAGGACCATACAATCCAAACAGCAGCCCCATCTTACATGTTTATACACTATACATCACAACTACCTCTTTTGTGAGGTTTTGTTTCTTTTTTCTTGACTGCAAACACCAAACTAAGGGCAGCATTAGCAAACAAAGCAAAAAAAAAAAAAAAAAGGAAACACTGATAATCAGAATTTAACATTTATCACATGCCTTTACTTTGTTCTTAATGTTAAAAAAAAAAAGGTAGGGAAGAAAACAATTGATTTGCAGTCTCAAATAGAAAGTGATTTTGCCTGACTCTAGGATTACAGTCATACCTAGTAAGTATTAGATAGCCACGTGGGACCCAAGGGCTCTTTCTGTTACTTAGGGTCTGTCCCTTAGGAAAGGGACTCAGGACAGGAAATTGCTGTGAATTTCTTCTCATAGACTAAGCTCCACATATACGTGTAGTCACTTCTCTTCCTCACCTAAATAATCCTCCCCATCCTCCCCAAATCTCTCTCTTGCACATCTGTCAGGCCAGGATCTTTGCTAAATGGTCCTTCAACCCTCTCACCCTTTTCCTCCTTCTAGGACATTTACTCCCATCCAGTCTGCCTTGGTGGTGGCTCAGGACAACCTGCTAGTGGGAGGGAGAATCTTGTGGAACAACATGTTGAGGTGGAAATACTAAGTAGTTATGTAGTGCTCACATTCTTTATAACATCTTTCTTTCTTGCCCTGCTGCAGAGACACATCTCTGTCAGAACAGTTGATGGGAATCATGGTGAATGAGACCCCATGAAATTTTCCTGGCATCTGACCAGTTTGAGAATCCACAGATTATAACCTGATGGGGGTTTAGCTTCACTTTCCCAGAACATCTCTTCAAGAAACTGTCCTACTCTGATTTGTAGGAAAGGCATGTAGGGAGGGACAAAGCTCTGTTTTCCAAGAATGTGCAATTTCCAGATTTCTTTGGGTCACAGTCATGGGCCATATTGCATCAGAAGAAATATCCATTAAGGCTTCCTGAGACATGGAAGTAGAATAAAAGGATGGATTCCAGACATATCTGACTTCTTCAGAGAAAAGTTTCCACTGAGTTTAACCAAACCATGGGACTTCAAATCTCATCCAAACCATGCTGAGAAGCTCTGCTGCCAGGCACTCAAACTACCATGGGAAGAAAGGACTGGAACATCCTCTTGGGTCACCAGTTCAAGCACCCTGCTAACATGGGTTGCTTCCTTCACCAACTAATCAAGCTTCATCTCAAAAACTGCTGGTTTGGGGTTAGTCAGTCTTGCTGGAAAGTCGTCCTAAACAACCTCAATGTGCTGACAGTCAGAAACTTCTTTTCCAATCCCAGCCTAAAGGTATCTACAGTGATTTACACTCCATTATCTTGGGATGAGCAGTGTCCTGTCACTTAAACTGCCCTCCTGCCATGCTCAGTTCTGCATTCCCCTCATCAACTGTATATTCCCATACTGTGTTTTTCCAAGTAGTACTTAATCTTTCTTGAGCATCAGTCATTAATAGGGTGTATTGCATAGAGTGTATTGCAGATCGCTGTGCAACAGCAATCATAATCTCCTTTCTCCTCTGTAATTACCTTTTCTGGTATGTCTTAGAATCTCATTTACTTTTTTAATGGGTGTGATGTTGGTATATTGCTACACCGTAGCGGCTCAGTCAGCCAAAGTGGTATCTAGAGCTGAGTTTGCATCCCAAGATTTCAGGGACAGAAATAGGTACTTTTAGGGTCTATTTAATTTGATGTATTTTAGATGTCTTTTTTTTTTTTATATAAGGTATTTTATGACTTCACAGACTCCATTAACCAGATCTGACTACAAAGGCATCTCCATGCAATTATCTCAGATGCAGATGTAGTGACTGATATATATACTTGTATTACTCTCTCAAGCATTTTCTTTTGGTAAGCTACTTGGTCATAACATAAATTCTTAAATAGGGCTGAGTGCATGACCTTACACTTTGTATTTCGTAATTCCATGCATCATGAATTAATTCAATGATAATGGTTATGCAATTCTTCCTACAGGATAGCCTGATAGCCTACAAACTGGTGATGCTTTTTACTGCTGTGTTCTCTGAAAATATCATTTTTTTCCTGAGTGAAAAGCATTTCCAAGGAAAAAAAAATAATAAAAAATAGCCTGGACCTGATCCTAAAAGAGCACTTCCAGTCTTATATTTCACCTTCTGGGAAAATTCTCAGGATGTCACTTCCCTGGTTACAGACTCTACATCTTGACATGTTTGTGACTCCAGGAAGACAAAATCCACCATGAAAATGCAGCAGTGAATTACCAGCTTGCGGTGGACTGAAGAACAACGGCGGATGTGCTGTGGAATTACTAGGGGACGTATGTAAATCAGGCAGAGGTGAGAGAGACAGTGGCAGTCCAGAAACTCAGCCCTGAGGGTGAGTTAATGCACCGTGGCTGTTCGCTTGGGTTAACGCTAACTGATGTTTCTTCGTGCTGTCTATGTCATCCAGAGCTGAATCGGAGTGTGAGCAAAGGCAGTGAGTACATTTCTGCCCCGTGCTGAGATGTCCTTCACTCGGTGGCTTTTCAGGGGAAGCTGGTAGAAAATCGGCTTCATCTGGGTGGCCGGCAGAAGAATAAAAGGGTGGTTTGGCCAGCTTACGTCACGCATGCACACTGAGGTTGGAAGGTTGTTCCATCTGTGATTGAAGTGTCAGTTTTATTCATGCACGTTGTTAGCACCCATTACACGCAATTGTCCCCTGAGAAGTGGCTGGTGTCACGCTCGACTGTCCCATCGGCTGACCTGGCAGAGTAGGGGCCACTGGGGACTGCCTCGCTACGCAAATTCCACTACATCTTATTAATAATTCCTGTCTTGGTGATTTTCCTTATTAACCTCAGTAACATAAATATACATAGGAAATATGTTAAGGTTTTTATAAAACTTAACAGTAAGCATAATTATTCAGGTAGCATTTTCAGTAGCTCTTTCTTATAAATGAGGGAGAAACTATTTTATTATCTGCCTGGTTTGGCTTTACCTTCCAAATGACTTTAAAAATGCCATCTGACAATAGCAGCACAGTCTTATTGTGCAAAAATCAGTTAAACAGCACGTAGTCCTCCAACCACGTTGTGAAGTTTAGTTCTTTAAAGATGACTCAAATATCAACTGACCAGCAGTAAACACAGCTTCACGTGGCACTGCACAGCACATTTTCAGGATACACGAATGCAAACCAGAGACTTAAGATTTACTAAAATTCCTTTCACTAGCTGGACTCCTCCATAACATGAAGTTGCCCAGGGCACTCACTAACTTTCCTGGCTGTTTTTCACTGTTCCTTTGAATTTATGTTAGTGAGGTTCATGTCAGCGAGCCCTGAAAACTGAATCACTGAATATACCACAGAATCGCAGCCGATGTAACTCTTCCAACACCAGTTTGTAGCCTTTGTTTTACAGTAATTAAAGAGCAAGTCTGCTCTGTAACAATTAGCCTTGCAGTTGGGAAAGTGCCCACAGACACCACCATACATACTGGCAGATGTGACAGATAAAAGCATTTAATGTAGGTGAGTGTGCAGATCTGCTACACTGGGATAAACGCTGTAGGATTTCCTCCATGCCTTCAGAGACTAAGAAAGTTAAGATTCCGAATGAGATAGAACCTCAGGATAATAGTTTTCTGATTGAGAACGGGCTCTTGAAACCCAGAGGAGTAACAAAGATCTCAGCAAGTTAAAGAGAAACTTTTCTAGCATAGATCGCAAAGGAGTTACAGGTAAATGGTTTGGTTCTTGAGTCTTCTTATTTTAAAGGGGTCGTGGTTCTTTCCACCTACCAGGGTTTTGGGTTCTGATGATGCCCAGCAAACAAGTGAGTTTGTGAATTCAATCCACTTTCACTGAAGAAAGAAAGAATTCTGCTGATGCCAGAGGAATAAGACAACCTTCTCTCTACCTGCTAACCAACCTCATAAAATAGCCATGTAACACAGTTGGCACTGGATGAGTCTCACGATCAGAATCTGGTTTTCTTTTCACACTTCTGAATAATTTTATTTTTTTTGAGTGATCTCAGACAATAATAATTCCTATTTACCAGTTATTGCCGCATGCTTACAGAACTATTGGCTGAAAAGGATAAAGCAGTTTTGCTTTCAGCCGACCAGTAACTTCAGCTTATCCATGCTGACAGAGTATTTCAATATTTGCTTTTACATGTCGAACAGCCTTTTTTTGAGTGCTGAAGGTTAAATATACGTAGATGATGTTAATACTGAATGTTAATGCTGAATCAGATTTTATATTTAACAGAACTTACGCACGCTGATGAGTGTTAATATCTAAGAGTATCAGATGTTGCAAATTCACATCTTTCAGTAATCCATAAATATTTCAAATGTTAACATTTCCCCGAGAATTTACCACATAATACTTTCAGGTTATATTATCATACACAGGAAGAAGGACAAGATTAACTTTCTTGATGTTAGGCTAAACTCCCTAAGAGATATGCAGAAAGTAATAATTTGCCCCAACTTTGCTAATCACATTTACTTCCAAGAAAAATCTATAGAAACTGGAAGTTAGGGGAAAAAAACATAAGTACTCTGCCACTTCCTGAGTAATCATAGTATAATCTTTTGACTTTCATTAAAAAAAAACCCAAAACACTCTAAAATACAATTTGCTCTTGCAATCAACATTTTCGGTGCAAAACTAACCGTTAAAATATAAATTAATGCAAACAACACAAAGTGCTAAGTTTTTCTATGAGCTCTGTCAGGAACTTTTCTATCCTGGCAGCAGAGAACCAAAACACTGAGTACTTTAAAGCAAAACAACCACTAAAAGCAATCAGTAGTAAACCCCAACATTTTTTATAGCAGCATCTACTGTTAAACAACTCACTACTAAACAGTAAACCCATTAGAGCCACGATGTCAAAGATGCTCCGTAAGCTGAACAGGCAAGTCATTTCCACAATGACTGCAAGCCAGCAAAGCGCTCCATAAGATGTCAACAGGGAAATAAAATTCGGTCTTAATAGGTTCAGAGCTTATGTAAGTCATGCTTACAGGAGTGTCTATTAAAAAGGCAAGCAAGTGACATTACTGCGAACACAATCTGCAGCTTCCTCAAACACGTAGGGTAAAGACACTCGAGACTCAAAGACACTGTGCTAGCTGTCAGGTTCACATGTTCTGGATGAAAAATGAAGGGAAATTAAAATATCTCCTGATATGGTGACAACTGAGGTGATACTCACTCCTGTATAGCAAAGAGATCTGGGATCCCTTCAGCCCCATGAATGGCTTAAGAAATAACATCAATGTAATCAGCCTGCGTGCTTCTAGTAAAACATTATCTGTTCTGCAAAAACCAGCAAGCCTTCATTCCTAATTAGCAATGCACTACTAGCAATTTCGTATTTAGGATATGAACAGCTGAGTGACAACTTGGTTCATCAAGTTAAAGCCACAGAGCAACGTGAGATTTGCCATTTCTGGCTTAAAAAAAAATGCTACATTTGCATGCATCCACCAAGAAAGGGATTAAAAAACATCTTGAGAACTCACCACCAGGTTTCCTATCACCATGACCAACAAGAAGACAAGAAGGCACAGCGGCTGCCCAGCTACTTCCATGCAGTCCCACATGGTCTCTATCCACTCCCCGCACAAAATTCGGAAGATGATGAGGAACGAGTGGAAGAAATCGTTCATGTGCCACCGTGGCAAATTGCCAGTCGTGCTTATCTTCTTCACATTGTCCAGGTAGCTTTTCCCAAAAAGCTGCATTCCCACCACGGCGAAAATAAAGACGATGATTGCCAGCACAAGAGTGAGGTTACCGAGGGCACCCACTGAATTACCAATGATTTTAATGAGCGTATTTAAGGTTGGCCAGGACTTTGCCAGCTTGAAGACTCGCAGCTGTGAACACAACATAAACAAGAGTGTCAGTTCGCAGAAGCAACAGACATTGCAGCTGATGAATTATTAAAGTAGATAAACTGTGAAAGACGTTAAATGCCATAGTGCGTGTGGTACAAGGTGATTTTAGCCATACTTCCTGTTAACCTACATCTATTAATAAAATATCAGGTGGGCTTCTGTGATGAGAATCAAGATTTCTAGAGCCTATGGTCTGCCTTGTTAGATGGATGTGCTTTTAGAGGCTCATTCCCCCAATATCACAGTGGGGAGAGGATGGAAGGAGGAAATCTCACGTCTTAATATTTTCTTTTTACGTTGCTTTTCCTCCTCAAATTAAACAGCCTGGCAGGCATCTGGGGGAAGATCTCCCACAAAGAGAGAAGTAATTCCTCTGTGTTTCAGAGCAAGCCTCAGCCAGAGGCTATTAGCTGTTAGCTCCCGGGGTGAAAATCACCTCTGTGCCGAGGATCATGCAGTCTACGCACAACCCACGTCCCACTTAAGACCTATTTTAAGGACGTAAATGGTGCCTGGCCCTCGTGCTGTGTTTTCAACTGAAGGTTTAATTTCATCCCTATGGAAGAGGGATTGCTCAAAAAACTGACAGGAGACTCTCAGGACCTGACACCAGCAGTGAAAAATTTGCATTTTTGAGCAGTACAGAGAATTTTGGGAAAAAAATAATGTCTTCTATACAGGCCCACACGGGCTCATTTTCCTGGTCTTTTCCAAGTTGTGAAGCCATATCATGGCCAGAATGATTAGCATGGACATCCTGGTACATGAAGTGCAACACAAATGTCAGGCTGGCAAAGAAACTACTTTTCTGTTCCAATATGTCAGCAGTCTCTCATTAATAGAATACCACTATCCCGTGCATAACAAAGAAGCTGACAGCTAAGAAGTCCCCGTGAAAGACAGATGCTATGTTACGCTGATCGGTTCTAGAAAAAAAAAATAATAAACCACTCCGTGAATACCTGAAAGATGTTTTCTTCTGACAACATTTAAAAGAACAGTGGTATGTTTGTAACGTAATCTAGGAATAACAACTTCTAAAACAACAAATTACTGGCTCTTGCATTTCTCGGGCTATCAGTTATCTGCTGACTATGCTAACAGGTGTACAGGTATAAAATGGCAGATTTTTGTTACAAATTGGAACTCAAACATTTTAAGTGTGCTCCAAGTACCTGGCACAGCTTGAAGGAATCAAATTATGTTCTCATTTACCCTGATGCAAATCTGGAACAATTCCATTTATGCCGCAGCCTATAATTAGTGTCACGTACTGTTCACCAGTTTGCAGCAATTATCGGCAGATGCATTTTTAAGAAAATATGTTGCATTCATGTCAGAGTTAATACGTAGTAAAAGAAGAGGAGCAAGAACAGAATAAGACTATTACCAGTCGAAAGGAGCGTAGAACAGACAGGTTTCCCATGCTGGACAAACCCAGTTCCATCAAGCTTAGAATAACAATTATGCTGTCAAAAATATTCCAGCCCTGCTGAAAATAGTAGTAGGGGTCAAGGGCAATTACTTTGAAGATCATTTCTGCTGTAAAAATCCCAGTGAAGACCTGCAGAAAGAATATATGAAGTCAAAGTAACCTTTTAAGCATGCCTCCTTGCTTGCAGACTTTCCCCTAATACAGGTGAATGCAGTAGAAAGGCAAAATAGTCTTACAAGCAAATATTTTATTTTTCCATTGTCAATTCTTTATCACTGTTAAAACTTTGTCTAGTCTTTTCACATTATTTGATACTGCTATAAACTTACAATGACTTCTGAGTTCAAGCTCTGGATTGGAACATACATTTCCATCTTCCTCCGTCATCTGAATAATCCCAATGGTAAAAAAAGAAAGTGTAAAGGTGCCTTTTATAAAGGTTAAATCTATTCATTTCAGTGGAGAAACTCAAATGAATGCTGTGTGAGTGTTAAAGGGGTATTTGGGTTGTAGTGTATTATCCCGTTTTATTTTTTTATTATTATCAATACCAGGGCAACGCAAGCCTCCAGTCATTCTGAGGTTATTGCTGGCAGCAAAGGCAATTAGAAACCCTAATTTGAGTCCTAGTCTTTTTTTTTCTTTTCTTTTTTTTCTTTTTTTACAAACAGTCATGGCAATTTTCTTTTCACAGCATCTTGGGAACACATTGCTTATTTATGACCCAGTTCAAATGTCATGTGGTGGAACTTCTAATTGGAACATTTTTCTTTAAAACAACATATAAATATTACCTATGAGGCAGAAGGAGAGGAGAAACGAAGGCTGCTGACAGCAAATTCGGTTTTAACACATTCCTGTAAAGTATCTCAGAGAATCAGATCTTGTTCTTTTGTATGCCCTTCTTAAGCAACAGTTTAAATGCACAAGGTTACAGCCAACTTATAATGACAAAATGTGGGCACCAAGTTCTTCATACTCTATTTTTATTCGTAGTCTCAGTACAAGCGGCACAAAGCTTTATGCTTCTGAAAAAACTATCTACTGTACATATATATTAAAGCACATGCCTCCCTGTGAAAAAAATCAACATTAATGAACTGTGGTCAAAAGAGGCAGGAATCCAGAGCTCACATATCAGTACCACTTAGTCAAGGAAAAACGTTTTCTTTCCAATAAGCTGAATATTTGCAGCATTATTCCAGCAAAACTGAGCAACAAAGATGACAAACCCACTAAGATGTGGAAAAGTTAAGATGATATAATTACGATATTAAGGAATAAAAATAAATGGTCATAGACTCCATTTGAGGAATGCTTGGCTTTTCTCTTAAATGCTTCAGGAATGAATTCTTCCACATGGACATCTTACACAATTACTTAGGCAAAATACCTTCTCCTTCTCATCAGGAAATAATAAGGACTGCAACAATGCCTTGGGATTGAACAACGCCCCATCACCATTTCATACCAAGAACCCAACACAACAACTCGTCTCACGTTTCCAACTAGCCAACAATTTCTGACTCATGGTGGTCAGAGATACCAAAAATTCCCACCAGAATGCTCCAATTTCCCTCAGGACAGAGAACAAGACGAAACTGGATGTCTGTGAAATTACATCCAGTGGACTGCCTTAAAAACCACGATACCACGCTGCGTACATTATGCAACCATCTTGCTGAGAAATGACTCAGGAGGATCACTTTCTTTGCCTGAATCACTTTAATCAATAGCCTTCTGAGAAGGAAATGTCACAGCAAGGGAGCAAAATGTCTGAGCCTTCCTAAAGGCATTGGGAATCATGTACCAGCCACGAATTTCAAACGGCAGTTGTCAAATCGCCGGCACATGCTACGCGGCGACTGCGCTTGTACAAGTGGCTGGAAACTTAATATGATAAAGGCTGGAAAGTAAACAAGTAACTTAACATCCCACGGGTGCTAAATATGGCACTGCTGATTGGGAGGACTTTGTCTTCAAAAAAATCTTTTATCTATCATTTCAGCCATTTCGGCTTTAATATCCCATAATGGTATCTCGGTTTCTAAAGGAAAACAAAAATTGGGGAAATCTTGCTCTATCTACCCATTTTCTTAAATAGGCATAGGCAGATGAACCAGGTAAAGTTGTACATGTTCTTGGTTGGCTTTCTGATCATGAGTCTTGAGGAAAAAATGCCAAAGATCTACCCTTTTTAGTATTTCCCCCCCATTTAAGGTTAGTATAACCACACAAAGAAGATTAGGTGCAATGGGAAGATGAGAGTCAGACAACGTGGGGTCAGAGGAGAGGTGTGGCAGTCTGCCCTGGAGCTGAGACTCTCTTCCCTTTCATGGGGAATTGCAAAAAAAAAAAAATAGCAATTTTCATTACAAATGACTTTGCAAAATCCTCCACGAAATGGAGTCGCCTTCCTCTGATCTGCTCTGCTCGCAACCAATCCAGTTATGCAGGGGTTTAGTAAAGCTGGTGATGGTGGGCTGGGTAGACCTGGCCTCTCACAGACCCGTCCTGGGATCACAGAGAAAGGGGAGCCCCGTGCCATCAGACTGCTACAAAAAATATTAACAGACTATTTTGCTTATTTTACACTTTAGCACCAAGAAGAAAAATAGCTCTAGGCAGTGCTGAGAAACTCACAGTGAGATAATTATTTTTTTTTTTCAAAATTTTCGCTTCTCAATTCCTCCCTCCGCTCATTGTCTCTATTTTCTTGTTGGCAGTCGTGCTCAGCCCCAGAAATTCTGCAGAAGCCTTGTTGGCAGGAGGGATGTCAGGGTCTAGAGTTTCACTGTCTGTGGTCTGCAAAGGGAGAAGCTGGTCTGCCAAAACAAGAGCAAGGAGCAGACATATTTGCTATCCCAATTACCGGAGGCGGGAAACGGCAGCATTGCCACCTGCTCTGGTGGGTATGTGGTCCAAAGGAGTTCTTTAAGTCATCTTAGAAGGTCACAAATTGTTGAGCAACAACAAGGAAGGTTGGCTTCATTGTGGAGCTGGGTGAAGTCCTAGAGATCAGTTTCCCAGCTACCCTTATCCACTGCTTTCTGCAGAGGGCAAGACCATGGGTTTGAGGTGAGATCCAAACAGATTTTTGCACAGTACAGCAAGAGAGGGAGTTTTGCCAAGACCCAGCAGCTGAAAAAAATGGAGACTGGTCTCACAGCCTAGGAGAAGAACCTCAACCTGCCCAAGATGGTCAAGAGCTAAGAATAACAACAATCAGGATAATGAAAAAAATCCATATGTGATGTACCACATATGCTAGGACTGCTACAAAAATCTGATTATTGCTACTACCCACCTAAACCTGCCAGCGTGGGACGTTTCTCACTAAAGGCAGACGTCACATCTGTAGTGTCTCTGCATACTCCCACTCTAGTCGGTGGTCACTACAGTCACTGGCCTCCAGGACATAGTTCACCTTATCCAAAAGTAAATGTCTTTAAAACGTCGCATTAATCATGCCTTAAAATTGTCCATAATTCTCCATCGACTTTAAAGGGAGACAAAGGCAACCGGCTCAGACAGAGACTCCCACACTGTAAATGCCTGAAGTTAGGCAAGGTGAATACCTCTCTGAGACACTGCAGCTCTTGTTTTTGACAGAAATGCAAGGCTTTTTTCATCTCTGCTGTGAGCTTCTCAAATGCCAGCTTAGCAGCATCCACATTTCAGGGTACTCCAGACTTACTACCACTAGATTTTAGGGGCAATTCCACTGCGCCATAGCTAGATGGCCTATGCCTTTTCCAATGCAGACTCTTTTAAAATTAAAAGGATTTTAAACATTAAGCTTTAAAGCACTATAACACGGTAACTTTTAACATAAACTCAGAGAAACATGATTAAAGAAAAAGCTTCCGTTTTGTAGTAACTGCAGAATTTTAGTGGCCCCCTGGGATAACAAATTGTACCGCGTCGCCTCTGGAAAGGTTTTTCTGCTGTCCCTGCAGCTTGGTGGTAGATGTGTCACCCTGCTTTTCCTCAGAGAAGAGCATTCTCTGCTTGTTTTGCAGCTCTCTCCCCAGCTGCTCCAGCTTGCACGTTACGAGTTTCCCCTCAAAGCATCAGCCGTGCTTTGCTCCTTGTCCCCTCTGTCCCGGGGTTTTCACGAGACCCAGCACACGCTGGGAGGCACAGCAGGACATACAGAAAATGTACCACGGGCGCCTTCCTACATGCATATCTCTCCACACCACCCTATTTCCTTCCAAGATCTTGCCTTGTTTTTCTTTATGTAGGGTTGTGGGTTTGTTTTTTTTTTAACTTAAAAGTCACTATTAGTCACCAAGATCTGCTGCCTTATCATTCCTTTGCCAGGAATCCCAAATAAATCTCATTAACCTTTCTCTTATCCCATTTCTTTAAACAGATACAAACTAGATACCTATCAGGAACAGCCCAGGAACACAGCTTTAATGGTTACTAATGATGTTAGAATATGTTAGTTTAGTAAAAATAGACCCTTGTCCTTCATTCATTCCTCTTCCCCCCTCCCTAGACACATCACAGGCAAAGTGATGCTGACAGCATATCGAAAAGGGGTCTTCCCAAGCTGCAGCCAAAACTTTAAAAAGCAGGAAATAGCCTCCTCACGTAGCACTTTGAGTTCACGTTCACTTACCAAATTGCCTATGTAGAGCATGTGGTCAAACTCCTTCGTCATCTTATAATGCTCCAAGGCCATGAAGAGCGTGTTCAGCACAATGCAAAGGGTGATGGTGAGGTCGGTAAATGGGTCCATTACCACAAACTTGACAAATTTCTTGATTAAAAGCCAAAGCGGGCAGCAATCCCAAATGAGAAATTTAACAGCAAAGTGGTTCCAGCAGGGAGGACATTTCTGGTGTGATTCCTCCAGCTCTAAGTCACAAGCAGTAAAGTAACAGTAAATTCACACTGAGTTATATGACAAGAGAACACTTAAAATGACTCATAACATAGAGGAAGGCCCCTGAATTACCCCAAATTTTTTTTTAGGATAAAAATATTTCTGTCCTAACAGGCTGGCAAATTACACACTATGGGGTTTTTTGCCAGTTGACTTGCACTTAGCAGACAGTGACCTATTCTGAAAGTAGTTGTAAAAGTGTCACAAGCAAAAATAGCGAATCGCACTAAATACATGAAGTCCAGTATTATATATGGGCTCAGATTTTTACCCTGTTTTCCATTTTTGGCAAGTTCAAACGAATAAGAATACACGATCTTCATTTAACTTTTTTTTTCCATTCCCAGGTCACATTTTAGAGGTCTCTTAAGTAACACCTTTTAAAGTGGTTAAGAGATGAAAGAGTTTAAATGTAATATTTAAAGCTGAATTAAACACTTGAGAGCCAGAGGATCACTGGTTAACAATAGCATTTCTGTTCTTGATACACAATCCAAAAAGGCATTAAGGCCTGATTTCTTCTGAAAGGTTCAAATACAAAATCAGGGGAGTGGATATGTCTGCTTGAAATTGCTACTGTAGCTCCAGTGTGCTTTTTAAAGGTGCCTTTAAAACATTACCTAAAATACAACTTTTATATGTTCATTTTACCTGAGCACAAAAGAATAGAAATAGCTTCATAAGTATAATTTGCATTAAATCGTGAAAAAGAAAAGCCAAAAAAGACAGTTAATGGCTGAATGATAATGATTAGTGGAATTGCTTAATGCTTTCCTTTTCTTATTCCTTTATGGGCATGGAATGCTGTATAACGGTTTTAGTCTATATAATTAGAACCTGTACTGATAACAGGAAAACTTCAGCCAAGGCTGTTATTTCTATCAGTTTATAAACAGCCTCCTCTCTCAAGTCGTGGTGGATTCTCTGGGCATTTTTCTTCATCGGACAACAGAACTGAGGTATTGGGTGTCTTTTAGCAAGCTTTCAAAATATTGCATGATGCCCCACGTGCACAGGTTTTGCACAAACATATGCACTGCTCTGAGATCTCTGGGAAACCAAATTGGCCCCCAAAGCTATGTCTTTCCATCCTCCAACCAGAGGGTTTAAAGGTAAGTGCCTAAAATGATGTGAGGACCATCCATACCCCAAACGGTTTCAACGTAAACTCTTAATTTTGCGGGTTTTTTTTTGGAAACCCAGTAATAAAGAGTTTAGGGTAGTGCCTTCCTAAAGGATCAAATTTTCCATGTAAAGCCAGAACTCATCTCAATTCATACTCCTCATAATCATTTCTAACCAACCCTGCTTATTGCACTATTATTAATTTGGGGACCTTCACGATGGACACACATCAGATGAGTGACTCTTTTCCCTGAGACTCTACACTCGACACAAGACACTTTTAAGTCCAGGCTGCTTCTAAAAGGGGTAGTTTCATTCCTCTCAGCCTCATCCACACGTTATTTCTCTGTCCTTTTGACAGCTTTTGTGCGCCTGGACCTTCTAGGTGAGCTGGTTCTGCTTGCTGATCCAGCTGAAAACCAATTGTTTGTACACTCAAATCAAAGTGGCAGGGACACAGCGAGGGAAGGAGGAAGGTGCGACTGTCTTCTCTTGGCAGTGATGTGGCATTAAAATGGTTTAAATCAACTACGAAATCACATCCTTTCCCACCACAGGTGGGATTTGGAAATCACTACAGATTTACTAGTTTTTGAAAAATATCTGCAAAAGAAAAGTAAAATTAGACTCAGCTGTTGTTTTTTTTTTTTTTTTTTTTTTCCCCTGGTACTTTATATTGTTTTTAAAAATGGTTAGAAAAACGCAGTCAAATTTTGTGTCAGAGGTATTTTTCTACTCATTTTTGAATGAAATAACCTCAGGTCCTTCCCTTCTCTGCAAGGTTTTCAAATGTCTGGGAAAAACAGGCAGATGATGACTATCCAAGAGCCGAGAGCAGAAACCAGGTAATCAAAGGGGAAGGGATTTCTGTTCTGGCTGTTTCACATAGTTTCACACAAATCATACAGCTATTATTATAGTTAAAGCCCGTGATACATTTTCTTCAGATTTGCTATTTCTTTTTGTTTAACAAGTATCCAGTTTCAATGGCTAATCAAAGTCTGGGAGTTAGGAAACTTTTGATAAGGATTGGAACAGTTTTTTCCTATATGAAGCCAAAACTGTACATCCTCCGAGTTACTCTAGACTCGATGGTCTCTGTGTTTATGGGAAAAAGTAATAGAAAGTACCATTAAATAAATAATAACAAGTCCAGCTCAGGCTTTTTAGGCATTCTTAACACATTCCAAAGAAGCAAATCAACCACAAAGCTGATCGCTAAGAGCCCCCCAGAAAACAAAACCTTTTCAGACTACACTAAACACTGGAGTACACTGAAGTGATTATTTACCTGTTACGAATACAACTCTTTATTTATTTAAGCATACATATATATATATATATCTGTTCTGGCCACAATACTGCTGAATATAACCACAGGGGATGATAAAAAGCTGACTGAGAAAGGTCTTTGTCGTTTCTCTCTGGGCTGTCTCCAAAGAGCTAGGTTCAGCCTCTTTTCTTAGAGCATCTCCCAGATCTGCGCCTTCATCTTGCCTTGCCTTCCTACTCCTCTGCATCACAGAGAATAAGGGTGCAGGAGAAGCCAAAATTTCTCTCCCTTTACATTGAGTTCTTGACAGATATTTTTCTATACTCTTAATTGTTACCTCCTATCTTGTGTCAGTTTACGATGCAGGAGATGTGAGATACTGTGAGAAGCCCTTTCATGCTGCCTGTATAAAGCCTAGAAATGTGACGGCTTGATATGAGTTGCTGTCTCGCTGTCAATAAATTTGTGAAAAGGAAACGAAAAGTTCCCCTTTATGGGAAGACAGGGAAGGGAAATCCTCCTTCACCTAATGAGGAGCCTAATGAGCAAGGGAAAAATTTTCTGCAAAATATCTGCACGGGCAAACGGGTCCTTCGAGCATCCTTAAATTTCACAGTGGGATTCAAACACCCACCAAACGGTTGTGTCCCATTAGCTGCTCTGCAAGGAGGAAAGTTTCCTCCCCCACAGCTTGGAAGTTCTGCATGTAGTTGATGACTGCACATGCCAGACTTTGCATTAGCTCCAGAGAGATGAGATATAAATGTATGTACAGTCACCCAAACAGTCTGGTGCTCCGCTACCCCGCATCTTGGTTAGCTCTGTGTAAATCAAATGCTATGGGGGCATAAAATCTTACCAGATCCAATTCTGATTATACAGCCAGTATTTTGACGGGATTTTTATAAGCCCATGGGTAAGATAGTGATTATCTCACCTAAGCCTCCATAGCAGAAGGCAGTAAGTATAGGACATTGTCTCTGTAATAGGATTGCATTAACTACCTACAACGCCTCCTTACAAAACAACAGGAGTTTAATATTAGTGTCTTTTGCTTTGAGTTGGGGATCTAAGGACATATCTTACCTTCCAGAGCGCTGGTGATGATGCTGACAGCACTCACTGCCCTCTGCCTCTGAAAGGGTTCGTCCGAGTGGTCCACCGAGGGCCGGTGGGGCATTAAAAGCTGCTTCTTGCTCGCCTCGTCCGAAGGAGAGGTCTGTTTGAACGAACACAGTGGATCAGCAGAATAAAACCAGGGCAGATACAGGGTAGCAGTTTCAAAATGGCCTAAGCACTGTTTTTTTCCCCATCTGAAAAGTCCAAAGCTCACTGATTTCCCAATTAGACACATGCTGTTGGGATGCTGCTTTCGAAAATAGCACCTTGAGCAATTTTGGAAACTTTGCTTTGCCCTTTGCCTTCATATAAACCAGTGAAAGATGAAAGTGAAAATAAAGGGACGCCTCTGATGCTGGAGAAACAGCAGTGCTGCTTTACCACGCTCTTTGCTTGTGAAAGAAGCCTTGCTTAATTACATTAATTATTCCATTATTTCTGAAATGTGTTAACTGTTTAATTATACTGCTAGGAGAGGAAAAGGGGCGTGGGTAACAGCTCCATTACAGGCTTCTAATATCATACCATGTAAACTGACTCCTCAACACATGGGTTTTTTTCATGTTCTGAAACTCTGCCAGATCTCAGGAACATATTGTCATTCCGGTGATCTTTGGTGTCACGGATTCTGAAGCTCCGTAATTAAGAGAGAAACATAGCTTCTTTTTTTCTCAGGAAAAATAAAAAATAACCCAAACGCTCTCGTTCTCATGTTTCTCAAGGAAAAGCTTTTTTCTTATTAAAAACAAACAAACAAAAAAACCAAAGAAATCAAATACCAGAAAAATGTAACTCCCAAATTGTCTTTAGTCAATGCTTCATTTTAAATTAGTTTTATGCTTTTTGAACACTTGGGTTTCTGAAGTCAGCCAGAGTATAGCTGCAGACATGTACTGTATTAAATACTTTATACTGTCAGCTCACAGGAGCAAGGTGTTAAGATTTTTATTATTACAAGCTCCCACTTCATGAAGAGACAAATCTTCCTTGCTTTGCTCCTCCAGGCCTCCCACAGGTAAGAAGGAAAAGTGATGGTTAAGGCACAAGGATCTGAGAAAACCAGATTCAACATCATTCTCCATCACAGACCTCCTGGTCGAGACACTCAGACTCTCCAAATAAATGTTTTATTAGCCTCTGTCCTGTTCCTTCAAGTGTACAGGCTGTGAGGTCAGAGACAGTACATAAGAAAGAGAGATGCACTGTAGATAGAGGGGTACTGATGGCTCTTGCAATATAGATCAAGGAAATGTGAGAGGAAATCCCTATGAAGATGATAAGCCTTCTTTTATAAAGATACCAGAGTAGCTGCTTTTGCTTCTACATAGCTAAATGAGTTACAGGAATTGGATTCAGTCTTCTGGATCTTATCGCTTGGGTCTAGAATGGCCCTAACCTCCAAAAGCAGCACCCAGGATGTCAACCGAGACATGCCATGGATAGCAGCTCCACATGGGACGTGTACCGAGAGGGTCTCAGGATCCCTCCTCTTCACCATTTCTTTACTGAAACTGCTCTTCAAGAAAGGCAATTCTATGAGAACAGCAGGAAAAAAAGCACTGAAGCTCTATGAGCTGTCTTTCTGGAGTGCGACCTCTCCAGGTCAGGGGACATCCCCTTGTCAGATGGTTGCAAAGGACAAAGATGCTTGATTACTGGTTGACACTGAAAATAATAGCCAGGATACTGGTCCCAGGTCACTACAAAGTACTGCAGTTAAAAATACCAATTACTGCAAGATCAGAGAAGAGCAAGGATTTTTAAAGCAAGCACTTAAAACGTTAGCTAAGCCAGGAAAGCAGTAATGCTTCAAAATGGCTTTTTCCCCCCCTAAAACATTATCTTTTGTTAAAACAATTGGCTCATTGTCCATTGAGTTACTGTCACAGTCATTTCAAAAGGAGAGGGGTAATCAGAACCTATTCAAAGAGACTCCCACTTGTGCACAACATAACAAGAAAGTGCTGTATCCTTGGCTTAGGAGCTGGGGAAACCAGAAACGGTATTTCAGATGCATGAGTTCGCTTGATTCCCTTCACCTCAAAAACATCCAAATAAAAACCAAAGAAACAACAAATGTTTTATTAATGAAGAAAGCAGCTACAAAAATGCATAATCATTCGCACCAGTTTGGAGTACATGACAAATACATGGGACTGAAAAGAAATAACTAGACAAGGAGATAAAAAGCATGAGGGAGACAATTTTTTTTAAGTAGAATAAGTTAAAAAAAAAAAGCAAAGAAAAAGGGAAAAAAAAGTCAAATAAAACCCCAACTCTTCCAGTTCCCACTGTCTGTAGAATGAATCATAGGAAAACTCAAATTTCAAATTCCTCTGGATCACCTAACTCTTCTTAACCTGCACCTTCTTCCCATCCTGTCTGACCCAAACCAGCAGTGTATCTTTTGACAACCTCATGCCCAGAGCTACCAGTTTTCCTGTCTGTCAAAGGTACTATACTCCTGTTCGTGCACGCAGAAGTGCTTCTGTGGAAGCTACGGGCTGGTGGCTTTTGTCTGAAAGCCACCTTTGACTATTTGCATGGTGCCGTCCTCCGTGTGCAAAGGGGTATTCCTGAAGGACACACGTGCATGGCTCCTTCCTTCACTTCTGCAGAGGTGAGGCGGTGCAGCTTGCTCGTAACCCACGTTCAAGGTGAATGCTACCATGGGTGACAGTCACCCACCTGCAGGGCAGAGCCCAACAGCCACAGAACAGGGAGTCATCCCCAGAGCCAGGGGACAGTGCCTGGCAGGCTGTGTTGGGGTGTAGGGAATACTCTTACACTCTTCCAGGAGGATGTGGTGTCTTTCTCAATAGAGCAGTAAATCTATCACATTGTTGGCCTGCCATTAACTGTAAAGTCTTTTTCCAGGGAAAAAAAAAAGTTCCTATCCAAGTGAATTGCTTAAAATTATTGAAGTTACTCAGGGAAGTTTATGAGCTTATGTTCCTTGTAAAGAATAGACATGGGAGTTTTCTTTTTTTTATTATTATTTATATCAGACAGCTCACAGTCACACAAGGAACTGGCAGTTTTTGCACTCAGATGGAGAGCAGTTCCAGGAACTGGACAAACGAGGCAGTAGAAAGGCTGTTATCATTACAGAGAGAATACACACAGGCAGAGTTGTTCACCATACTTATACTTCTATAGAAATTAAGCAAAAATAACAAGTGTCCCTACACTTATTCAAATACTCTCCTTAAGATTCTGATGAGAAATCACTATGGAGTTAAACACAGGCACCTCCAGCAGGACAAGGTTATTTTTGTTGCTCCCTGATTGAATGGAAATGTTTCTCCTTAGGATTAGCTAAATTCTATAGGGAGAAATATACTATTCCATAATTTACATGTAAATGAGGATGCATAACACTGCAGAATTATTTTCTTCTGAGTGCCTACAGTTCTGAGCTATGTCAAAACTATTATGTGAAGATGGGCTTACACATGGCAGCATTTTAAAGACCACATTTGGGAAGTGGGACAGGTTTAATTTTCCTTCTACAGTCAAAATCTTCTCAACCATAAAAAGAGGTGGGCAGGTCACAGCATGAACAATGAGCCCAGGAAGGCACTAACACAGATACTTAATGAGATTGAAGGTGACCATAATAATACACAGCATTAAAAAGAAGCCATCTAATTTTGTGGATGCTTGATTATTTAAAGAGATGGGCTATAAACTGGACCAACTTGCAACGTTAGTGTCAAATCTGAATGATTTATGCTTAGGATGTGCTGAAGGAAAGTTTGAACTGAGCAGAAACTACAGCCATGGTGACAATTCCCTGTGCAACGGTAGCAGAGGACTAGTTAGCCTTCATCCATAGTACTTTATTGGTGGCAATTGTTGGGTGACTTATTTTGTTGACCTTTTTTTCTGGGTCAACAGTTTCCAGCATGGAAACTGCTAACACTTTCCTTTTTCAGCAGTCCTGTGGCAAAGCAAGTAGGAAAAAAAAAAAAAGAAATTTACCTCTGGGCAGTTTCAGGGTCCACCAGAAAATCTCAAACCAATGTGATCAGCAAAACAGATTTATGCTTAGTGGCAACAAAAGACAAGGTGGGTTTTTTTATATATATTAAAAACAACAACAAAAAAGTTTATCTAAAGATAAGCTTCTAAATCCTGAGTTCAGCACCTCAATAAACACCCTAGCTTTTCTTAAGGGTTTGCTCTACACCAGTTTTCACTCCTGTTAGGCTACATTTCTAGCTTCCTAAAAGAAAAAAAAAGTATGCGTGACCAAGAGAAAATTCAGGAAAGGTTATGTGTGCAAGAGGGAGAGCCTGGGTAGCTCCAGTGGGTGACCCCGCTCTGCTCCTGGGCTGGTAGGAAGATCTGGTGACGGAGTAACCAAGTACACCAGGAAAACAAGGCAGTGGGGACCACCAGCAAACAGCCACCTCCACCATCTTGCATTCACATCTCTGCTACCTGTAAACTTCAAGTCATGCTAAATGACAAACCTTGCAATTGCCCTACGAAATTTTAGAAAGGGCTCCAGCTAGCTTTAGGAGGTGAGAGGGGATGCTGGAGCGTATATCTTAACGGTTGTGAAATTCTTGACAACCACAGGTAACATCTTACTCATCCTTATCAAACGCCATGGATAAATTGAGCTCCAGATAACAGCTCATTTAACTTAATCCAATTCCGTTCAAACAGATCAATGCCTTTTGAAGAAAGATGTTATTCTAACCTCTTAACTAAGAAATACCAAGACATGGCAGAGTAATATACATGTACAAATAAATATTATGGGAAAGCGCAGAAACTTTAGGCTGTAGCTTACTCTGAAGTTATTTACACAATGTATAAACTTTCTCTAAAAAAACCATGATAATCAAAACTCCCACATCAGCATTTATCAGAGGCATAAAGACATATAATTTTTCAAACTTTTCAGTCTCAGGTCAAACCAAAAAAAATTAGGACTTTAGTCACCAAATCCTGCATCTGTTTTAATTACACTGGGCTAAGTTTGATGAAATCAGCAGCTGCACCACTTGAAGAAAGCTGATATGAGAACAGGACCAGCCCTGATTCAGTCAGGGCACAGCAGAGATTTCCCAGAGAATGACGAGGACTTACCATGGGTTTTTTTGGGACATGCCCTCTATACCCCTCAGACTTGAACACCTGATGCTCCAGTTGAAAACTTCTTGACCCAGAGCCACCTTTGTGGAGGGTGTTTGAAGATCATACTTTCATATTGCACTACTTTTCATATGATGTCAGCAGGCTTTCTAGCTTGAACACTGCAGTATAGACCCTCTGTGCATCCAAGGACAGCTCCCCAGAAAGCTGCCACCACTCCTTGTGGGTGCTCTTACATGGTATGGGAAAATCAATGAGTGTAACAAAGTGTGCAGAGATGCACGGGTTCCCTGCAGAGGACAGGATGCCTCTCCTCTTGCTCAGGCTGTGCACTGAAGCCCCTGATAACTTGGCAGAACTTGATGCAGAGGACTGCGTGGCCAGATGTCATTCAGCATGGACCATGTCACCCATGACCACCAAGCCTCCTGATCAGTTAGATTACCCCCCTGATGGGCCTAAACACCATCCGCTGAGATTATTTGAAATCTCTCCTGTTTCACTAGTATTTAGGGAGCAGGGAGAGGAGATGTAAAGTCCAAGCAGACTTGGTTTCTCATGGAAATACACTCACATCAATCTGTGACAAAGAGCCAGAGGCATCTGAAAAGCATTTGAAACTGGATTTTTTAGCTTACATGCTCCTCTGCAGCCAAGCATCAGGAGACCACACATCTGAGCCACCAGCCTAAATTGTGAGATAATCTGCTGCAATCACCTCTTTCATGGGAGAAGGCACAAGCTGCACAGATGCCTTCATGTGAGCTCAGCTGCCACCCACAGCCATTCCCGTGGGCAAACAGCCCTTGGCTGGGACATGGGGTAGCAGTTGCAATGACACAGAGGCGTTAAAGTTGTTCTCAGCTACTTTGCCTGGGGTAAAATCTCCAGGCTAAATTTGCTAAAACTGATTAGGTCAAAATTCTCAGAAGTGGCTAGTGACTTTTTGAGCTTTCCCTGAGAAACCTCAGGAGCACCCAGTTTGAAACTTATGGTCTGTGGAAGGACTGCAGGTTGGAAACTCAAAAGCAGAGATGGTCAGATCTTGTTTGATGTTTACTCTGCCTTCTGAACCAGCTCTTCCAAGCTTTTCCCAAACCAGACTCAGTGGTTTTCCCACTCCGGAGCAATCAGACAAGTCTATGTTATGCTTATCTGGTACTACTACGAGGATGATCAATGGACTTGAACATCTCTCCTGTGAAGACAAACTGAGAGAACTGGGGCTGTTTAGTCTTGAAAAGAGAAGGCTGAGAGGGGACCTTATTAATGTATATAAATAGCTGAGGAGTGAGTGTCAAGAGTAAGGTGCTGGTCTCTTCACAGAGGTGCCCAGTAATAGAACAAGGAATAATGGGTATAAGCTAGAACATAGGAAGTTCCGCCTCAACATGAGGAGAAACTTCTTTACTGTGAGGCTGACAGAGCCCTGGCACAGGCTGCCCAGAGAGGGTGTGGAATCTCCTGCTCTGGAGACTTTCAAAACCCACCTGGACGCGTTCCTGTGTGGCTGCCCTAGGGGATCCTGCTTTGGCAGGAGGGTTGGACTAGATGATATTTCAAGGTCCCTTCCAATCCCCAACATTTTATGATTATGATTTATGATACTAAGCATCACAGAGGGACCTAAACTAATGATGTAAAACATGTAATAAATAACAGCGCCATGATCAGTGGGGTTAATGAGGTAACTTCAACTTCACACTGTAACATCTTTCTTTTGCCCCCTGAAACATACCAACAGCTTATAAGAAGAAGCCTGAGCTGCTAATAAACTCAACTTCAAATTTTGACAAGAGAAAGGCAAAAATAATCAAACACAAAGCCTAGAAGTGTGTTGATTTATCTCTGAGCACACTGAGGCATTGGATTTCCTATTTCCTTTTGCCTGCAGCTGAGGCTGCACGTTTGTGCCAGCGCTTATGGTTCCTGTAGCGAATACATCTGTAGAGCAATGGGCTTCTTGCCAGTTAGCTTTTAACTCCAGCTCACATTTTCTGGATAGATTAGATACCAAACCCGTTTTGCAGAAGACACAACATCTTTCACATTGCCTCCCTGAATGAGCATCTGTTACTACAGTCCCTGGGTGTTATTTCCTAGATGACCAGGGAACTGCCAAGTGATGTCACCCACCGAGGCCATTCAATTTTCAACATCCATTTTTCAAAAAGGCAGGAAGCGGGCAAACAAAAAGAAACGCCAGCAGAGCTCAAAGCTTCCCTGTCACCTCAGGGCCCAATTCTGCAAAATACCAATATTTCCTGTGAAAGGTTGAGTGCTCTCATGCTTTGTTAAGCTTTTTCTGACAGCTGGGAGAGCCTCAGCTGCCTGCAGAACTGCTTTCCTTACAGGCAAAAGGGGGACATCCACTGCTCACCTACTGAGGCCTTTCTACTTCATTTTTTTTAAACAGATGCACTAACTTTCTTCCACTGTTTCTTTAATGTGCAGCTGTTATTTTTTTTATTTGCACCAGGCTAAGTCCAGTAAAACTCCACTATCTACAAACAACGTTTCTGTTGCTCATCTGTCTAGTGACTGCTCTCAGGACCTCAGAGAGTAAAAATGGCAGTACCAAATTCCTAAATGAACGAAGGTGTGAACATCTGAAAAAGCAGCAACAGCCTCAAAACTGTCAACAAAACAGATAATTCTCACACCAACCAGGTTCCCACGCGCAGCACGGCCCCTCCTCTCATGCACAGTGTGGGAGTCTATTTGCAGGACCACAGGGAATGCCCAGGTAGGTGAGGAAAAAAGTTCATTCCAAAGCTTGAAAGGGAAGAAGCTGTCTGGCTCTAAAGAAAAAAAGGCTACTTCTCAGTTTACTGATAAACTGACACCACGGCTGGGATCCATCTCACTCGCCTTTCTCTTCAGGAAATACCTTGGCTAATACGTGTTAGAATCACATTTGCTTATTTCCCCACCAACTTAATCTGGTTTTGGCACCTTGTAACTCTGAGTATGCTTCAGCTCACCTGGCTTCAGACATGTGCAACATAGAGCTATTCACCTTGGGCTCTCCTTTTAGTTAAAGTAAACAGAAAGAGGCACTTTCAGGTAGGGAGATTATGCTGACCCATTTTTGATGGCTAAATAAATCCTGCCCACACTGACTGTAGTGACCAGAACTCTGTTGCATTACAAACTTGAAATCGATAAGCTCCAGTGTAGGTTATCTGTACAAAAAAAGACAAATTCCCACCTTATTAAACTGGCAAACCATACAAAATCACCTTGCCTGTGTAATAGCTATTTCAAGAACACGATCTCATGGTTTTTCCAAGTGAATTGTGCATGGGTCCTAATGGTATCAGCCCTAACAGTTTTATTCACAGCCTTATTGAGTATTTTGCAGCAGTGGTGCTTTGCAACAAAGATTCTGACAGTCCGCAACAGGCTTGAAGTCTGTTGATCATCTGCTCATCTTTCATGGGCATTATTTGAACTAGATATAAACCCTTCTAGGAACTACCTTTGGACTGTAAGTTACTCCACAAGTACAGAAGACCAGAGGTTAGATGCAAACAGATAGCAACCAGTGGGAGAAGACACAGTCTCAAGATGGTAAGATTCACACTGAATCATTTTAAAAGCATCATTTTCTAGCCACAGGACAATGTCAGATATTCAAGTGTCAAAATAAACTGACTTAAAAACATCCTTACAGGAGAAAGAAATTCATATTAAACCCAAGATTTAGGTATTTCCCTCCAGCCAGCTCTGAAGAGTCTCACCAGAAGTCACAAACCTTTCTTACGTGGCACCAGACACAGAATTGTGTGTCTTAGCCCACTGTCTTGCCACCCTGTCAAGGATGGTGGGTCTGGGTTTCTCTCTGTAGACCGCATATTGGGTAAATAAATTACAGCAAACTCCAACAACATTTAGAAGGAAACGAGAGCGTGAATCACATACAAAAGTTATAAAGTACTCACCAGATCGCCTGTCCCAGGTTTTTCCATAATAACTGGGGGGAGCAGTAACCCTGCAGGAGAAGTAGGGTCTGGGTTGAGTGCCCCGGTGCCTCCTCCTATCAGGGAAACCACACCATTGCAATCCACTGAGCTGTTCCTTTTGCCCGTCTGGGTGTAGTTGGGAGTAGTAGGGTGAGAACTATGGCTCACTTGACTTTGCACGCTTGGACGCCTCCCAGATCTTGGAATTAAGAGAGAGCCCCGGTGGCTTTCATTTTCCCCAGCAGTGCTGATCTCATCATCGGCAAAATCTGTTTCGGAGCCAGTGTCTCTGCCACGGAGTCGGAAACTGAATATGCTTCCGTGGCTGGTTCTGCGCTTCACCAAGTTTGCACTGGGACCATAACTAATGCCAAGGAGAGTCTAGAAACCCCCAGAAAGGAAAAAGGGGAAAGAGAAACAACATTTTGCAACATGTTTTCAGGAGCGAGGAAGGTCTGGGGAGAGCAGTAAGTTCCATTTTAAATCAAGTGCGTCAGAGAAAGGCTTAATTACACGTATTCAACCTTTGCAAAGTTAAGAGGTTGAACGGTCATTCCTAGCCATTAGGTATTTGTCTAATACTTGACAGTTAAAGATGTACTGAAATAGGAAGGGTCAAGGTGGCATTCACCTTGTAGCGTGATACTTCCTTTGCTTCTACTCCCTCCCCCATCTGGAAAGTGCCAAAGGAACTGGGAAGGCAGCACAAGGAGCGGAAGACAGGAGCAGGGACGGGGATCCAGCTCCAGTTTATCACATTATCACACATCTTCATAACAGCTAGGGAAGGAACGTTTCAGTGGGAGAAGAAGAGATAAAGAAATAGGGCAGGAAATGAACTGCAGGGAAAATGAGAAGAAGAGGGAAGAAGAAGAAGCAGAATACGGCGGAAGAAGGTGATAAAGGAAAAAATGAAACAACAAAAAACAAGAGCAAGAAGAGGGATATGGTTTACTAGTTTGTAAAATGATTATCCCATTGCACATGGCTGCTTTAAGGGGTAGGTAACCTCAGAACATAGTAGTCTTCCTCACACTCAAGTATCACCCACTCTGACGGTAGCTAGTGAGAGTGCAACTCTGATGGAGCTTCAGCAAGATGTAGCCAAGGACTAAACACATCTAAACTCTGACAGTAAAAAGGATGTTCAGGAAATGCATAAGGAATTCAAGACTATCCTTTTCCCTTGTATCTGAAGAGGATATGATTGGAGTAAGAGCATTTAGGCAGAACACACTTTTGATTTTCTGGCCTGTACAGAATTCTCAGCTTCTTCAGAACTTTCTCATAAGCCAAGTGTATATGAAGAGAGGTCAGATCTCCACAGCACCCACAAACCAGACAAATGAAATGAAGCCTGGTTTCAGTTCGCGCTGTGGCTCACACCACTGAGTTACATAATGATGCTATTTTGTGACACTGGTACAAGGAAGAGTACAAAACCCAGGCCCTTTCTAACTAAAAAACAACCCGTTTGGGTTGCTACGAAATTATAACTGGTCAGGAATCCATGCCTGGGTTTCCATGGCACAGTCATTGAGACTGATTTCTGATGGCAACACACTTCCAGCTGCTCAGATTGCATCTGAATGATGACTCAGCCCTACTCCCTCCAACCATGCCAGACACAGCCTTGCAGAGAAGATTTACTATAAGCTTTGAAATGTGTCTCCCATGTTTCTCATGCATATGACATCCAGGGGCGAAAAGTGAAAACAAGAAATATTAATCTAAGAAACAAAGTGGCAATGCACAGCTCCAATCCACGGTCATTCTGGGACGTGGTGTCTTGAAACTCGTCCAGAATGAAGCTAAAGAGCAATTCTAGCTTTAATGAAGGTGTAATTTGTAACACGCCCCACTTGACCAATGAGACAACAACAAAAAGTATTAGATTAAAAAGTGCATGCAGTTTACAGAAAACCAGCTCTTGTAAATTTTGAGAGCTGGGGAGTCATTAATTGGTCACATTTACTTACATCACTTACATGTTTTCCATGAGCTTTTTATGGCTGCCAAATATTCCTAAATTCACCACCACCAAAATATAAAAAGACTTAGCCCATTACATGGCTATTCAAAAAAAACAAAATAAACTGATTTAAACTTTGCCCTCAGTAAGCAAAGACAAATTACCTGAAGCTATTTATGATCATTTGATACATACAGCATGTGCAGATTCATATTCATGCATGTCAGTAACATTTACATAAAACCCTATTTAACAACAGTCTTGCTCTAATTTTTTCCTGCAATAGAAAGTAGAAACAAGTGCCACAGTTTTGACTCGAAGGCAACTAGTAAAGGAATAGAAAAATATTAACAATGTCTTTGTCTAGCATTTAAAAAAGCCTCAGAGAAAAGTTCCCTCCTTTTCTCCTTCTCTCTTTCCTTTTTAAGCTTTGCAGGTTTCTTCTAAGACATTTGTATCGCTAGCAGGGATAGGATAGATATAATCAGATGAGTGAAATTAAAGTAAGAAAATAAACCAACTGTGGGTAATCTTGAAGTGAAAAAAAAAAAAGAAAAAATCGAAAAAGAATGTTTAATGGGCATTTTTAATTTGTTTTGAAAATAAAGTGGTACTATGTTTCCTTCCACTGCTCTAACACAGACTGTGCGGTTCAGTCTTTATATTAAATACCTGATTCTTCATCACAGCTGAAATGGTCATCTTTAATTGCCTATTCAGAGCCTGGTCTATCCAGAAAAACACAGTGTGGAATAGGTGACCTTTCAGACCATAGCTTACCATCCTCCTCTGACCATCATCATAGTCACACTTGGGATTCCTTTGGTCCTCCCCATACTCTTCTGCCCCCAAGGATTTCTTTTTCTTTCTCTTATTTCTTCTTTCCTTTGCATTTTTGGATGCTAAAGGTGACATTTCCAATGAACTGAGTGACATCGAATCAATTCCTTTAGCAGCTAGTGCCTAAAACAGAAAATGGTACAAGGCATAAAATTTGAGTTAAGGATCACAGTGAGAGCTAACGAGTACGCTGCTCAGCAATTATATTTCATTTTAAAGTTGCATAGGAGATAAATCAAAAATTTCAGGTGGTCATTAATTGTAAAACTATCTCACAGGCCTGGAACTGGTCTTAAAGTGTTTTTAACCTCTACATTAAGCCATAGGAAAATAAACAACAAGCAAGACCATTTAATAGTACAAACGTACACATGCAGGTCTGGCACCCAGTAGGAATGGCTGTGTAAAATAACGTGATTTATGCAGAGCTCACACACAAGATGCTTCGACATTTCGTGAGAAGAGCAGCCTGTGCGCACACATCTCTGGAGTAAGTCTTCCAGCGCCTGCCAAAAAAAACCCTCAAGCTGGAGAACTTCAGATTAAGGCACCCCCCCCGGATCTCAGCCCCTTGAACCAGGAGGGCTGGACAGGAGGGCAGCCAAGCTGGCTGCCAGGATTTTTTCTCCCTGATCACAGAGTGATGCTAGGAACAGCAGGCAATTCAGCTGGCACGGGTTTTTTTTGTAAACACTTATCCCAAGGAGCAGCTCAGGCAGCCTATGATCAGAGATGCAAAGAGAAAACCGTGGGCTTAACTGGAGATAAGGCGGACTTTGCTTCGCCTCATGCTTCGGTGCGGTGCTGCCTATCTGGTGGGATCGCTGCAGGAGCCGACTGATAACAGCCCAACTGCTCGAAAACCCAGCAGAAACTGCACGTGAAAGCCTGAGCTCACAAAGCCACAGCCTTGGAACCAGCTGAGCAGCCAGGAGGAAGACTGGATGGGTGCAGGGAGGAAGCCCCAGCCCCAGGGTCCCCCTCCCTGGTGCGGGCGGGAGGAGCTAGGGGGCTCTGAGCACAAAGCCCGAGGTCAGGTTTGGAGGTGCCGGCGTCTCAGCGGTAGCTGCATCAGTGGCCTGGAGACAAACCCATTTGCAGAGCCCCCAGATGAAATACATAGAGTGAGCAAAGTACCAAAAAAAAAAAAAATATTTAAAAAATAAAAAAGCCTCTCCAGGTTCCCAGGAATAGGAGAAACGGATGAATCCTCAGTGCTATTGTCTGTAAGCCACTAGAATCAAACAGGCAATCAGCTCTCTGCAGCAAAACACTCCCTTCCTCCCACAGGCATCAGTCCAAGGAAAGTGAAGGCACTTAACAGTCATGTAAAGAATCAATCATATATTTCAAGGAGTAGCGGTAGCTCTATCAAGCTGAGAGCACAACAAAACTTAATTCCTGTGGGAAATATCTTTCATGAGCAAGCTGCTTAGAGCAGAGAGAAGGAGGACTCAGACATTGGTCTAGGCTGTTCTTTCTTCTTTTATTTATTTTTTTTTCCCACGTCAATTGATTTAATTGCTATGCTGAAGTGCTTTCTCTTCATAAAGATTCGGAAAGTCTTCTGGTGTTAAGTTCAGGTTTAGGAATGTGTTAGACCAATTGTGTAAATTGACTGATAGTCCCCAAGCAGGCCTATCAATTATATTTGTGATCTCTTTTTACTTCACCGTATAAAAGCAGGTCTAAAAAGTTTTGGTTTTCCTTTCTGATTGCTGTCATACTTCATTGATCTAGAAAATGTTGTAGGCTGTGCTACTAAGTATGCTGTACTCTTCCTGCAAAATCAGGTAATTTTCAGTTTCTTAGCATTGTCTTACCTATTGCTTGCGTTGAACTGCACCTGCCCCATGTACCTTTTTTTTTAGTTACTGAAAAAGGATTTGGACTAAATTGTTTCTCAGGGCATGAAGGATGTCCCCATGTCCTGACTACCTACCCTTTCCAGGTGGGTTCCTGTAGCTGGACCGTGTTTGGCCCCTCAGGCATCACAAGCCATAACCTGCTACGGTAACTCCCAGGGGCAGAAAAGGTTTGTGGGACCTTACATGTCTGTCAAGGACGGGTGGTGGGTGAAGGATGAGACAAATCTTAGCTCAGACAAGCCCTGACATGGGGATTATGGAGGAGATGGGACTTAAGGCAAGAACTCAATGGTATGGTGAGAAAGTCAAACCCAAGATCTTGATAAAGGTTTGGAGAGCAAGATTATAACTGAGTAGCTCTGACTGGGGCGAGACACCCGAGAAGGACATCTGGAAGCTGCATGGTGTGGCCACACAATTCACTTTCCCCTTCTTCCAGATGTCTAATTTGAGATGTTGGGAGTTGATTTGCAGAATTACTGGGCTTGACTAGTGAACATAACGGACCTCAGTTTCTCTCCTCCTAAATTTCCTTTCTGTAAGATTAGGATAATTCTCCAGGAGTATTACAAATACAAGTCAGTATTTTTGAAGCACACAGAGTCTGAGAAATGACAAGAGGCACTGTAAAACCTCTGAGAATGTTAGTCCTTTTGTCTTTGAAGCAGGCTTTGAATGTCTGAGTCGGGAAGTCTGTTTGAGCTGGCCTAAGGCTACAGAAGGATGAGAAAGCAAAGACCTGTTCTTGAGTCATGCACTGTCCATCCTTTGCACTGAATAGGGCATGGGAAAAATGAGACATGGTTGGCTGAAGAAAAGACCATGTTGTAAAGCATATAGACAAATGGGAACAATTTAGGTTTTCATGAGCAACCCTCATTTTGGCACATTCTGACTTTCAGTACTTAATATTCCTTTTTTTTTTTTTTGGTGTACATACAGGCTTAACTGAAATCAAAGCCCCTAAAGGGAAATTCTTAAGTATCTTTAATTATAGCTGGGGCTACCAAAGTTTACTGTTGTTAAGAAGAGCTCAGCTGGAGTCAAAACACATGAAAATTTGTATAAAATAGGTATGAGTTAGAGCTCCGTTTGCTCCCTTAGGTTAGAGCACAAAGTTACTAGGTTCAAAGCGCCCGTACATGGACTAAATTGTCTTCACCTATAGAAAGCTATCAAAGAGGATCTTTAAAAGTACTTAAATGATACATAAGGTTCTACTAGCACTTTGTCAAGGGTGAATTGCATTTTCTATTTTCTTTCCAAGGATTTAAATGGGCTTTGGATTAGGCCTTGAAGCTGTATGTACCCAGAAGAAAATTATGTATATTAATTTATATTGTGCATCAAGGATTTATTTCTCTGAACTACAGTGCTACATGTTATTTCAGACTAATTTTCTTATTGTCTTCTTGTTCACAGCACCTACAATGTTCTCTTCAGCTGTTTAATAAAGACTTTCTACCCCCCACAAACCACATGCAAATTAACTACTGTTATTAAGGCTATATGACTACCTCCACCATTTGGCCTCCCTGTTTTGTTTAAACTTAAGACGTAACATTAAATCTACATGCTTTGCATAATTTGCAAAGCTTGAGCTCAAGATCTGCCTGTTTACTTGCTAAGGAATGAAGTAATAAGTGCTTCAGACAGGTTACCCCACAGCTTTATCGTTATTATCAGGGAGCTGGATGTTCACGGCAGTTTGAACAAGGCAGTAAGGAAATGAACATGAGCTAGAGTGGTGGTGGAAGAAGGTTCAGCTGGGGATATGGCTGAGCTACCAAAACAGCTGTTTTGTGCTCAAAGGCAGATGTAGTTATACCATCATTAAAATCCTTTATATGCCAACCAATATAAAATCCTCCGATGGCACACGTGGTACAGTTAAACCAAACTCTGGATACATAAAACCTAAATGGTTTCGATATCAGCAGGAAGAGCCACCGTTTTTCTTTTAGAAAGAATTGTAATAACTCTTCCCCGAGACAATAAACATTAAGCTGCTTTCAAGCGAACACTTTCTTTGGTCATCACATAAATGTAAGTTACAGAGATCGTGAAGATCAAGGTATCATCTGTTTGATTACCCAGGGCTGATCATGTCACATAGTTTACCGACCTCCTGCTCTTTCTTTAACATCTCCATGGCTTCCCGAAACTTTCTTTCCTTCTCCTCTGATTCAGCAATAGTGGCTTGGTTCTGTTCTTCGTATGCCATGGCCACAACAGCCAGAATCAGGTTGATAAGATAAAATGAGCCCAGAAAGATGACCAGCATAAAAAAAAGCATGTAGATCTTTCCAGCAGATCTGAGAGTCTGTAAGCACAAAAGTAAAATCATTATCACTTGTTTACGATGCTTTGTTAAAATATTGTAAAAGAAATAAAAAATATTTTAATACTTTTTTGAAAACTTTGATTTACAGTATAATTGAATTCAGCCTCTGTTAATAGCCCAAACAGAATCTCTTTGATGACAAATAACAACCACATGCAAGGAAATAAATTTTTATACCTTAGTCAAAAATTATGTGCCTTGCAGTAAAATTAATTTCTAAAAGAAGAATGCTTTACTTCTTTACCAAGTGTCTTCGCTGGTGTTCTTTTAGAATACATAATCTTACAATCAGTTGCAGTGCATAGCTCAATCTATTTTTGTCCAGTGGCTAGAAGCTTCCCAAGTGAGATTCCTGTTGTATCTCTTCAGATGTCTACAGTCTAGAACCATTACAGTCAGTGGGGAGAAAAAGATGCTTTTTGGGTGAAACTCAGCTGCACGTTATTTAGTTAGGAAGGCTAAGAAGAACCAAACTTTGGGCACTGTTATAGAATCATAGAATCATAGAACTGCCAGGGTTGGAAGCTACCTAGTTCCAACCTCCCACCATGGGCAGCGACATCCCCCATTAGATCAGGCTGCTCAGAGCCCCATCCAGCCTGGCCTTAAAAACTTCCAAGGATGGGGCTTCCACCCCCTTTCTGGGCAACCTGTGCCAGGGTCTCACCACCCTCATGGGGAAGAACTTCTTCCTAACGTCCAATCTGAACCAATCCATCTCTAGCTTTAGTCCATTCCCTCTAGTTCTACCACTACCTGACATCCTAACAAGCCCCTCAGCAGCTTTCTTGTAGCCCCCTTAAGATACTGCAAGACCACAATAAGGTCACCTCAGAGCCTCCTTTTCTGCAGACTGAACAGCCCCAACTCTCTCAGTCTGTCAACTGTATTGTCTGCTTCTTCACCAGATTTATAGGGGTAATTGGAGTTTAGGGTAACAGGCTGGGCTTATATTACAGACAGGTCCCATGGTCAATGACTGGATGTTAGTGATAGAAACCATTGCGTGATCACTCTTATTTGCCTTGACAGTTCCAGTCTTCCAGAGCTGTACACACAGCTCTGTGCCAACTGAGTGAGTCTTGAATTTCATTGTTCTACATTTTCCTGAAATGAAGTCATAAAACTGGCCGCATGTGAAGCTGAAATCCCCAGTACCCTCGAAGATGTCTACCACAGCATCTGTTGGCACTAACTCCCTTGATTTCCACACAAGCATATTCTGGTTTTGTCAGTTTTTTGAGGCAGAACTAAATCTCTGGTGGCTTCATGGACAGAGTATGTCATTCATTACCAAATTACCATATGTAGTTCTTCAGAGTTCAGGTACATTTCAGGAAGGGCATGATAAAGCAAGTGTTTATTGAAGACCACGTTGCACACATGACTATGTTGACTCTGATTCCACTTGTGCTTCTGGCTGTCAGGTGTTCATTATAAAAAGCTGGCAGCAGGGAGAACTGGAATGGACTAGGTAGTCTCGCCACTTGGTTAATTTGTGTTCATTATCATGCTTTGCAAAATCACATATGGCAAGTACACAGGTGCTTCTCTGGTCCATTTCTGAGCTGGACTCAAAAGATTAGTTCATGTTACAGCAGCCACCAAAAAGGTCATTAAGGAGTGACATGGTGATGTTTTTTTAATGTTGAACTTAGGTAGCCCAGAGAGGTGGTGGAAGCCCCATCCCTAGAAGTTTTTAAGGCCAGGTTGGATGGGGCTCTGAGCAATCTGGTCTAGTGAGAGGTGTCCCTGGCCATGGCAGGGGGTTGGAACTAGATGGTCTTTAAGGTCCCTTCCAACCCTGACAATTCTAAGGTTCTATGAACTTCATTGAGATTCAGCTGAACTACCCATTCAAAGTGTCTTTGAGTACTGATTTTCCCCCTTTTCAAACTCCCAGTCAAATGTCTTTTGGTATCATCACTCCTAAGGAAATAAATTAATTTCAAGAATTGATGGTCTTTCTCCAGAACACACAGAGCACAGTTTACCTATGAAACAGCAATTCTTTCTTGTCTCTATTTTTTTGGATATACAACTGTAACAAGATGATGTGCTTACGGTCTCATACCTGTTGATAAAGACGTTCCCAATAATCTTGAGTCATAAGACGGAACAAAGAGAGAAAGGCCCAGCCAAAAGTATCAAAGCTTGTGTAGCCGTGGTCAGGATTCTCCCCAGCCTTCAGACATATATATCCTTCAGGGCACGTGCTGCAGAGCAACAAAAACAATATATGAAATGCATCATAAAATGACTTCAGCATGGAGAAACTGATTTCCAGGGGAAGCTATTGAATGGTCTTGGTTAAAAGCACAGATCTTCAATGGTAAATTCCTTCACTGGACAAAAAAAACAGGAAACGGTTCACAATACCGAAGATCTTTGCAATTTTATTTCTCCTTTGAAAGGCCCAACTGGAAAATGGTAACCACAGCTCGAGCTGCAATGGCAAATGAGCACTGATCATTTCAAATATTCGGAATAGACTGGAATTAGGTACCTAAGCATGACTTTAGTGCTTAAATATGGTTTTTCTTGGCACTTAATCCTAATTAAGAATGATAACCTTGGTGTCTCCTGTTACAGTTGTGGGTAATACTATGATGGTGAGCCTGGTTTTCTGGTTATGTAGTCTGACATTGGCTGGACAACACCAGTGCATGCCATCTGAGCACCATCCTGATTGCTTACTATACCTGACCTTGCACTCACCCCCTGCAAGGACTAAATCTTTAATCTAAGAAACCCAGCCCTTTGTTCCACTCACCGCCGTAGTCTGGGGTCATGACATTTTTTCTGTTTCTGCTAGGAAAATGTTTTCCTTGTTTGTCTTGTAGACTCACATATTAAATGCCCTGCAGACAGCATGAATTTCACTGGCTCTCATTAAACTTTGAGACGCTTTACAAGGAATTTTCTAGCCCCACACGCCAGAAGAGGAAAAGGGTGCTCTCAGTGGTATTATGTAAGTACTGAATTACACCATCAGGTGAAGCACAAAGGAGAAAAAATCCCAGGTCAAGCAGCAATGCTCTCTCCCCAAATGTTGCAATATCATTAGTCAAAAGACCTCACACCTCCTGCATATCTCAAGTTGCTTTCCACACACAAGACATTCCCCATCAGAAACTGAAGACATGGAGCAATATGTGAAGGCCTGTTGCTCTAAGTATCATAGGAAGAGACTATGAGATCAAGGATATTGCCAATGTCCTGGAGCCCTACAGTATTTGAGAATTTGTTATGTGGGAACCGTCCAACTAATTGGAGAAACAGGTCTCAGCAGAATCTGCAGCAATGTCAGCTCTCTCCATTTTCCTTATGCTTTAGAGATGAACCTGATGCGAGTTGGTGCAAATTCTAGCTGACACAACCAGGGACAGCTGGAACAAGAGAAATTGCGATAGCACTTTGTCAGAGATGTAGAGGAAGACCAACTTCCAGGCAGTGTTTTGATAAGAAAACAACACCCTCTGTCCTGGCAGATGGTGAGCTTGGTGTTTTGCCTGTCAGATGTGAGGAATCAAGGTTTTCTGAATTGCCTTGAGATAGGATGATTATTGTAATATCCAGCCATTTTAGACACATCACTGGTCATGCAGAGTGTGTCCAGTGTGTACAGCTTTTAAGTTTTTTTCTTCTCCCAGCAAAGTCCCATAGAGTGTTTCAATCATTGCTATTTTTTTCATCACAGTAGAATATCGCCAGAAATTGAAATGCAAATTAGTAATAGAAATAATGCAATGTAATTTTTAAAATGCCACCCAAACCCCAAACTGACTCCTGAGAAAGTAGAGTGTGTTTCAGTGTGAAAATCAAGGATTTCTTTTTTTTTTTTAAATGTCAGTTTTTTACTGATATATATCAAATCTCTGCAGCACAGGACAACAACCCTGTATTGCATGTTGCGATGAAAATACACTGTCATAGGTTTTGAAGTTATACAAATCTATGGTGTCAGCCACCAACATTAGACATTCAACAACACTTTAAGAAGCTTAATGTAATATCATTAGTCAAGCACAAATTTTTAAAGTAATTCTGCTTTGAATGCGAAAAAGGAGTGATGAAGCATTGCTAAATGTGGGCATATCCTTGTTTGCAGTAGTCTTCAGAAAAAGCAATAAAAATTGAAAAGAACATTTGATGTCTATTGAATTAAATGTAACATGCAAGTAAGAGTACAAGTGATTCTTCCACCTTAGTTAGAATCAAGCTAGGTTATATCAGTTGAGAATTTAGACAATAGTAACTATATCTCACAAAGAAAGAAAAAGAGAGACACTTATTTTCTTCTCTGCCAGCCTAGAAATGCCTCCTTCTAGATCTTTCCTACTCTGACTACCTATTGTTTCCTGGTTTCCCACATTTGAATAAAAATTACAGTATCATTACTGATATAGAAGAGAATAAAATGCAGAAATCTCAGGGTTTTTTTTTCCCCCTAAAATATGCAGATGCGCACTGAATCTCTCTTGTATATCCATACCCTTTTCTGAGGCAGCCTTTTCACCAAATCTCTTCTCTCCCAAAGGCAGCATCTGCTGTCACTTTCTGCCATAGAGACCTCAGCTTTCTGCCTCTGATCTGCTGCTGCAGACAGCCTTCAGCTCTTCAAGAGTTCTGAGAAATGGATCCTTTGGGTTCCTGAGAAGCAAACTCTTTCTGCTTGTTTGTGCTAAGACATCGTGTCCAGACAGGACACGGCAATTTTTATAAGGCTCATTCCTTTTGCCATGAGAAAATGCCTGCACTCGCACACTGTGTTTAGCTGGAAACTAAGTGATCACACCCAGAGGTGGACAGACTTTCCCTAGTTTTCCACTAAAGACCATTCTCAAGTGGCTTTGTTGAGTTGGTCTCATCACTCATATTTTAAGGTTACTGCTCAATATACCTGTGAGAAACTTGACCATGATTACTTTAATGGTGAACTCAAGCCTAGGAAGGGCAGTCGCTTGCAAAGTAGGTTTCATCTAGAATAAGTTGCCTAAAAAATGAGGCAAAATTTTGCTTTTGATTTCAGTATGAGAGAGACACATCTTCCTCTTAACTCCTTCACATTTTGAACAAAAGAGTTTGAAAGAAAGGAGATACTAGGAGCATTGCACTTGGACGTATTTTCAGCACCATGAGATTAGAGGCTACGAAGTCACTCTGAGGTTCACTGCTCATGTTGCTTCCTGGGGAAGTTCTGTTTTCATGCAGAAGAACAGGAGAGCAACCGCTCAAAGCACTTTACCACAACTGCTTGGAAAGCCCTAGGACACGGAGATGCAATTCCTCCGACTGTGAAAGTGAGCAATGGCACCTCGGATGAATATTTTCTCTTTATAACACGGTTAGTATTTTTTTCGTGTTTCACTCTGTCTTTATGTGTCTCTAAAACCTTTCTCACTCAGCGTTAGATTGCTGGTGTGAAAAGATCTGTCTGACTCCGCAGTGACTGTAAACAGATCTCTAATATTATGTTCAGGTGTAAGAGCATTCAAACGACGTGTCTTCAGCAGAAAAAGCATGAACTCCAGCTCAAAAACACCATTAATGTTAGCTCACATCCTTCTTACAGAGACTAGGCACTTGAGACAAAATATCCTACTTTGCAACTCCTTATTCTTGCTCACCCTCTTTTGTAGCCAACACAAGCGACAACCCACAGGGGTAGGGGAACGCATTAAAAACACTAAGAGGAAAACAAAATGCTGCTTCCTAGAAAAACACTCTGCAGAAATTTAGGTGTAAGACTCTTGTATGGAATATTATTCTGCAACTGACACCATTTTCTCTGAGGATTTTTTTAAGGAGTCTCTAGATTTTGCTGAAACCTCTTCTATGTATAGTATTAAGCCTTCCCCTTCGGATTCTTTAGCAAACTCTTTAGCTTCTTTTACCTCGGGGAAGCATTTCACAGGATTGCACTTTCATCTGATGCACAGCGATGGGCAACAACAAGAAGCTACATAAATATAACAACCTCCACAGGAGCCTCACAGGATGCTGTTCAATTGATCACAATAAAATTAGTGTCATTGATTCAGAAAAGTTAAAAGCATCAGTCCACCTACCTATCCATCAGGCTGTAATCACCATTGTAAACTGGCATTGGTACAGGAAATTAAAGAACATAAGAAACAGCTTTGTTTTAAATAACACAGATTGGAAATGCCAGAGAGTTGTAGCTGAGGGGCATAATTACAAAATGCTCTGTTTTGAGAGTTTAATCTAGGCAAGCCAAGTAACCTGCTGATCCAGACTGCAGTGGCCAATAGGACTGTGCAATAAAAGAAGATTTGTAAAACAACTGTGTGCTGGATTGCAAGATTCAGACCTTGAAAATACAGGGAGCGTTGTCCACATGTTACCAGGAGTTAGCAACAAACAGCTGCTCCTGTCAGCTACGGCATCTGTAAGGTAAATGCTGCACTTTCTAACCTAAAGGCTGCACAACCTAAACTGTGGTTTAGCTTGCAAAGTCAATCCATGACTTGCTACACTGAGTTGTTTGTGAACGAAGCAATAATGGGAGACAAAGTGCACACTCCAGACACACAAAAATTAAAAAAGATGCAAACATATTGTGGTAAAGGCCCCTTTGTGTTCCTGCTTAAGTCACAGATTAAGTCCAAGAATGCAGAAACAAAGACGAAATGTTTATAGCTGACATCTTTGACACACGGCTAATTCCAGAGGAATAGAAACCACTCTGGTGAGGTTTCAAAGCCTGGCAGTAAGAGCTGGTAGGACAGATGGTGCCTGTCTTATTGTGCCTGTAGATGTGCGTGGTCTCCTCCCTCGGCTTCGAGGGAGGAGACCAGCAGCCAAACAAGGAGAGCATAGTACGCAGTGGTTGTGGGGCAACAAAGATCCTTAGACTAACATTTGCTCCTACCTGACAAGCTTAAACACATTCTGAAAGAGAGCAGTATTTTTACAAATGGGTGTTGTAAGGCCAACTGGACACATAGGAGAAAGGGATCACAAGCACCCAGCCATAGCTGGGCATTGCCATCAGCAGGTGCTAAGTCTGCCTGAAAGTCACAGGTCACTGTCCTCCATCTGCTCTTTTTAGTTTTGTTATATTAAAGACGAATCATGGTTAGGTGGTCTGACTTATAATTCCCCATTGATTACCACCTAAGAGACAACATCTGACTCACAGGTAGGCTTCATGTTGGACAGCTCTGAGTAGTATCCTCCCCAGCAGCTCTCACCTCAGGCATGTAAGGAGTCAGAGAGAATTTGAAGTGTGTTTTTTTTTTTTAAGTAAGGGTGTCAATGGTCTGAAAGGAAGGAAGTGCAAGCAAATCCAACCAAATGAGGCTGAAGGGAAAACAAAAAAACCCCACCAACAAAACGAAAAAAAAGAAGAAAGAAAAAAAGAAGGAGGAAAATAAGTCAGAATAAAGAGCACGGAGCTGAAACAGGAAGAGAAAAGGGAAGGAGGTGCACATGGGCAGGCTTACTCACAGGCTCAGAGCACCCACTGACCTGTGCATGCTGCTGACTCGTATCCAGGAAAAAAGTTTCAGCCTCCGCCACTGGCTGCTTGCTCAGGCAGACAGAAAACCACTAGTTTCAGCCTGAGACATCAGACCCCTTCCTGCACGCACGCAAGCTGCAAGAGGAAGAACTCCCTCTGCTGCCATGGGGCTTTTTCGGGCTTCATGCTGCAGCAAGGTAAGCACACCCTCATTTCTTCTCACACATTCCAGTGGCCAGACACCGGATCTTCTGTCTAACCCATCGAACGAAATGTAGGGCAACAATTCATCATCATAAACATAATGGCAGATTACTGCTTAATGAAGATTGTAGCCCCTAGTAAGTCTGCTTCTCTCATGTGGCTGATGAGCTTATTACAGCTTTGACTAAGAGGTAATGTTACCCATCCTTAAGAATTGAGTGGATTTGGATTTAATCCCTCCTGCTGCTGTTTAACCAGAGACATGATCTTCCAAAGACACAACTGATCCCTAGGAGTATTGTTGCCCCTAAGCCTGTATAATACCTAAAGTTATGCCCATGGCCTCTGCAGCATCTTTCAGGTGACATATTTGCTTTCTGTTTTTTCTCATACGCAGGTGAGAGGTTTTCTCACTATGAACAAACCATCCTCCTTCTCCCATCACTGTGTAACTAACACAGAGTAGATGGAAAAGTTTATGCGATTTACATCAGAATCTAGTTAAATTAATTTAAGGCATGCTGTACTGCCTGAAGGTTTGTAATAAATTCATTAATATTGCTTACTAATCTGGGGTGTAATTACATTATTAGCTCTGGTAGTTTAAACAACACAGTTCATTCTTTCCAAAATAACCTTTCTCTGGTGACATTTGAAGAAGCTGCACTTGGGAACTGTACTCCCTTCTTCACTCCACCAGCCTTTCCCACCTGTCAGCCAGCTGTACCACACCAGACCGAATTTGGTGAGTGTTATGAGCACACCAGTCCCGTTGGGCACACACCAAAGCTCCCCAGTATCCCATCGCCTGTGATGGACCCATTCATGCAGCAAGCTAAACACATGCTGCCAGACCCTGACCTGCCTGAGAAAGTTGGTACCTGGCTGTTTGTCTTGACCTTACCCATTCCTGTCACTCCCTGGGAGTATATATGTGCCATGAAGACAGCTGAGCACCACCTTCACCCCACCCCATCCATGGACTGCACCTCCAAAATGCAAATCTTCCAAGGCAAGGGGAATCTTCTCGCCCAACTTGTCCACAACCCAACACAATATAGCCTGAAACTGGCTGCCTCTTATACTAAGAAAACAAGTAATAACAATAACAACAACAATAATAATACAGATTTAAGTTCAGGCAACTTAAAGCTGCAGCATTCCTTACTGTCAGCATTGGAATAAAAGAATTGACTGGGTGCATTATTCTCTGGTGCAGTTCTCCAATTTCCAGCACAGCTGGAGGCTTGTGTTACTGGGCACATTCACTTGGAGTCTGGACTGGGAGCTGTGGGAGAGCATGTTGTTTGACAGGTTCTTCTGGTGGACACACACATTGTCACAGGCTCTCCACCTGCCAAGGGCTGGGCGAGAGCTGCAGTGCTGGGCTCTGCAAAGGAGCACTGGTGGAGGCAGCTCATAGCAGCTCTGCTCCTCAGTACGGTTCAAGTTTCTTCTCTGCCCTGGAGGGGTGTGATAAGCCTTTGCAATGGTCTTTAAATCACCCCGTGGAGGATGTGTAAAGGCAAAGAATTGTTACTATGGATCAGAGAAATCGAAGTGTTGCATCATTGTACATGGGTACAATTACAGTATGGTGGCATGGAGAACCTACCATAAAAATGCTACTTCTGATAATCACGGTGACTATGAAAACAGGCATCCCATGTAATTTTATGTGTTGGCAACTAATTACCTTAGTAAAATGCCACAACACAAAAGGAAATAAAGTTGGTTTTTTTTCTGACGATGCTTTACGAAGAGCTGGGACTCACTCAAAACTTTGAGGACCACTAGACTACATGGTTGATCCTTCATCCCCCATATGCAATAAACTCAGTTGACAGCAGAATTTACCAAACCATATAGAATTTTGCCCCACGTTGTACATTATTTTAATGTACCCTGTTAAGAAAAATCAAGGTCATAGTGAGGATAAAGGTAGCTAAAGTTTCTATAGCAACAGTTACTATGATGCAGTTGCGAAAGGTGCTTTCTTGTTGCATCCTAAAGTAGCTTTACTGGCTTCCTTTTCTTCCTGTTCACTAGTCTTTCTGGTAATATTGGTACAGACACGATGCAAATGTGCTTTTGTTGTCAGTATGATCTCGCAGACTATTCCTGCCCACGAGCTGAATATACAGGACATATCATGTGAAAGGGAAAAAAAATATTAAGCAGTCTGACCTTCAGATCTGAAGGGGACACGGTTTAAAACATGCACACTTTTCTCTAAAGTCAGCTCTCTGTTCTAGTGGCAAGTGAAAAAATGAAAAGAGCAAAGACAAGTTTCTCTTTTCTGTCTGCTTGTTTATTTTGTACATTGATAGCATCTTGTCTCTTTCTCCTAATGGACAAATTTCCTTGTTGTTTCTATCGTTCTTCCAAACCTTCAGGCAGAAGGGGAAGAAAAAAAAACCAGCAATCTAAGCATGGCAGAAAAACGCCCCTGTGAAATCACAACAGCATAAAAGTGGAAATGCTTTAGAGTTGAAATGTACCTTCCTTTCTCATGTACAGCTAATTCCAAGCTGCTGCAACCCCATTAAGTGTTCACTCTGTGGGGGAGCACAGGACTCTGCAGTACTGGTCATCTCACCCATACGAACGGTTACTAGTCATGGAAAAGGAGCAAACTGTTAATTGCATGGGCGGTGTGACGCAGGTTGGTGCACCCTGGCATGACACGGTTCCCACAGCCCACTTGCTGGGAGGTTTGGTATGATGCTGGTGGCAGGGTGACCCCTGGTAGAGGCACTGCTGTCGTGCTCTAGCAGGATGCCTTGCTGGCTCTAAGGTGGGGATCAGGGTATCTCCTCCTTGGAGGCTTCCTCACTTCTTGCTTGGGGTCGGGCACATCCCATTGCTGGGGACAGCAGCGTGTTTGTCCTTGCTGTAGGTCCCTGAGGAATCCTAAAGCACTGTGTCCAACTACAGGCTTTCCCTTTAGCACTATCAGCATAAATACTCTTCTGTGGATATGTGGTAATTTTGCCCTCAAGGGCCACTTTCACACGGTAAGGAAAACGCCCTCAAAAGGCTGGTGATGCTTGTTTATAGGCAGTGTGTGGTACTGCCTGCTATCCCCTATCATTCTGCAGCCCTTGGACAGCAGAGCCCACTCAGTGCTAAGACTGGATTTCACAAAGGCTAGAGCAGCTTTCAGCTTCTGCTCCTAGCTAGGATCTTCCAAATATTTGATCATTGTACCGGATCTCTACTGGACCTTCCTCGGGGCTAAAACAAAGCTTTCAAAATTGGATAAACTATACACTGGGAATTAAATTGAAAAGCAAATTTATAGAATTTGTAATCCCTTTGAAAATTGGACTATCTGAGCTTTCTCCATTTATTTTAACCAAATCAAATAAAAGAAGCTGAAATTACAAAGAGAACCAATTTGGATAAATCCCAGTGCAGCCACATTGAAGAGAACAACCAAATTTAACCCCAGTACACATCTAGAAACATGAATAATTCTGCAAATACACTCTTTTTCTGGTTTTGTTTTTTTTTTTTTTTTGGGTAAGAGTCTTGCTGTTAAGCACTGCTTCCAGTGTCTGACCAATCTGTGACACGCATCTCAGAGCAGAGGATTTTTCCATTAATGTAGTGCTCTGAGCGCACTCATTGTGAAACACCGAGCACGTGCCACTAGCGTTCACTTTGAGCCAAAGAACATCTTTGATCACAATCATTTGATTTTCTCTCTTCTTCAAACATTACTTCTTGTTTTTGTTGGACTCTTTGTTCCTTGTAAACACAAAGCAAATTCTTGCAGTACATCAAGGAGGAAAATGCAGTTGGATAAACAAAATGAAAAACAACACAAAAGTTCTGTTTGATTAAATGAAGAATAATCACATTTCAGGTATCCTGAAGAAAGTTTCTGAGGCATCACATGGAAAACATGGGAACAAGGACAGGTTAGTCCTTGTGCAACTAAGAAATATGTCATCTCCCTGACATTCCTACCGTATGTCTGCAGTGTGATTTTTAAAGAAGCCTCATTAGGTTGCATGAGCATACTTAAAACCATAAATAAATGTGGTTTTTTTCTATCTGCCAGGTAAAGTACTAGAGACATGTTTGTTGCTGCTGAGTGACATACATCTACTCAAATCCCTCCTGAATTAGAATCAATATTAGCTAGATCCATTACCTCCTGCTTTATTGGCAGTTTGGGTGCTTGTTCAGAAAACAGTCCCTCCTAGTAATGTAATAAAGCCCCCACCTTGGAGATAATTAGGTTGTCTGTGATATAGCATCCACTGATGATCATTTCCCTGCTGATTGTGGCCTGCTACTCCAGCTCATGTTGCAGTCTCCATCACTACACACTCTTACATCAGACCATCTGAGTCTCATCACCTAATAATTGCCATAGTAGATTTATTTAGTTGTTTTTTTTTTTTTTTTTTGCTCTTCCATAATAACAGCAACCAGCCAAACCTCAGAGTGTCATTAACATGCTTTTAAAAGTGCATTAAAGTGGCTTTGTCAATTACCTTGAGACTTAATATCCCGGCCACAACACAGATATCCCTCACTCCAACAAAAAATCCCTCCAGGAGTGCACACACGACAGAGCCCTTCCCTGCTTTTCCTCTGGGTCTGCAGCGTACCCCAGAGGATAATAAATTCAGGCTCAAAACTGGGAGCAGAAGCCAGCTCCACAAATGCTATGAACACTCAGATATGCCTTTGCCAGCTGTCTTTTCCTAATCCCACCTTCCTGATGGGTTGTTTGAAGACTAATTTTATTTTTTTAATTCTAATCGCTGATAGCTTCCCAACTTAAGCGTCCTGGCTTGTCATTAATTTCATTACTAATAGACAGGGGAAACCACAATCTGATGCATCCACTCCCTCTTAACAAATGTTCCTTGATCATGTGGTGCACCCCGTCCCCAAAGGTCCCACACATTCAGATTTTGTGTTTCACTGTTAAACGTACTTGCCCGTGGCTTTGACCATTGAAGGATAAGAGAAGACAAATCCTCTCTGCCAGATATGTCAGCCTGTAAACGATGGTCTCTCTAACCTAACAGGTGGGAACACATGACTTGAGGCCTTAGGATCACCTTCCTAATTATCTTCACATCTTTAAACAACAGGAGTAGATGAACGGCAGGAACTCTATGCAACGTATACAGCTGAGACAACACTTGCCAGTTCTGAGCTAAAAACCCCCAGTTAAATAGGAATATTTTTTTCCCCGTTTTTAGGCACTTCAAATCAAACCTTACCCACTGGTATTAAACATTTAACTAAAACAGCAAGAGGCTGAATAAAAGACCGATGCATAAAGGGAAAGTGGATTTGTCTTAACGGCACAAACATTGATAGTTTGGATGTATTTATCAAAAGAAGCACAAGGACTCTAGGTGTGATGTTGGCATTTTACTCTTATGCACAAGAGCTGTAAGTTCTTCCCTGGCAGTTTCAGACTGGGACTATGTTGTGGGCATAGTGCTTCCATTGGAGGTTTTCTCCAATTATGGTTTTTTGCTGTCACACTGCACTTTGATCTCTTTCTAGGGAAGGAAATAAGGGTGGTTTTGCCAATATGCCTTGCTAGAACCCACCCCGTAAATATCTAAAGGCTACAAATATATAGAGACTGCATGGATATTGGATTGGTATTTGACTTCCCACCCCTTGGGCAATTCCGAAGCAGTAATTCCTCACAAACTACGTGTAATCTAATCAACCCTTTCAACATTGCTCAAGACCTTAGCAGCCTGCCACCACCAAATTCCAGGTCATCAGAGAGAACAATGTATAATATCTCGTGACGTGCAAAATATTGTTGCTGTGCGGAATATTTTTTGCTCAATATTGTTGCCTATTGGCTATCAAAGGTTGATGTCCACCAGCATGTACATTGCCAAATCCTGGGATCCCCAGGGAAACATCCCAATAGTCTTGGAGTCCAGCCCAAGCACGGATAAATGCAATGTATTGCAATCAACAAAGCACTTAATTAATGAATGCTGACATTGTACCTTCCATGGAACGAACACAGAGGAAAGCATGGCCCTCTGCCCAAGGAGCTTACAGTCTAAATTAGACTGGCAATACAGATCAGACAAACAAGATATGCAGAGGGAAGGCTGACACTTCAGCTTTCCTTTTGTCTTAGGTAAATACAGATATAGACAGTGGTAGCAGAAAGTAAGGCATCTCTCTTCAGGACTCCACAGTTTTTCTCATCTTCCTCATCCACAAACAAGAACTTATCTTTCCTTCATCTTCTTGTTATCTCTCTACACACACGCGCCTCTTTTCACATTGAGTTATTGCTACTTTAAACCCTATTTTTTTCAGTCTTCCACATTTAGTTCAATAAATTCAAAACATTTCCTTCTAAAAGCAGACCATCTCACCTCCTCCCCTAACTCCACTTAGGTTATCCACCTCCCTGGCTCAAATACTCTCACATACTTAGATCTAAAACTCATTCATCCCACCATTGTAAGGTCTCCTCTTCCTTTTCCTACATCTCTTAACAGCCTACGATCTTTGCACGGCTTATAATCTCCTCTGCCCACACAAGATCCCATCACTCTCTATCCCATCTGAACTCTTCCATTTCCATCAAGATCATGAGAACCTGTCAGATAAAATCACACTCTCAGACAATGTGCTCAGACCCTGAGGACTGGTTGCAGGAGGAACCGTTAGTATCTACAGATGCTAGGGACATAGAGTCCTTTCTGCAGAGTAAGTTAGTATACCACATGAATTATTCTAGATCTCTTCACTGTCTATACCGTAAGAAAATTAAATACACATACTCTGTAAAAACATCATGTACAAATGTAGATCACAGCTCAAAATGGAGTACCTTCCCACCTCCAAAGCATGTTATTTCAGGGTCTAGCATTTGTTGATTTGTTCATCTGCCTTTGCCAAAAGTCAATAATTCCTCATCAGTCTAAATCCCTCCAGCTTTTGTTTCCATTCCTGTTTAATTTCCTTTAATTTACTCTCCACTCGACACAAGTGTAACCTAGTTTTCACTATTTTTTTACCTGAGAAATTTAAATGTATTGAAAAAGAACTGTAATAAGGCCCCTCAAGATTTTAGACCTGAATAAGTGACACACACAAACTTCTCTTCCCTGCAGTTCAGAAAATTGTACTACTATGCACAATATTGCCATTATCCTCTCCTATTACAACTGACACAAGGAAGTTGAAATATCTACTTCATGCTGGTGAGAAGCAGATAGAACTGAAGGAAAACAAAGCAAAAAAACCCCAACAAAGTCAACACACAATAAAATCAAACCAAATGTGAAGATATTTTTAAACTACTTACCCAGCATCAGTGCTATTGCCACACAGTAACACATCTTCTGTACCATTTTTTATGAAATAGTTCACTGCAACAGAAATAGAGAAGTGGCTTTTTAACAAGTACATTCTGTGAATAATAACATTCACCAATGTCATCCACCAGCCAGCATATTCAATTGGGACAGTAATTGAGAGATGAACGGTATGTTTTTGCGTTGTTTTGCTAATTTTAGCTTTTATAAATTGTGAAAAAAAAAAACCAAAACCATATTTTGTCAGAGCTCTTTAGGCGCTTGCTGTTTGTATTCCAAATCTGACCAGTTTAATAAGGTGGAGGCAGGGCTGTGGGCAATATTTGCAGGAAACATCATCTAGTCTTGTCACTGGCTGTTCTAACCGACAACATTGTTACTGAAGTCAGTATCGCACTATGCAATGATAGCAAACCATAAGATTGCCAGTAACTTTTAGACTTTGCAGTGATAAGGTACATATTAATTGAAGTTAGTGGTAGAAATTCCTGACTCATAGGTTAAAAATGCAACCAGCTGTAAGTCAAAATGTAACAATACCAACAACGCAGCCCACTCCCCCTGTCTGATGGATTTTGCTCAGCATCGAAAGCACACAGTATAAACCAAAAGAAACAGAAAAACGTACCCTGTTAAAAATCAAACGAACAAGGATGCGTTCATAACGACAAATATTTATCAATGTAGTCATCTGTAATGGCAATGGAGAGAGACAGACACTTCTCGAGGGAGATTCAGAGGAGCGAGCTAAATTTAAGTGCTCTGGATCATTCCCTGGTTGACTATCCATGAGGCTTAAAGAAATTAGCATCCCCAGGCTAATGAGAGCCTTTGTGTACACACTCCCTCTTCTATCCTCAACCAACAAAGTCTAAAATTCAGCAAAACAGAACAGGAGTCCAACTTCTTCTCAAAAGGGTAAGCAAAATCGGTTTTCCAGAGAGTCTGAAGAAATGGAGATATGCTAAGGAGCATCTCTGAAACCTGAATGACAGCATAGAAGAATGTGTAAATGTATTTATCTAGAAACATAACAAATGCAGAACAGAGGCCAGCAGCTGACTGATAAAGGGCAGATAATCCAAGTGCTTTGCCTCAGAAGAGAGGACGTGATCCCCTATTGACATAAGACATGATGGTGGCAGCCTTATGCAGCGTGTTTGTGAGCAGAGGGGCCCCTGCAGATGATGCTCAGAAGAGGTTCTCCATTCTAGGCTAACCCTCTGCTGTGAAATGCTTTAAAAATCAAGAGTGACAGCTTATCCAGGCAGGCTATGCAAAGAATGCTCAATGGCTCAAGCCACCGAACAGATGTGCTGTGGCTTTCTCAATAGGCTGCGAGCGGTGGAAAAGCCCTGCCCTGCTGCATGCCAAGAGAGAATTACAGTCCATGAGCTGGTGGTTACAAGGGCATGTGATGGTGTTCACAAGTTATCAGAGCATACATCCTGCTCATACTCTATGCTTTTCCACTTTCTCTTACATGTGGGCTTTCTGTGGAAACACCTTGACCGACAGCAATGCCCAGGTATTCAATATGGTTAAGGATCACTACAGATGGGGCAAGGATGCCACGTCATCCACCTCCTTTCAGCCTCTACTTCTGCTAGTGAAAGACTTCTGCTTTTCTCGGGACATATGGTATTTTATTGAGGATACTCACTTAGTGACACAAGCCCATCAGACTCTGGGGTACAGAAGAAATGTGGCACAACCATGAGGTAAGACAAACTACTGAAGAGATTCTGCACCTCATTAAAAAGTGCTATCACTACCTGGGGTACCCTGAGCTTCACAAATACGCAATACTCCCTGGGAACTTCAACCTTTCATCCTGCAAATGCTAAGAACAGGAGGACCACAGATTTTCACCACTTTCTTTGAGGGGTGATTGAAGTTCTAGAGAACAGCTCATGTTGAAGACCAAGCCAGCACCTCCTGGCCATTCAAACCAGAAGATGAGAACAGAGTCAGAGCACAGAAGAGAAAAGGAGACTCTGTGCTTAAGCAAGAAATTTAAAATCTCATGAACAGACAAAATTCTGTTGTCTGTTGTTGACTTAAATATTTACATTTCTAAAACAAGCAATAGAGTAGATGCCAAAAAGTGCTATGAACTGCAAGCTGAGGAGTCACTGTGGAGATGTTGCTGCGAGAGGGCATCTTCATCACGGAGCCTGCAACCATGCAACGGTGTCACAGCTTCTGTGCCAAACCTCAGCCTGAGGAAGAGCTGAATTGCTGATTCCCTACTGATAAATGAAGGGGGCATTAGAGTATTATACCCGAGGAGACAAATTGCTGTAATATCCAAAATGCGTACAACAATCAATTTGTCATTCAAAGCAAGTTGGTTGGGATTTTGATCAAGCATGCTGGGCAATCAGAGGTCTTTAAGAAGCAACTAGTCATCACTCTTGCTTTTAAGAAAAAGCCACCTCGGTATGATATTAACCCATGGACTCAGCTTTCCAAACGTTAACTCTAACATGGACAAAGAACACAAAACTTCTCTTTGATTTACAGTAGGATTTTCTCTCTGAAAAACAGACTGCTCAAACTGATAAGCACTACTTCAAAACATATTGACTCTTTTGTTGTCTTGGAAGATTACAATTACTTCTTGTTTCATTTTGTCAGTTTTCCCACAGAGAAATTTTAGCATGTCAGTGGGAAAGAAAATAGGTAAACTGAAGTGGAAAATGAAACTGAAACCCACTATATTAGACCTTTTTTCCCGATTTTTAAAGTAAAATCAAGCCAAAATAATGATGTTTGTACACATGCATGTGTGTACATAATCTTTGTGCAACATGTCATTCTTTCCAAAGGAAATTTTAATTTATTTCTACCAGCTTTACTAAAATGTTGATGTCACAGTTGTAGTGTGTATAATGCCTTTTAGGAACTTTTCTATGGGAATTTCCAGAGTATGATAATTGTTAATCATACTAAAAGAATTTTAAAAAATGCTTAGACTAACATCAGCTTCATATCAGTTTCTAGTTGCTCACGTGCTATTTACTTCGTTGTTGTCAAATAAACCTACCTATCTTTCAACAACATGAAACACTTCTTGTCAGTACTCAGTAGTCAAAAATTCAACAGAAATACATTTTCTAATAACCAGTTTTTATCTTCTCCAGAACATATGCATGTTTGTGCCTGAGCCTTGTAAATATATACTAAACCCTTGCATCTCCAGTGCTCCTGGTGCAGTATTACTTGCGTTGGGTTGATTCTGTTGCCATTAAATAAGTGTGCAATTAATCCATATGTTGGTGTTGTCTTCCCATGGCTTTTGTTTCAGAGGTGCCAAGTTCAGTAAAATAATCCTGTAAAGTGAGTGCTCACAAGCAGCTTATTACCTTCTCACAGAGTTTCGTCTACCTGCAAAGGACAGCGACGTGACAGCAACTGCTTCAGCCAAAGTGGCTCAAGCACCACTTACAGAAAGATTTGGCCCAAACCCACACCCCTTGCTATGTACAGCATATGACAAAGCTCACACTAACATAACCTCACCGCAAGCAATACTTGTGCCAGTTAGTTGGAAAATAGTAGAGGTCTGCCTCCATCTACTAGGGACCACTTGGTATTGATATTAGCACACCTGCAGCATCAAAGAATGATGAACTCCCTTAATTGTTTCCAATAAAGGGTTAAAACCAAATATCACGCAGCACAGTTGTGATATATTACTTTGTTATTTGGTAGAGGTTACTAATGGTTGTCTTTAGATGTGACAGAGAACTCAGACAGCAAAACTGCATGACTACCGAGTGTAGGAATGTCTGCTCTGCCCCATCAACAGCGAAGGGACCTCATAGTAAACACCGCCCAGGAAATAATGTTCACTAATCCAGCTTGCGGTTATATTTACATCAACCCAGAGTAATTCAATCTTTCCAACATCCTCAGAGCTCCAGGCTTTCCAGGGACACCAAGAAGTTTGGTAGCAGCCCCAGCCATCAATGGTGCCTTAAATCTTAAGTTTGCAACAATATCAGGAAGATGAAAATACATCATCCTATTTTTCCCTCCATGAGTTGCTGTGTCTCCTGCAAGTCCATGCTCTGCCTCAAAGCACACAGCCTTGACCCCATTTTTAAGGTTGCTGTATGCAAGTGGTGAGGAAATATGCACATTCCTCTAGACTATTCTTGCAATGTCTTCCTTCCAAAGTCAATTTCTCAATCTTCTCATAATTTCTGCTGTTTCATTCTACACTTTTCTGATTTATCAATATCTTTCAGGTTTCTGCATTGCTCCCACCAGGCAAATCTGGCAGAGCAAACATTCCCAATGGCTACAACTGTCACCTTGAAAATTAAATAAGATAAAATTAAAAAAAAAAAAGTAAAATAAAATAAAAAATAAAATAAAATGGCAAACTTCCTCAAAACAGCAATTTATTCTAATTAAAATTATGCTCCAGCTTTTACTTTCCACATCTACATCACAACACTGAGCAGAAAGCCAGTGGGATGCATAGAGCTGTAGGGTAAAAGTCCTCGGTTTTGTGCAAAAGACAGGAAAATTTTGCAGTTCAGGAAGAAAAAAAAAATAGTCAGCTTAGAAAACTTGGTTTCTGAGTCCAGCTTCTGTTACTCCTTTGAAGACCCAATTGAAATTATATTTTGACTTGTCTTACAACAAATTCATTCCAATCTGAAAAATCCCTATATATTATCGCACTTTCATAAAGAGCAGCGTTCAACTATCATTAGTCACTACCCAGGGGAGAGTCCTCTGGCTGACTTTCTAACAAAAACTTCAGAGAGGTGTCTGTTATCTCGGACTATTTATTGCAGGCACACGGGTGCTCACTGATTGGAGACTTTCTCCCTGCTCTGTGGCTGGCACACAACGCTGGCAGCCGCTAAACGTCCCGATTCCAAATTTAAAATGCAATTCAGAAAGCGCCGTCACCTCACAGTTGTGATACGTGACACAGAAACAAACAGATAACACCCCCTCCTCGCCCCTTTCGCCCACCGGCACAAACACACCGTACCTCCGGGTAATACATAATAATTAAAAGGAATCCTTGCTGTACTTGCTGTGTGCACACTGTGCCACGCACGGTGAGGTCTCTAATAAATGAAATTGAGTTTGAAGATGAAAAACATGCCTCGCAAAAGTGATGAAACAGGCTGTATTAAGGGTATCATTAGGGAAGAATACTGGGGAATAAATGGCACTGCCGGTTAGTTCTTCCCTGCTAAAAGGGGTTGCAAATAATTATAATAAACAGTTACTCTCCTGTTGCTCACGCCATAACAGGGGATCTGGCTCTCCCCTGGCATTTGCTGCTGCTGGCCCTTCTGCTGGGTTTCACAGGTTCTCTCCTCTCCCTTCTTCTTCCCTTCCTTCCCTCCCTTTTCCCCTGAGCACTCGCTTCTGGACCAGCTCTCTCCTGCCACCTTACCCTGTAAAACCCTCTGGAAGGACACTTCCAAAACTTCAGTTAAAAAACAACCAGAAGTAGATAATTATGAGGATGGGTGGGTCGACAGAGGGAGAGAGATGAAGGGGACAGCTTTCTTTCCAGAGAATCTTATACACAGCATTGGCTAATACATGCCTTTAGGGTAATTACAGCCCTGAATTCTGGGCATGAGCTATGCAGGAGATATGGAGGGGCTGAGGGGAGGCTATAGAAAACCATACGACCAGGTGCTTGGAAGAAAGTGGTCTCTCTAAGTTCGAGTGTCCCTGGTAGGCTCTTATCAGGGCTTCCGCCCGTGCTTGAGAAAAGCCAAAGAAGCAATTTTCCAGCCAGCGCTCAGCAGTCACCATAGTGTGGAAAACGTGTCAAATTTTAGTAGTACAGCTTTTTGACCTCTTTGAGAAAAAGCCACCAAAAGTATCAATTGAGCCCTCTGCTAGATGGCTCCTGTGCACTAGGACGAGGCTCTGAAAGCCTCAAAGATTCTCAATACCTGGTTTGTGCTGCCTGTATGGTCCAAGGGAAGGAAAAGCACATCAGGAGGGAAGGAAAAGCACATCAGGAGAGTTAAAGCAGACTAGATAGGAGCGTGGAATTTAGATGTTGTCAAATTGGCTTGGGGACCATGCCAAGTCCATGAGCATCCTGGGGAAGATGAGACAGGAGACAACGACTAGCAATAAATACGCATGCTGGCTTTTAAACATCTTCATATAACATCCTTCTGCGTGTCTGTCTGACGAGCTCTTAGAGCTGTAGGCTGCATAGCACGTAACTAAAAGCATATTTAGTACAACTTGTTTAGACATAGGCTTCACATGAATAGGCAGCAAAATGCTGAAGTGTGCTCTCTGGAAGTTTTATAGAGGTTTTTTGACTTGTGAAGGGTTTCTTTTTAATACGTTTCACACAAAAGAACTAAAATCAAAAGCTGCTACAAGGGTCAAATGCATTTGTGATTACAGACAGATGCCAGAAAAAAATAGAAGAAAATAGTCCTGCTTGTACTGTGACAAAGAAAACAAATGAATTGCATCAAAAACTGACTAGGAGACAGAAGACAAAGGTTAAGATGAAAAGGCAATGTGCACTATCTCTGCAAGCTAACAGAGGCCCCTGTCTGCACCACTTTATTACATTTGTAAGTACAAGGAAAGAGAGGGTAAGCAGAGAGGTGACAAAATCTGCTATACATGGTATTTTCCAAGTAAATCAAGTCCAAGCCCAGGACTGAATGAGGGACACTAAAAAGACCTATTCCACTAAAGAAAAGATGAGTGGAGAAATGTAAAGTGAGATATTATTGCCAGAATGTGAAGTAAAGCAGAGAAGGAGACAATCTCACCCATCCATAACCTTGTCAAGTTTCCGGTATCAATTCCCTGTATCAATTCAGTAAGAGATACAGATGCTTTTAGGGATCCTTATCCAACACTTCTTTTGTAATATGAAGCTGTGATCAAAGAAAAGTATAATACTGAGATGCAAGAGGAAGAGGATGGAGTACTGTACAGGAAACAACCTGTAAGTCAGCAGTTTGTCTCAACCACTTCTCCCTAATATTGATAAAGATATTAAAAAGAAACAGGTAACAATGATCTGGACAAAGACATTGAGCGCACCCTCACTAAGTTTGCAGATGACACCAAGTTGGGCAGGAGGGTTGATCTGCCCGAGGGTAGACAGGCTCTACAAAGTGACCAGGACAGGCTGGATCAGTGGGCTGAGGCCAGTTGTATGAGGTTCAACAAGAACAAGTGCTGGGTCCTGTCCTTGGGTCACAACAACTCCTGGCAACACTTGAGGAAGAGTGGCTGGGAAGTTGTCTGGCTGAAAAGGATCTTGGGGTGTTGGCTGAACATGAGCCAATGTGCCTGGGTGGCCAAGAAAACCAACAACTTCCTGGCTTGCATCAGAAATAGCGTGGCCAGCAGTACCAGGACGGTGATTATCCCCCTGTACTCAGCACTGGTGAGGCCATACCTTTAATAATCTGTTCAGTTTTGGGCCCCTCACTACAAGAAGGACACCGAGGTGCTGGAGTGTGTCCATAGAAGGGGAATGAAGCTGGTGAAGGCTCTGGAAATCAAGCTTCATGAAAAGCGGCTGAGGAAACTTCTGAGCTTGTTTAGTCTGAAGAAAAGGAGGCAGAGGGGAGACCTTATCATTCTCTACAACTACCTGAAAGGAGGTTGTAGTGAAATGGGGGTCGGTCTCTTCACCCAAGTGAAAAAGGACAAGAAGAAATGGGCTCAAGTTGCTCGAGGAGATGTTTAGACTGGATATTAGGAAAAAATTCTTCATGGCAAGAGTTGTCAGGCGTTGGAATAGGTTGCCCTGGGAAATGATGGAGTCACAGTCCCTGGAGGTATTTAAAAGATGAGCAGATGAGGTGCTCAGGGACATGTTTTAGTGGTGAACTCGGAAGAAGTAGGTTTATGGTTTGTCTCGACGACCCTAGAAGATCTTTTTCAACCTAAATGATTCTATGATTCTACAATCCAGAAGACAGACCACAGCATTGCTTTCAATAGGGTAACTGCTGGACTGGAGGATATTGAGAAGTGGGTAATGAGAATGACTGGGAGAAGTTTAATAAGAAAAGCAAGTGAAAAAAATGGAGATCTTTTATCTTAGAAAAGAGGTGACTACCAGTGTCAAAACCAGCATGCAGTCTGGAAAATGAAAAGAGGGAGCTTTGTGTGCTCTCAGTCACAGAAAGTGATAACAATGGTTTTTGCCCTAAGACACACGGAGAGGGAAAAAAAAAAAAAAAAAAAAGCAAAACTGAAGGAAATACTTTTCACTACACTTGCCATTTCAGCTGCTGAAGCTACCGCCTCAGGCTGCGCCTGTGGCCAAAACATTCAAAGAGAGATTTGTTGCTTATATAGATAAAGATATCCAGAATTATAATAGTTAATGTTAACAAAAATTTTGAAAAATATCTGTACTTCAGGCTTTACTAATTTCTTCTGGAACACGTGGGGTGCTCTGTGCCACAGACAGATGCTCTTGTAAATACACCAAGGCCAGCCTGAGCCTAGCACTTCGCATATTTTATCTCCACCTCACCTGGGTGAATTCAGCATTGATGAAAAGGATCAGAAATAAGTATTTCTTCACTTATTCCCTAAAACCAGTGCAATAAGGGAAAGCAGCAATGCAAGCCGTTCTCTGGGCTTGTGATGCACCTGGGCTCACTGCTCAGAGTTAAAAGCAAAAGCTACCTCTTGTCTTTGCAAGGCACATTGTTGCTGAACCCAGAGAAAGCAGAAGCTCGTGGGCAGACTCTGAAGCGCACAGACATGGTCCTTTCAAACACACATCACTATACAAGTTGAGTGGTACATTAGTTTAGTAGTTCATGAACAATTTGAAGGTGTAGGAAAACTCTGAAAAGGTTCATTGACAGATCTTTCCTCTAGTAGACCAATCTTCCTGTTTCACAAATTATTCCAAGATGAGAACTTTCTATTTCACCAACCACTCCAAACCTATTGTGAAAAGACTATATTGGATAAAACAGTACAGACTCTTATGTTTTTCTGATCCTGGCACTTCTTCCACTGGGCCCTTCTTTTTCTATTTAGCTTAAAACACGAAAGTGCACAGGTACAATGCCCATGTTAATAACACATCAGAGCATTAAGGTTTGAGCATTTGTGAAGATATCTATCAAAAGATCCACAGCACCCGAACAAAGCCACAATATTTACAGTTAATGGTGGGATAACGTGAATAGATTCCACGCTGACAAGCACAGTCTGAAAATCCAGAGAGGTTCTTTGTCTTAAACATTGGTTCATACAACCATATGTAATAAAACACCTATTCCAGTCTCAATCTGATTTATTGCTTCCCTCTTTCCTCCCACCTCCATAATTACTCATCAAACACACTGTCTTCTATTACCACCTCAGACAACACCTCAAACACTTCAGCTCTCCCCAAACTTGCTACATTTTTTATCTGGCATGGACATCATTATTTTCTATATAGTTTCAGAATATCTGTTCATACAGTTTCATTTCACTGGTTCTGAAAGCAAAAAAAAACGAAGCAATTCATCAGACAGAGCTAACAATCAGGCACAGAGCTCAGAGAAATAAATACATACAATATATGTATGTACACACACATCTATATACACATACTTATATTTCTCTGTATTCACAGATCTATACCTCAGCATCCATGACTTTATTTCAAACAGTATGTCACACCTAGGAAGTCAAAGAGGAGGATGTGGAAAGACTCGAGAATTATTTTGCATTGGTCTGGAAATGTTCCAGATTTAACAGCTTTGAGCAACCAGAGTGACTCTGCATTTCCATCACACACAAGACCACTCACTTCCCACAAGCCTGTGATCCCTTCTCAAGTTCCAAAGACGACCACGATTTGGATGGGTATCACATCAAAGTTCAGCAAGTTGGTCTGCAGATAAAGGTCATCTATGCACAGTGCTCATGTTCCTCAACCTTAAGCACCTAACGTATGGTTAAGGGGTAGAAAATGAAGCAGGATCCTTCAGGGGCTGCCTCAGAAAATTCCTTTCCCAAATCACTCCTACGACTTTGTTGGATGTAACTGAAAGCTGTCAAGACTAGATACCTAAAATAGGGACCTAAACTTAACGTATTTTATACAACTTTCTAAATGTAGAACCTAAAGCAACTGTAAGTCTTCCAGGTCTAACTGGAGATGGCAAAACATATATTGTATTTGTCTTTATCTGAAAATTTTTTTTCTTAGTTAAAGTTGGGTTCCTTTCCCCAAACCTTTGGTAACTATAGTTTGACTTCAGAAGAAAAAATCTCCACCATGACACGAATGCCATATAGTAGTCAGTATGGAAAAAAAATAACAACCCTGAAAAATCCTCTTTTAAGCTGTAAAAATAGCAGTTGCTTCCTCCCATTAAAAGGTTAATAAATTTTAAATATTCTTTTTTTGAATTTTTTTTTAGTTCAACAGCTTGGACGGGATTATATGAAGGAAATTACAAGGTTTGATTTTATCACACAAGATACTGATTTTGAAAGAAAACATATATAGAACACCAAAACCAAGACCCTTTCAGAGTGTCTTAAGTAGGGCATTTAGTTTAAAGAAAAAGAAAATACTGGAGTTTGAGACTATAATTTCAAAAGTGATTTAATAATAATTTTACTGTATTTAAAAGGTTTTCTTTCTAAAGTGATTTTTCTTATGCATTCAGCACTAACACTGAGATCTGTCCTACAAAAGAACACGCTACTTAAATTCAGATTTCTACTTACTACTTACTGACTAGTCAATAATCCATTTTAGTAACGGAATACATAAATGATATTAAAGATTCTTCAGTCATTGGCCGTGTGAATCAACTACCCTCAGTCCATTGGTATGTGTCTTCTCTCTATAAGTCAGTGATACATCTGACACAATATAGCTTTCAGTTTATCTTAACTCACACATTCGTAAAGCTCCACTTCATCAAATACATCTTTAATTTAAACGCCGCAACCTAAAACAGGCTTTCAAGAATGCTAGTTGCAGCTGCTTTCCTAGCAATCTTCGCAAGTATTTGAATTAAGCTTGCAGTTTTTCAGTCAGATGGTATTTCTAAACTATTAGCTCTCCTAAAGATAACTGATGGCTCAATAACATGGATGTTGATATACTGATCACATAATTTTCACGACACTGTGGATGTAAACATCACTATTTTCTTTTTTTTTATTTTTATATAAGAGCACTGTTGTATCTACAACTTTAGATTCCCAGGTTTGTTATTATTAATGTTTAAAAATAATCCTGTTAGGCTTATTGATTGCAGTCTCTTACCAAATCTAGCGAATTGCAGGTAGGAAAATAGTTATTTACCAGTAGCCATTGTTTTCCCAGATGAACGATCTGTGCCTCCATTTTAAGTTTGCCAATAGCACCTGACATGAAGAATATTTTAGTCTGATCCTATCTAATGCTCAGCTGTCCCCCATTCCACACTTCATCCACACAGGCAGACCAGTCCTGTGAAGGAGACTGGGAGACCTGATGAGCTACTTACTTCTGCCGTAATCTTCCTTTTTCCCTTCCTAGGTTTGCCATGGAGAGCATTACTCATTGGAGGCAAAACCAGACTGGAATAACTTTTTTGATAAGGCTTCTTCTGAGAGGTTGGTGTGGATATTGTGAAAAACTAGACTCATTTAAACTGGTAGAAAGAGTAGAAGAATCCTCCCGCTCATCATGAGGTAGATGTGCCCGCCAAAAGGCAGGTTTTAGACCTGCATCTCCATGGTGAGATGAAGAAAAACTAAGAAGAAGAAAAACTAAGAGAAGAAAAACAAAGAGGAAGAAGAAAATGAGCAGGTATCTCACCTTACCATGGCTGCTGTCCTCAGTAACTATGCTGGGAAACCTGCAGCAGCTTAGACAAAGTTTAATTCACAGAATTAAACTTTTCACGACAATGCCAAAAAAGTCCCCTTCTTGATTGTCTGTTCAGGAATATTCAAAGCCACTTTTGTATTCTAGAAATTAGTGATTAGTAAAGCTAAATGGAAGAGATGCCCCAGTATGAATTTTCCTACTGAGCCCTTGTGCTTAAGGGCTCCGTTCGTTGCTTCCCAAGTCACCTGACAACTCCAGCAGAAGGATCCACTGAAACGTAAGGAAATCCTTACTCCTCATGGGATTCAGTTTATGATTGTCTCTTGATAGATGCACCCAAAGAAAGAACCCAACAATTCTCAACAACACTAGCAAGCTTGCAATGCAGGCTTGACAAGTTCTTGCAGGAAAGATTAAGCAACAGTCAAAGGATTTAGGAAAAAAAGCTTTTTTCTTGTGCCACCAGAATTCCTATCACCACCAGTACCAGTATTCCTGTGCTAACTTTGCTGGTGGTGGAGGCAGAAAAAGTGGTAGTAGAGACCCAGCAGCACTTGCACCATCAGCCGAGATAGTTGTGGTGACCACAGTGGCGGAATAGGAAAGTATATGTGGGTCTTGATTGTGTGACCAAGGGAAGGAGCTCCTGAATCCTGGGGACATGGTGGTTATTTCCTCAATGATCAACCAAAAACCAAGTGTTAGCACGTAACTGTGATTAAGTCAGTGATGATACAAAGAAAGTTTATCAACTTTTTTCCCAATCTCTAAAATCAAAACAAAAGGATAGAGAAGATAGATGAGAACAAATTTTCTGCCTGGTGGTTGAAAGGAAAGAGGATACAATTTAGTTCAGACATCAAGTCAGTTTTGAGTAAAACCACATTGCTGAAGCTATCCCAGGCCTTCTACAATGCCAAAATGTCTCCTGTACCAAGTGCGTGTGGCACATAGGTATCTCAAACTAAAAAGGCCTCGGAAACACTGAAAATGGGGTTCATATCTTTCTTTGCACATCAAGACTAAGTCTCTCAGCTATTTCCTCTGCAATTCTTCCCTGTGTTACCCTTTTAAGGGGGTTCACTCATTTGTTGTTTTTCCATGCACGCAGACAAGGTTCAAAGGTAGAAGAGGAAGCTGATGCCCTTTCAGAGGTTTCCCACTGTCCTCTGAAACATTAAACAATTTCTCAAAGAATCCAAAGCAAATTTTTACTCTCCAAGAAGAGTAGAACTTGCATATCACTCCATTTTGATTCTCTATTTTGGTGTCCTGATAAACAATTAAAAATTAATTTTTCCAATTTTGCTTTTGAGTGTTTTTCATTCCTTTATTTCCTTATATCCCTTTTTTCTTTAAAGTATTATTAAGAAACTGACAGTACTTTAGGTTTCTGTTTTGTGGTTTTTTAGATTAGTATCCCTGCTCCAAACTGACTCAGCCACATTCGTTTTGAAGTCTCCAAAGAGCTTCTGTAATTGTCTGTGCTCCCTTCGAGAGACCTCTACTATCTGAACATGTTGGCCAATTTTCTTTTCTAGTTCTTCTTCAGAATAAACACTGACACTGCTCTGTTTCTTAATATATTCCTCTTTTTATCTAATTTAGTCTGCCTACACTTTAATCTAACCGTATGTATTGCTTAATTCCCTGCAGTACTTGAAATTCGGACTGTTATTAAATTGTGGTCAGTACTACTCTGTTAAACAGTCACTTCATTTCACCATAATACTTGTGTAAAAATGAAATATAAAGCACTATCCCATCTAGTTACAAAGAAGCCAGTCCTTCCATTTCTGAATTGCTATAATGCAATAGTCAACATTAAATGAAAATCCTACTTAGTATTGTTCTCCCTGGCCTGATAGCTAAGCCAACCTCCCCAGCATTTCGAGGAACACTTCATTACTCTTATTCAGAGGTCAGTAATTTTTTCCTATAAATCTATTTTTCTTCTAGTTCTTCAGTTGCCTGCCTCACTGACACAACCGTTCAACTATTTAAATACTTTTTGTGCATCTACCATAACTGATGGCTCTTTGCCATAATGCCCCATGCCTTTATTTTCAGATACTATGAAAACATGAAAACATTCATTGGTATTATTATTACTTACTATTAATACCACACGGTCAAACGTTAATTCATTTTAATCTACTACTGCACCAAGTTGATTATATTTGTAATAGGAAAAACTCCTTTTGTGATAAAAAGTGTATTTTCCTGACCATATTAACCGGTGTTGGATTTACTAAATGGACTTATAGGAGCGTCTTCTCCCTACCTCAGAGCCACACAAGTAAGTTTGCTCATGGTATGCTGTAGCAGCTGTACGATTCCTCCCATTTAAAGAAATGCTGCAACTGGTCCTGACACTGACTACATTTTTACAGAAACTACCCAGAAGTACATTTACCCTACTTCCATTTCCAATGAGACAGACTATCTGCACAGCTCCACTGCATCCCTTCACCTTTACTGCAGGGCTTTATACTTCCAGCCGTCACTATTCTATCTCCCAACGCCTCTGTGAGAGTGAGAGAGCAGCACCTCTCACAACCATCAGTTATCTGTGGGTGGAGGAGCCATGAAGTGCTTTAATCCACCACAGGTGCACAGATACCTTTGCTAGCTCCAACAAGCACTCGTCTCCAAGCTGGAAGTACAGAAAACATGGGTAGGAAAACACGTCAGCAGGCTCCTCACCAGCCAACACAGGCCCAGTGTTTTTTTAGCTCTGGTACAGAGCTCTTTCCCTTTTTAGCTGACAAGAGGCTCTGAAGCTGAGACACTGAGAGCACACATAACCTGGTGGTCAGAGTCAGTCCCAAAGAATACCCTCATTCAGCCAGAGATTCGTAAGCTGCCCTTTCTTAATGCTGCCTCAACCACATCATGCATTAAAGACACCAATGTTGAGCTTTTTGTTCCTGGAACAAAACTTTTCTAACACCACTGCTTCCAGGGCTGCTCAGACTGCAGGGGCAGGAATTGAGCAGAGAAGCCAGAAGTCATCAGTGGGGAACGGTGGGACTGCCCTTGGCCCAATCTGATCCACGTAGCCTGGCTGAAGAGATGTACAATGCTGAGAATGAGCAGGAGTTGGAGGCAAACTTGTGCCAGGCGTTCAGCACAGTCCTAAGTCAAGCCAGGTCCCCCCCCCGCAATGAAATTTCCAGTTAATGAGTTGACTATGTGGTTCATTCTTCTCCCCAAAATAAATAAAATGCCAAAGGCCACTGGCTCTAAGTTCCTACCAACCCACATCAGTCTGGCTGCTTCCTTCTCTCAAGGGCATCCCTGGATTGCTTCAGATGCCAGCCCCTGCCCATCACAATTGGTGTGGGTCCTCCGGTGACTCAGAAGGGTTTGGAGTGGCAACAGGTGAGCCACTTGTTTGCATTCCAAAGTTTATTTACATTAAATGCTTATTTATTTTTTATGTTAATAAATTAGTTCAGTGAACCTATTTCATTGTAATTCAAAGCAGAGCAGACTGTAGAGTATTAAAAATTGCTTCGGCCTAGAAAACAAGCCTTTTGATAATAAACATCAGAACACCAGACACTGCAGGATGGCCCAACCCAGATAATGAGTTAGGGCCTTTATAGAGTAAGATTTCCTTAAAAAAATGCTCTTGGGATTTTTCAGTTTAAAAAATACTGAATTGCTCTGCTTCACTTTTTGATTTTTTTAAGACCCTTAACTCAAATTTTGAAGTTTTGCTAGAAAATGAAAGAGTTATAAATTGCCCTAAGGAAACAGTCTGCAAACCAGACCTACACACAGAATTGAAACTGTTGAGCAATTGCCTAATTCCAGGACAGGAAGCTTTGAGAAAAATACCTGAAGACACACTAAAACTGTGAAAATCATTAACGATGTAACAATGACATTAGTCCGTATCATAGGAAAGCACCAAAAATACTTTCAGCATGAACCATGAAGGCATCACCGAGTTCAGGAAAGGCGGCCAAGATTTTTCAAAACCACATCAACACCATGAAGAGCTACTAGTCATGTAATGCTGCATTTGCTGATTCATATATAGATTTTGCTTTTTAAAAACAATTAATAATAATAATAACAACAATAATAATAATCAGGGTAAATAATCAGAGCTTACCTGGATCACTAAGAAATTCCTCTGAGGTGTTCCATGTCCTACCATCCACGTAGAAGGTGCCATTGGTGGAGTTAAACCTGGTGTAGTCCCTGACACACTTGTGCCGCAAGTTGCCCATGAAGAGCTGGAGGCCTATGAGGGCAAAGACACTCAAGCAGAAAACGGTCAGGATCATCACATCAGCAAGTTTCTTAACAGACTGGATAAGTGCCCCTACAATGGTCTTCAGTCCTAGGGAGATAAAAGCCAAGAGTTTACAGACTGAGAGGCTGAAACCTGTCTGCACTTAGCTGCTTTTCGTGATGAAAATCTCCAAGGAAGGGAAAATTGGAGGGGTTGCTACTACATGTTTGTAACTGGATGGCAGAAATGAGAGACAAGTGATCACTATGAACATTTAGTCTGGCCTGCTTTTGTCTGGACCAAAGTCTTGGTATTACTCTTACACAAAAACTGATTTAAAAATGGAGTGGGAGAACTGGATGGAGGAATCATAGAATGGCTTAGGCTGGAGGGGACCTTAGAGATCTAGTGAGATAGAAAAATATTCATGGATAAAGAAAATATGGAATGTCTTTTATATTTTCATGGAGCTGCAGTAAAGGCTGAAAAGCCTAAATCCCATTGAATTTTGAGAATGCAAATTAGTTTTAAATTGCTCAGGTGATTCTGATAACTTTATCCCTCACATAAACAGATGAAGAGGTACAGAAATGTTATTTATTCCCTGATTATTTTACATATTTTAGTGCCAAATCCAGCTCGCTGTCCTCATCTGAATAATTCCTCTGCCTCCAATTCATTTGCTTAAAACAACAAGAATTTAGGATTAAAAATAAGCCAAATAATATGGGCACTCAAATAAACCCAGTGGAAACTATTTGACTAAAACAACCCGGGGCTCCAACAATACCTGGGCAAAGTTAATAATTTTATAATATGCTGCCAATGTAGATAAATCATCTTATTACAAACACCAAAGGCTTGGGACACACAAATTATCTTCTGTGTTATTTCACCATGTGCTAGCTTCAGTTTATTATTCTATAAATATAGAGATAAAAATAATTCTATTATTTTCTCAAAAAATATTGCTTGTTTCTGAAGGGTTCCTGGAGATCAGCACTATTTGACCTGATTGAATATTACATGAATACAACAAAATCCACTCTTTTCAAAAAAAGACCCTTCTTCTAGACTTGTGTGCTGTAGTTGGATATTAATATCAGCTGCACAATGGCAGCAATTTTGTTGTTTCTTTCCTATTTATATTTAATTAATACTCAATAAGTAGTGATCAGCGCTTCTGATAATCAGTGTCACGAGTATGGCAGCAGCAAGAGAAATTGAGTTAAATGGAAAAAAGCAAATGCAAAGAGGAAACTGGGGGAATTCTCCTGGGCAATACTCAGAAGCACATTGATTTGCTCACTGAATATGATCATGCACATTAAATCTCAGTTCCCTGGAATTCCACCCCAAGAGTTTGGCAGCCACAAAGGTTGAGTAAGTGCCATATAATTTAAAGTAATATGAAAGTGTACTTGAGGACTCGTAGGAAGGCAAAAGGGATTTTTGGTCTGGCTTAAAAATCTGTAGTTAAAGTAAGCGGAAATCATAGTTTCTCAAATCGGGATGGATGAGCTGCTAGAGCGGCCAACAGGTCCAGTTCCAGCAGTCTCTGTAACGCACAGCCTAAAATATTCTACTCCTGCATAGGATATTGCCATTAGGTTAACTTGTGTAAGATATTAATGTCTATTAAATGGACATTTGTCCAAAAGGAACTGACCCATCAAGGGTGGGTTCGCCCCCTTTCTCCACTAAATTCTTTGCTTGCCTCTTTCACGTTCCTTTGTAGCATGGTAAAGAGGGAGAGGCTAGACAGCTCCCTGCTCGACTCAAACATAAAGTAAAAAATTTTGCAGTACAAACATTAGGCAAAAGCTGGATTTTCATCCTATCTGCACTCCTCACCACAAAGAGATTTCACAAATGAGGTCAATTCTATTAGACACCTAGAAAAAAAGTCCAGCTTTGAACTTTTGAGTCCATCTGTACACTTGGCTACCTATTTTGATGCCTAAATAAAAAGCATCGCTCTTCTGATAATGTAGTCTTGGGTGAACTTTATACCTGATGCTGAAAGTAGTTTTAGTTGTAGCCCAATTCTGAAGGATTTTCCAGAGTCTTACCCTTACCCAGTGTTAAGACCATAAGACATTTAAGATAGCCAGGTCTTAAATTTTTTTAATATATTCTTAAGTATTTTCAATGATTATCATCATTGGCTGTCCCTTGAATGTACGGATGTTGGTGAAATTCAAGAAGCACAAATGCAAACTGAATCTCAAGAAAGGGAAAAAAAACAAACTACACATTCTTCTGCTGTGAAATCCCTGCAGCACATTTGTTTGTTTGTAATACAAACACAGGCTTGGAGCCTGTATTTGTATCATCTAAGTACACTAATTAATCTTACTCACATGGGCAAAGACAATGGGAGTCCTAATGTGAATAGCAATAATATTAGGAAACAAGACCTACAAAATCCTAATCACCAAAACAGACTATCTGTTTTCAAAATCAGGCCCTGCTATTGTTAATTTCAAGGTCATCTCATGAAACATGTTTTTCTCAGTTTGCTTACTGGGGTTTAAATAGAATAGTAATCCTACACTACCTGTTTTACAAGTTCATTCCTTGCAGGTACCAAATAATTTCTTCATGAGGGGACTTTCTGCTTTGCTTTCTTTTTCTTTTTATTTTTTTTTGTTTGTTTTAATAGCACACAGGCTTCTGAACAGTTTAAGAAGAGGATGTTTTAGTAATACAACTGCCGTAATTAAAGACCATTTAAAAATAACTTGTACTCTGCCTCCTGGACCTTTGTTAAAACTTTCCAGGAAAACCATTTTGGGAGTGGTATACTTACAGTCTAACTGCTTTTTCTCACCCTTTTAAAAAAAAATAAAAAATGCCCAGAAAAGGAAGTAGCGTCCATCAAGTCACTTGGCACAACTCTCTGCTAAGCAAACAGTTTAAACCACAATTTATTTAAACTTTTTGTACCCCATAAATGGAAGGGCTGAGGGGAAATAAGGACATTCAGAACCTCTTGCAGGTGCTCTGCATTTCTCTTAATCAATTCCATGTTTTGTAAAAGCAATGCTAGATGTATTCAAATTTAGAGCACTGTTAAATCTTCCAGATAAATAATCCTCCTTTGAAATAGTGCCAATGAGAGCACTGCAATATAGCTTAATAGAAGATGCTATTTATGGGGCATTAAAGGCATTTACTTAATTCTTGCAAGTCAAACATCAAACCAGGCAGCATGCAGAAAAAACTGAGGATCTGATCCAAAGCTGAGTAACGCCTACACCTGTTAATGACAATGGGTCTATAGATTACTCCATATGGAGTAATCAGTACTGGCTTTTCCTGAATCACTAAGTTCTTTCCACACTTCTGAGCCAAATATTGCTTGCATGACATGAAAAACACCACAAGATCAAAAATCAGTGGAATGAGGGCTGTACAGGCAGCCTGACATCTGCAGTAAGCAAGAAGGATTTGGCCCAAACGTTCCTGTTAATGCAGGTAGAAATTACCACATTCATAGGTTAATCAAATAATCAGTTTTCAAATGCAAATAAGAAACCATAGAAAATGCAAGCAACACCAAACAATGAGAAATGGCAAGATCCCACAACACCATCCATTCCTTCTACGAGATGTGAGAAAATATTAGCATAATTCAGTATGACATCCATACCAGATGTTGGCAATCACCTACAGAACATCAGACACTTTCAGGAACAGTGAGAAGAAAAAGGGAGCGAGACTTGCACCACAATTCTCACCGAGCCTGCTCCTCCTGGGGATACACACTTGTCTTGTAAATGTCTACATGAGTCGTGTGCATGTAGGGAGAGAAGGGGTCACTCTTGCTGAATGTATTTTGTCACCAGCCACTGAGACGGGGGGCAGCTAAGAGGTTACAGAATCATAGAATATGTTTTCTTTTAATAAAATAATAATAGCACGTTAGCAAACTTGAATGGTCGTCAGCATTCCTGTAGTCCATCTTTGCATAGAAATGTGGCTGTCAGGCCAGTCTCCAAGGAAAACGCAAATATATCTTGTATTTCTCATCTATAGGATAGTTACTTCTTGAGTACAGTGTTTTACCCACCAGAAGGATGATATTTATCTCTCTGCGGGAGGACTTCAGTGAGATTTAAGCAACGAACGAGGGTCAGTCTCTCCACACAGTCTTAATTCTTGTGCTCCACGTTCTGTTCTGCCTATCAGTAAAGCACTGGATAACATTCTCAGCACTATTTATAGCCTTTAGACTCACACTAACTTAAACGGGAGCTGGATCAGGCCCCAAAGTGCCTTGGCCCATTTTTCTATGAGGTCACCTTTCACTGGTATCTTGTCATTTTATGTGAGATGTCCGTGATTGTACATGCCTGCTCCAAAAAGCGCAGTGGAGCTTCTCTGGATACAGGCACCTTACAAAACCCTGGTGATGATGATGAAGGCTTTGCATTTTGTAGGCTTTTTATGGGGAGGCATAGGAGTGTGCACCCTCAGGGATACATATTGCCTCAGTTAGTACTTCTCAGAAGCCTTGGTGCTTTCCACGGAGATAAAGCACAATTCAAGACCCTCTATTGTCATGGCAAGGGTTCCTGTTGAGCACCCTGGGACTTGGATACACCGGTGGTGGGAGACAAATGAGTGACTTCAGTGGGTTTTTCTGCTGCTGACCATGGTTCCTACCTAGACTGAAAATGAATGAATCCAGTTGCCATGGCAATGTGCAAGATGCTAATTAATACGTAAAATCACTGAGAGTCAAAGGCTTTATGCTCCCGTAGAGAAACTGTTACCTATTTCTAAGTACGAGAACATAAGGGACATAGGAAAAAAATTAAACCCTTTTTTTCTTGTAATGAGTCTAGATAAACAGGTATCCGGCCACTGTATAAAGCTTTGCTTTCTCTCTATATCATGGGCAACTGGAAAACTGAAAGAAATGGGTGTGTTTACTGCAGAAAAGGGAAAACTGAGGGGGTCCATGAAGGTCCTCTGGCTTGTTAAGGGCTGCCACAGAAGGTAAGGCACTGAGCTGGCCTCCTGCAGAGTGGCTGTAGGATGGAATCATACAATCACACACCGTTGGGGGTTGGGAGGGACCTCAAGAGATCATCTAGTCCAACCTCCCTGCAAGGCAGGATCCCCTAGGGCAGCCACACAGGAATGCATCCAGGCGGGTTTTGAAAGTCTCCAGAGAAGGAGACTCCACAACCTCCCTGGGCAGCCTGTGCCAGGGCTCTGTCACCCTCACAGTGACAAAGGTTTTTCTCATGTTGAGGTGGAACTTCATTGTTCTAATGCTGGGCAAAGGATAAAGAGCTGATAACGCACTAAGAGTGAGGCTGGATTGGGGTCTGGAGTCTGAGGCAGGATCTGCACATGATCCGTGGCCCCAGGGAGCAGGAGATATCGGTACGGTGGCAACCAAATTGAGCCCCAGATCTCTGGTGAGTGGGAAGCACACGGCTTGCTGGAAGATGCTGATATTTGGGTGTTGCTGAATCTGAACCCATCACCCCAGGGCAAACCTTCTAATGGTGAAAGCAATAAGGTGCTGGAGCAGACTTCTCAGGAAGATCATGAGACCTGCACCTTCGAAGGACTGTTAAGAACAAGCCAGGCAATAAATATCATGCTGAGTCTGAGCTATGGGAAACTCAGCCTTAGGCCAGGGGGAATGGACTCAGAGTTCAGGACATCTTTTTAAGCCCTGTGCGTCCATGTCCCCTAAACGTCCCCGTGCCTGCTTGTGCACTTAGAGCCAGGCATTAAACGTCGGTGAGATTTTTAAAAGCACTAATTGTTAGCTTTACTGACTCCCTCTGGAGTCAATAGTGAAACTCATTGATTTCAAGCGAAGCAGAAATGCCTTTGAAAACCAGCCTCTAAGTGCTTTGCTGGACAGAAGCCTCACACCACGGAGGACTTGGCCCGTTACTTCTGGTAAGCAATTTCACTGAGCCTTCTGAGTCCAAGTATGTTTGTGCAAATATAACTACCTGATGGAAAAGCATGATCAATTTTACTGAGGAAAAGCTTAGACATTTGCAAAGGAAAATACATCTCAGCATTCTTCACCTAAGATGTAAAAGAGGAAGCAAAAATAACAACCTTCTTCTCCTCTCTCTAGCAACTGAACCCAAAAATCTCATGGAAGATATTAGTGTTCATCAGCTTTTCCTACTTAAGCCTATTGTGGAAAAATATTTTATCTCAGCACAAGCCTATGTTATCATTAAAAACCCAGATTGATCTCCTGATAAATCACAGCTTCATGCCCAATATTTCTTTTAAAATATACGTGTGTATCTGAGAAATGAACTGACTCCTCTGAAATTATCTTCTAACATTAAAAAGAAGCCTTAGCAGTGTTTTACAGGCAGCTAGGTGTTCCATGGCAGTTTGGAGCTCTCCATATGATTTAAACATACTCATGGAAGGTAATCTTGACAATAAAATCTGAGGCCAGATATTCTATTAGCATATCTTCATCCAGTTATGTCAGCAAATAATTTAGTTACTCCTACCCAAAATGCGGTTATCAAAAAACCAATCAAATAGTCAGTCAAAAAGAAAAAAAAAAGAATGTGACTTATTATGTATTACTTTAATAAATAATACTCCTTATCTTTTTTTTTTGCTAAAAAAAAATTATTAACAAAAGAATGGAAAAACTCAACAATTTTCTCCGAATCCCAATACTCCTTTTCCCCCCCACTAATGAAAACAGCCATAATGTAGTGTTTCATGTAAAACAACCTTCAGCTCCAACACTGATATAGGACAGCAGAAAATTGCTATATATATAAAACTCGGCAAAATTGACAGGCTCTGCTCTGAAGAGGCTCAAGCTTGAGACAAGATGGAATGTGAAAGGTGTCCCCTGGAGATGGTTGTCCCTCCAAGTTACTCTTCAAATTGCTAGCAAAGGAAACTAGGAAACTCTAGTTTTCTTTCTGATTAGCCACTACTATCCCACGTGACCTGTAAAACTGTGCTCAACTTTGTTTCCTGAGGGAAAAAATAAATAATCCTTTCTCAACGGAAATCCAAATAGAGAAAACTAAAAAAAACCCACCTCCGTCTCTGTTAATACATTATTCTTTTAAAACTTTAGAACAAAAATTAAACCAGGAATAATTTCAAGGAATACCAGACTTAATCAATGATCACTTTAAAGTATTCTTTAAAAGCTGTATTTCGACATACCCTTTCAATGAAAAGTACCTTGCTCTTTCAGTAATTTCATTGATTTTCATTACTTAAATGTCAGAACGAGGGAGTAAGCCCTAGACCTGTGTTTTCTCAACATCTCGGTTCCACAGTCCTCACTTCTAGCTTATGCTCCATGTGAGTGCTGGCGATTAGCTGTAATGCATGTCCCTGTAAGTTTACACCACTGAATTTCTTTAGATGATTATTATAGGGTAGATGTGCATAATACAATGGGTCGAAAAGCCTTTCTAACTTTAAAGGGCTGTGCGTGAGGCTCTGAGCAGTTCTTTTGACATCTTGAAGATTTCTGACATGTAATTGCCAACATCTGTTCAGGATGATCACCGATAGGATCTACCATGCATGGGTTTTGCTATCTTCTCTACCTTGTCATGCAGGTTGGAGATGTTAAACACTGAGGCTGAATGAGACCTGTCCATAGATAAAGCTTGGCAATGGATTAATTTAAGAAATAATAATAGATAAAAAGCTATGAAAAAGGTTTCTTTCACTACTGGATCTGTAGTAAAATACTGAGGGTTTGGGGTTTTTTTGGGGGGGGAGGAAATTCTATCCTTAAAAACATGAGTCGATGACATGCTGAACCTAAGGAAATCAGCGATGAAATGTTTTCTGATCTCTTTGGGGCCCGAAACGTAAGCAATATTTCTATCACATGCAAATGGATAAACACCATGAAAAATTAGGCTATCTGCGTCTGCAGTCTTGAAACCTCACCTCATAGCACAGGTTTAGATTCCTCTGCTGATGTGCTCTTAAACATGACTGTATGTTTTAAGGTCATTAACCTTCCATTTCTAAAAATCAATATCCGAAGACTTTAAAAGCGTCCTCTTGCCATTTTCGTATAGTTCATGAACCAGTAGTTTGTGTGTATGATTCACGAGCCACCACATCTACCACCATTCTTACAGCAGCACTCGTCTTAGTGAGGTCTGTAATTTTGGAGGCACTCTTAATTCCTTCTGCCCACAAAAGCAGTATTGGAAAAACTTAAGAAAAATGTATTCTATAGACAGGTCACATTCCCTACATTCCTCCATTTCCTGATAAGTGTCTATGGTTAAGTCATCTGTAATTACTGTGTTTACTACTGGAAATGGCATGTAGGCTTTAACTGCAGCCGGAGTGTTTAACCTGATTTTCACCTGAAATGACTGAGATTGTTTTCAGCGCCCGCAGTACTCTGAACGTTCGTAAGGCTGAGACATTGCCCAGGTCCACAAATTCAGTTATGTATCTGTAACAAGGGAAAGTCACACACAGACAATGACAAAACACCAGCAAAAAAAAAACAACAGTCAAAGGGACAAAGAGAGACAGAGAAAGAATCACTTGTAGCTGAGAGCCAAAACGTAAGGATCAGGGCTTCTTACCTGGAATTACTGAAATAGTTTTTAAAGCTCTCAATACCCTGAAAGTCCGAAGAGGTGAAACACTGCCTACATTCACAAATTCTCCTACATACCTGTAGAATTAAGTCACAGTTATTTGGAATTATACAATAGAGTATGAGATTTGTCTGAATGAAGAATGCATTCATACGTAGCGGGAGCGAATGCAGCCGCATGAGAGGTGCATCCACTTTTCAGGCTGTTCTTTGATGCCATTTGTCCCAGGTTTTTCATAGTGAACATTATTTCAAATGTTTCTTGAACTATTAAATTTATCTAACAGGCATCAATTCTTTAAAGTTACTAGGTGAACTTTGTTATCGTGCTGTTCAGCAGTAAGTGCTTTAAAGATTTTACCATCATTTAGTTTAACAAAAAATTCTTTACATTAAAGGAAACATCAAGAATTATTTTGCTGCTCTTAAAAAAAAAAAAAAGCTTCAAATACCCAAGTAATTTTCACATAATAGCTTCTGCAAACTACATATAGGAAAACATTGAAAAATACAAGTGCAAGTGTTTGTACCAGGTTATTTATTCTAAGATGCTGTAGTCAGTGGTAAAGCAGATGTTGTTTTCAAAAGATGCCTAAAATTTTATTTTTCTTTTGTATATCAAATCCATTCCCTCTGGCTGCAGGAAGATGGATTTCGAATGAATGTAATTGCAATCCTACTAAAAAACTATTTATGATTAAAATACCAACCCCAACTCTTCCCTGTCATGCTTATTTTGGCCATCATGGAGACCCGTTCCACATCTGAGCTATATGCTCCCAGAAGGATTGAGTTTGGTTTTATCAGTGTTGTACAAAATTATTTGCTCCGAGTCAGTATACAGTAAAAGCGTAGTGACCACTGTCTTCTGAACATAAGAACTCTTAGACCCTTTAATTTCACTATTGGATTTCACTTATATATTCCACTTTGAGGCATTTGGTTTTACACATTAAGGAAAAAACTCACCCGGTTATTTTACAAAGCCTGCTTAAGTGGGCTTTGTGCAAAGGCCTCTGGGGAGGACAAAGCATCCTCTCCATATCTACTAATCCAGATTATAGCATGGAAGAGCAGTATTGCTTCTGCTCTTCATAATCTCACAGGGGAGTCTGAGCAAAGATTTACCTGTTTCTTCCCCAGGTCTACCCAGTGCTTCTCTCCCAAACACTTTTGCAACATGCAAGGGTGGAAAAAAAGTAGTTTGGGCAGAAGCAGTAGGACAGGAATATGATTCTGCTGACCAGAGATTTGTAAAAACACATTATTAATATTTGAAATATATGCGAAGTAAATACTACTGCTGCTTATTCACAATAGCTGATTAAGATTTATTTTGGCCATTTCTTGGATGAAATTTCAGCAAACCAGTTCCTCCATATTGAGAAGTGAGAAGCAACTGGAATTCCCATCCTGAATTTTCCTGTTAGTCAGGGAACTGCTTATCATCTTTAAGCTTTTGGCACGGCACTTTCCAACTCAGAGTTACAGCTCTCCCTCGCCTCTCCTGGGAAATACTCACTTGTCTGGGAAAGAGTGATCTAAACATAGACAGTTTCATAATCTCCCCTGAGCCCACCCATGGCCCTGTGGAGGGTCACAAGTCACGGTTGTGTCTTCTAGCACAGGGTGGGAGAAAAGCCCTGGACACCTGTGGCACCTCTTACTCTCCAGTGAGCTATTTAAAACTGCTCTGTGACCAAATCTGTGCCGTTTCTGCCCAAAAGAGGAGGTAAGAAGTTATTTTGCAATAACTCTAAAGCAAGGGATGGTCTTTCTATTCTGACACCCCTCAGTGAATGAATCAGATTTTCTGTTAGCTCAGAATGCTTGGCCCATCTAAATCTCATCGGCCCTTCCCAGGCTCTCCTATTATGAACCTTCCTGCTGTCTTTGTTTCCAAATACAGAAATACCTCCAGCACCACACTAGCTACAAGCAAAGACAAGACCAGAGCTACCTGTGTGATCAATCTTACTATAAACTACTTGTAAATTAGATTTATATGAGAGATAAATCATGTCAGAATAGAGTCTGTTATGCCACACTCTGTACTATCTCCTGCTTGCATATTTGGAAGAAGGTTTCATTATACGTATGAAGATCATGTTGCAGTCACTTTAAATTCTCTCACTGCTGCCTACGGACTCAAGGAAACATGTTTCTATTTATTTTTTATTTCAGATTTCCAATTATTATATTTTTTCTAAGGAAGTTAGTATAATATATCTCAAAGTAAGAATGGATGTCAGTTCTGAAGAGTGTAGCCATTGATATAATTTGATTTTTCACAGCTTCAGGCCCCCCTATTTTAGAGATCTTCTAACTAAAGAGACAAAATATCATTTGGAAAGAAAATTGAAATGTAGCTAGAAAGGAAAACACAGACACCTAAGTCTCTCATCAAAGCCTTAAAGAAGTTTTAATGAATCCTTGGGCTACAGCATTGAGTGGCCATTCAAATCTAAAATTAGAAAAGAAAAAAAAAAGAGATGTAAGCCTACAACCTCTGGGCAGCAAATCCTGGTTCCTACTAGGAGGGAGTGAATTCACCTCTGGACAACCGTTCATCACAAGGTCTGTGCAAACTTCCACATCTGTCCAGCTCCCTAAGCCCCAAACACCCAGAGATGATGCACACAGAGTTCAAGGTCTTGTCCCACACTGGCTGCTCAGACTCGAGTTTCAGTGACAGTGAATGAGATGCTCCCAGAGGAGTTCTGCAGAGCCCGGTGTGATGCCTCAACCTCTGCCTGAGCTTAGAAGATGAGGTAGAGCAGATGCACTGTCAAGGCTGCAAGCTGTGGCTCCTCTTGTCCTTTTCTCTGCTCCCTTCTGCCTCACTGTCGAAAGTTTCCTTCCTTGTAGAACAGAGGGAACACATGCACAGAAACTCTCCATGTCGGGCCGAATGCAAGAGATCTGTGAGTGAACTCATGCCCTAGCTCACAAAGAGATGAATGATCGTACCCTGCTTTTACCACCTGTCTGATGGAGAGGAGAGCAAGTTGGTGATGTTTTGCGTTGTTCTGTCCTGCCTGTCTCAGCACTGCTTGAGGAAAAGTTCAGCTGAGAAAAATACCTGATGTGTGCTGACCTCCAAAAAGCTCCTCCCCATCTGCATGTTTTTTTTGTTGTTTTTTTTTTAAAAGCTTATCACGATGGCCAGATGTCAGCTCAGCCAAATCCATGGGAATGCAGTAACAGATACCAGGACCTGGCCTGGGGCTGGCTTTGATCCAAAGCCTACTAAAATAAATTGGAGTCTCCCCCATGAAGTCCACATAGGTTTTACACATCTTTATGCTGTTCTGCTAAATGCTGCTAAGAATCATAGAATATCTTGAGCTAGAAGGGATCCATAAGGACCATCGAATCCAACTCTCTGCTCCTCTCAGGACTAACTAAAACTAAACCATATGAACAAGAGCATCTCCCAGATGCTCCTTTAATATCGGTCCTGATCCCTGCGCCCTATCAGACCTGTGCTATCCACTTCAGTGGCCGTCACTGGTTGGTTGAACTAAGTTGTACTGAGTATTTTTTTTTCCCAGTTTTGGGTCCATTTAAATATCACGGGCCGAGGAGTTCAGCTCTAATGTCAGTGCTAAAAGGCTTGCATCTCCCCTAACGCTGTGAATTACGAGGTTTAAAGACAGCAATGAGAACTAAACTAAAACTGGAACAGAAGACAGGTATTGTTAAGTAGAAAATACAAAGAGATCAGATTAAATCCTTCTACAATTAGGAAATGGGGTCTTTCAGGGCACCTCTACTAGTTTCTGCTTTGAGATGACACGCGCTCTACGGTTGTTTTTCTTTCTTCTTTGACTGTGGAGAAAATCTGAATTTCTAGCTCAGCTTGAGGTATCAACTGTGTCAGACATTTCTCTTTGACCAGAGCTCGGGCCATCCCTGTGTCTGCTCTGAGTGTTGGCTGATGGCTCCCCTGTCCCCATGTATTTATATCTGTCTAGATGCCACAAATCCATCAGCTCCTCCAAAGCACCCCACATGTCCTGACTGAACTCTAATAATCTAGGTAGAAGTATACAGCTGAAGGGGAATATTATGTTGGGGAGGGGGAGGAGTTTCTATTCCCAAAATATATAACAAGTTTCAGAGGCCTTTGAGTTAATTCTCTGTTGTAGTAAAATAGTAATTACTTTCAGGGTGAGGAGGGTTTGTGAAGTGAAGAACGCAAAACCAGTTTTTGTGGTGTTATGGACAGATAGATAAATAGGGATTTAAATACACATATTCAGTCATACATATAACACTTCCTATTCAGGGGTCTGAAGCTTCCCAAAACTACATTAGATAGGCAAGTATTAGTACATATATTTTACAAACAGTTCTCTCAGTGGAGCACAGAGAGAGTAAATAATTTCTCCCAAATACCCTAGTGAATTGAGAGAACAGAATCGAAAATTCCTCTGACTTTTTCCTCTGAAACCACTCAAGAAAAAAAAAACCCTCCTTTCTAATACACTTCAGCATTTTCTCATGTTCTGTACAAGCGAAAAACAAGTTCTGTTGCATATCGCTGTCTTGAAATATATAACGGAGTGCTACTTACGCCATAACAATAACGCTGAAATCCAGCCAGTTCCACGGATCTCGAAGGAAGGTGAATTCTGTCATGCAAAATCCTCTCGCCAGTATTTTTATCAATGACTCAAAAGTGTAAATGCCAGTGAAAGTGTACCTGGGGGAAAAAAAAAAAGTGGCCAAGATAAGCAAGAGCATTAGCAAGCAGTAGATGGTAGGAATGGCAGAGGTACACTCAACCCAATGCTACTCACACAGGACTCTCCTGCCCACCGCCTTGAGGCTGCTGATAGGAGTCATGGCTGCAGCACTGGGCTGTGGATAAGCAGCTTCATGTGTAGACCAGGGGACATGAAAGAACTGGGAAAGCGCTCATGACAGCTGCAGCATGAAGGTAATTTTCACCATAGGGGGTACCTTTTCGAACCCTCACTCACTAAATCCAGCATGAATACTATGCTGCTAAGCTGTGCTATTGGACTTTTGGAACTCTGCCTGGAATTGCCAGCAAAGGAGCAATGGACATTAGGAAGAAATTCTTCACGGAAAGAGTGGTCAGACCCTGGAAAAGACTGCCTGGGGAGGGGGTTGAGTCGCCATCCCTGGATGTGTTTAAGTGTCGCTTAGATGTGGTGCTGGGTGAGATGGTTTAGGGGTGAACTTGTAGCGTAGGGTTAATGGTTGTAGTGTAGGGTTAATGATTGGACTCGATGATCCCAAGGTTCTTTTCCAACCTGAACTGTTCTATGATCCTATGATTCTATGATTAGGCCCCATTTCTTGTTTCCCTAATTTGAAGGGGGGGGGGGGGTTGCTCCATTCATACCTCTCACCTGTTCCTGCGCAGCACATTTTGAAGGACAACAGCTTGGTTTTCTTAGTTTGGTTTTCTTAGTTTGGTTTCATTTGCTTGGTTTTATTAGCTTCACAAACCCTGCAACTTCTCGTGTGTTTTCACTATCCATGGTAAATCACAGCCACTCTCAGAGTAAAACTACAGAATGCCCTCACTGAAAAAGAGTAAACCAACTCCCATCCAAATACTATGTGTAGTAATTTTGACTTACTTGACAGTAAAAGAGACATGGAGGTGTTTTTTTCCCCATAGTTAAGAAAAGTTATTACCAACACCCTCTTGACTGGGATGATCTTGGATAGAACTTACCTCTTATAATAAATATGGTACTTGTAATAAATCTTAACAAAGTCTCTGTGGAGGACAGTAATGTATCTGATATAACATTCACCGAGGGCTCTGCCTATCATCAGAGACATGCTCCAGCACATACTAAACCTTTTTTTAAATATTTTTACCTGAGACATTAATAATAATAATAACAACAAATGTTTAATATCCACCACTGGCATTCCCTCCTCTTTTTCTCCAAATGAAAATGCAAATGATACCAAAGCCTACTAAAAAACCCCAAACACCTAAAATCCCATAAAGCACAAATCTTGTTAAGTCACGGTGTTAGGGACCTTCACTGGAAACACTAGACTGAGTTTTCTATTCAGTCCCCAAAGATCAGCAGCTATAACAGTGCCATCATGCACGAGAAACTATAACAGTTGGGATTCCTGTTTGGTTAAAAAAAAAAAAAAAAAGCGTAAGCAATTAAAGGCAGTAATATAAGGAAGATCTTCATTATGCATAAAGAGGAAATGTTTTCTCTTAGCTGTATTCCACTGATATGCAACCGGGCACACATACAGATAGCAGCAAATCTCATGCCCTCCTGCCATCAGGTCAGACTGTAGAGCTAGTTACACATGTTATAAAACCTCAGTATGCTTCATCTTAAAATGGAGATTAGCAGGACAGCTTTTGTGCAACAGTGGGAATTAAATTTTTCTCACATCTCTTTGACCATACTCCTAAGCATTAACTTGTATCTGACTTTTCCCAGCTTCTATTTAGTTTTGCTCTGGTATTTCAAATATAGGTCACCCATGTGACGATCTCTTTAAGCATGTGTATTTAGTAATACATGCAGAAAACACATGCAAAGAACTGAAAAAAAAAATACTTAACGGTACATAAGCTCATTAAAATGATAAAGTACCTGTGTTTATTCAGCATGTCAGATGGTTTAATTGATTGTATAATCATCATCTAATTCTAAATGGATCGGGTAAAGTCCTCCAGCAACTGAACTGCTTCTTTAACAACACCAGTCAGGATTTTTTAAAACTGTTTTAGCATAGGGAACTTGCATTGATTTCTTTTTTGTCACAACGGTAAGGAAAATATTTTAAAGGAAGATCTAGGACAAATATTTGCACCAGGTTATTCTTGTGTCCCCTGTGAGTCTCCAGAACAGCAGAACAAAATGGATTAAATGTATCTTTTCCAAATCCAATCTTAATCAATTTGAATTACAGTTCATTGGGTTATTTTGCTCCTCAAAAGTACTTGCCTGTGATTTCATTCTACGTATTTGAGGAGGAAAGGCTGAGAGGTATGAAGGGATGCAGGAGAAGAGGAAACATGGAAGGCTTTACTCCACACTGCATGAGTCTATTTGTATTTCTGCCCTACACTTCTTGCATGCCCTGCCTGATCCGCCAACACCATCACCCACGTTTTCCTGCTTACAGAAGACACAGCAAGCACTTCCATATTTTCCTCCAGAATGTTCGAATTCCCAGCTGTAGACCAAATTTTGACTGACATGGGTGAGATGTCCATGTTTCAGCTGGATACACCATGGCTATGGTACTGTACGGCAGTTTTCAATAGGAAAAGGACAACATCGGGGAAAAAGGAAAGTCACAGACCTGCTTGAAGGTATCACACTATACAGAAATACGTGAAACAACATGGGATTAGGATGTTATTGTGATCGGATGAACTATTTGGTTCAGTGCTATCTATAATTAGTAATTTATGGCCTAGAAGATGTGGCCTGCATGATTTTATGAGACCTAAAACAAGGGCATTTTACTGCCTTTCCTTACAGCCCTGAGTAGACCAACCACCAGGCTATGGAGCAGCAGATGGCTGTGTTTATCATATGTCAGTCAAAAATAAAAAGTGTGTTCTGATTGGTTCAATGAGCCAAAATAATTGTTTAATGCACTGTAGGTTGATTAGCTTGTGCATCTGGTATCTGTTTCTAAGAGGAATATTTTAAAGCAACTTAAAGACATGAAATGGGCTTTCTGAAACCCATTACCCTCTTTTAAAATTAATCAAAAAACCCCAAAACAACAAAAAAGACCTTCAAGTGATATCTTTGCTATTTTTTTCCTGAAGTTTGTCAAGCTAAACAGATAGTAATCCTCATGAAAATGTTCCCAGACAGTTTTATGCTCGCTCATAAAGTATGGCTACCAACAATTACAGGGCAACACTTCTCGTGATGCTCTCAGTCCAAAAGGAAATTTTACTTCCAGTAAGTTTCAGTTTAAGGACACAATTAAGTATGTCTGGGAAGTATTTTAGTATTTTCTGAAATAATTCAACTTAAACTCCATTAACCTATTCCAATGTGTCTAGTTATCAAATTTCTTGCATGAGAGATTTGGAAGGCTGACCAGTAAATGATTTCATTCAGATGTAACATAGCAATAACTATGAGCTTGGTAAACAAAAAATTGTTAATTTACTTACTAATAGAGGTTTCACAGGCAACAAACTCCTGAAAAAAACATTTTGTCAGGACAGGTACTATATGGTCAGTACTACTGGAAAGAAATTAGACAACAGCAAACAAGATGAAAAGAAGAATGTAACAAATGGAAGAGGAAGGATGAGATAAGGACAGACCGGGCAGTTGCACACCAGCAAGGATACTTACTCAACATATTTATTCCATGACGGAGTCTCTGATTGTGCCATGAACACACAATTAGTTAAAATAGTGCACATAATAAACATACTGAACAATGTAAATAAGTGAATTAAGGAAAACAATGCATATGTCGCAAGACTTCATAAATTCATTTCACACAAGATGTGACAACTAACTCATAATTCCCAAGTTGCTTAAAAAGGACTGCAGAAATTTGTTTGCAAGTACATAAGGAAATAAATAATTATATAAATACAAAAAAAAAAGAGGGAACCTTCCTGTTTTTTTTTTTTCTGCTTACACCTTTGATATATACTTTATACAGTAAACAAATGTACTGACTCTGCAGTCTTCTGAAAACACAATACCCCAAATTTACAGCTGTGTTGGTCAGATAACAATGTGCATAGGTGCACAACTTTGTGTGAAAAGAGGGATTAGTCTCATTTAAGTGTCTACAGAAAAACCTGTGTCTGCAAATTCCCATTTTATTTTGCATCCTGAAACATTTCTCAGGCAGTAGGGCAAGTTACAAATCTGGTCTTTCTAAATCTCTCTAATGGGCTTGACGTCTCGCTTTCAGTATAAAGTTTCGCCAAAACCTAATATGAGTTTCAGAGCGCTAATTTTAAGGCTTCATCTGCAGACCCGCTTAGCAAATACTCAGCCTTGGTCTGCATCGCTGACTACCTCAGCAGAGACACCAGTTTCCCTAATTGGAGGCTAAAATGAACCTCCCAAGTGTATAGTCCATGCACTTAGCTGCTAAGCTGAGGTCATAAATACGAAGAGGAGCACCCTAAATCGAATTCCTGAAATTGGAAAGATAGTTCATTGAACTGCTCTCCTAAAAGCACATGCCACTTTCTCCATAACAAAAGAACTACAAAACATGATGGGATTCTCCTGCATAAATAACAGGTCCCACGCTGCTAGTGAAAGTTTAACTAATGAGTTTAAGTGGAGAGAGGATAAGGCAAACAGGTTACAACTCAGTCAAAAGGCTGGGACTCTTCCCAGGGAAGGACAGTAACATCCAAATGTAAATTTCTTTTCCCTTCTTCAGCAAAAAAAAACAGGTGTTGGGTTTTCTTCACCTCTGTACTTGTTCCATTGGTGTTATTTTTTATTGGAGAATAGTGATCAAAGAATATACTTTCAAACATACGTCCTAAAACATTTGCATGAATATTGTCCTTTTGCAGAGCCAAAATCTCTGCTGAATACCGACTAAAACATTTTCCAATGGGCCACATAAGCAGCTACAAGGTTAATTTAGTAGTAACCAACCTGCCTATTCCCCAGTGCCATGGCAGAAAGCAGTAATTGAACTCAAAGGGACTGCTATTTCACAAACATTTTCTCCTTCTGGGACAACATCTCCTATTGAAGGACTGGAAAGGATATCTGATATCCAGTCACATTTTCTCATGTCAGTTTGAGATACGTTTCTATAAGTTTTGTCCATCTGGTTAACCAAACTAGGTTGTAAACTGCAGCTAGCCTAGGAAACACTGGATTACTTTTTTTCAGCTACAGTGTAAAGCTATGAAATGCTGTGAAAACAACAACAGAAACACAGAGTGGTATATTCAGGTTAGGTCAAGCAAGTGCTATACTTCAATTAAATTCCAATTAAATTCCTCTATAACCACACATTTTGTGGTCAGTGGTTTGATTTATACATCCCTGTTTCCTTGTGATATAAGCTGAATCTAAATTTTTTTCAGATGCTGACTATGAGGCAGGTATCATCATCTTCTTCTTCAAACTCCAAAGAGAATATACCAGAGAACACAGGTTAAACATGTAAGGGGTCAGCTTTGGGACATCAAATGCACTACGAATTCAAACTGAGTTTCATGACCAAGCTAAAAACTACAAAGAACATAAAAGAATGAAACATTTCAGCTGGTTATGCATCAAGGTCAGGGATCCTCATTACAAGAAAGAGAAAACAACAGTTCCTACAGAATTAAAATTAGCATTCCTACCTGAAATCTAAAGCAATTGTCTGCGTTAGAAAAAGTCAGTGATGATGATCTACTTAGAAAGAACAAAGTAAAGGAGATGAGCTATATTAGAAGCACTGTTTGTTCCTACCTTAAAACTGCTATTAATTCCAATTGTTTAAAGTCTACTCATCTATGAGTTGACACGACTAATGCATCCAGAAGATGGGTTGGACACTGTTACGGACTAAAAGTAAACATACTAAGGATCTTTTCTGCAATAAATTAAACATATTATTTCCAATTTGAAGTTATAGAACAGGCTTTGCGCAAAACGATTCTAGAAGTTATAAATTTTATCTTCTAGCACAAAGATATTGAGTCAAACACGATACGCTTCTATTCTAGACTTCATTATGATGGATAATTGTTAATTAGCAGACTGAATACTAGAGGCTTTTTAAGTGATCATTGCCAAATTACATATAATATCTGGAAGCAAAGGTTAGTCCCAATCAATAGTACATATAATTGGTGCTTCACAAGGTCTCATTTTCCTTACGGAGGAAAGTGTGTAAAATGAGATGGGAGAAAAGTTGCAAGAAGAAAATATGAACAAAGATCGGAAATTCTTTAAGATTTTTTTTTTTTAATGGGTCATAAGACATAATTCTAGCATCAAGGGAGGTAATTTTGGCCAAAACTGTATTCTGCATCAGTGGCAAAATGAGACCTGCTCTAATATCTAGAAAAAATAGGTATAGCAATTGCTATGGATTTTATATATGACAGCAAACTGCTGGGAGAAACAAAGGACACCACAGAATGGTCCTTGGTTTGCAGCCAAGAAGAACTAAAAGGAGTCTTTTAAGCATAAGGCGTCAATGAAATGTTAGCAGAGATTTAATCTTATAAATAGGTGAACATTGTAAAAAAAAAGAGATGCTAATAATAGCTAATAATGAGAAAGAAGGAAAAAAGTTCATCCAGTGGTAAGTAGACCTACACTACCCATGTGCACGGTGACAGAAATGGGCCAGGGTCTTTTTCGGGGCATCTGTCTGGGCCACGGTCCTTTCATGAGGTCTCCTAGACTCTGAAGAAGAGAAATACCTAGAAGAGGTAGGAGGTTGCGGATGTTTTTTCCCCTGGAAGAGTGGATTTTTGAATGACTAATCAGGTTTGGCTGGATGAGCAGTGAACATACAGCATCTATCCTGCCTGAAGTCTCAGAGGAAGAACTCCATATACAGCTACTTAACCAAGAAAAGTGACCCTCACAGCTTCTATATATGATGATTTTATTCTGTGCTCTCTATTCTGTTCTACTGTTGGCCTTCACAGTCCACTCAATGACTGGAAATGGAAATACGGCATCTACTAAAGCAGTAGCTTCAGACACTTACGTGACAGGGCACCATTTGTTAATGCTCTTTTTGGCTTTTGCCCTGGGGAAAATAAAGATTGCTTGATTACACTCACGCAAGACAATAGATCTGGTTCCCAGACTCATGTCTGTGATATTATCTGCTTGAGTATTTGCCGATTCAGGCTCCTTTCTGCCGGAAATATTGACTGCCCGCTCAGCCAACTGGCCTTTGTGCTTCGGGTTGATGTGAAAGGTCTTTATCGACAGAAAAGAAATCAGTGCCTAATGCAGGAACTTCACCGTGGTTTTGCTGGGACTGGAGCTGTTGCCTCCTGCCTGTGCTTGCCAAAGATTGAGCTGTTGGATATCCTGACATTACCAACACAAGGTGATAACTTGGGTCCTTTGCATTGTGACCTTACACTCCTACAATTTTACCCTTTTTATCTGACCATATTTCTCTTCCTGACATTTTGCTTAACTGCTGCCGAGGGCATTATAGCTCTTACGTATTACACATACTTGTGGCCTCCTGGCTTTATCAGCCAGTGTAGAAGACAGTAAGCAGAAAGAAGACAGAACAGGACTCCAAAGTTGGAGGCAATACTCACATATACATGTTTTTTTCTAACAATCTCGGTTTTCATTTTCTTCAGTTGGACACACCTGTGCAGATTCATTGACCTCAGTTAGGTCAAGGCTGTGTTGATGTAACTGGACCTAATAAACACTGCTGCATTCTGGGTATGCAGCAGCATACGCTGCACTGTTTGCACATACAACCTGATCCATAAGCAAATTTCTCTGCATAATTCTTAGTAGCCATAATGATATCTTGTCTGTTATCACATACTCATTTCTGCATAGAATTAGTGTAACTAGAAGCTTCACCTATTTTTTCTCTTTTTAGAATATTTGTATTTTCACTTTTATTTTTTTCTCTCATTGTATGGACAAGCACTGGGAATCCTGTTTCTTCCCTACTTCTCCCCCTGAAATTTGACGTTAAACCAGTGATCTTAAGATGCTACCTGCCTAGTATTTATTAGCTTTCTGAGGTGGAGATGAGTAGTGTAGATGAGGAATCCCCATCACTAAAACATCACACAACCATCACAGCAGCATGTGGAGTCTTTGAATTATTCCTGCTGGGTCTCCCATGTGTGCTGTAGGGAAAGCAGGCAACTCATGAAAAAGGGTGTGTATTTATTTAGTCGTGTTCACACAAAGCTGAACATTTGGGTCAGTTTTGTCTTCCTGAATATAATGTTTCTGTGGCCGTGTTAAAAAGAAAAAAAAAAGAAGAAAAAAAAAAACCAACAAACCAAAACCAACTGCTGGCATGTATCTTGCATGACTTCAGAACTAGAGCTAGGGGAAATTGGGCATCCCCCTTCCATCAAAAGGTCCAGCAGGCCATTCCTAGCTGGGTAACACATTGCAATAAACAAATGGAGAAAAAAAAACAACCAGTTTTTTTAATGCTCTGTTTCAGGAAGTGAAAAAATGCAGTTCTGAAGCAGTTCAAAATTAAATTGCATCTGCATACGGTGTCACAGAATCTCATGGGAGATGTTGCTTGAGTGCTCAGCAGCAAAGCTCTCCATCAGTGCGGATTTCCCCAGGTGTGCTCCAGCTTCCTAATTCCCTTCCTTTCTAAGAAACTATGCCCAGTTTCTCCCACTGACTTTACTAAAAATGACTGGGCCTTTCATATCTTTTAATCCTGAGTAAACTCGGCAGACTCTCCAGTGCAGTTCACATTATCTGATGCCAGCAGTACAGTATAATCATTTTCATAGCTCACATAACAATATAAATTGAAACAAACCAAAAATCCAAGTGCATTTCTGCCTCTGCAAGCAAATTCAGCCAAAAGATTAAAAACAGCTTAATGAAATAAAATGGTTTCTGACTTCTATCCATCTGTGTTTAAAAACCATATCAAATACATGAGGAAGGAGAGGAACAGAAAGGATATGAATGTACCAAAATTTTAATTGCTGCTCTTCTGACTGGATGGAAAGGACTAAGTATGTACAAGGCAGGAGTGGCACTAAATCGAAAGATTGTCTTCCCTTTGTTCAGTACTATAAATGTCTGAAAAACAAAATAGAAAATGAGAACATTCAGTATTTGCATTCATGCTCAGCTTTTCCCAGTCCACACCCCACTGGGAAATTTCTGCCAGTATTCCATACTTCTTCCCACTCCCTCCCGAGACCCCCAAATTCCTTTTCACTCAGTGAAGAATTTTGTCCAAGATCCTCCCAGCAGAGCTACTGCCTGTCCTTTTGCCATATCCCAACTAGTTTTTCTTCCTTCGCTCCTCCCAGAGTCCTGTGCCATCACCTCTACCACGGGCTGGGAAACGAGAAGAATCACCTTTGAAAATAAAATATAATCTGGAGACTAAAATGTGGTGGAGGGACTTTTATGATGCTCTTCTTCGCAGGTTCTGGGAAACTTACGGTGCCGTTAACTTCATCTTCTTTTCCTTGGAGCACTTTGTTGCTCCCAGTCGATGTTTTTTGGCTCACCAAGTAAGAAGATGCATGAGGAACAGCCCCAGAGCAGGATCTGACCCTGGCACTGAGGCACTGCCATTGTACTTAGATTAATATGGGCGGAAGAAACCAACACTGTGAGTTACATTAAATCCAAAGCAAAGGTGGATTGGATGCTGGCCCAATTTACAGAACTCTGAAGATGCCCTGCCATGCACAGAGGAACTAAGATTCACCCAGAGACAGGATTAGGACACCCAATAGATAAACTCTAAGCAACTCATCCACCTTGAGTCTAAGGCCTTTGTGACACTGAAATTGCAAATCTATATCCTGCTGCTTGTGCCTGAGGATAGCAGCAAATTAAAAGGTAAATTAATTCTGGCCCTTCCAGGTAAGCAATCTATTTGTCTTTATCCATTTAACTTCTATTCTGTAGTTCTTGCAATGTTTCAACAGAGGCAGCATTGTGGCCATAATAATTCATTGTTTACAGGAAATATTGTAGCCCAAAATCATGAACAGCAGTGCCTGAAAGAACTGGAAGGCACCTAAAAATACACTGTGCTTTCAAGCCTTATTTTGTTCCCCATTTTGCGAAATGTTTGGAAAGGGGAACAAACCGTAGTAAGCAACCAGCCCAGCTCTGCTGTCAACAGCCTTTTGACAGAAACTGTTTGCATTGTCATGGCTTTGGTCCAGCCTCCACGTGACTCCTCATCAGGTGATGCTCACTTTGGGACGAAGTTTGTGCTTCTGCAAAGTGCCAGCATTGCCCATGTTGCTCACAGGTCCCTTCAGCTCTGTTTTGGCCATCTTAAATGGAGATGAACCATTCCTCAGTAGGAAAGAACCGCTGCTCTCCAGGAAGGATTGTTGAAGCGTCTCCTGCTCTTGTGCAGAGTGCTAGCACAAGATTCAGTCACCCAGAAGCCCTTAACATTAAGGGGCTTAAGTGATAAACAGACCTGTGAAGAGTAAAGGCTCATGCAGAAGGCAAGATAGGGTAGATAAAAACCTCTGGCTTAATTTAACTCCACTACTGCTCTGTTCTTTTCAGACACTGTATATTCATACTCAGAGTTATCTGAAACACCCGAGTTTTAATTATGCTTTTTATCCCTCTTCGCTCTCCTGCTTAGATGTTTCCTAGGAGCCCTGCTCATGCCGACACTCTGATCCTTAATCTGGAAAGAAATATCTTTACTGGCTGTGGAAAGATAAAAAACAGAGCCCTCAAAACAGAGACAGCATTTACGCTTTAGCAAAAAGCAAAGAAGCAAGATGGCTGGCTGGTGCTCACCTTGCGGTCATTGTAGAAAGGGTCAAGGTCCTCCAATGGCTCCCCAATGAGCTCTGGAGGAACAGTCCCATAGATATCGGGCAGCTTCTTGCAAGCTTGCAAATCGAACTGAGGCTGAGGTTTCTCCTCATCGCCCGGCTGCTCTCTGTATTCCTGCTTTGCATTCCTCGCAAGCTTCTCCGCAATTCGCTTCTCGATAGCAGCCAAGGATTCAGGCGTGAACCGGTGGAAGCTGTTAGTACCCGGTGGTAACAAGAAGTCAGCCATCTTTTCATCCTGCTTTGTCTTTACTGGTCTTTACTCCTAGTAGCGGAAACAGCTGAAACAAAAACTGCCGATAGTTAGTGACATGAGCAAAGTAAGAAGAACAAAGCCATCAGAATGAAAAAAAACAAAACAAAACAAACCCAAAATAACTCCTAGGCTATCTATTATCAGGAAATCCTTCACCATTTTTTATGTGGTTAGCAGAACATCAAGGAAAATAGAAATGACTGAACCTGTAATTAGGAATCACTCACGGTAAGAGCTAAATAGAGTTTGTAGATAGACTGCGGAGCATTGTTAAGTTTTTCAGTCACTTGGGGTCCTAAATCCAAACTAAGGAGTAACTTAGGCTCATATAAGCTTAAGTTTCATTGAAAGCCACAGGGATTTGTATTCCTAAATAATTTTTGAAAATACGGCTCTGGAAGTGGATGAACAATGCGCCTAAGAAGAGTGCAGGGCAGATTTAAATCAGCCAATCTCTGGCCACATGATGCAAACTTTAAAAATGCCCCAGCTGTTCTTTTCCAAATTTAAAGAGCGAAGGGTCAAGTTCAGACTCTTAAATCACACAGAAATTCTTCATAATCTCTGTCTTAGGCTTCTGCAACGTAATTTTTATTTTCCTATGGGAAATACCATCTTCAAGACATCTGCCAAGACTTTTAAGCATTTTCTTCTTCTCCACACCCTATAATCTGAAGGATGTTGAAAGTCCAAATGTGCCTGGCAAAGCCCCGGGACCTTCATGAGAGCACTCCAAGCTTCTGAGATGCTGAACAGCCACTGCTGCCAGTTCATCACATCTGAAAACCAGGAGCCTTCCGTCCAATACCAATTTGAACATCTAACCCAAACTTGTGAGGCTTGACCATCTTGGGTTGATGGTGTTTTACTGTTAACTCTTCAAAACCCCACTCAAATGAAAACAAGAGTTGCCTCACCTCATCATGCCGAACACAGATAGAACAAAAAGGCTTTCTTGACTCTGCACTAAACAACACAGATAGTGAAAATTAATGTAAAACTACTGTTTGAAAATGAATGATGCTCATCCCTGTTCTAGCAGCCTGCACAAATCCATCCAAGTTCACTGAAACTGTGTTTTGCGATTTAATATTAACTTTAGTGGCATGTTTTTCCAGCGAGAGAAGCCCTCACTATGGAATAATTAAAACTCATTTCACAGAAGAAATGAAGCTCTTGTTTTGTTTTCTTTTTACCATTCATACTAAATCAGAACGTAAGCTGGTGACAAACAAAATAGTAGATTTTGAGGTGGCCTACCCTATCGCATTTGTCGATGTGTGCAGGATACAATTCTTTGTTCAGCCACAATTGTTGTTTTCTGCTTTCAGATGGTATTTGTCTATTTACAGTGGATAGTTCCAGATAGTTTCCTTCTATTAGGCTCTGTGATGACAGCATTTTTGTTAGCAAACAAGACTTTAACTGGACTCTGCATGACAAATAGCATATTTATTGACTCAATTTATTTGAGTAAAGTACTCTTTCAAATAACTACTGTTTTTCCCTATTCTGACTTCATTTTAAAATGAATTCATTAAATTGTCATTGATCACAGCCTATCATAGAGGAATGATTTACTGGAGCTTGTACATTACACTCTGCATTACTGCTTGTTTGAACAAGCAGGGCTAAAATGAATTAGCCTTCCTGGAGTTTGGGTATTCTGACATTCTTCTTTATTTAGATTTATTCTCTTTATTCTTTTCCCCTCTCCCCCCCCAACATCTGTGTTATCCCCTTCCTCCCGAAAAACAGGAAATTAGAAGCTTTCCCACAAATTGAGTTTTCTTATGCTCAGCACTTTGTGACTCAGCACCAGCGCAAGTAAATAGAATTTCACTTTCTATAAATGACATCAGTACAGGTGGCCTGAGAATTCTCAGAGTTTTTTGTCATTTCAATTTTTGTTTCCTTATGGTGAAATTTGTCTTGGTGCGGAAAGGGACAACAAAAATCAGTGGGTGATGAGTACTTCTGGAAGGACACAGACCAGGTCTCTAAACCAGAAAGGAGATCACTGAGGGCTATTGGGTGAGGTCTAGATAATCATGAGCACTGTGAAGAAAATGAATGGGGAATAATTGTGCACTTTTTCTCATAATAAAAGAACGGAAAAACTTTAAATGAAATCACAGAGCAGCAGGTTGGAAACAACCACTGGAGTCACTTTCCACATGGTGCAGAATTATTCTGGGAAATTTGTCTCAAAAGGGCAAGGATTCACAAAGCCACAAGACAAATCTAAGGGCAAAAAATATAATAATGGTTTTAAACACAAAGATGTTGTCTCCGACTGAGAAAATACCTTATATGAAATACCTGAGTGTATGCAAGAAAGACTACTTATTTTGCCCAATTTTTACACTCTTCCTAAGCCACCAGTCTGGAGATACCCATTATCTGATCTTACATGCCCTTGTCCTTACGTACCACTAATGCCAACACGAGAAAGCATATGCTGCCTTGGACAAGAGCTCAGTCCACCTCTGTAGCTGGTCTGAGCTTGGGCAGACATGGAAGCACATAGAGTATCCAAGTTAACACCCCTGTACATCTGCAGGTGCTTGAGAGATGCATCACACCAACCACCTGCTTCCAGTATAATTAATTAAAGCATAATTAAAGAGCACAGGATGGGGTAAGTGTAGAGTCTTGCATCTGGGAAAGAACAACCTCAAGTACCAGTATAGGTTGGGGACTGATCTGTTGGAGCAGTGTAGGGAAGAGGGACCTGTGAGTCCTGGTGGGCAGCAGGATGGCCATGAGCCAGCAATGTGCCCTCGTGGCCAAGAAGGCCAATGGCATCCTGGGGTGTGGCTAGTAGGTCGAGAGAAGTTCTCCTTCCCCTCTACTCTGCCCTGGTGAGGCCACATCTGGAATATTGTGTCCAGTTCTGGGCCCCTGGGAACTGCTTGAGAGAGTCCAGTGCAGAGCCACAGAGATGATGATGGGAGTGGAACATCTCCCTTAGGAGGAAAGGCTGAAGGAGCTGGGTCTCTTCAGCTTGGAGAGGAGGAGACTGAGGGATGACCTCATAAATGTTTATAAATATGTCAAGGGGGAGTGTCAGGAGGACGGAGCCAGGCCCTTCTCAGTGATGTCCAATGACTGGGCAAGGGGCAATAGGTACAAGCTGGAACACAGGAGGTTCCACAAAAACACTAGAAAAAACCTTTTCACTGTAAAGGTGACAGAGCCCTGGCACAGGCTGCCCAGGGAGGTTGTGGACTCTCCTTCTCTGGAGACATTCAAAACCCACCTGGACGTGTTCCTGTGTGACCTACTCGAGGTGATCCTGCCCTGCCAGGGGGATTGGACTAGATGATCTTTCAAGGTCCCTTCCAACTCCTAACATTCTGTGATTCTGTGACGGGTGACAGCCTCCAACCTGTGCAGACATTCCTTCCGCTGCAAAACTTTTCGTAGCCACCTCTGCACCACCTTCTCCATACAGCTGAACTGCGGTATGGCCATAGAGCATGAGGAACACCAAATACTTTACTGAGATGGTAAGAAAATGTGTGCAACGTGTCTACTAAGTAACAGATCTCACAGATTTTGCTTCATCACAAAAACTGAACCCTTACAGGAAAATTCAGCATCTTTCTTGGACTTCTCAACAAAGTCATTCTGGCAATAGAACTGGTCAAAATTTTGATTAAAAAAAAAAGGAAAGAAAATAAGAAGGATAGGGGATGGTGAGGGAGATAAAATATCCAGGAAAAAAAAAAACAATCAAAATGGGAAGTTTTAATTAATTATTTACTTAAATATATCTCCTATTAGAAAATTGAATCAACTTCAGATTGGTAAACAAAAAAGATCTTTTCAATTTTATCTGCAAATTCCAGAAAGATAGCTGCCTAGAAAGTAGCTTTTGCTACTCTTTTATTTATTGTTCCTGTTAAAAGTTTCATTTTCCAGCATACTTACAACTGAAAAATCTTGACGTTTTTGTCTTCATATTGTATATAAGTTAAAGTTCCAAATTTTAATATATATAGTTAGCCTAATTCTTTTTCAATTTCATATGCTTTCAGGAAATGGACAAGATAATTTCATGGGTCCTTTCTAGGTCTAATTTCTTTTAATCTATGAATTGCAAACATTTCTACAAATAGCCAGGGTTAGCCCAGATGTTTCTTAAAAGGGTAAGAAAGCACAACAACTTAAAAAGGGAAATCATCAATGACTGAATCAAAGAGCTGGAATGCCATTTCTTAAGAGATAAGAACTGTTGTGACTCACATTTTTACAATATGAGCCTGGATTTTTCCATTCCTCTTAGGCATATTTTTGAAGTACAAGGCTTCAAACATATTGTTTCTGTGATATCACCATGCACAGAATGAACATTTCCCTCTTGCTTTGTCTTTGCTAAATTCAGTTAACATCGGTTCTTGCTGATAAAAATGTACTGGTTTGTGTAAACAAAATGTGCACATGAAAATAAAGTCCCAAAATGCCTATTTCCTATGGTATGGCAAGAAGTGAGAACAGTACAAACAAATAAGATAGTGCCTGTATTTATTCAGAAAGATAAATGCCATTTTCCATTACAGTTTTAGCCTTACTCTCATGGGCTTCAGCCACCCCAGCTCAAAAGACCTTTCAGATCCTCAGAACGTGACCTGCATGCCCCAAGTCTTTCGAATCATAGAATCATTTAGGTTGGACAAGAACTTTAAGATCATCAAGTCCAGCCATCAATGTAGCACTGCCAAGTCCACCGTTAAACCATGTCCCTAAGCACCACATCCACATGTTCTTTAAATGCCTCCAGGGATGGTGACTCAACCACTTCCCTGGACAGCCTGTTTCCCTGCTTCCCCGTGGATGAGCAACCATCACCCGAAAGGCCACTTTGGGCAATAGGTTGCCTACAGGGGTGTAAATAGAGGGAAAGTGGGTCCTGCTTACCTCTAAGGCAGCTGTCCTCCTGCTCTTGCGTGGGCTTTGTGGACACAGACCACCACCCTAGCACCTACCAATGACATATTATAGCCCAAGACACTGACAAAACCAGAAGAGAAGTCCCATTCCCCAGAAGCAACAGAAGAAGCAGAGGCTGAGGACATTGCTGTTACACTACACCCAGCTGGACACTGACTTGAGAGAAGTCACAGCTTCTTGCACCTCTATCTCTTGCTCGCACAGCAGCGTAGAATTGTTTGCCTGGCGGAGTAGCAAGGACACACACATATTTTTCAGACACTTGGCAATGATAAACTCAAGATCAACAATGTGAAAGGCTAAAGGTTAGATACCATCAGAAATGCTCATCTTGAGTGGGACTGTATTCATTTAACCCTACTGATTTCCATAATGCCACTCAAGAAGCTTCTATAGACTGTGGCTGGGGGGATGGATGATAGCCCATGGCAGCAGGTATGTTTCCACTGTGATTCTCCTAGACCTAAATCCTACAAAATAACAATCAGGAGCCCTAAACTCTCGTTCTGCTTAAGAAATGTATGTGACTAAATATAGACTTTGCACTCCTAACTACTGTGGTAACAAACAGATTCATGAAGATGGGTTTCTTTTAAATGCCTGAGAGTACACGGAGTACAGTCAACTTCTCCCCCCATCTCTTTTCCATATCATCTCTTTGGCATTTTTCTCTGACTCGCAAAGCACTGCAAAATATGATAATAATAAGCTAGGAAAATAAAGAACTATACAATGACACATCTAATTTAATGTCACTGGCCTAGATTCACAAGTCCTTATGCGTAAATTTATACATATACATACAAAAATTTTATCATATCTAAAAAGACTACAAGGTGATATTGGATCACACAGAAGTTTTATTCCAACCATGAAGTAATGGCTTCATGGAGAACTCCTGTTTTCAATTCAGATCAATTAAAGACCTTCTACATAAACATACATAAAGATCAAGAGGCTAAAGGAGTCTAGGTGACTTGGACGCTCTTCATAATTTTACTGGCAATCAACAGACAATCTTCTGAGACTTAATTCACTTATATCACACTTCACATTACACAGCTAGGAGGTGTCACGGGAAATTCTCTTTTAAGTGAAAAATTTCAGTAGCTGTTAATACACACTCCGAGGGTCTGTGTGCTCACATCAAAACAAGGGGGAACTGAATAACACAGTCCTTGAAAATGTACACAACACACTCATTACTTCTGCTTAAACTGATATCTGGTTTGTTCCTTTCTTACAACAATTTTGTCAAGATCATAAACAATTTTATTTTTTTTTGTAGCGCACATTCCTAATGCATATAATCAGCCACATCCCAGCACAGTTCTACCCATTCCAGAGAAGTCACAGCAGGTGGAGTCCTGTTAGGACCAGGAATATTCAGATAGAAATGCTTTCTTTAAAGAGAGAACCTTCACACCAGAGCACAAACACCAGAGAGTGTGAGGTTTTAAAGAAATAGCCTAGACTATAACCAAGATTTCAGGGAGCTGTACAAAAATGGGGGTTTTCTGCAATGTGTGAAAGTGGTTGACCTGCAAGGGAAAGGTTTTGTATCCCACAAAAATCTGACGAAAATGGCTGCAATCTTTAGAGGAAATCTACGAAAAACACAGCACTGAAATCAGCTCTAGACTGATGCAGGAGGAGAATTCCTCCTGTTACCAACATCACAAGGCAAAATCTGCAGGTCGATAGGACATTGCATAATGCAGATTTCCTAAAACAAGACCTGTTTGCTCACCATATGTGTTGACCAGGGGCAGAAACAAATAGGTAAGAGAACTCACTGCTTTCACACCATTGGGGGAAAAAAAAGCACAACACAAAATGTCCAAAACGAAACCTCTGCCACCAACCCACGAGTCTTTCACGACAACCAGTTCAGACTGTGCTGTATCTTCTTTTAAATCCAGTTTAATGAGTTTTCCTGGCATCTTGCTCATCAGAATCACGGCATTCTGACATTACCAATGACTTACTGATAAGATAAAGTCTTCAGAAAGCTAACGTGTACTAAAAGGAAATGAATTCAGAAGATTTCATCACGATATTGAAACAGTATTTGAGGATGACAAATGTTATGCCAAGAATTAAATACTGGCACTAAGTCTCCTCTTACGATAAAACACACATTTTTAGTGAGCTAAAAATATTCTGCTTTCTTTGCAGGTGTTTTTATTTCAAATCATGCTGCAACCAAATGACATAAATAAGCAAGAGGGAAGCAGCACATTATAGTTACCAATGTGCGTCTCTATATTTTACTGAAAGTTATAATTCTCTCCACTCAACAGGTTTTCACACCTATTTTAACCAACTAGAGGTTCGCCTCAGAGTGATTTTACTAGAAACTACTCACCCTTCGGATCTGGGGAAAAATATCCTTTGCTACCCTGAACCAACAGAGCTTGCAAAGAGCTACCAAGAAAGAGGGTTGTTTTCAGGTCAGGTTGCAGTCACTAGCTTTTGAAAAAGAAATAAGAAATCTACAAGGTTACTCCATGTTGTGCCAAAAATAATGTACACCACTCACACCATTAGGTGCTTTGAGGGCTTACATGAATAAAATATATCAAATCTGGTCCATTTTATTCGCAGAGTCTTCTCTAAAGTCATTCTAACAGATGTAGGAAGTTGTAAACTGGCTATGAAAATATATTGGGAGGCCATTATGGAATAGTTACACTGCTGAAAGAAGGCAGAGTCTATGCTGGCCACCAAAAGCTTGGTTACATGCATCTAGTAGAGAGAGAGCCATGTCTAGAAAACTGTCTGATGTATCACCACAAAGTTATAGGTAAGGCAGCACTGATCCCCCCACATCTAAGTTACGGAGACACATTTCACCAGCAATAAAAAGAACAGACTTATAAAAGCCATCACCAGAATTGGCATGTTTACATTAAAATGACAGATGAAACTCTGTAAGCAAGGCCAGGGCCTCTTTCACAATTCTAGCACTGAACTAAGACACAAGCATGACACAACAACTAAACTTAATTTTGAGTAGTGAACCGAGCAATAGAGTTTTCCCTTCTTTCAGGTGCCAGAAACAAAAAGAGACTGACGTGAAGGATCAAGAAAATACTGGATGTGAAAGTCTGTGAGAGAGTGACCCAAGCCCTACAAAGTTAAGCTGTGGGAGGTGGCAGGTCCCACTCCTGCAGACAGGAGGCGACACACCGCATCCTGCCAAGTCTGCAGTAACAGGAGCAGTTTGCTCAACGACCTCCATCCTTCATGGATCAGCACACCATCCATACACCTACTGTACGGCCGCTTTCCCATCCTTCTCCACCCTTAGCCTCTTCCTATTCATTAGCCAAGAAAACGATCTCACCCTCCCACATACTTTACTCCAGACTAACACAACCTTTCCACAAACCTATCCCTGTGTGATAACCCTCAAGTGATATTCACACCAATCCTATGTGATTTTGACACAGATAGTTTACTCTTCTTTTCATCCCACGCAATGCATCTCTGTCTGTCATGGCAGATTCCCCCATGCAGGGTCCCTATTTGTCCACGGTTTTGGATGGTGTTTGGTATTGATGGAGCCCCAGATACCAGCAGGCATTTTGCAATGAAATTACACAGGAGAAGAATAAAAAGGCACAGATTTAGAAGTGCCCTGGCAAAATTATCTTCCCTTGAAACGGAAATAGAGACTCTCAAAGGATAAACTGAATAGTGACCCTATCAGGGAGTAGCTGGATGCTGCTTGCTGGGGTATATTGAAGATTTGATTCATTATTTAGTGCACTGCAAATTTGACAATACTATTTGGATAAAGCTAGTGGATCTTCCACTCTGATGGAAGAGATTTTCCCCCCCTCCCCGCTCCCCGAGAGACAGAGAGAGATTATTGCTGTTCAAAGAGGAGGGATATTCTGCCTGTTTGCGATTGAAAACCGCCTGGGTTTGGTTGCCAAGTTTAGGAATCAGAGTTAAGAGCTTACATGGGCTCTGGGGGTGCAATCCTCAGCTCACGTCAATCAAGGGGAATATTTTGTGTGACTGCAATAGACTGGGGGTCAGACCCCTGGCATCGGAGAGACAGAATTATTTCATTTCTGTCATTCCTTTCAAATGCGTTTACTTCAGCGACTTGGCGTAGCTTCATGGAAAAGATGCAATGGATGCTGGTGCCGACTGACAGTGGTTTGATTTGAATTACATAATGCTCTAAACCATTATGTAAATGAGGCGGACAGAAGCATGGAGGCAAAGAAGCCAGGGATTTTTCATTGTTTTTGTGGGGTTTTTTTAATACCTAGTAGCACTTTAAAGCTATCACCAAGATTACCTTCTTCTAGCTACTACATTTCGCGGGTAGTTTGGCTGAGTAAAACTTTTATTTCTCCTGACATTAACTGAAAACCCAAAGAGCATCTGAGCAAATGATGGGGAGCATCTAAAGAGTGGTGAACATGGATGATTTTAGAGGTACATGAGTGAGTCACATTACCAGGAGTGGTTTTGGCTATGTCTCACTGATGTCAATGAGACTCACGCTTCTGAGAACCCTGTGGCTCTGCTGAATATTCCTCCCCTTCTCTCCTGTATAATTTCCTCATCTTTTTACATGGAAGAACCTTTCTGAATAAATAACACATTGCACAAACAATTCTTTTCCAAAAGTCATGACATTTTCTGTTAATTAGCAATAATACAATCACCCAAATAAAACTGCTGGGGACATTGCATTTACTAACAAGCTACATCCAAATATGCATTTATGTGTCAACAGTGCATGCTTGAGTGGTTGGTAATACTCAATGGGGCCTGAGGCACAATGCACTGGAAACATACAATAGTGGCCTCGTATTGCAAACCCTGTCGTGGTTTCTTGCTTAATTTAGCTTATGGGACCAAACAGTCAATGAGTAACCCAGAAAATAATACATCAATTGGCCTGTGAAAGAGAAACATCTGATGATGGTTATCAACGCAGGATGTTTTCTAAATGGAAAATGCTCTAGCTCCAGAATTTGGGAACTGGTTTGCACTTCCTGAAGGAAAAACTCTATTCCTAAAAATAACTTGATTTTTACTAATAGCAGCGATAAACGGCGACTGCACCAAGATGTTTGCATATCTTGACCCTATTCCCATCCTATAGCCAAGGGTTTTTCTATGCTAGTGATCTACAATAATATATGAGTATTGGGGGCAAGGTAAGAGCCCCAAAATGACCTTATGTGTATGAAGCATAGCACCTATACTGATACGGTCCTAAAATGATGCAAAAATGACTGTGCTACTTGAAAATTTAGATTTTTTTTTTCCTTTTTTTTCAGATTGAGTACAACTAAAAATAAAAATTCTACAAGAAAATTGAAGATTTTGGTCAGATCTCTTATTTTTTTAATCTGCCATGTACCGAGCTAATAATTCAAGTACTGTCTGCTCCTTTGTACATTCACTTGTAACTTTATCTATCCTGCACTACAGTTCTAGACAGAACAAGTAATGTATTCTAGAAATGTTTTGCTAAAAAAGTATGGTTTGGATATGCACCTCCTGCGGAATAACCTCATACACAGGATAGAATGAATCAACTAAAATCTAGCTTTTCTGATGCATTGGAACAAATTAGCCAAACCAAAGAAATGCAGGATGTTATACATCCAGGGAGAAGTAGACACTGCTAGGACATGAGTCATCTCTCCTGTTTTGCGCGTCTACTTCAGTGAGATAAACTATGCTTAGACCCTTGTGAAGGTCCTGATGATTCAATTTGTTTATTAGGGCACCTAAATTTAGGTGTTGATATGTACCTTGTAGGTATTTGTGAACTGAGTGTCTACCCTTGCACGTCTGCTTTTCTCTGCCAGAGCCAGGGCATCTCGACTGAAATCTGTCCCCTCAAAACTCAAAGCATCGTGGAATATGATGCAAGGTGTATGACGTGTGTTAGCTTTTCTTCTGCTTGACTCTTAGGGGGGGAAAAAAAAAAAAGAGACCGGTTACCTCTAAATGCGAGGTGGTAAAGAAACAGAGCACAGGCCTGTTCCACTGCAGCGGGTGGAAAATTCTAACACTTCTACAACAGCTTTCCACTGCCCACAATTACTTTACAACATGAAGTATGGATATTCGGTTTCAACAAGCGGTGTACATTTAATTAGTCAATGACAATGACATTGTTCCCAGAAACACGATCGCTCAGGTTATCCTGATATTCTCAGACTTACAAATCTGGAAAATATTTTCTGTCTTACGTTTTATTTCTACAAAGTAAAGGGATATTTGAGATCTGGATTGTGCAGTTACATGGGCAAAAGTTGTTTTGAACTAATACTTTTAAAAGCAGAGAGAAATATAGGTTAGTGACATCCACAACTCCTAGGGAACCAAAATAAAACAACGAAAAAAAGAGCAAAAAATCCACATCCATCCTAGTTCACAGCCAATTTCCTACTCCAGTCTTGGGCTTGTCTTGCAGATTATGTTAAAGCATACAGTGATTTTAAAAGCACAACAAGTAGGACGGCACAGCTCTTCTCTTCCTACACAAGTGTTCAGCTCTAAATTATGCTTTCCTGACTCTACTTCCCTTCCAAAAATATTCCCCAAATCTTATAGGGTTAACTCCAGAAAATCTATCTGGGATCCCAGCTCACTCCTGACCATCTCTATTGCCAGAGAAGTCAGGGAAAGAAAAGAGGCAAACTTGGATGCCATTTCACGGATTTCCATTGTCCATGTCTCCAGGATACATTTCACGCTCTCCAAGGGTGGAATAAATATCTTTTATATGTTGTATATTAGGCCTCCTTAACCTAACAACCATATATGATGGGTTAATCCAGTCTGAGGACGGGGGAGTTAGGGAGCAGCTTGGTGGGCAGCTAGCAGCCAGACAAGGTTAACCCACCACGACATCCTCTGTGGTAACCATGCTTCTCACAGCGAGCTGCCAAGAAGTTAAAGAAGATGTCCTGGAAGAAATGATCACAGCAGACCAGATTGCAGCTTTGTACTGCAGCCTTGGGCTCCAGTATGATTCTCCTATGTCCCCTGTACATCCCCTCCAAAGGGATGGAGGCGGCAGAGAGAGACAAAAGAGAGCCTGTAAGCCAGCCCCTACGTCCAAGCAAGAAGAACATCTAGCTTGAAAGATCAGAAAAGCATTACTGACTGTCTCAATCCTTACAATTTATGACATTCCCAGATGAATCTAAATTAAATTGAAGATTCACATTAAGAATGTAATGGGAAATCCCACATCACATGCTTAACATTTACTCTCACAGTGGCTAACAAGAATAAGATAGTCTAGGACAGAGTTGTACTGATATATTTTAACTCCCTTCTCCTTACACACCCAAAGCAGAAACACATCTCAGTGCCTAGTCTGCTTGTATCTGTTACTTAGGTATGGCCTGATGCCACAGGCACCACTACCTCCATTTTACCCAATGTGCACCATAACGATCCCAAGAGCTGATGTGGGCTTTTCTTTCTGCTGGCTGGTACAGACAGGCAGCAGAGATACAGACCCTGGTCATCAAGTCTTTCTGACACAGCTAGTGATGCCATCAGCTCTGGCCATCTCATATCTCACTCATCTTCTGCTTCCCCCTGCCCTGTCAAACACCATCTGGGTTAATCTTTCCCAAACTGCCTCCAAAGCCACAGTGAGGACTCTTCTCCAAGCTGGCTCTGCTGCTCCTGCTCATTTTCACAACTCCATCTTCATTTGGAGGCTCTGACTTAAACCAACACTACTACAAACCAAATAGAAATATTTTACTGCGCATGTCTAAAAATAGAATTGCAATCATCTACGCTTCCGTTACTTTAAATTTATCAAGAGATTATTCTTCCGTGAGGTTTAGCACATGAGAAGTCTTATGTTTTCAAGTTTAATCATTTCACAGTTATTTATGAGCAGAAAATCTTATGGATTAATTTTATAAAGAGGCACAATCAGCTTGGGGATCAGATCTTCTTTTGGTGTAAATGGTCGGAAGAAGTCTGCAGCCCATCAAGAAAATTTTTGGCCTTTTTTATATATATTGCTTGCCATGTTTACAGGTAACACGTAGCTGAGCATCAGTACAATATACAGGTTATAATTCTGTTTCAGAAAAATCTTCAAAGTAACAGTGAGGGTTCCTATGACTGAATAAGGAGCGAGAAAAAAAAATATTTTCTCTAGGTTTTTTTATTAGTTTAGTTTCTACATTAGACAGTTCTTTGAGTGCAATTGATTTTGTAGTTTCCTCTGTAGTTTCCAATTAATCATCCTCCCTCTTTGTGAGGATGTTTTACACAAAAACAGGAGACAGGAAAACATTTTAAAATAGGAAAATGTGTTTATGAAACCACAACACTGGCATGGGTATGCAGAAGTACAGGTTCTGTATGAAATCACTCTTTCTAGAGGAAGGGGAAGCAGCCTGCTCTATGTAAGAGCTGACTGCAAATTTCCTATTGAAACTCCATTTCTATAGAAAAAAATGCTTTTCCAATAAGAGAAGCATTTTAGTAAAAAGCATCTACTTTGAGATACAAATTTCTTTGTGCAACAAAGAAGCCTCCAAGCTGAAAAGGGAACAGATCTCTCAGAGAAAAATCACAATTTTTCATGGGGGAAAAAATACTTGCTCTCCAAGAATGATGAGAAAAAGGCCATAAATCACCCTAATCACATCCCACTGGCTTGATATCCCTGTGTGGTTTTGAAGTATATGAGAAAACTGAGAACTTTACATAGTAATTTTGATCTCAATATAAAAATGTATTTTAGAATTACTTGTTTCTGAAATGACATCCCTTTAAATCACAAAGCAATAAATGTGACAATACCTATCGAAAATCAGGAAAACACACTTTTTTTCTAAAAGTCACCATTAGAATATCATTCAAGCATAAAACTTTTGACTGAGGACAAGGATCTTTTGGAGCTTTGAATGAGTAACAATGGGATTATTACAAAAATAAATAAAATATGAGCAAGCTGCCACTCAAGCTCTGGATTTCCCACTGCAACAGCTTCAAAACTTTCTTGCAACACAACAAATTAAAAAAAAACAAACAACAGAGGCAGACGATAAGGCTCTGTATAACTGATAGCACAAAAACATCAAGCACTTTGATTCAGATTAATAAATAATGACGGCGTGTTATCCAGGAAACAGTGCAATGCCAAGTCTGTTTGATCTCAGACCAACTGTTGGGTAAAAGTATTCTGAAATGCTCTCCTGGGCAAATGGGCCAGTTGCAGCTCATCTCTGGGACTTGATTATTTAAATGGGGCTTTTATTAAAAGAAGGAATTTCATCCTAGAAGCAATTTTATACTATATCTACTATATCGCCTTCCTTCCTAAGGGCAAACCCCAGCTTTACTTGGCTTATCTGGGAGGCTGGGGTCATAGGGGCGGAGCTGCTCAGAGCATCCTCCTGCATCAAGATGGAAGCAACAGGAAAGGAAGAAAAGAGGAAGACTTGTGAGCCCTCGTCCTTGCATTTCAGAGCTGTCCCAGAAAAGCCATGAAATCATCCTCCCTGAAGCTCTCACAGCCCACTCCAAAAGCTGCAAACCCCGGGGAGCACGTCTTCCCCCTCCGCCCTGCACAGCATTATGAAACTTTATGGCTGGGAGCTTCGGTGATGTTGAACACCCAATGCCATGCACCAGGAGTGGACAACAACAGTGGGGGTGGACATATGTCCTCAGTACTCCTGAAGCCTTCTCCTGAGGTGGCCATCTGGCTGAGACAGCATGTGACATGAGGAGGTTTGCTGGATGAACCAGCTAGAAACTCTCCCCTAGATCCAGCTGCCATGTAATCCCTTCTGTTGCAAGCTGTGGCTCCAAGCCTGAGTCCAATCCCTAAACGGCATCCCAGTGCTGACAGATCAGTTCACTGCAGTCCACTTTCAGACATCAGAAAGTGCTGCTTTTCCCCAGGTCAGTCTGCCACAGCGATGAGCCCACCATCTCTCAGGTTAGCACTTCCATTTCACATCCACCTCTTTTACAGAAAAGTTATCTCCCTGTCCTCAAAATGTCTAAAAAAAAACCTGTAAATTCACAAACATGCATTGGCCAGGCAGGTGCTTCTGGACTTGTTCACTTTTTCTTCAGTAAAGTCATTCCCCCATGAAACACTCCACTGGACACATGGCTCTTTCCCTACCAAACAGTGCTTCAGCAGCCTGAGAGCTCAGCTGAAAAAAACCCCAAGCACTAATGCAGGAAGCGTAAAGAGATCTGATAAATGCTCCAAAGCTTCAGCTTCCAATAAACATATGAACTACAGCAACTGCCAAGAATTATGACTGCATGACATTACATCCAGCTCCTTGCTCTTATTAAAAAGTAAGCATGAGTATCCGACGTGCAGATGGGCAGCACCACACAATCTGCTCCGCTCCACGGTTCGTGTTTTAATGGATGCTCATAGGTTGTCATAAAGCAAAAGTCTTCTTCTTAAGGAAAACTGTGAAAAGTGCAAACATCTGCTTGTAGGGTTTGCTGTAGTAAATGGACAGAAGTGAGTGATTCTGGACTTTCGGTTGTTTTTTTGTGTGCACTGAAATCAAGTGTCTTCCAGTCTCCTTCCAATCCAATATAACGGATACTGATCACTAGTTGCTTTAAATAGAGGAAGGTCACTTGCACCTTTTTTGCAAGTGAGAGTTAATATTTTTGCAAAATGTTAAGCTGATGAGCTTCTTTTTGCCTGCAGAGCATGAGAAGTGAAAGATCCTTGGAAGACTAATGAGATCACCAAGATACTCCACGTTAACCTGAAGACATCACCTCTAGCAAGATGAGGATTCTTTTGCATTCATAATTCCTGATTTTACTAAGTATCACTTTACTCCACTGGTATTGGGTTATCAAAACCTTTGCATGATCACACTAGTGGCACTTGCCCTCAATACCCATAGCTAATAATAGAGGGGTGATGTTTTGGGCACTGTGAACATTAAACTGATTTTAGTATATCAAAACCTTTTGGCCCTATTAGCTGCAATCTTGAGCTGTAAAACAAAAATGCATATATACCTTTTTATAGTCCTGATTTATCTATCCTCAAATTTCCAAAACCACACTTGATCCAAGGTCAGATAGATGAGCAAAGAGGGTTACAGAAAGAGCTGTAGGCAGGAAAAGTTTGACTTTGGCATCCTCTAAAAACACCACCAGTTTTACTGTGCTGCTGAGTCCGCGATAAAGATGCACTGCCAGAGTCAAATTTCATTCCCCAAATTTGACTTCTAGAAATGAACATCTATCATGCTTACATTCACTCCGCCTAGCATAACCATGAGTCTTTGTTGAGATTGGTCAGATTTTTCTCTTATTTTTATAGATGTTGTTCCTTGGTGCACTTCTTAACAGAAATAGAGCAGCATAATTTATTAGAAGTGATGGTATTTTGGTCTGTGACCATCAATAAGTCTGTGGCCTTCAGACCAAACACTAATATCAAGACATCCATTGAACTGGAAACAGCATTAGAGAAGAGATAGCTAACTCAGCGTTAATCAAGACTTTCTGTTCTTCCAGTATCTGAATATTGCCATTAGGCTTTCTGACAATACCAAACCTCTGGCAATTCCAGGCGATCACACACTGATTTATTAAGGTGGTCACATAGACAGGTGACTTGTGATACTGCACTACAAGGATTACGTCCCAGACTGACAGTTAACATAATCATTTCTAGGGCCGTGAACAGGGTCCGATGTGCACATCGGATTCTGCACGTCAAGACTCAGGGAACTCCGCAAATAACTAAGATCATCTAGTCACAAATTTGTCTTGCTCTACCAGAAACAAAAATTAGAGAAAGCACAGTATACATTTGGAGACCCGCTCAGGCTCTTTAACAAGCCCTTTAGCAGTCCAGTGAAAATCACCAGCATAACCAGCATGTTTGCCTCTCTGCCTGGCCACAAGATGTTACCCAGTTACAGTTCCACCTAAAACTCTAGCTTAACCAGCATCTACAGGCTTTTAAAGCTGGAGCTCAGATTGCAGTTCTGTTGGTCAGCTCTGAGAACAGCATCCCCGTCGCTGTTCTGCACAAAGAAATTGCAAGTCTGGCTCTTTCCGCCTTTCTTAATATTTATGCATCTGGCCCAGCAGCATCCATCATTGGGGTAGCCTTAGTAGGTGCCCCAGAGGGATGCAATAATGGCAATTGCAAAATGAGACACGAGACGAACGGGAATAAGAAGGGTGGGAGGGAGCTGGTATCAGGAGTCTTTCAGAGTTAGGTTACATGAGGCTATATATCTTGCATTACAGGAAGAAAAAAACACCACCACAAATGAGCAACAAAGGAAAACAATGAGTCTGAGCTGGCTTCAGTGGGAGGCTGGAGCGGGAGAAGTATTTGGTAGAACCTTGTGCAGAATACGCGTTGCCAAAGGATCAAGGCCTTGGTACAGGAATAAAGTATTTTGCAAGGCATCTTGCAATCTTCAGGCATGGGCAGTGACCCACTTCTGGACGGCACAGTGTGCACCCAAGTCACCCATTAGATGTGGTGTCTGTCACTTAGATGTGGTGTTGGGTGATGTGGTTTAGGGGTGAACTTGTAGTGTAGGGTTAATGGTTGGACTCGATGATCCCAAGGGTCTTTTCCAGCCTGAACTGTTCTATGACTCTATGATAAACCAACCCAACAAAAGCAGAAGCTATCTATTCTCAGCTGTCTCAGGAGAGCAAATTGCCAAAAGGCAGCAGCTCTACCATCCCTAGGAGGAGAGAGGAAATGTCAGGTTTCAACTTTCTGACACAGAGACATTTGCAGAGCTTTCTTTCTGGCTGCAGTGGGAGATAGTGGGGTTTCCCCTCGTTTGCACACCTGATGTAGGCAGGGTAAAGGCTACTTGGTCCCTCCTGGACAGCAGGCTCACAGATAATGACCTTTTGGAGCATAGAGCTTCATTGCACACACCAGATTAATCCTCTCCTCCCAGGCTTCTCCAAGAAGGAACTTGGCTGCATAGTCAGGGGCTTTGGATTAATGCAGACAACAAAGCAAATTACTAATCCTGAAGTCTAGGCATGGTACCAAGTGTTCCTTCACAACGTTAAGTGCCTGGCTGAGGAGGAGAGGGCAGGGGAGGATTTTCAAGTGTGCACAAACTTTTTGAGCCTCTGAACTGAAGCACAGCCCCCCAAATTCCTGTTGCTATTTTTTGCTCTTTGTCAGTAGCACCCAGAGGCCCCAAATGAAATTTTTTTTGCAGTTCAGAGTTGGACAAACACATTGTGGCTTGAACAAAGGGCAGGAAATTCTGAAGTTATTTGCCTCTTACACCAGCAAGATGAAGGGATCACATCACTTCTAGGTTTTGCCCAGCAGACCACCCTCAGCACCCCCTTGCAAGAAGCGCAGCAGCAACATGAGCTGGGGTGAGACATACTCAGAAGCTCTGAAAGCCCTAGCAAGCACCAGATGAAACCTTTTCCTTGGCAAATATGAACTTAATCTGGTATCTATCACCTCAAACTCACCAGCTCATTCAAATTCCTCCAAACAGAATTCAAAGCACTGATTTTTGAGCCATGAAACCTCTTTTCCGTGAGGGTGCTAGGAAGCTACTAGACCTCCAGCACTACAGGTGCAGAGTGACAAGACAGTCTCTCCAGGCCATCATCTGGAGCTCATTGTCCACCCTGCTTTGGAAATCTGCATTGTAGACCCCAGCACTGCTTGCAACAGCTCAGGCACATCGTGAGAGCTGAGATGACGGGGATGTCAGAGGAGCAGGCCGGGAGGGAGGAGCGCTGTAGCCCAGCTGGCTCGCTGGATTTGTGTGGGTAGGTGGCAGGTTCACAACCAGCTATTCCTCTTATTTCTGGATTTGTGTGTCTGCTTGAAAATTTGTGCCAGCTCTGCTGTACAAAGAACATGGGAAATTGGGCTAGAAAGGCCAAGATAACTCAGAACCCCAAATCTTAGCCTTGCACCTTTCCTTCACATTTCAAAATCCATCTCCCAGAACATGCCTTTATTTAGCCTGGAACTAAGTCTTAAGATCCTCACAAGCTTCAACTATTTTTCTTCTTGCAACTGATGCTGACTTTCACCCCAGCATGCTTCTTTGAGATGTAAAGCTTCATTACATCTAACCATTTTCCAGCACTCATCCTGGATCACAGGATCATGTTTAACAGAGTTTGCTCTGAAATATGCACAGGGATCAAAAGGTCATCAGTTCTACTGTACATGCAAAATGGCAACCTTTTTTCTAGAGACCAAGCACGGCATCTCATGGACTTCTCCACCTCCCAGAGTCTTTAAACCTTGATTTATGAACTGGACTGGCAGCTTCTACACAGCAAAATGTTGCCCATTGTAAAAGGTGCTGGCCAAATACATATTTTGGGCTGAAATGGGCACAGCCTCTTAGACTATTGAACTAAAATAATTCCGTGTTCACTCTTAGATTGAAGAGAAGCAGCAAAGTCCTTGTCAGCTGCTTGATGATACCAAATGGCCAGCCTCTTGGCTTGTCTCACAAGGCCCTCAACAAATAGTGATTAGTTCATGGGGATTGTCTCCCAGCAGCTAAATCCTGTTTTGGACAAGGGAGTGATCAGGTGTTGGTGACCAGGAGCCCCTCCTCACACACACACAAAAGATTTCAGCTGCTGAGGCAAGGGACTGATGCCACATCAGGGGGCTGACCACATTCGATTAACAGGTGTAATGTAAATAAATGGCTAGATGAAAGGCGAGCAGCATTTCTCTGTGCGCTGCATTACTCATTTGTAAACATGCAGAGCTTCCAGTATTAACTACGGCAGATGCTGAAAAAAACAGTATGTACAGAGGACATTGCAGAAGTCCTTGCACTAGATTTTTTTTTCCCTTTTTAGCCTAGTTTTCTGAGGAAAAAGGCTTATCTGATCATGCTGTCTGTCTTTTAATCCCCTCTAATAACTTTTGAATCCATTGGCCAATTTCAACCACACTTGAGATGGCAGCAGACATTTCAGATACATTAAACACCCACTCATCCTATAGAAATGAAGAGCTAAGTAAAATAAACCAACGGTAGTCAGTTCCCCCACTATGGTGTAGCTCCAGCCCCTTACCCATTCTGAGAGACAGCAATCAGCCTGTCAGACAGTTTAGGGATGCAAACGAGCCCTCAATAAACCCTTGCACATATTGCCACTTACCTCCCCCAAGTAGTCAGGAATAGACTATGGGCTTGGAAAGGCAAGGTAAAGATAAATGAGCTAGATCACAGGAAATTATGCTGAATTAGTTTTCCTACTCACAAAGCAATATGAGCTTTATTTTTCTCCATTTTAGGATAATAACCTCAGAGAAGCAGAATCAATGCAAGTGGGCAGGGAAGGTGTCCCTGCCCATAGCAGAGGCGTTGGAATTAAATGGTCTTTAACACCCTTTCCAACCTAAACCATTCTATGATTCTTATATTGGGCCTTCCTCTCTTATCCTTTTGCACCTTGAAAGAGTAAAGGCTAAAACTTAGCTCCTGAAGAACGAGGAGGAAACCAACACTGGGGACATAAATCAATCCTTTAAAGCAGCACCATGCAGAACAGTGAGGCCAAGAAAGCCATTTAGCTCTGCTTGGCTGTGCTCAGTTCTCATTTTGCTTTGGGGGTAGTAACTTCATGCAAAGCCTCTCGTTAGGGCAATAAAGACTCCCATAGGAGCCGGATTGTTGGGCTGAAACCCTACGCTCCTGAGAGCAGCATATGGTACACAAGAGCCTCTGAATTTACACACGCTTTTGCTTTATTTCCCTGACTACACGCACCACATCATAGATCTGCACCTAGAAGCAGGACCCTGGTATCTTAACAGGAGGTCTGGTGCACACATGTACAATATGTTGGAAGCAAACTTTAAGCCAGGAACAGAAATACGCTCCCAAAGTCATGTGCCCTTGTTACAAATGGATGCAGACAAGCACAGGACTAACAGAACTTTTTCCTACATGGCAAGCACAATGCATTTCAAAGCCTCCACACAAGAAAAAAAAAAATAAATAAACCTAGCTCAGCTGCTGTATATCATGAGAAACGGCTGATGTGCCCAGCACACTGGCAGACTGCCTGGCTACCAGCTGTGGTCCGATTTCCAACCCTGCTAAAAACAGAGGTCTGCCAGTGGACACAGTGCCACATAAAGCACAGAAAACAACGCCTGCCTTCAGATGGGCCTGGGAAACTGCTACCACAGCCAAGGAGATGGGCACAGTGCTTTGGGCAACGCTTTAGGCAGCTGGGCTAGCAATGACCTGGCATCCTGGAAGTCAGTAGGAAAACTCAACCCTGGGTTCTGCTGGGAGAGCAAGAAGTTCAAAGAACTCCAGCCTGGCCCGTGGCCAGATTGAAAGGAGTGTTTAACTGGGTGCCTGTGCGAGGCATTTCAGACATTCCCATAAAAATGCCATTTCCATCTAAGTCCAACACAGGCAGGCTTGCTCCGCTCCTCTCCCAGTCAAGGAATGCAGCAATTATGCCCACAATGGGAGGTCATCTTCCTGCTCAACAGCCAAGCTGCTTTCTCATCAGTCAAGCTCTGGGTCTGGAGGCAGCTCTCACCTCAAAATCAGTGACTGACGGGCAAACCAGAGCTGCTGGCTTTGAAAATTGGAAGGGCAAGATACAGTTAAGGTGTCTATAGGGCCTAACTAGACTTGGAATTGCTCTTTGTGGGTTGGTCAGCACGGATCTGAAAGATCCATGATCTCTAGGTACTTTGTGCTCTCCTGCTCACATAAGCACCTCCCAGGCAGCCTGCAGACATTTTTTTCTGATATATTAACCCACAATTACTAACAAGCCTGTGATTTGCGAGGCCACATCTGCTGTACTCGTCTCTGGGATTCAGGATTTACTGTCTCCATGTCTTGCAAGTCTTGTCTTGAAGGTAGCCTCAAGGCCACCATCAGAAGGCAAGGTAGTATGAAAGTTTTCCCCCACAGGATAGTTCATCTAGTTACTTGTTTCTCCATTATTGTGACCTCTGCATTCTTTCATCTTTTGAACAGTTCTGTTGAGGTCAAGATGCTGAAAAAGCTCTGTGTTGCAGTTACATACACCTTGGTTATGTGGTTCCACTGTGAAAGCAAATTACACTGTTTTACAATCCTTTTCCAGAAGGTGCAGCTCACTTGTCTCTATGGTCATCCAGTTCATGGAACAGAGGAACAGACAGGAACCTTGATGAAAGCCAGGTGAGTTTACCTCAAATAAGATAAATCAGAGTGATGTCCAACAAAGAACTACCTTCAAGTGCTTTTAACAAGAGTAATGTGGGCTTTCTTCCTCCTCATCCTTTCCAGCATGTGTCCTCTGTGTCACTTGTAACCTGGAGGATTATTTCTGGCTGCATTGTAGAGGAATGTCTTTCTTCCCTTTCAGGTATCCAGAAGACTGCATACACTTTTATAAAACAGAGTGCATACACTTTTATCAAAGAGTTCTCACCACGTTTGCTCATGTCTCTGTCATTGCAAGTTTGCATTATGGCAACACACTTAACTTGGGTCCACCTTTTAAGACTGTTTTGCCAAGAATAGAGTGAACACTAAAAAGTGAAGCTATCTACCTTCTAGACAAACCACATTACACATGGGATACACACACATCTGACTGCTAATTCTCTCCCATGTGTCTTTCAATGTGAAAGACCTTAGCAAAAAAAATCAAGGAAAGATTTGAGCTCCAGCTGTACTGCTGCTCTGATACACCTTCATGTGACAGAGTTAAGCCAAGTCTGTAGCAGATTCTACCTCTGGAATTCAGTCTTATTGGGAAAAATATCTCACCTCCATCCTGGTTGAGTTCAGAATAGGATAAATAATGTCCTTTTATTCATTTACAGCTGAATGCAGGTTTCTCCTTAGATTAACATCTGAGATGCTATGTAGGGTGTGAAGACAGCTGCTCCTGTGCCCTGCCTGGTCCTAGAATAAAAATTGGTTCTGTCTTAACCACAGCAAAGTGAACCTCAGCTCTAAGGTGACAGTTGTCTTTTAAGTACTCTTAGCAAAACAGCAGATAATACTACCACTTGAGGTTTGACTTAGTACTCTTGGGCTTGATCAGCACCTAGTTCAGAGGAGGTGGGAAACAAAGTGTGACCCCAATGACATTCCACATCTTCATCAATCCCACTACTTACTAAAGAGTAGTAGCTCTGCACAGGCGATAACTGGTGCGTACATGGGGTTATATGCCAACGCGAGCTGTAGCTCCCCATGCTCACTGGTTTATTGCTAATGCACCAAATAGCCTTGGGTGTGTAGTATTTGTTGTGACAAGCTGGAAGAAGTCCATGCATCAGATGATGAAGTTGTTCTTGCTACTAGCAGGTACAGTTGTCTTTCCTGCTGAACTAGCAGCACACTTTCTCCTCCCTTTGCTTTTAACTTTTCCCTCTTTCTGACTTCTTTTTAAATATTTTACACATGTTGTACACTCATGGCTAAGCTCTCCAATGCATTTTCAGCAATTTTGTTGAGTTTGCATTTTCAGAGTCTATACGGGGCTAGGATGGGGGTTAGGGTAACTCATGCCAACACGCTTTGAATGCTCTGTTATTCCTACAGCACGGTCTCAACATGAACAGCAAACTCCATGTAGAGAAGAAGCTAAGCAGGCCCCCAGGAGAGGTCCATCTCGAGGGCTAGAAAGCAACATAGACCTTGGCTGAGAAACTTAGCATCCGTGAAGAGGAGCTTTTTTATGTTTGATCACCTAAGCAGCATATTTTAGCCATCCTACATCAGCAAAGCACGTAGTGAAAGCGCAGATGCTCTAGGTTGACATGGCACCAATGCAGAGACAGAGGCACCTCCAGGCAATATCTAAGGTCATATAAGAGCATTGCCACACAGATTGTGTTCTCTCCCTATACCTGATTAACTGTATAAGACATGCTTATACATGAAGAGCCTTTTCACGAAGAGCCTGAATCCAGTGCTGTCTCATGGGGTGGGAGGTGCTCCTGCTCAGAAGGAAGCAAAAGCAAGGTGATGGGAAATGTTTTACTATACAGAATTTGAGGCAGGAGTGGGAAGGTTTTGTAGAAAAAAAAATAAAATGCATGATGATGAAAACAGAAACTCTGGTGAACTACATGTGGAAAGATCCTCCACTGGGTCCCTGGGACTGGAAGGTGCATGCTGGGGCTACCTGTGGAGACTTGAAGAGGTGGTCCAAGAATTTGTTTGCTAGCGTAGGGAGCAGGGCAAACTCTCTGCTGTGCAGTTTCTACAGGATTTTGGGTACACCGTGTTCCCTCAGCTCTACCTCTGTAAAATGAGAAAAGCAGTGCTCCTTGTGGCAGAGGGATGCTGTCTAAATAAAGGCAAGGGATGTCACTTTTTCATGTATTCATTTTTTTCCTCACATAATTAATTTAGGTAGCAGGTATCTCATTTTCTTTTTGTTGAGATCCAGTCTCTTGATTTTCCCGCCCAGTTTGGCAGTGTTGTCACATGCCCACATACTTCATTCAGGCAACTCAAAAGAGCCCAAGGCAAACATCACTCTCAGAGTGATCTCCAGCTCCCATTCTCAAGCATATACAGGCTCTCGTCCCTGGAGATATGGCCCCCTCCTCCAAAATTATGATTCCCTTTGCCTCAGCTGCTGTAGCCTTCCCTTTGGAGGGTATCACAGCCCAGCGCAAACTTCCTTGAGGCTGGCTGAACTGACAGTAGCTGCAGAGCTTCCCAGCCCAACTGGATCACTATTTGAGAAGCTCTGTCGGACCCTCACTCCAGCCCCATGGCTTGGTCTGTCCTGTGACCTCACCCATTCTCCCCATCCAGAGAAACAAGTGAAGTGTCACAGACAGTAAAGTCAAGAAGAGCATTTGGACAATCAAAACCCATCCCTTAAAAAAAAAACAAAAAACAAAGCTTTTACATTTCTAATACACAATTTTTTTGTGACTGCCAATATGAATTTGCTACTTTGGTAAGAAAGAAGAACTCTTTTGATTTTCAAAACACTGACAAAGTCTCTATGGGCTATTCAGGCATAAAAGTCACCATACACCAAAAGGACATTTTCTCAATCTGTATTTAAGCATCTCCAAAAAAAAACTGGTCTCACAATCAAGATGTTGTTACCTGGATTAGCATTGTAATTAAGGGGGGGGGGGGGAGGGAAGAAAAAAAAAAAGAGATAGTAGTAAACTATATGAAATGTAAAATACTGTTAAGTGTCAAGACACCCGGAAAAGCACAACAAGAAACACATGTTCACTTCAGCAATTTGAGACTGTAGAATGGGAAAGAAGGTCAAAACCAGCAACACCAGAACACACAAAACATAATTTATATTACTAAATATTCCACAGTGGTATATGTTTACGTGATAATGTAAGCTACAGATAATGCTAAAACTTGCTACAGATAATGTTAAAACGTGGTGTTTTGGCCATGGGAACAATTATAAGACAGGAGTGGCCCTGTTGGTGGGTCCAGATGAAGGAGACCCCTTTTCCTCACCAGCACCCTCTGCATTTTCTTCCACCTCCCTCTCCCTCCTGGAGGCTCAACCCATCAGAGGAAGAATCATAGAATTGTCAGGGTTGGAAGGGACCTTAAAGATCACCTAGTTCCAATCCCCCTGCCATGGACAGGGACACCTCCCACTAGATCAGGCTGCTCAGAGCCCCATCCAGCCTGGCCTTAAAAACTTCCAGGGATGGGGCTTCCACCCCCTCTCTGGGCAACCTGTGCCAGGGTCTCACCACCCTCATGGGGAAGAACTTCTTCCTCACGTCCAATCTGAACCAATCCATCTCTAGCTTTAATCCATTCGCTCTAGTCCTACCACTATCTGACATCTTAAAAAGCCCCTCACCAGCTTTCTTGTAGCCCCCTTGAGATACTGGAAGGCCACAATAAGGTTTCCTCGAAGATGAGATAGAGCAGAGCAGCCATGGCTGCAAGAGTCCCAGGCTCAGCAGTGCAGGGAAAGGTGAGTCTCAGAAACCATCCTTTGCCAATTTCTAATTTGGGTGCTGTCAAGTTTCCCATCAGAAGCAGAGGGGGATGGCTCGCTGCTCGTCAAATCCTCTGTACACCAATGCTGGGACTGAAGCATTCTGCACACACACACGTCGAGTCCATAAAGGACCAAAAAGATACCTGTGGCCTCGTGCGGTGATACGTACCACAGAGATTCCCTCCCTGCACCCCTCCCCAGCATCCTCCAGCACTCTGCAGGATCCAGACTGTAGCATAAGTTAGGGCAGCCTGCTGGCCTAATTCCCCAATCCTCCCAGTCCACAACAAACCAGCTTTCCCACTGCCAGGGATGGTGTCATACTGAGCACACCTAGGTCATTCAGTGCACAGCCCCATTAGAGATCCCTGGACCAGCTCCAAATGAGTAAAAGCATCCATAGCACATAATACGGCAGCACACGATAGCAAGTCAGGTCCTAGAAGCAATAAAACCACATTAGCAGCATGTAAAAGTATGCTAAATAGCCTCTCTGGCTGTGCCCTGAAAGAAAATACCCTCCTCCAGTAGCTCTGCAACTACTTACAAGAGCGCCTGTGATATTTTAGGTGCGCAGCAAAATCTCTTGGGACATGAACTGCCCCTTGGGCACAGTGGGATGGTGAGGGATGATATGGATCGTCGACAGCTCATGCAGTCAGCCACAGAGAGTTATTGCTGCTTTTGCAGCAAAGCTTCCTCCCATTGGTGTGTGACTACAAGCAGCAAGACGCACGGGGCAAGAGGCTTTGGGGTGCTGGAAGGAGTGGTCCCTCCTTAGGGGTAGTAAGGACACTTTTTTGGCCAAGACTACCTGACTGCTTCTGAACTGCAGAATTCGATGCTTGAATCCAAGAGTAAGATTTAGAAATTCTCGAAACTACTCTCCTTCCCCAGGAAAGCCAGTCAAGCACAGCTTTCACACCAAGCCAGGTCTATCGGTATTATTAATATTTATTCTTACTCTCAGGGAACATAAGAAAGGTAGATGGTCTCTGCCACAGGGTGCTTACCAAAAGCCTAAAGTCTTTCCACAGAAGCCATGTTTCTTCCAAGGGACACCATCCTACGGCTGATACTACGATGAAAGGGAACCCAGCAGAGCGTGCAATTTTGTTACACATTTTTCCAGCAAATAACTGATTAAAGTTTGCATTCCAAGTACAGCTATGCTGTAGGCTTATGAAAAATCTTCTCATTTGAAAGTCATTTTCCTCCCCTGCATCTAGGACAATCAGCAGCGTGAAATAGAAAATAATAATAAATAAATATGCATCAACCCAGAGTTCATGTTCAGTCAAAGCCAGGAGGCGTCTCTCGCTAAGGGACCCCAGTATCAGTGGGTTTGATGGACTAAATACTGACACTTTCAGTACATGGAAGAAAATCTCACTGGCTTGTAGAGATTCAGTCACGATTTTGGAAGTTATCCTACCTCCTTGTAACCGTTGGTGTTTGGCTCATCGACCCAGTGCTATCGCTCACTTCCCAGCCTGGGCTTTACCATAGAGCAAAAGGCTTTTCCTGAAGTCCTGAGTATTTCAGCCCAGCAAGTGTGTGCTGAGGCCACCGACTGTCTCAGCGATGCCATTTTGCTGCAGTGTCCACCTTAGGATGAAGTGAGAGAGGAGCAACTTGCTGCTTGGCTGCAGAAAGACAGTGGCTGTAGGATGATGACTTGTTTTGACCCTGCTATCATTTTCCTAAGTCCCAGTTAGGTGTGGGCTGTTCGCAGAAACACAGAAGAAGGTGGCATAATACGGCAACCACATTCCATGGGGGAAAAGAGTGCATTTGCAGTTGCCATCATGTAATATGACGTGGGATCACGTTCCAGGCAGCTCCGCATTGATGGCGGGGGTCTTGGTTATTAAAAGGGATGCTTCAAGGTTTGGTAATGTGAAGCTGATCTGTTTTGCTGAGGCTTTCTGCAAAGAAAGGATTTCATCCTTACTGCATTGTTGGGGACTCTCCCCTTTCCTAATTTCCCAGCTCTGTCCAAATACTCGCTGCATCTCCCATCAAATCCCATGTAATGCAGAGACTTGTAGGGTCACTCTCCCTGGGCACTGAAGGGCTCAAAAATGTTTCTACCGCCTATCTTATGGCAACCAAAATATCTTGCATGGTGCAAAGAAATGCTACATGCATTCCATAGTGCAAAATGCTTTAAAAACAACAACAAAACCAAAAAAAAGTACAAGAAATTCAACAATAATACATGTAACACAGGTGCCAGAGTTGAAAGACACAGTGAGAAAACTGTAGAGAGATATTGCTGGCCTTTTTAAGGACAAGAAGGAACTTTTGAAATACATAAGGAACAAAACGTATCCTGTAAATACTGGCAGTCGCAACTCCATGGAAAGGGCAGAAATGTTCAATACATATTTCTGTCCTTGGGAAAAACCCATGCGATGGAGCAATAATATGCCGAGAATGACATTCTTTCCAATTTAAGAGCGATAAAGAAGCACGATATACACCAGCTTCTTTAGCTAGACTGTCTAAATCAAGAAGTCAGGATAATTGCACCCAACAGTTACTACAGACTTGGCCAAGACGTACTCTGAATATCAATGTTGCTTTCCTACATATCAGGACACCAGAAGAAAAACCACAGTTGTGGCAATATTTTATGTAGATAAACAGAAAGATCCGAGTGACTGCTGGCCTCTCTGCTTTCTGGGCAAAAAAAGCAGAATAGCTGATGCAGAGCTTGGTTAATCAGGGCTCAGAGGACACTAATATAATTTGATGGGAACATTACCCCTGTAGAGCATTTCAGTTCTGATGTCCAAAACCCAAGGGTTATGGTGACAAATTAGAAAGGTTTAGGGAAGTATCGCTAAAGACAATTACGAGTTGGAAAACAGGTTCATAGTAAATGCTGCAGAGAGCTCAGTCATACCAAACACTGAGTAAAGGGATGAATTAATCACCGTGCCAACACCCTTGGACAAACACAGCTACAACAATACTACTACTGCACTTATGACATTGTACTTTGCAGTCTGTCAGACCAAGATAGAAGAAATCCAGTGGGCAGGAACTGGAACAGAAGTAATATAAATTAAGTGTAACATGCATACTTTAAAGAAAATAATTTAGCCGTGGCTGAAAATTTACCAGACTGAAGAATGGAAAATCCATCCCCCTCAATTCCTGCTTTCCAGACAGTATATACTGTAGCTCATATAATACTAATTATGAGGAGCCCTCTGCTATTCTGGAGACAAAGTAGATAATCAGAGTTTTTACTTTATGGTTTTACAACCTCTAAAGTATGGAGTTTAGCCTAAATTTTACAAGCTTGCTTTTTCTTTATCCCACTACCAAATGAACAGAAAAGGCATAGAAATCCCATGGCTGGGCTTCAAAACCTTGTACAATGCCGCACGTATGGATCTCTGTTACAAAATGGTGATGGGAGGGACAAGAAAGCTATCCAGTTAAAAATAAACAGATGCAACAGCACAAAGAAAAAAAAAATCAACATTATTGCAAATCTAAACAGGCTCAGGGTCCCCTTGCTGCAGAAAGACGGCTTAAGTCTCCGCTCCTTTTCTGCCCGGCTGCCGCTGGGGCCGCGTTACAGACAAACGAGCGTTGCCCCCGCGACACCACCTAATTGGCACCCAGCCTTCCAGGGAGTGGGAGATAGTCAGGCTAAAAATAGGCTGTCCTCTGTTTTGGCTCTCCCCTCCCTCCCGCAAAAAACGCAGGGCTGGCGGTCCAGGGAAAAACATCCAAACCAGCAGCGGCGAAGGGAGCCGAGAGGTATTTTTGGAGACAGAGGAGCGGGATGGGGGGCAAACCGGGGTGACGCCGAGGATCGCGCGAGGGGTCCCCGCCTGACCTCCTGCCTCTGGGACAGATTGATTGCCACCACCTTTAGCACAGGAGTTGCAACCCGAGTCCTCCCTCGGAGGTGCGGGAACAGAGCGGAGCCACACGGCCTGTCCCTGCCTTCTGGGATGCTGTCCCCAGCCGACCCACTGCCAAAGCAAAGCAGCTGAGCTTGGCGCTCGTGGCACCTCCCGTGGCAGCTCCTCCTTTGTTCCCTGCTTGGTAACTCTCTCCAGCCATCTCAGTATCCTGCGGAGACCTTTGCTTCAACAGTCCGTGCAATTTCTGGTTCAAGGAACCAGCATTTACAGGCAGCAAACCCTCACAGGACAGTTTTTAATAGGAATTTCATTGGCATTGAAGATCCTTGCAGGACTTCGACGAACACTTGAACTTTAGTCTGACATTTAAGTGCCTAAAACTCCGTATGAAGCCCAAATTAAGAGATCTTACACTCGCCTATTGATGCTTTCTCTCATATGCAGCTCTACAAAGCTGCCAGACACCAGTAACATTTCAGGAAGTATTGGTTATGCTTTTAACCGGATACAACAAGTCAAAATCAATTAGAGATTGATCTCAGATCTGTTTTTTTTTTTTTAAAAAAAATATTTTTAGTGTGCAGTTTGGTAACCAAAGTGAAAAACTGCAATTGATGAAGCTAACTCGCTTTGTGGCAAGACTATTGCCTGCATTGTAAGACATTTATGCTGTTTCCCAAGCTCGTAAAGGCAACTGTGTAAATAATGTCACTTATTGAATTCTGCAGAGTGTTCTAACAGCAAGACTGATGGGTAGCCTAATATGCTGCGTAGTTGCTATAAGCAGTAATCTCCAATGCTAATCACAACTTTCACATTCGTTAACATTATAGGAGCCTCCAGAAGGAAATCACGTACCAAAGGCCCATTCAAACATAAGCAGAGCTAGCTATGACTATCAGATTAGCTTTCAAACTAGCATTGGGAAGGACATCCAACACGTTTTACATCCCACAGACTTAAACATGCGAGGTGCTGCTTTCTGAGTCCTGCTTTGGGCCATGTTGTCCTTGCAAAACAGCTGTGCAAGTTCAGCTGCCACGATTTAAAATGAGCATGAAGTGATGGTGCTCTGCGTTCAGAATGAGATCCTGGCCCATTGAAGTGAGAGGAGAAAACGCCTCGCAAGAGCATTCCTCCACATGTTGCTGTGCAGCTTGTTTCACACCTGAGCAGGACTTTGGGTTAACATTGGGGAGGGACACTTCAACAGACTTACAAAAGTTAAAGCAATGTTACCCTCAGCCACTCAAAGGGATCACCTCATAAAACAAACACATTCCCCTCCATGGAAAATAAACCCATGGGGTTGGTGGCCGTATGGTCATGCAGTGCTGGTCAGCAGTACTCCCTGCTTTGCAAAGCTGCTCTTGGCCCAGGGTTGAGAAGCTGAAAATGAAGGCGCCCAAGGGGAGTGCACGGGATGAGGAATCTCTCTGAAAGGGCTCTTCCATGCACAAGGCAATACCCTCTGCGTTTTGGGGCACAAGGGCTGCTGGAGCTGATGGACCCTCCAAAGTACATTTTAAAACATTTTCCTCCTGATCCTAGTAGACAAGCAGCCCTCCAAAGTAACCCGTCTAGCAGAAAAAAGCTTCTTAGCTAAGCCACCCACTTCAAATGAAATCAAGAGCAATAACTCATCAACATACTCCTTTTTCAGTACTCGGTGTGGACATGCCTGTGTTTTGCCCGACTCCTTGTGACGTTTTAAACTCCACAGTAATAATGCATGCAGTTTTCTCCTGCTCCTCTCGTCCTAGAGGTGGCCTGGCCAGCAAGGACACTGCAGAGAACTGGGCACAGCTCATTACATGCATCTGCACCAGATCTGCCTGTGACAGCCTCATGATGGTTCCCAGCCTCGTGCCATTGTGATTTATCCTTTGAGATCAGAAGACCCTGTTTCTGTTCATCAAGAAAAAAAAGCAGCCAGCATGCATACTGCTCCCATGGCAAGATGCTTAAGAAAGTTGTCTCTATAGCAATAGCTCAGAAAGCGCACCTGGCCATAAACACCTTATGCAATATATCGAGGGGAAAAAAACCCACAACAACATTTTGATCTGCAATAGACTGCAGAGAGTGGGTTGGATTTATCAGTGAAGGCAAAAGCTGTGGCAGAGCAGGGCAAGGAGGAGGGGCCCAAAGGTGGCTCTGAGCCACCTCCATGCTCCTTTGATCCCAGGGCCATGCTGGCCGCAGGCCAGTCCCTGCTGCAGGCTGCGTTAATCTGTGCTGGCCGTGGGTGCCTCTCAGGAGGCTTGGTGGCAGCTGGGGATTTACTGGGGTCAGGGACACCCTCCATTTTCCTTTCCTCATACCGCCTGCAGCAGTGGTCAGGGTAAGGGTTGGAGGAGAAATAGCCATAGTCTCATTGCAAGGGTGCACAAAAGTAGGGGGTATCCTCAGTGTACCCCGTGCTGCCTCTCATCCCAGCTTGCACCAGCCTCTTGCAATAGGAGGGCACACATGTCCCACCTGACACTGCAGATACGTCAGTTCGTGGCAAAATGGGGAGTATGCAACCTGTGGAGTTGGAAATTGCATTTTAGGTATCCCTGCTTCATTCGTGATTTTTCTTTTTAATATATGTATATGCATTTATAAATAAAATATATGGGGTTTTAATATATATGCATATATGGGGCTATTAATGCGTATCTGCTGCACATAAGCAAGCAGCAGTGCTGATACAGTCAAGCATCTCCCATGCACACAGGGGGACTCAGCTCTAACAGTGCACGAGGCAGGATTGGAGCAGGAGGATCATGGTCGTCCACGGTCCTCTTGTCTGCTGACAAGACCACAGGCTCTCTCACAGGCTGGGGGCACCTTTGGTCCCTGAATCCTGACACCCACTCCTTGGCACATGCAGCCCTATCACAGCCTTTTGAAGTCAATGACGATCTTTGGTGGGTCTGGATCAGATAGTAGATTCATGTGACAGAGCCTTTTCAGGTGTCATTTCAGCTGAGGGTGAAATCCCAGGGCTTTGTTTCCAAGTTCCTTTTAAAAATACACAATTATAGCCTACATCTGATATTACCTGATCTCATGAACCTGGCTGATCGAGATTAAGGAGTTACTGGCCTGGCCATGGGATGCTAAATATAAAATACAATGCAATATGGTATAACACTATAAAAATTCTCCAAACAACACACACTACCTAAGTTATTTGCTTCCCTATGGAATTGCTGTGTAGTATGTGGCTGAGTCACCCTACAACCACTTTCTTATGTATGACACTCCTTTGAGTCTCTCTACTGTCTATCCAGGAACATCCTTTGACAGCACTTGCAAAACCCAACTATCTTTCAATCCTGAAACTCTCAATCAAATTGTCCAGCGAGTTCAAAAGCTACAGGGTAGGGCAGATGCATAATGAGAGCAATGGTAAAGCAACTGGGAAACCGAGCAACAAAAGACAATTTTCTATGGCTTGTGCAATGAATGACTAAATACACAGAAAATCAGAATTTCCTGTGCAACAAAGTAATTATGCTATTTTCTTCTTATATTTAACCAATCCAAGCACTAAAGGGATACAAAAGACATTACATCTGGCATAACAGTCAATCAAACGACACCCAAAAGACAGCTTTAGAAAAATCCAGGGAGGGAACGCTGTTTCATAGAGTAACGCCAGAATCCAAGGAAGTCAAAAGGAGCTTTGCCTTTGGCTTCACCGGGCTCTGGATCAGACCTTTAAAATAGTTCTGGAAACGTTCCAGAAGACTTATTTCAGCTACATTTAAGCTCTGTGCTTCACAGCTATTCAGTAATTTTCGCTGTTAGTGTTAAACTGTCCAGGGGACTTTTATGCTCGTAAACAAATCCTCCATCTCCCTTATGTTGCTTTTACGTTGACGCTGCATCACTGACTTCAATAAACAGTCTCCTGATTCATGCTGTTACGAGACAGCGAGCAGAATTAGGCACCAGAGATGTGTCTAAAAGCCTTGGTTTCAGGTTCTGAACATCACTTTAGCTAATTAATAAAAGAAAACCACAGCCCAGAATATTTCAGTGTTTTCAGACCATAACCTCATATTCAGCCACTTGCTCTGCTCCCAGGAGTCTGGAATCACCAGGGGTTTTTGTTTGGTTTGAGGGTTTTTTTAATTATTTTTATTATTATTTTTTATTATTATTTTTGCCATTCTCCACTTTTTTTTAAAAAAAAAGGCAAAGTCTGACCCAGAGCAGTGTTTCTAGGCTCTGCCGGGTCCCGACTATCGAGCTCACAACACACAGAGCAAGACAACTCAGCCCAGCATCGCTCAGTTTTCACAAAGTGGGGGAAACCTAGAGGAAGATTTTTAGAAGATTTTGAGAACGTTTTTTCACAGATCTTGAGGAGCAGCACTGCATTTCAGCAGTTCTCCAAGGCCATCCTAGGTAGCCAGGAGGACATCGGTACACTTTACAGATGTTTGTTCAGACACTTGTGTGGTCATGCCAGAACTTTTGGGGGTTGTCAAGTTTAGCCAACTTCATAGAAAAGCAAACTCAATGTTACTCAAGCAAAACTTCCACTAAGGGCAAAGGAACTCAAGAACTCAGAGACTTTCGTAGAGAAGTTTCTACCCCAATTTCATCCTTCTGCAAGGAATTCAGAGACTGGATTCAAAACTACCTAAACCCTGCGGGAACGGGAGCACGATGCACCTACGGTAAATTGATTATAGACTAAAGTGCTAAAGTACTTCTTTAGCTAAAATACTACTACAGAAGTATCAAGAAAGAATGGGACAAGGAGGAAAATCACAAGAGAATATTTATGCTGCCTTTTTCTTCTCATATTCATATGATGATTCTTTTTCTTTTAGCTATGACGTGTGTTTTCATAACAACTATTTACTTTTCTCTCTTTATCTAACAGCTGTCTGCTGAGAAAGATGGAAAAATAAACTAAACATGTTAAAAAGAAGATAAACTATTCATATGCAATGTATAATTGCATGCTATATTTAAATCCTCGTACATTATCTTTCAAATTATATTTAGTTTCAACAGGAGGGGGAAAAAAAAATCCCCCTTACTTTCTAAAATTAGCAAGAGAATTTGTACATTGTTTTCAAATACAACCGCTCTCCCTCAGAAACTTTTGCCAGGGAATAATTAATGGTTGGAGACAGGGAACCTGGCTATATCAGATGTATTTTGACATTGGCCCACTAACGGTCACCTAGAGAAAAAAAAAAAAACAAACAGGGAAGTCCTCAGGGAAAAGGACTGTGTAAATCTGGATTAGCCCCACCGAAGTCAAACAAATCAATCTGGATTTACACCGGTGGACCCGTGAGGAGGATTCATCCCTCTTCTTGATGGACACAGGGGAAGCAAAATGCTACAAGGACTTCAGCGAACGTGGAGAACTTTGCCACCCGCTGCAACTCTGAGGGGGTTATTTTCTGAGAGACAGACAGCACATGCTGGCAGCAGCCCCTGCACTCACATGAACGAGAATTACATGCACACATCGAGGGAAATTAGACCTCTCGACGTGAAATGCTGTCGAAAAGAAAAAAAAAAAAGAAAAAGGAAAATTAATATTAAATAAAAAAAAATAAAAAAAAATCTTAAGATACTTGCAGTGCTTTCCAGACCCTCTTGCTGCAGACACGGGAGCTGCTCATAGCTCGATGTCAGAAGCTGGAAATGGGGCTGGGGAGGCAGCAGAGACGATGCCCTCGGCCCCAGGGAGGGAGAGAGGGCGGCTGCGTCGTGCCGTTGGGCTGGCTGTACTAATATGGGGAGCAGCAGTGGCCAGGAATCCTCATCCGGAAGGAAAGGACAACCCTTGTAACACGAAGCGGGGAATGGACACGCAACCGTGGAGGTGCTTTGGAGGGTTTAGGACTTCCCCAGGCCAAGAGGAGGGGCACCTCTGGCAGCATCCGAGGTGGCAGGGAGAGGAAGAGGTTTTGGTGCAGGGGGGTCCCTTCGCCACAGCACCCAGCTCTATTAAACGTGGCATAATTACCCTGTTATAATCAGGCAGGTATTTTAAAGAGGCTTTAGTGCGATTTTATAATTGTGCATTATGTAAGAGCTACTAACGTGTCAGGCTGCAGACAACACGAAAGTCTGGGCTTAAAACCTCTCATTATTTTGCCCTTCCCTGCCAAACCCAACCCTGTCCTCAGGCTTCGGCTGCATCTCCAGCGAGGCAGAGATTCCTCCCATCATGAAAAGCCTCCCCCTAACATTTCTCTCCATAGTCCCCCAACCACTTTTGTGGCTGTATCATGGGGAAAAACAAAAACTTCGTCAAAGAGTTGCTCATCTTTACGAGCTTTACATGACAGTGAGGTGTTGGAATTTTCTGTTTATTCAATCATCACTTTTTTTAAAGTTCATGGGTTTTTTTACGGATTTCCCAGGGGCAGTGTCTGCCCTCGTACAGCCCGGCAGCAGAGATGCTCCTCAGAGGACTGAAATGGGCTGGCAGCATAGCATAAAATCTGAGCTGGCTTCTACAGAGGTGAACGTTTGCTTGTTAAAAATCATTAGAAATCATTCCTCTGTGCTGTCCTGTTTTGGCTACCCAGGACCAAGCAGGGACCTGGTTCTGTGAACCCGGAGCCGTGATGCACGTAAAGCTCATTGGACTCAGCACACTGCAAGTGTGTTCAGCCACTGAAGAACTAACTAAAAAAAAAATTTAAAAAATCGACCATTTCTTTGTATAAAGTGACCATTTCACTGGGATAAGAAAAAGCATCTTCAAAAAATCACTTTATGAATAATACAGTTTTTGAGAACTGATTTTTTTGACCTAAAAAGCTAATATGTAATCTATCTTCAGTCTCGAAAGAATTTGTCCATGGGTGAGTTTTTCCTGTAACTTATTACATGGATTTTTCAATTTTCTTAAAAGTCTTTAGATACACCGAAAGAAGTCTCACAACTCATCCTTCCCAAGACATTTCCAAAATTCCCAAACCTGGCTTATTGGTCAAAACGAGCTCGCGAATGACATGAATATTGAGAAAGACTGCTTGCTTCTAACACAGACACCTTACACATGTCCACAGTCTGTGCTCAGTCACCTGACTTTTGTACACTTAAACACGAATCTGACATCAGTACAACATTTTAAATATCCCATGCTAATAATAGATTTGAATTAACGTTAATAAAGCACAACTTGCGGATATCTTTCACCTGATCACTTGGATACTGAGCAGTTTTAGTATCTTAGGAACAGAGCGAGCTTTAAAACGAATCTATAACCTGCTGGTAGGGCTCTCAGCATTGCAGCATAAACCCTTTTTGGCAGAAGTTTAGTGAACCAGGAAAGTTCAATTCAAACTAAAAGATGAAATAAATAACCTGGTGAAGAATTGACTTATTTTTTTCCAAGACAGAGAAGAAAATCTCCTCTTTTTCAAATTACATTAGAAAAAAAACCAAAAGGAAAACTCAGAGCTCAACAGAATTTTTGATTTTTCTGCATGTTTTGGTACATTATTATTTGATGTGCAATATCTCTACATTTAAAAAGCTCTTGCAATATTGCGATAGAAATAAAAACCAAGCCATTCTTGTCATGCAGAACTGTGATTAAAAAAAGAGCTTTGTTCATTACAAAGACCAGGGAAGCATGCTTTTGCCACAAACAATAAAGGATCTTTTGACACCAGTGAAAATTTTGCACACAAAATTCACAAGGTGACCTCCTTGCAGAAGGCCAGCTGCACCTCCTCAAAGGTGGGTGTGTCACAAGAGAGGGAATTTTTGTGGTTCATTTGCCATCCTTCCTGGGAATATGCCTCTGTAAACTGGGGCTGAGAAGAAACCTAAAAAAGGAGGGGGTACAGACGACGATCACGACAGCCAATACTAAATGCATTTAACAAAACCAGTGTGTTCAATCTGTCGCCAGCCTGCTTAGGGACCAGGATGGGGGATAACTTGGATAAACGCCTCATCGTGCTTCTCCCAAGCTGAAATCGGGGTTCTCCCTCACTGCGGCTGAGCAGCCGAGAGCTGGTCCAGTAACAACATCCCGGGATTAGTGAGAAATAAATAAGGAAATGTTTTTAACCTAAGGAAAAGAAGTTACATTCGTAAGAGGGTCCATATCACCTGCAGCTAAACTTAAAAGAAGTCACTATCTACACGGTGGAGCAAAAGGATCCCCCACAACAAACTTTCTGAACTACCTGGATCTCGTCAGTGACACAAAAACCACAAGAAGGAGAGATGGGTTAGGGACATTCCAGTTCTGGAAAAGTTTTCTTTTCCTCATTATTAGTAACTCTAATTACTTTGAAAGAAGAGCAATGAGATAAATCCTGCAGAGCCAGAAATGTGACCTGATTTCTTTCCTGATTTAGAAACTGTCACTTTGCAAGAGAAACCCAAAGAGACAAAGCCAGGTCAAAGTGGGCTCATCAGTTTGGTTCACAGAGTAAATAATAAACCAAGATCAATAGAAATATAACCAGGGGTTTCTTTTGGTACACGTTCATAAGAATGATGCTACTTAAAAGACAAACAAACACGTTTATCTGAACTGGTTTTAGTCATACATGACACTGTAGAAGAGATATTCACTGTAAGCAAACAGGAATATACCCAGCTGCCTTTATCTCTTTTCCTCCAGGTTAGACACTAAAAGTGAGAAGCAATGACAGAATTTCAAATATAAATTGCTTCATACTATTATTAAGCCCTACCTCAAGACAGCATGTAAACACAAAGCAGAAAAGTCAAGCATATACTTAAGAGGGATGCTGCTTCTGTGATACCTGAGTTTTTATTCAACAGAACTCCAAAATTCCTTGTTGTCACCTTTTAACTACCAGAGCTATAATTTTCCAAAGTAATTCTTGAGGACAATTGGAGACAACTTACAAGGTAGTAATTTTCAGGAAGAACTGAGCACCCACCCTCTGAAAACAACAGGTCTCTTCTATGGTTTTCAAATTGAGCTTCCAAAAACTAAGGCATCTAAGGTGATGACAGATAATAATCTGTCCCTTTGGAAAAACATGACCAGGATTTCTGAATGACCGCCAACATGCTTTAATATGCAACTCAAAATGTTCTTTACTCACATACATACACAGAGCATTCCTTTAAGATACTAACCTAAAATGCTAATGAGAGAAAATAGGGAGGAGATACAGTGTAGAGAAGCGAGAAAAGAGAGGAGATGCAAGAGAGATTAAAGAGGCATGACAGAGAAAAGAGAGAAAGAGAGGGAAGAGAGGGAAAGTGAAATGAGAGACGAGAGAAAAAAAGAGAGAAAAAGAGAGTGCAAGAGATGATTAGAGAGGAAGAGAGAGAAGAGAGGAAAGAGATAAATGAGAAAATCCACTATCCCTGTCTAATTTCATAAATAGGATCTCTTAAAGAAATTAAAACTAGCTATATTTCATAAAATTCCCAAGCCTGTCAGGATATCATTTCCTATGAGTACGTTTTTAAGTTTAATTTTGACAACACATTTAAATCAAGAACACAGCAACTACTCAACATTTTTCTGTAGCCTGCAAAAGTCCTGGGAGGTGTTAGCTGATGCCACAGGTGTTAGTCCATCATAACAGGAACTGAAGGCATTTTCTGGTTCAAGTCAGGAATATAATGCTTCAACTCTGTGGCAGTTTTAATATCTGTAACCCATAAGCTGTCACTCAGAGTCAAGAAGCCTCATGGTCTACATACACCCTTCATGGTCAAGGTATTTAGGCTACATATCCAGTGATGCAACTGAATACCTCTGGGAGCTCTGACGAATGACTGAGGGCATGAAACAGTATCAGTTCTCTACCATACTGTACTGAGTTCTCGCCTGCTTTAAATCTGCAACACTTCTCACAGCATAAACTACTTCTCCACGCAAACATGGGCATTAGAATCTGACCTTTTTATGTTTGTAAAACCTTTTGAGAGTCTCAGACAGAAGTTCAAAGCTGTACTATGAATGGATTCAGAATGAGTGTCAAGAACTCTGAAAAAAACGCATTACATCGAACTCCAATCACGTACAAATTAAGTAACATATTCATCTATGATTATTCCTGGCAATACCGTGGTCTACTTCATACCAAAGGTTACATAAACTCCACTACTTAAGGCTGAGACCTTTTAGCACATTAATCTAAAAATATCACAACTTACAGCACAGACTTCCATTGCTTAAATGGTGAGACACTTGCCCCCCCCAAGACACGTTTTTTTTTTTCTTAAGGATCCTCTATTTCTGAAGCCTTCTGCCAATTGTGTTTGCCATTTGAAAAGGTTACACCAGAAAAAAAAGAACCAAGAAATACCAAAAATCAGTGAACCTAACTCTAATCCCATCTGCATCATTCCCATCCCATCCCAACACCGGGCTCCCCTCAGTTTTTTTGGAACCAGACGTTTCATCGGAGGCAAAGCACTCAAACCAACAGCAGAGATGCTCTTAGAACCACCACTTTCTTGATCCGTTAGAGTGAGGGGGTTTCACTCCTCACTGCCTCACAGCTTTGACCTTTCCAATTCTCTGCCACCAAAAGCTTATGGGATCTGCCCGATCCATCTGTGGCTCCACCTGGCCTGCTTTCCCACGCCAAAAGGACGGATCAAACATACGTGTCTGAAAACACATCCCTGTTTTTCTCTTTGTACCACCCGGGGGGAGAATCCCCCCTCACTAGTTTCAGACGAGAAGAAGCCTCCAAGACCCCTTCTGCAAAGCCCCGAAATCCTGGGAAATCGCAGCAAAATGAACTTCAGCACCTTGGACAGGACACACGGCGGAAAAATCGCCGAAATCGGCTCATCGGCCCTGAAAATGCTGCGCCTGGACATGACCCTCTAGGACACATCTGCGGGCCTGTTTATTTTTAGTATTGACAAATCCTCTTTGAATCGCTGCGTTTATTCCACCATCCGCCCTGTATTTTGGGAAGAGCTGCTCACCAACCCGGCAGGGTGGGAGAAATCGGGGCCACCGGGCTCCAGATTCAACGCCCATCTACGGGATCAGCAGCTGCCCCAGTTGCAACTGGAAAGGCTTGGCTCAAGCACTCACAAAGCTCAACTTATTGTTTCCAGGCAAAATGAGACCTGTTGCCACAGGTTTGCGTGGTTCGTGCGTTTCTCCACTTTCTAGAAGCTCATCTCCATCTCATTACCCAAACCTCCAGGAAAAATAAAATAAAGAGGTCCAATTTATTCCCACTGCAGCCACACTTTGGTTGCATAAGTTTTGCTTTAATTTATCTTTCGTTCTCTCTTACAGTGCTCCCAGTATGTCACTGTTCCCCCCGGGGCTGCCTCGATAAAATCATGATCACCTTGCCGGAGTGCAGCACAGCTCTCCCCGGTTTCCTTTTGTTTGCATAAGCCAAGTCAAGTTTTTAATTTATTCTGTTAAAAACTCCAAATATTTTAAGCAGAGGTATTCTACAAACAGCTTTGAGGTGAGTGGTGCTGTTAAGATAAATACTTAAAATATGTCAGTTCTTAAAACACATAATACCCGTAATACTCTCACGATACAGGAGACTGATACCTTTTCCCTGCCACAGCAGAAATGCCCATTCTAGTTCATTTCTTCCCTTCAAAACGTGCCACCGAATTTCCACTCCAACACATCTGACGCCACATGACATTAACTGAACAATTTGCAGAGTATTTTCTGCGTCGTTATTGCTTTCCCCGGCACTTCTGGACACAGAAGTGAGGCGGAAACTAGACCAGTTCCCCGGCAGAGCTACCCTTCAGCAGGAAGGAAAAAAAAAAAAGGAAAAAAAAAAAAAAAAAAGAAGATACATATACCTATGTCCTCCCCTTTTACACCCTGGCACAAGCTTTGCCGAACCAACTTCTCTCCGCCAGCCCCGGCAGCCTCTCCGCCACCCTGCCCGGACGGGACGGCCGCGGTACCGGTGCCCCCGCTCCTCCCGCCTCGAGGGGAAAGTTTGGGGAAGGAAAAAAACCCCGGCACGACCAATTCCTCCTCCACGACACGCTCGGAACCTGATGTCCTTCTTCGGTTTCATTTATTATCCTTCCTATTTATTATTTTATTAAGAAGCAAACAAAAAAGAGGAACTTACATCGGTTTATTTAATTTTTCCTGCTAAACCAAGAGTCCCAGAGCCACTTCATTGTATCCACAGAGTTTTTTTTAGTCCCCGGAGCGGTACCGTCCCGCGGGAAGGGCCCGGTCGCTGGGCGCGGAGCCGCGCTGCCCGCCCGCCGCGGAGGGCGCATGGCTCGGAGCCGCCGCGCCGGGTCTGCCGCTGCCGCCGCCGGAGCCCAGCCCCGGCCCGGCGGCGGGGGCGGGCGGGGGGCGGGAGGGACGGACCGACGGACGGAGGGAAGGAGAGAAGGAGGGAGGGACCGCCCGCCCCGCCCCGTCGGGCCGGGTCCGCAGCGCCTCCTGCCGCCGGTGAGGGGAGAGAAGGGGGAAGAAGGAGGAGGAGGAGGGAGGGATGGGAGGGGGGAGAGGAAGGGCGGGGAAGAACGGGGAGGAGGAAGGATGGGGAGGGGGAAAGGGAGGGTGAGGAGGAAGGAGGGAGGGATGGGGAGGATTAGAGAAGGAGAAAGGGTGGGGATGGAGGAAGGGAGTCTGGGGAAGAAGGATAGGCGAGGGTGAGGAAGGAGGAAAGGTGGGAAGGGAAGAAGGGTGGGGAGGAAAGAAGGAGAGGTCGGGAGGAGTAGAGATTAGAGAGGGAGAAAGGGTGGGGTTGGAGAAAAGCAGGCTGCGGAAGAAGGCTAGGCAGGGGTGAGGAAGGAGGAAAGGTGGGAAACAAGAGGGATGAGGAGGAAGGAGGGATGGGGAAAGATGGGGAGAGAGGGGGAATGGGCAAAGATGGGGAGGGAAGGGGAATGGGCAAAGATGGGGAGGGAAGGGGAATGGGCAAAGATGGGGAGAGAGGGGAAATGGGGGAAAGATGGGGAGGAAGGATCCGAGTGAAGAGGAAGGTGGGATGGAGAAGAAGGATAGGCATGGGTAAGGTAGGAGGAAAGGTGGGAAAGGAAGAAGGGTGAGGGGGAAGGACAGGATGGGGCTGGGGAGGAAGGCAAGAGGAGGAGGAAGGATAGACAGGGGTGAGAAGGAGGAAAGGTGGGAAAGAGGGGTGGGGAGGCCTGTGAAGAAGGGAAGGATAAAGAAGGAGGAAGAAAAAAGGATGGGGAAGAAGGCAAGATGAGAAAGTATGATAGGCAGGGGTGAGGAAGGAGGAAAGGTGGGAAAGGAAGAAGGATAGTGAGGAAGGAGGGATATGGGGAAGAAGGGAGGAGTAGGGAAGGGGGAAGAAAGGGAATAGGAGTGGGAAGAAAGGAGGGATGGGGAAGTTAAGGAGGAAAGAAGGGATAGGGTAATGTGGGAAAGATGGGGAAGATGGATAGGCAAGGGTGAAGTGTGGGGAAGGAGAAACAAGAAAGGAAGTGGGATGGGGAGGAAGGAAGGAAGGAAGGACTGAGAGGGCTGGGAAAAGGGAGGGATAGGGAAGAGAAGGATGGAAAAGGTGGCAAGAGAGGGGAATGAGGGAGGGCTAGAGAGAAAGGTGGGATGAAGAAGACTGGGAAGAAAGGTGGGAGTGGGAAAGAAGGGAGAAATGGAGCTGCAGTGGAAGCTGAGGGTTACCATGGAGGGCTTGGAGAGAGAGTGTGGCCATGGACAAGAGGGCACAGGGGAGAAGAGAGATGCTCAGGAGCAGGACACAGCAAGGGTGCCCAGCACACAGGGGAACGGGGCAGGTGTGAGCAGTGCTGAAGCTGGACTCTGTTGATCGCACAGTGAGTGTGACAACCCCAGAGTAGAAACAGCAGCTTTTACCAAAAATAAGCTGCCTAACAAAGATAGGGAAGGTCATAGATTGATGCTTATAGGTGTAGAGAGTGGTGGCAACTTTACTGGCAGTATTGAAGTATTCAGGGTGGCAGAAGTAGAAGAAACTTCTGGACAACTGCAAAAAGTCCTCAAAATACTGAGCAAGGTAAAACAAGGTATACAGGGGAGACTGGCATTGCTTCACTGGCTCAGTGATGGGCTGTGAAGTGGCTGTTTCCCCTCCAGAAAGAGTTTGGAGCTGTAATAAACACTCCTCTGAGAGCAGCTCAGGGTTTGATATAGACCAAAGAAAGCAAATGCTGGAAAAGTAGTGGATCACGTAGGGAAAAACTGAGGGGGCTACAAAAGAGCCCAAAAAACACAGTGATGATCTTAGGGAGGTGGATGGAAAACAGGTCTCCATTCAAGAACAAGTTCGTGCTCAAGGAAATTATCCAGTGAGTGACTGAAAATATACAAGGACTCAACGCAGGAGAAGCAGTGAATGAAGCTTGTGTCATAGAGAGCTGGATGAGCAAGAGAAGGAAAGAGGGAGCTGAGAAGAGGGGGTAGAGGTCAGAGACTGTAAAACAAAAACTATACATGAAGGAAGATGGAGGGAAATGAAGATGAGGAAAGGCAGAGGAGGATGGACATGAAGTACTCATTGAGAAAAAAGCCTGCAAAAGCCTAGAGCAAGGCAGAGGTGCAGAACAATGTGCAAAGTGGGAGATAAAGGAAGACAAATTAAATCCCTCAGGATCCTCTCACGAAGACCCAAGCAAGACAGATGGGCACATCTTCAACACCAGAAAGGGAAATGCAAGTCCTCAGCAGCTTCTCCTCTGTTTTTGAGTCCCTACTATTGTGCCAGCACATCTCTGCTGGACATCTCTTCTTTATATGAGGAACAGCTTTTTCTTTCCCCTTCCCACCAGCAGAGTTTGACAGATTTCCAACATCATTTTAAAATCATCCAGGAAAAGGAATTCACACCAGAGCAAAAATGCTGTGCAGCAGCACAGCCCCAAGGGAAATCCACCACGCTGGGATGGCCACAGTACGGTCCCACCACACAGATGCTCTCAGGACCCAGAAACACCCCTAGATCTGAGGCAGCACGTCCAGCATCACTGTGGGGGAGGAGCTCAGTCCTACCATGGAGCCATCACTTCTGAAAACTGTACTTCTTCCCCTCAAATCACCCAAACAGCTGAAAAATAGTATCGCAAGGGAGCTGGGCTTGTGCAGAGAGGACAGGTGAACCTATTGCTCCTTCTTATGGAGGAGGAGTTAATAGACTGCCTCAGCTGTGCCACAGTGCTCTCTGTGTTCATGACTGATGAAGACTGTTGGGACTGATCTATATGCATACACATTTGAGGGAATTTTGGGGTTGATATATCCTCAACTGTGCTTTCACAGACCAGAGTTTGCCTCTGCAGGTTGATGATACACAGACATTGTTGAAGCTTTAACTTAAATTCAGGAATTTCTTGTGGAAGGGGACTTGGCAGCTAAAAATAAAGATTTTAGTCTCTTCTATACAATTTTTTTCTCCACTCACAATCCATGAATGAAAGTCCTCATCTCTCTCCTCCTTCCTTCCTTCGTAATCTCAGTAGGAACAGTCTCAAGTTTGGTCACAGAACTGAAGAAGAGGCAGCAGGGTCTCAGTGGCACAGATTTAGTCTCACACTCTAGGGAAAGGAGGGGAGACCCAGGAGTTTTCAGTTAATGTTCCATCCGCCGTCCCATCACCAGTCTCTCTTTTGCAGTCTGTAGTACATAAAGCTGCTCTAAACTTTCTGCTCTACCACTTGCTTATGGAGAGAGGAAACACTGTTAAAGCCTGATGAAGCACCAGGAAGACCCGTCTCTGTTTCATCTGTCTTTAGAAATTGAGACATTATTCCTAATACTACCAAACGCTTGTTCCAGTTGAAATCAACTCAGTCTGAACCCAGTTTATGGAAAACACAGAGCTATATTTACAGAGGAAATAAATAAATGAATAAAAGGTAGGAAGAAGTACAGGAGGGGAAGATACCAGCCAAATTTACGCCATGTCAGGAGCAGAACTGAGAGACTCTCCTGTTTCTTATCCCCTACTTTAACTCACTGCCCAGGAAACCATCCCTTCCCCCACTTTTCAGTTCAAGTATGTACACATTATCTGGGTGCTTATTTCTAAATCACCACCCTCTGAGCATCACTTCAGAAGACGGAGAAATGTCACCCAGGAGCAGACACTAAAGGCAACACTTCAGGGTTGGGTTCAGGATCTGTGCAACATCAAACTCACGCAGCAAGGGAGGAACATCCCTGGCACAGAAGCAACTGGAAATACGCTAATCATAAAGCAATCACCTTAACTGGAATCACATAGACAAGCTGATCAAAGAAAGGAGGATTGATTAAACCTTGTGCTGCTGTGCCAAAAATCCTCCTTTCTGCAAGAAACACCCAGGTAATTCTGGCTTACCTAATGCCTGAAGAAGTTCAGGCGAGTCAGCTGAAACCCAATAAAAGTGCATGTCAGATGGAAGTAGGTACATACTATGTGGGAGATCGGTTGATGTCATCTTTCCATTCTCTTCCCTCCAAAAAAGATACCTTTCTCCCCACAAAGCAGTCACTACTTTCTTAAAGGGATTATAGACAGCAGTGCTGGTTGCAAAGAGCCATTTTTTCTCCCAGGATGTTTATAAAGCCTTTCTTTCAACCCATATCCCTACATGTTTTGTTGCTGCTTTTTTTTTCTTAAGGAAACAGAGAAATAGAAAAAAGGTGCACTTCTTGAAACTATGAGAGTTTGGGAAACAGTTTTCTTTTAAAACGCATTCTTTGTTTTTTCTTGAAAAATAAACCTGCTTCTTTAGAAATACTTCTCTTAGGAAATTTCGCTTGGCAAAAAGGGAAAAAAAAAGAGAAAAGTTTTTTTCTTCAAAATTTGAGAGGTTTTTTCCAGCCCTCCCACCGTGCTGATGCTCAGTGGAGTGCTTTTGATTTCCACAGCCCCCGGTTTTCTATAAAGCCTTTTCCTACCTGGTGTAAGTGCTGTGAGTGTCTCACGCAAAACTCATTTTAGTCAACACTTCCCTCTACTGGGAAAGAAAAATACTGCAATTTTTTACAATTCCGATTGAAATAAAGGGAGGTAGCAGGACATGATGGGTTTTCCTAGCTAAAGATGATGGGAGATTCAGGATGCTGGGATGAAGAAATGATCAGATTCAGGGTATCACCAGCGCATTTCTCATTTATTAACTGGCCAAAAGGGTTTGGGTCGTCCCATATTGACTTCCCCTTCCATGAGGATCCCACGCACAGGCTCCTTTCCCTGCTGCCTTCCCAGCCCCACTGTGAGGGAATGGAGTATCCCCATGTCTGAGCAATGCAAAATATGAGGTCAGCCCATCATTTGCACCAGGACTGAACCCACTTCTGGGTCCTATCGCGGATGATGCTTCATTGTACAACATTGTCTAGGATCTGGGTTTGTTCCGTCCTCTGTAATAAGAGCCCTGATTTCTTTTCATCCCCCACTTCAATTTTGATAAGCAAAGAGACCCTGACATAAACCCAGCTGCTGTGTCAGGATACATCTGTATCAGTCTTCAGCTTCTGTCTTTTAATTAAGTGTATCATCCTCATGGAGCATCTCTCATCGAGCATCTCTCATCAGGCATCCACGGGGAAATCTTGTAACGCCTGGCTAAATTGCTACATTTGTTCAATCAGACTCAAAGATATAATCCTAACGTGAGCTAATCTAATTTAACAGAGGAAAAAAAAAAATTACAGGCAGGTAGTGCCTCTGTCAACGAACGTGTCCAAGTGTGAAGAAAGTGTTCAGTGCTCTGATAGACACATAACAGCTCACATCATTAAAGTAGAATTTATTTCATCTGCCCAAAATGGCTAACCCCTCCAAATTAGGCCACTTAAGCCACTTTATATCACACCAGAATACAGCTGCATTTTAATTTAGAAGGGGATGAAGGTTATGCTGTGCTAGGCTGAATTATGTCCCATTACCATGCTCTTGCTGCCTGCAGGCAGCGCAAATATTGGGTGATTATGCAGTTCAGAGAGCAGAGAAACACTGCTTTACTAAGTGGGGAGAGCGTTTACATGGGGTTTGGTGATCAGCAGTGTCAGAAAGGCAGAGCCTGGGTTTCCAGCAAAGCTTCCTATTCCTCCTGTGTTTCCCTGCATCATAATGAATGGCAGCCTGGATGAATTTCTGACTTCCGGAAGGCTGGGAAAAACTTCACCTTGTGTGAACTTCTCCCAAACAGTTACCTAAACTTCCCCTTTCCCAGGTTGGGTAAAGCCTCCTACAAGGGAGCAGTCACGCAATGAACCTTTGCAAAGTGTCTGAGAAACATATATCTATCCCCTCCTTTTTGGATCAAAAGCACCAACTCAAGACACCAAAGTTGTTTTATGCCTGCAATCTCTCTAGCAGAGGATATTGCCATCTCTTCAGTGGCTTTGGGGAACAGCAAGGCTTAGCCCATGGAGGGAACCAAGAGAACTCCTAGGTGCAGTTGAGCTTTGGATGACCCAAGGAGATGGCTTTTTTCTAAGGTGGGTGAAATCTAAGCTTTGACAAGTTCTGTGGGAGTATTGCCTGTGATTTCCATAGGGGAGGGCTTCAAAACAGACCAAAGAGCAGTTAACCATTTCTAGAAAAAAGCATCTAGAAACATTGGCATTTTATAGATGCTGCAAGACCAACTATACCTGATGTATAATCTCATTTGATTTGTGTCAAGTCACATTTGCTGCGTGCTTTCCTTTCCTTGGACAGGCACTTTGAGTAAATCCTTGCCTTACTTCTGCCTCCAGACCAACCCCTTGTACACTATACAGAGGACCTCTGCAATATCTCACTGCTGTTTCCAGGCTGAAAGTAATACTGGCTTGTCCTCTGCATTGCATTGTCTTAAAGACACACACACACAAAAAAAAAATCTCTAACAGAACCAGAGAAACTTCTTTGGTTGGTTTTGGTGAAGCAGTACCTGCAAGCCTGCAGTTAGAAATGTGCCTCCAGGTGCACCACAGAGACACAGCTAGCAAGAAGACTCCCACAAGGAGTTTTGGGAAATGCAAAGTGATAATTTTCTGCATTTAGTACCCCAATCCCTCTTCTTTCTTTCATTGCAGTCCATCATGCGCTCCCTCCTTCATTTTAACACTAATTAAAGTTAAGCCTCCTTCCAGTACATTTACTTAATATCTTACATGGATCATGAACCATTTCCCTTTTCTTTTATTTGAATCTTCTAATTAATTGCAATGCCTATTAGTTTGTATACAGACATGGCCATTTCAGTTTCTGGGAAGTGCTTGGGGTAGAAAGACCCAGTGTAGCTAAGCAACAAAGACCACAATGTCTTTCAGCACAGAAATAGTCCTGTGGACTTGCTTAGGATTGCTCTAGGACTATTAATGCTTGCATAGACCAGATTTCAGGAAAATTGTGGTTACAAGTGGTTAAGTGACTCAATTTCTGATAAAACTTGACAAATCTGAGGGAAATTAAACTGAGCTAACCCGCTGTTCCTTTTTTGTAGGGTTTCCTGTAAGGTTTCTATCCTTCAGTGCCCTTTCCCCGGTGTTCCTCACTGACATTTTCATCCTTATGCTTACTAAGCTGCAAATCCAGGGGTTTTAGGCTGCAGGGCTCTGACTGCCCACCTTATTTTGCTTGTAAAAGTCTCCACTCCATAATATGATTTCTTTCTGGTCATTTCTCCCTACCATACCTGTTTCTCCACCCATTTTCAACCCAAGTCTACCGCCACAGCACAAATACATGACAACGAAGTCTTTCCTTCTGAAAAGAGGAAGACATGACTGAATTCCAGAACTGTCATGAGTGTTATTTCAGCATCATCATGCTGAGAAGCTTAAGGAGATCCAGGTGGACATGGGGCCTGCCCTCAAGCTCTTTCAATCTAAAACCCTTATCCTGATACTGAATGAACATGGGCAGCTTTTCTGAGCCTCTTTGCTTTCAAAGATTGCTTCCATGAGTGCTGGTACTCATTCTCTTGGTGAGATGAAGACACAAGGAACAGTCAGCAAAAGCGTGTGTGAAAGATTATAAGAAGGAAAGGATTCAATCAGAAGCAGGTGCTCACAAACCGATGGTCGTTTTGGGCTGACCCATTCCCTACTTGGGGAATCCAAAGGCACCAACAAGACCAAAGATCAGGAGGCACTTTCATGGGGAGACCTCCACCTCTGAGTGAATGCTACGTAACCAAAAATAATCACCAAATATATCCACCAACTACCTCTTTCGCCCAAGTGAAGAGTCAAGCACTTGCCCTCACACATCTCTGAGCTTTCTCGTTCTCTCCTTTGTCTGCCTGTCTGCATAAGTTTCCATAAATTTCTCACCTCTCTCCCACTTGCTCCCACTTCCAACTTGAAACATCCATTGGGTTTCACCACCAATTTTTCTCTCATCTTCCTTACCCCAGCAAGTAATTTTTAGACTAGATCTAAGAAAAAGTTGGACCTTCTACATGAAGACCGTCCAGCATAAATTACCCATAACCTTAATGTAATAAACCAGCCTACTACCGACAAGAAAGGCCAGGAGGAGGAGAGAATTTAATCAGGATCCATCTGCTAATGCAACAGGCCCAGTTACCTGCTGGGATAAACTACAGGGAAGTCACTGGGTCCTCCAAGCATCTGAAAATTAGCCCTGTTAAAAGCGAAGGAATCCTTTGAATCCTTCCGGATTGCCTTTTTAGAGAAGATTTTAAACAAAGCTTTAATTCCTCAAGGCTCTCGGCTTTTCGTACTTCATCCTTAATGCAATATCCTACCTTTGACAAATGGAGCCTTTAAGAACTGTAATGCCCTCGACTAGAAATCTAGCATTAAAGCACATCAGTGCACACAGAGCTGCAGCATTTTGCTTTCCAGGCTGACCCCCTCTGAGTGCAGGGTCAGATCCTTGCTGGATATCGGATGCTTTCCTCAGCATCAAGCAAAGTCCAATTTTTTATACACTCTTTTTTTTTTTTTTTTCCTCTACAGAGTTTCTGAGTGTTCTTTTAGATAGATTTATTTATTTATTTATGCATTCTTTCATCTATTTTCAAGCATTGATTTGGGAGTGACTTTAAATGGGATAGGACTGGGCCTTCTGCCAGATATTTGGAAGGGAATTGCTGTCCTCAACGCAAACACAGCCACCCACGGACAATAACACAAAATCCTAACAATCGGCTTTGGTCTCCAAAAGAGCTGGATGGGTTCAAGAGTGGCCTCTCTTTGTGGGCATTTAGGATTCTGACAGAATGGATAGATGCCGGAGAAGCACTTCCCACTGCCTACGACTATTCATATTTCACATTTTCTAATGGATTTTCACTTTTAGCTTTCTCTGTACTCATATTCACATTGAAAGAGGAGGGAAAGACAACACAAAAGCTGGTTTAAATAGGTAGTTTGAAGTAAAGAAAAAGTTGAAGTGCAAATACATGTAAAAGGCAGGTACCCACTTCTCAATCAAGTCATAGTTTACTCCATTTTTCTTAAAAATGGGGTCACCATTTTACTATTTTTGCATAACACACTGACACCAGTAACTCATGTCAGTCCCTCCCCAAGAACATCCCACCATTCCACAGTCTTTCTTCACGCTCCAAGTTGAGTATCCAACACAAAGACAAGTGCAGCTTTGAAACCCAGCCTGTACAACAGAAACAAACAAGTGTAATTCCTTCAAGAAAAAAAAAATGAAACAAACACTCAGAATGTACTTTCCAAGTCCACATGCTTTGAAAATCTGGCTCCAATAATATGGGACCTCTCCAAGAGATACAGCACAACTACCTCTCTCAGCCCTAACACCTCATTAGATAGAGGCAATATCTGAGTCAGGGCTGTTTTTTCTTCACTTCACAAACCTGTGTCATCAACAAGTTCTTCAAGAGAGATTCTAAGTAGACTGGTTCTTCTGGAACTGGCAAGTTCTTGCTATAATCATAACCAGAAGCCTCCACTTATAAAATAACCACTACCTGATCAATCCCCACTTCCTAAAGATTTTTCTGTCATCTTGCTCTCTCCACCATATTTCAGATTTTTCTCAGCTTGAGAGGAAGGTGGAGACAGTGTCCTCCTGAGCAAAGAGCAGTGCCTGAAGGTGCATTCTAGAAAGAGACCACAGGAGCATGAAGAACATCCAGTAAACTGCTCCATAACCAGTTTATTTTTCTGAAGATATGTTGGTTGAAGGAGATGTTGGGACTATTGTCAGATAATGGGCTGCTAAGAATCATAGAATCATAGAATGTTAGGGATTGGAAGGGACCTCGAAAGATCATCAAGTCCAATCCCCCTGCCAGAGCAGGAATGCCTAGACTATGCCACACAGGAACATGTCCAGGCAGGTCTTGAATGTCTCCAGAGAAGGAGACTCCACAACCTCTCTGGGCAGCCTGTTCCAGTGTTCCGTCACCCTCACTGAGAAGAAGTTTCTTCTCGAGTTTAAGCGGAACCTCTTATGTTCCAGTTTCAGCCCATTACCCCTTGTCCTATCGTTGGTTGTCACCGAGAAGAGCCTGGCTCCATCCTCGTGACACTCACCCTTGATATATTTGTAAACATTAATGAGGTCACCCCTCAGTCTCCTCTTCTCCAAACTAAAGAGCCCCAGCTCCCTCAGTCTTTTCTCATAAGGGAGATGCTCCACTCCCTTCATCATCCTAGTTGCCCTGTGCTGGACTCTCTCCAGCAGTTCCCTGTCTTTCTTGAACTGAGGGGCCCAGAACTGGACACAGTATTCCAGATGGGGTCTCACCAGGGCAGAGTAGAGGGGAAGGAGAACCTCTCTCGACTTACTAACCACCCCCCTTCCAATACACCCCAGGATGCCATTGGCCTTCCTGGCCACAAGGGCACACTGCTGGCTCATGGTCATCCTGCTGTCCACCAAGACTCCCAGGTCCCTTTCCCCTACACTGCTCTCTAATAAGTCATTCCCCAACTTATACTGGAACCTGGGGTTGTTCCTACCCAGATGCAAGACTCTACACTTACCCTTGTTATATTTCATTAAATTTTTCCCCGCCCAACCCTCCAGCCTGTCCAGGTCTCGCTGAATGGCAGCACAGCCTTCTGGTGTGTCAGCCACTCCTCCCAGCTTGGTGTCATCAGCAAACTTGCTGACAGTACTCTCTAGTCCCTCATCCAAGTCATCGATGAATATATTGAATAATACTGGTCCCAGTACCGACCCTTGAGGCACTCCACTGGATACAGGCCTCCAACCAGACTCCGCCCCATTGACCACGACTCTTTGGCTTCTTCCCCTTAGCCAGTTCACAGTCCACCTCACTACCCGAGAGTCTAGACCACACTTCCTCAGTTTAGCAGCAAGGATGCTGTGGGAGACTGTGTCAAATGCTTTACTGAAGTCAAGGTAGACCACATCCACCGCTCTGCCATCATCTATCCACTTTGTTATATCCTCTGTTATATCCTTTGTTATATCCTAAGGCTTGAACAAAGAAATGAAAAAGGATTTTTAAGGAAGTTTGCAGAATTTAAGTAATAGAAGATACAATAATATTTGTTAAAAGGCTTGGTAATGCACATAAGACTGGCTCAGAACACACTTTATTCAAAACAGGGAATAAAATCTGGACTCTTTCTGATGTATAAATGTCATATTAGCTTGTCTCACGACTGACAAAAAGAAAAACCCTCCCAAATGCAAATCCCAAATCCCAACCCCCCTTTAATTTTAGTTTAGTTCATGATTTTAGCAGACCAGCTCCTCAGCTGGTATAAGTATGTTCAACATCACCAATAAAATTATAACAGCTGAGGGCCTAACACACGAATTGCTTGAAGAAATGAAAAGTGGGTAGAAGTTTCCCAGACAAATTAAAAATGAATTAACAGCTGAAATTAACTTACTTCTGGGTGATGGCAGGTATCACTACAATTTATATTTTTTGCTACTGTGCTATAGCCTCAACGGAGGAAAGAAGCTAATTGCCATGTGAACCTGAACAATTACCAGCTGCATCTTTCCCTGAAAAAACTCACTCAAAATATAAGTCCAACAAAATATAAGTACAACAGGAAAGAACAGAGGGGAAAAAATAATTCTGAAAAGGAAGTATTCAAATTGAGTAATACGTTTGCCCTTAGATAAAAGAGGTAGGATAAACTTAATTTGTATTCTGCACCTGCTACACATAATGTAGATGGGAATCGGTGCTGAGCTACCAGTGTGGGCTGTTTACTGTGTCCCTCCCATCCCACCAGCACTGGAGCAGCCTCCATGTTTAGGTCTATATAATTTACATCAAGCATTCTACTCCACTCCTAGAAAATCTGACGAATGCATCTGCAAAAGGTTTGCCTACACATAATCCCAAGGGGATGATGCAGTACAGTCAAAGCTGATGGGAGGATCAATGTGAAGGAACTAGGGACATCCTCACTTCCACCAATCTCCCCTGGCTGTTCACCACAAGTGGGGACAGCAGTGCTCGATGATGCATTTTGCATCAGGACCCAAAATAACTCATTCTGTTGGTTGTTTTAGTTTCAGTCCTCTTCCCAGGTTGTAGCACGGCCACATCTTGTGTCACACAGGGCTTTTTCATGAGGTTTGGTTTTACCTGTGTAGGCATCTTTAGCTCAGGAGTGAGCCACGTGTTTTTTTAAGAGCATAATAACAGAAACTCTTGCCCATGATTGGCAAAAACAGTTGTGTGAAACTGAGAGCTTGGTATTCTCCACTTTAATTAAACATATTGATCTTGCAATCAATGTCAAGAAACCCAATGTGTAGTATATACCTGAGCCAGGGCAACACTAATAGTGTCAACAGCTTATAACACATATAGAGGGTAAGAAAACCACACACAACACTATTTCCTGAATCCAACTACCTGAGAAGACCATTTTTCTGCTCTGCCGTTCCCAAGCTGGCAGAGGATGGCTCCTGTGTTGAATCCCGTGATGCAGTATTACATAAGATTCCCGGTTCTCCTTTCAGAAGAAAGCTGTGATTCACACTATGAGAAGAAACTGGAAAACATGACTTGAACCTCATTGAGGTAAAAGATACACTAAGAACATGAACCTGACATGTGAACAGCATCTTGTGTGTTACTGAGACATGAACTCCAGACCTTGCTGCCAGCAGTGATTTAGCCCTTGAGAAGTGCCAAATCAGAAGGGAACAAATCTATTTGAGATCTTCTCCATTTCTGTCTTTTTTTTTTTTTTTTTTTGGGATGGGGGTGTGCTTGGGAGGAGAGTGTAGAAATGTTTGAAGATAACCAAGCAGAATGATCTAAAACTTAACCGAGTGCTCCTTGTATCAGGAAAGATATTTCTTTTCAAGATTAAATGCTCATTTTAGGGGAGAAAATAGAAACAAGCCAAACATTTCTAGGTTCCTAATCTTATGGAGAGATATACTGACTGCCTGAATTTTCTCCTTTTAGACACGTGAAAACACATTATTTTTCATAAGCAAGCCCAGCTGCCTCTTCTCGACGTACTGCCAGACATCCGTATTGTGGGCTGGCTCAGATTCAGCCTGACCCCTCCTGTCACAGGATCATCTCCTCCCACCAAGGAGTTTGACACCAGAATGACACAAACATCAACATACTTCATGGCTTACCAGGGTAGAGGGGTCACTTCCTTGAGATTCTCCCACTCACAGAAGCTCACACCCTACCCAAATTATCCAGCCCCCTTAAATCCATCCAAGTCTTCCTCCAGCTGCTTGGACTCAAACCACTTCTCTACCACAAAAAAAAAAAACAACCCCACCCAGCTCTCTCACACCTTACCTTGACAGAGCTGAGACAACCTTTTCACAGGAATTCACCTCTCTCCTCAGCAATCATTTCCTCCCTTATTTAATTATTTTTTTCCCTGATCTTTCATAGCTTGCAGCTGGCTCCTGATGGCTGCATGGGTTTACCCCTTCCCTGCCACATCCAATAAAGCTCCTCACAGTTGGTTCCTGTTATTCAGCTTCCAGAAGAGGGCAAATTAGCTGTGTACTATCAGGGCTATAATGATCATGACAGGTAATAGCTATGGCACTGGTGGGTTGGATAAAGAAGGCACTGGGAAGAGCCAAAAGATTATCTGATTGATGAGAAAAATGTCTGTGTGAGAGGCTTTAAGAGGTCATTCCACTCACATTAAAATAATACATAGAGCAATCATAATGAAAAAAAGCCTTCATTGAATTAAAATAGCAAGTACTAAGTAATTTTTTAATGCAGCATTAAAGGTATATCAAGAACCACTGGCTTGGCGCTGAAGTTAAGCTATTTTAAATGAAAACGGAGGCTTGTGATTTTAAGTGTAAGGCTAATTAACTGTGAAACAAATTACCAGGGCTCAGACATTCTCCGTGATGTCTTCAGGTCAACAGCTGTAACCTCAGCTGGAAAACTTATTTTAGTTGAATGCAGCCCATCACATGCAAGATATTTGGCAGCTTTTAAGCTCGTGTTTCCAGTTTCTTTTGGTGGCAGCGTAACATATTTATAACATAGTGACCTGCAGTAGTGTCACTTAGTTGGTTTGTGCTCATACTATCCAAAGGCATTCCCTCTGGCTCTGCTTTTCGTATCAGCTTGCATAAAGCTTAGTCCAGTGAACTTCTTCATTTATTTGCCTGAAATTATACTAACACTTGTCCTGCACATGACGTGTGAGCATGCCAGACTGCTCTGCTATCCCCTACACTCTCCTGCAAAAGTCATTTGTTGCAGGAGGATATCTTTCCAGCTTCTGGCATTGCTGTCCCCAGACATATGGGGTGTCAGATAGGGACCATTTTGATCAACTGGTTGGGATGAGCAAACACATTTTAGATTATTGGATCTTGCTGTTCTGGAGCAACATGTGCTTGGAGATCAATGGATGACAGATTCTCTAGGTGTATTCCCCAGCTCTCCTCTGTGTCAGTGCCTGGCCCATAGCCATGGGATCACGGAAACCTTCCACAGGGAAAGCTCACCACAGGGTAACTATACCCCTGCTATGCACTTGGGAGGATACAGGCTGTATTCAGAGTGAGCGTTGCTCAGTATTCTACTTTAACTCTTACTGACACTTACTTCCCTCTCAGGACCAGTCACATCTCTTAACATTCATTTTGCAGGATTAAACAAGCTAGGATTCCAGACTTTTCCAAAGCCTTTCTCATCCCCTGCCTGTCACAGAAGGCCAATTCTAGTTTGATTTGTATGAAACTTTGGTGAGCATCCTTTACCAATTCATGCATGGGTGCAGATGTAACCTCTCTCATGCCTTCCCATCGCATTAGCACATCCCGTGCTGTGTCTCAGCTGATAGATCTTCACTAGCCTTTCTCAGTTTCGTGATTGCATCACACCACAGATCATAAACATTCTGTTTCAGTAATTCATTCAGATTTTCTCAGTGCTTTGCTGTTTCCATTGCCTGTTAGCAAACATCCCCGTTTGACCCCCAGTAGAGGACTTTATGTTCTGCACTACTACATTTTGTTTATCAGACTGCCAGTGGCTAAGATTTACCACATTCCTCTTTCTTAATAACTATATTTCAAACCTCTTATATTCAAATATCCACTTTCCTTCAAGTCTTTCACTATTTCCCCTTCAAGATGTGTGCCACAGCTCTGCAATATGCTCAGTTCAGATTAGCAAGTCTCCGATTGCTTGAATTTCTTGTTCCTTCCTTTTCAAATACAAGTATCAGAATTTGGGTTGGATTTTGTGGATTTCTTTTCCCGCCTGTTACCTTTCTGGATTTTAGAGATTCTCTGTCGCTGACAGATCTGCAGTTCCATGCATGAGTTCGTAACATTATTTTTGAAAAGGGGTTATTCTGGCCCCTGACTCCATTGCTCTGATTCTCTTCTGTCTTTAGCCATGGGTGTACTGACATTTCCATTCTAACATTTCTTGTTGGCCAAGGAAAATATAATCCCATGATGAATATTGTCTTCACTGAAAATAAAGCAAATAATTTACCTGATCTTTATCATATATAGGGAGATAATCTTTAACCCTAAAACTTTACCAAACCTCATCCCTGCTGCGTTTTAAGCCAATCCCACCTATTTTTTATCTTTTTTTTCTTCTTTCTTATATAGCTAACGAGTTATTTATTACTAACGAGTTACTTGTTCCTGTTTCAACTTCCTATTCATGGTCTAATACTCTTTTACACTGGAAATTCTCACTTATTTTCCGCCTTTTTAAGGCAGTCTGTTTAGTCTGTTTATGTTTCAATCTCTATAGCTGAGACAGAGGCGCCAACTTTTTTCTTGCACTTTGAGTATGTCATGTTGATCTAAAACCACTAGGAGGAAGCATTCAACAAGTTTCACCGCCCTGTTGCATATCCGAGTTAATTTTATGGAATTTAGAGTTTCAAGTAGGAAGCAAGGGGGCCGCTGGGTCACACACCCCCTTGAAAATGTCGTAGCATGTCATTCCTTGAAGGTAACTATTCACCTTTTGGTGAGACTGGTTCCTTTCCTCCTGCTGCAAAGCAGTTTCACGATTCCATGTGAAGAAAAAAACCACTTTTCATTTTCAGGGTAAATCCTTTCCTGACTATTCTATTTGTCCTTTAATTTTTTTTTTTACTCCCTAGCTTGTAGTTTCCTACCTGCTTTATTTATCAAGAGTTACGATGAATCCTCTCAGTTGTTTTTTAATAACAACTATTTATTTAACAAAATAAACCTGAATCTCTTCATAACATATTCATTCTAGTACTGCTTCTCTGCACTTGATCCAGTTTTAATTCATAGCTGTTGAATTGTAAAGGTATCTGTCAAATGGGAGGGAAAAACTTTTCTTTCAAGTGCAATAGGAGTTCCATGCCTTGCAGCTCCATTGATTTGCCCAAGAGCTGTCAAACACTGCACTAAATTATCTGCACAGTTCCATAAATAATTATAATCTCAGTGGTAAAGTCAGTCTCGCTTATGCTTTAGGTGAAGAAAATAGCTTTTTATTGGTTAGTTCCACATATTCCTCTTTTTTTTCCCTTTTTTTTCCCCTCTAATTATTCTGGGTGATGTGCAAGTATTTAAGACCTTCACATTACTTTGATTTCCTCTGAAAAAAATGTGTGTGCTTTAGGTAGTGAAATCAAACCCACTACAGAGAGGTATAGATGTTCTGATATTCTCATGTCTTTCATCGGTATTTTTATCGTGCTACATCTCTATCAAAGGACCAAAGAGAAACATCATTTTATTGAGCTGGTGTTTCTTACAAACTGTCAAAGGGAAAAGCTCTCAACCTTCATGGTTTTATTGTCACTCTTAATAACATCTTTAAAAATGCAACTATTTGGGGTAAAATTTGTCAGGGATATATAGATTATGGAAGAGCTAACTGTTGAAGAGATCAGGCTGTTAACACAATGGTCTCTGAGTAGTGGCTAAAAGGGGACAAACCGAAAAATGACTGAAAAATGATGGCAATCCAGCTGGAAACAAAACCGTATGCCACACAACCACCACAACAGACTAGGATTTTAGTATGCACATTGGTAGGATCCTAAATAAAGAGGGTTCGGAGGAGAACCAGAAGGGTTAAAGAACATGGCAAAAGACTTGCTTTCCCCGAAACAGTATCACCTTTACTTAGAGGGGTTTCTGCAGGGCATAATATTCACCCCAAGGGGTAATTGTCATTTTTTGCACCAGTGAACTTAGGGCACCAAATTAATTTTTGCACCCGACCTCCTGTACTGGTGGAGCTCTGACTTAGCTTCAAGGTAGCCTTCTCAGACAAATGGACTTCAGTGTCCATCTGTTTAATGAATTATCATTAAAATTTACATTCATCACACAATATTAACATCAAAAAAGAAAAAAAAAAACTCCCAACACCAGAATCAGAAAAATAATCATCACAACACCAAATAAGACTAAACAATCTACACACAATCCGCCCCTTGTTCCTTCACCACAATCACATGAACATAAATTCCCCAAAATCATTTTTCTCTTCAACATTACTTGGTCCATGTTTTGCCCGTTACCTCTCTCAGTGGCTGACAGACAATAAATTATCTTTACAATCAAAAATAACCCTTCCTGGCACACAGACTTGAAAAGATGGGTAGCACTAACTTTGGATAAGGACGTGTTCAAACACGAAATCTCCTGAGAGGATGTAATGTCAGGACTGTTCAGAGCACACCTGGATCAATGAGAACAGTGCATGGGGCTCATCAGTTCTTCTCGACAGACCTTGGCCATCAAGGCAGACCTTGAACAAGCTAGAGCTTGGAAACACCATCTCACGAGTGTCGTGTAACCAAGTCTTGAACTGTGATGTGGCACAAACTAGGTGTTTTAAATATAATTTTACCCAACTAAACTAATTTAATTTTACTAATTCTTCTTAGTTGTTAGTTTGGGGGGTTTTGTTGTGAAGGAATAAAATCTCCTGGGCTCCAATGGCACAGAGCTGTTAACTTTTCTGGTGTAATGTGGATTCACTGTGTACTTATCTTAAAATCTGAAGGTGCACTAGTCAAAACTAATTGAAGATGCTAGGAGAAGCTAAGGGAATACCACAGAGGAAATTAAAAGTACTATAAACATTATTTATTTCCAATCAGTGCTCAGACAGTATTACCTGAAAACAGATTCTCATTATTAGGTGCAGTGTACCATTCATGGTAAAAGAGGTTTTCTGTCCAAAAAGCTCACAATCTGAAGAAGTGAAAAAGACAGAAGTACAAGAAAGCGACACAAGACAGGACATATGACTGCCACTGCAGAGAAGGGCTGTTGAAGAGAGCAGACAACTCGTAGCAGGCTGCAAGCAGAGCGTACAGTAGGTTCAACTCAGTCACGGGATCCGATTTCCTTCCTGGGTGAAATCAGTGCGGAAGGGAAAGCTCACCCGAGTCATGCCAGAACCTGCCAGCTCTAACAGTGACCACGCAGCTACAACCCTGGGGCTAAGAAAATTAGAAAGCATCTTATGCTAGATTGTGTGTAAGGTGTTTGGAGTTTGAATAAGAAACTAAAATGTCAAGAGTAATTTATGACTGTCTACTTCATGACAAAAGGTAACACAAGTCATCAGAGAGCGAAGTGCATCAGCTGGAAGTATCTCCAGAGGATTTATGGTTACCTCAGTCTTATGTTAATCCTAGACCCAAATGTTTCAACACGTTTCCTAATTGTCCATATTGCAAGTACTGTGGTTTCTTCTAATCTTTATAAGTGAGAGAAAACTGGTCCTTCAATCAGCACAGGCAGAAGGGGATAGGCTTCTACCATGGATGAGGCACACCCAGCTTAGGTCAAGGCCTCATTCCATGGCCATGGGCGATGCTCACCACCACGACCAAGCGCAGCTCTGATGGGGCCCCTGTGGTGCTCTCCAGTCTGGGTTTCTGATGTCTAAGGGAGAGTTCGAAGGGATGTTGTTGATTTCTCTAAGTGGAAATGCTTATGTGTGTCACTCTTCTCTACCACATTGGCAAGAATGCACTAGAGGATGAAACTTAGCCATTTTGTGAAGCCTGAGAAAAGTATGTAAAACACAGTTTTTTATGGAGTGACTGATAGACATGCAGCACGGCTGCCTCTGCCTCGCTACCAGAGGAAACCAGGTTGAACAAAAATAATCCTTACAGACAAAAGGTAAAGCAAGGTTTTACTCAGCTCAGTAGAACTTGTGTAATACTAAGAGTTGCATTTATTGTTTCATTAAGCTGCGGTAACACAACCACAATAGCAAACATGCCATGACTTATTCTGTAAATTGATCATATTGGAGGAAATCCACTACACTCTGACGTATCTGTGGATCATGCAGTGGCTACGTGTATGGTACATCCGTCTTCAAACACTCAAAATAAATAAATCAGCAGCCGTTTACATAACAGGTTTATAATGAAAGCATCAATTAGGAATGGACTAAAGGTGAATTTTAGCTCGTTTTCCTTCAGCAATGTATCTTAACACTGGCATTCTTTTTCTCTTCTCCAGTAGATTGGTTGGTGTTTGGGCTTTTCTCTGCATTTTGCCCTGGGGCTGGTGCCAGCAGGTGTTAGCTGTCACCGCCATGAATATGCCACAGCATTCAGGTACTGTGGGACCTGCTTTGCAGTGAGGTGCCCTTGATCAAACAGATCCAAAACCTTTCTCTGCGTATATAAATATTGAACGAGGCTGAACATAGCACAGTCAAAGGCCGTGATTTAATAGCTAACAGAGTTAACTGATCACGATCAAGAGGCTTTGTTTCATAGGAAGGCTGCCTCAGCCAACATGTATTTACAATATCATCTTCTGTGGACATTTTAAAGTATTCATAACAACATTGTCACCAATAACCTACTTAATATCTGGAGATTGTTGGTTACCTAGAATTTCTCCATTCTCAACCGTGAGATTGCCACTATTGGCTCTTGTGACACTATCATATGATGGAGGAAAGGATGCTGAGGACAAAGTTTCAGACTTATCAGGACTCCTACCATAGTTTTTATCCATCATAGATGCAATAAGTCCTTCTTGTTCTGGAGCAGCATCTCCAAGAGCGTCAATACTGCAAGTTCTGCGATGATGTAGGTAAGAAGCCTGCTTTACGGAGCGTAGCAGCAAATGATTCCTGTAGGCACGCTGGATGATGGTGGCACAAACTTCCTCTTGTCTGTGTCTGAGTGTAGTAGAGATTGGCTCATAGGATTTCTTTGATGGATTGGCAGCCATGAATTTCTCCTCCATTTGTACTTTTAGAGTATCCAGCACCCCAGAATCTCCTAACACTCGTTTGGTAAAAGCAAACAAGATATCCAAGCAGTGGATCCTGTCTCCACTGACCATAGGCAGGTCCATTGCTATGAGTTCAACTTTGTTTGGTTTTGGTACACGTAAAGGTTCAGCCAGAGCATCTGCAAAGTCTGAAAGTGCAGAGAAAGTTATGAACTGAGTTGCCTCAGGATCAAACTTCTCCCAGATTTCATAAAAGATGTCAAAGTCATCTTCCCCTAAGGGCTCTGCACTTTCCTCAGTCGCAGCATTGAAGTTCTCCAGAATAACAGCTATATACATGTTTACAACAATGAGAAATGATATAATGATGTAACTCACAAAATAAATAATGCCTATGGCAGGTTTACCACATTCACCTATAGTACCATATACATTTGGATCACAGTATGGTGGCCCAGTGTTTAAAATAGGACTGAGAAGACCATCCCAGCCAGCTGACGTGGTGATTTGGAAAAGACAGAGCATGCTGTTAGCAAATGTTTGGAAGTTGAACATATCATCAATGCCATCCTCCATCTTCACATAACCAAAGTTAACCATGCCAAAAATAGCATAGATAAACATGACCAGAAAGAGCAAGAGGCCAATGTTGAACAGAGCAGGTAGGGACATCATTAATGCAAAAAGCAGAGTTCGAATTCCTCTAGCAGCCCTGATGAGTCTCAATATTCGTCCAACCCGAGCCAAGCGAATGACCCTGAAGAGCGTAGGTGGTAAGAAATGTTCAAAAGCTTTACCAATGCCAGAAAGCAGTAAGGCTAAAACGGAAGGGATAACAACTGGTTAGAGTATCACGTTTCTGCTTAACTAGTAAGTAGGATGAAACTATGGTATCTGTACAGTTAAAAAATATGAGGTGTGTGTGCTAAGATCCTAAAGAACAACATTTAATAGCAGTTAGGGTTGAATAAATAGCTGTAGAAATGAGCAGTTATTAACTATGTTCTTCAGCCACCAGAAGATAGTACCCGTTGCACTAAGGATGGTGAGCACCTTTCTATGCACAATTTCAAATATCCGTATCAAGTCAACATTGGTTAACTGAAGTATCTCTTTGACACCAGTTGCATGACTACTTCAGCATGTACAGGTTATGTATTTACCTTTTAATTTTGACTTTAAATACTGACACTGCAAAGCTAAACTAACAAAATGAGGTATCAGAACAATGTCACCATCATCATTTAGATAATATGTTCAAGACATGTATGAGCAAACCCAGCTGTGAGTGCCACTTCACAGTGGCTTTTAGTTCATTCTGGGACACAGGTACACATGGACACTATTTTATCTTTAGTTTGCATTACAAAAATGACAAATCTAGTAGGACTAGAGCAGGTTTGGCTTTTCTAAGTTTAGATGTTTTGGATAAATTTTTCCAGATTTCCAGGAACTTAATTTCTCAAGGAAGAGCCATAGTCTTACTGGAGTTTTCTTAGCCAAGACATAAGCCATACTAAAGAAACAAAATATCTTTCTTCCCCTAAATGCCTTCTGCTATTTTGGCAGTATTTGCCTTAGGAATAATTGAATTGGCAGAGAGCTCAAACTGGCAGAAGAGCTCTTTACCCCATTCATTCCTTCAGATAAAAGGTAATAAATTTGTGTTATTCTTTTCTATCCTGTTACAGTGTGAACCTTTATTTTCAATCAACTATGTCTGAGTTCTCAAAACCTGAATTCTATAGCCTATAATCTCTTTTGAGTCTTCATATTCTCTATAATATTTCAATTTTCTGTTGCAAACACGGATGACAAAATCCAGCAATTTTTATCTGATTGAAGATTTTTTAGTTGCTGCTAAATCTGTAACAATAGAAATTTTCAAATAATGTGATATTGGTATGATGGCTTATTTATTTTTTCTTCCAGACTAGGAAAAAACAACCTAAAGAACCATTAGAAAGATTTTACATAACACAGCTTCCTTTTTTTTTTTATTATACTTTTAATTAAAGACCATAACAAAAATTAAAAAAAAATCTTATTCATATTATTTTAATATAATCATGGTGGTCTTTTTAGTTCCTTTTCCTCAAGACTTCACAGTATTATGATTTCCATTTCGACATCCGTTTGCAGTTGGTAAATTTTAATTAATTTTTTTTTCTGAAAAGGGTAGCAATTGATTTAGTAAAGAATTTGCCAAGCCAATTTTACTTACCAACAAGTGACATGATCACAACAACTAAATCAAATATGTTCCACGCATTTGAGAAATAGTACTGCCTCAGAGCCAGCAATTTCAGTACACATTCTGCAGTAAAGATGGCTACGAAGAGTGTATTAATTTTGTTAAGGATGTTAGTCTTTGTTTCACTTTGGTCATAGGTTTCCACCATCAACGTGACCATGTTAAGGCAGATGAGAATCATGATGACAACGTCGAAGGCTTGGCGTGTTACAATGTCAAAAAGGAACCCTTGGTATCTGTTCTAGAGAAAAAAATACAACTGGCATGGGTTATGAATGTAGGGAGTACTCATCTGTACGTATTTCCAACAGCTCAAATTTTAGTGCTACAAAGTCACCCAACCATAGTGAAGGCAGAGAAATTTAAGAAAGGCAGAATATAAAAATGACAGTAAAAATGTCTTCTTGTCCTGAAGTTTAATATGTTACAAGGTGAAGGTAAAGCTTAATAATATTTATGCAGAGAACTTAATAAATATTTAACCTGTAAAATCTCTCAGTGCAACTTTTTTGGTATGGATTGACTTCAGCACTGTCTGAGTACCAATGCAAAGACAGAATAAATAATTTAAATATATAAACATATTGAACTAAGTTGCACTTCTGCAATGCATTTTCCTTTTGAAGAAAAACAATCTTACCTGTGGTCTTGGAACAGGTTTTTGAGGTTTCTTGGATCCCAACTTTTTCATCGCATTGTAATATTTTTTCTGTTCTTCCGTCATAAAGATATCTTCCCCACCTAAGTATACAAAGAAATGTCACTGTTCTTTTGATGAGAAAGCAGCACTATTTTAGTTACAAAGTCTAAAGTGCTAGAAACCAACATTCCTTCCTTTTCCACACCTGGCTGGTACTAGCCTTTTTCGGAATGTATAACTGTGTCCAAACTGTGGCACAAACCACAAGACAGAAGTCCTGGGGTTAAACCTGGCTAGGTCAGAAGGCATGAAAACAAAGGACCTGCTGAAACTGTGGACAGGAACAAATCTTTCCCTGACTTCTCACATCCTGGTATTTTTCTCTATCCAAATATTCACCAGGCCATCTGTACCAGACCACTTTCTAAATAACAAGTCTCCTGTTGTGTGCAGCTCCCCAAAAGGCAGCAAAATTTTAAGGGGCTGCAAAGAAGATGTCACTGCCTTTAAATCGTTAGGGAAGAGCTAGGTGTTCAGGTTATAGGGGGAAAACTCACGCTGGGTCTCATTTCTGCTGATTTAATTACTAGTGCTCTTGTAAATGCCAATAAATGTTTTAGATTCTGTGTACAGCAGGAACCTTGTTCTCTAAAGATAGCACTGCTTGAGATGTAGTAGGTGCCTGGGAGCACAAACAATATACTTATCTTTTTCTTTTGTTGGTTGAAGTTGTCAATAATAACACCAACAAAGAGATTCAGGGTAAAGAAAGATCCGAAGATGATGAAGACCACAAAGTAGAAATACATAAATACATTGGACTCCATTTCTGGCTGCTCATTTTTCTGTAAGAATGAGAAGCAACATGAAAAATGACCGACAACAACATGGGCCCAATTCAGAATAGTCTTCGTACTGCAGATCCTCTCACAAACTGATTTCAGAAGGAACTAAGATTGACAGCCCTGCTGCTAATTCCAGCAAAATTGAAACTCAGCACATGAAAGTCAATATAAACAGTTAGTGAATTGGACATTCTTTACATGATTTTCACAAGCATTTCAGAAGCATCAGTTCAACGTCTCCCGATAAGAAGAGGAGCTGTAAATTGCTCAGTACTTGAAAAATCAAGCAAACTATTTAGAAGTGTAATTCCAAGCTCTTGCCATTAAAAAAAAATCTTGATCTAGATATTTTCTTAGGAAAAAAACGCTTCTATGGTTATTATGAATAAAACCAAAAACAGAAGAAGAAGAGTTTTTCACATTGAAGCTCACAAAAAAAAAAAAAAAATTTCATTTATGGTTACTTTTAAAAATATTTAATTCCTTTGAACTCATGATCAAATCAAGATATCCTCTTCATTTTTCAAATTCTTTGTCTCCAAAGACATGCCACTTTGTTCTGAATAGCATTAGATTGTACTTCTGGCATGACAGCAAACATGACTGGCAATCTAAACAATAGGAAAATAGTACTAGTGAATCTTGATAATGTGTTTTAAATGGTTGCTTAACCACAACAGCTCAATTTTTGCTGAGGTTTGGGTTTACGTTTTGAAGTGGATTTTAAACAATGTTAACTGTAAAACATTCGGGTTTACTCCAAGCTGGAGTTTCATAAAAGAAGGTGTGTGAATGTGCCTCCACGTGAGTGGGAACTCTCAACTCCTCTGCATCCAGTTATTAGTAGAGTCAATGTAGTATGAGGAGATGCTCAGTTGAATAATCTAGATATGCAGAGTGAGCCTAAATGTCTCCTAGATCCCTCTGAATTTATTGACTAGATCTCCATTAACCACAAATGGCACTTGGAGGTGAACTCACATCAGACCTTACACGATTGGCAACTGCATTTCGGTGGGTGGATCTGGAGTTGAATTCCTCTTGCCATTACAACAGATTGGCTTTAGGATACTATGAGCTATTCATGGAGGAAGTGTTTCTATCAGCTGATAAATATAATTACTGGATAGATTTAACACAGACAAGCAGCAGATGTAAAAGTGGAAAATCTTGATACTTTTGCAGAAAGCAGTAGCATTAATAAAAAAATGTAATTTGAATATAGTGACTGACCTCTCGTGAATCTACGGCTGCATACATGATTTCCATCCAACCCTTAAATGTTGCCTAGAACGAGAAATTATGGAAAACATGTTGAACTTTCAGTGTAAAAAACTTCACACAATTTATGAAATCCAAATGACACTGACTTGACTAAGAGCTTTTTGTTATGGGCACAAAGCACCAAGTTGATTTTAGGGAAACTTGCCTCTGCTGCATGTGTGGCATTGTCAGCATTACCAGAATGTCAAAGCTTGCTAGGGTGGGACAGACCATGTTGTCCTAGGAAGCTGACAGGACCAATCTTCATTAGGTGGTCCACTAAAGGCCTTACAACCCTCATGGGTGAACAAATCTGTATTTTGGCAGATTAGGTCAGTATTTCCCCCAGATTTCCTTCTGAAATTAACTCCAGTTCTCAGACTTATGAACTTACTGGAGGTTGAAAGCTCTTGTCCACCAGATGCTTATGTTATCCCCTGGAAAATCACAGCAAGGTCTGATTTGTCCCTCTTTTTTTCATTTGTGCACACAAACAGCACTGCTGTTTGGGCTGCCAGCTAGATGGGAAGAGCAGGTTGGATGATACCACTCACCCACAGAGACGAGTTCAGAGTTGTCAGGTTGTCAAGCCCATTTGACATGGTGCTGGCTAGTGAAGGCAAGCAGCACTTACCACCTGAAGAAGAGCCAGGTAGCCAGAGCCAACATTATCAAAGTTGACTTTAACATTGACCCAGAATATTTTTCCCGTGTTATTATACATTCCACAGTCTGTCATGTTTTTGATCGAATCATTTAAATCCGAATCTTCTTCTGTCAGGTTGACACATTTCCCAAACTTCCCAGCAAAGAGGTTCACTCCCATGATGCTAAAGATAAGCCAGAAGATGAGGCAGACGAGCAGAACATTCATGATGGAAGGGATGGCTCCCAGGAGGGCATTGACAACCACCTTGGATGAAGTGGGAGAAGAGAGACCTTAAACAAAGATGGGCTCAAGTATTTACTCTGGGAAAATAAGCAGCCAGTCATCTAAACAAAGGAAAACCTAATGTTTTCATGTAAATACTAGTCACAATTGACATGAGTACCTTGACCAAAGACTCAAAGCTCCTGGCTTTCAAAGGAATAATGATAATTTTTGAGCTGCTGTGAGCCACTACCACGTAAGTATCCCACAATGTGAGTCCACCTTTGTTTGATGACTTCCCCACGGTTTTAGAGTGGGGGGATATTTTGCTTGTTTTAAATTTTTATAACATAAAATTTCTGAAGTATTCATCCACAAAGACTAGTGCAGAAGACTGTATTAAGCAGATCGTAGAAAGTAATTTTTAAAAGGTCCAGTAATATCTCACTACTAGTGTTTTGCTTGATCTTTTTTTTGCTTGATACTTTTAGTGGATTATGATTTTGTTTGGGGTCTATAACCATGAGCTAGGTACTTTTTCTCTGCTAGGTGCTGTGTAATCACAAAGAACGTCCGTGTAGGTTTTAAGGACCTTTTAAAATGTAACAAATGGCTTCATAAAATGGGACAGTGTGAGGAAACAATAAGAATATAGTTTTGAGCTTCACAGAGGAGGCAATGAACTCAACAGCCAGGTAGAAAAGAACTTGATGGACCAGAAGAAAAATCAAAAAGCTTTGTGAAGGATTTTGTAGACCATGTCACACACATTCTGCACAGCTAGACAGATGATGGCATCTGTCTCAAAACTGACTCCAAACACGGAAATTTTGATACATTATGTTAATTAATTTAATACACTTTCTTTCTGTCTTCACAGTGACAAGATTACCGAGCTTGGGGTAGACATGTGAACTTCATAAAAACACAGTTACGAGTTATGAACCTCTTACGTGCTTATTAGTACTATCAGGTTTTAATCAGTATTCAGTCTTACCCTCATTCCCTCAAACCGTGCCAATGCTCTTAAGGGTCTCAGAGCTCGGAGAGTCCTAAGAGATTTCATGGGACCGACTGAGCTGCCTAAGAAGTTTATTAAAGAGATCTGAATGGGAAGACAAAAGAAAATATTAGCGATGTCCTGATATCTGTTTCCTTTACTTCTGTTTCAAAAAAAAAACCTCTAATCCAAATCTCCCCATATTTTCAGTGTCTAGAGTGCAATATCCTAAAATCATCATTACAGAGGTAAGAGCACTGTCTTAACTTTGCAACTAGAAAGTAATCGGTGATTTTGCTACTACATCCTACGTCAGTACCAAAGGCAGAACTTACAGTTACAATGAAAAAGTCCAGCCAGCACCAGGCATTGGTGAAGTACTTCTTGAAGCCATAAGCCACCCATTTCAGGAGCATTTCCAGAACGAAAATGAAAGTGAACATTTTGTCAAGAAATGCCAACATATTTTTAATCCTTCTTCTCTCATTTATATGGATGTCTTCAAACGCCTGAAATCGTAATACATAGATAATTGGCAAAGAGCTTTATAAAATGAAAGTCCGGTACCATTAAGACCCCTTTATCATTTAACAGCTTTTACACAGAGCTAAACACCACCTTTACTTAGATTTATATCAGTTGAAACACATGTAATTCTCTCTGTCACTTCTCTATCTTTTTCTCTGTATAGTACAGCCTTGTGAACACACACACATCATAAACACTGGAATCCTAGAAGGAAAACATATATTTTAAAAAATTTATTTCAAGAAGTTTATATATTGAAGAGAATGGAGTACTATATTTTTTTTCAAATACTAAGTCTCCTGTTTGTTTTAATGATATAAAAGCTCCTTTATATTTCACAACCTCCTGAGCAAAATCCAATATAGAGCCAGAATAGAAACAGTTTCTGAGATTTATATATTTTTAGCTTTGTTCATGCTCTCTTACAATTTTTAATAATATGAATAGGAGATTTGCAATAACTGCATGGTGAATAAGTTACTGTTATATGAAGCCTCTTCTTTTTTTCTCCTGGTGAGTTCAAAGATATACACTGTGTTTTCTGCTAAAAAAAAACTTCTCTGCGTGCAAATTAGAGCTAAAAATGCTTCTGAATAAACACATGAAACCGTGCTACACTAACCAAGGCTCCGCTACTCAGAAGAATCATGAATATGATAAAAGATTCAAACCAGGAGTGTTCAACAATCTGGAAGCAGGTTTTTCTCAGATTCCACCATGTTTCTCCTCCAAACTTTGTGGCACTAGCCGTGTAACAACGAAAGTATCGAGCACAACCTGAAAGTGAAAGACAGCAATGAATGTGTGGAAAGGATGTACATAGAATCACTGAATGGTTTGGGTTAGAAGGAACCTTAAAGATTATCTAAGTTCCATCCCCTTGCCATGGGCAGGGACACCTCCCACCAGACCAGGTTGCTCAAAGCCCCGTCCAACCTGGCCTTGAACACTTCTAGGGCATCCACAACCTCCCTGGGCAACCTGTGCCAGTCCCTCACCACACTCACATAAAATAGAAAGGTTTTTTTGTGCAGAAATCAGTGTTAGGTGCAGACTTGCTGTACGTTCAGCTGAGTTCTCTAATGGTTTGGCCCCAGCAGCCATGCTCCAGCTTGACACTACAGAGCACAAACTAAGACATTTCACATTTCTTTGCCAGAGCAGGGAAAGAAAAAAAAAAAAAAGTCTTTATTTCTTTTATTCTAATGGTTGTACTGGTAAAAAAAATGCCATTGATAAAGTAATTTTGAACAAAAAACCCCCCCACCCTGTAGCTCAGAAATTCCATATCTGTATTATTAATGCAATATTTGTGGTGTGTTTTTTTTCTGGAGAAAGCAAACTGCAGTGTAGGTGTTGTGGATCTCTCTCTGGATTTATGATGTATAACACAGTAGTAAAAATACGTATTTTATTACGACACAGAGAATATTTTGCACTTCATTCAAGTACAAGAACTTCAAATAATTTATACATGTTTCCCTGTTATTGATTCATTCCTAAAACCATGCATTAGAAATTTCATTGACTCAAAAAGGGTACAGGAGGAAAAAAAAAAGAAAGAAAAGAAGAAGAAGGAAGAAGGAAGAAGGAAGAAGGAAGAAGGAAGAAGGAAGAAGGAAGAAGGAAGAAGGAAGAAGGAAGAAGGAAGAAGGAAGAAGGAAGAAGGAAGAAGGAAGAAGGAAGAAGGAAGAAGGAAGAAGGAAGAAGGAAGAAGGAAGAAGGAAGAAGGAAGAAGGAAGAAGGAAGAAGGAAGAAGGAAGAAGGAAGAAGGAAGAAGGAAGAAGGAAGAAGGAAGAAGGAAGAAGGAAGAAGGAAGAAGGAAGAAGGAAGAAGGAAGAAGGAAGAAGGAAGAAGGAAGAAGAAGAAAAAAAAATTAAAATGAAAAACTGAAAAAGGAAAAAAAGAAAAAAGAAAAAAAGAAAAAAAATAAGAAAAAAAAGCCAGCTCTGCAGAACAGGGTGATGAGGGAATGGGAGTAATTGCGGTCAGATTTGATTTATCCATGTTCTCATCAGATAAAATATCCAGGAATGGGATCATGGTGATGAGAGAAAGGGTCTCTGAGGAAAGCAGGTCAGAGAGCTGTGGGACCTGCTCCTGGGTTCCAGGTATGTAAGGGTGGAGAAGACGCTCCTGATCATTTTGTGGTACAGGGAAGCTCAGATGGGCAGAAAAGAACAGAATTGAAGAAAATTTGGGGGTGGGTGGTAACAGTGATGGTCAGCCCGGCTGATCAGGTGAGTAAAGAGCAAGCTGGAGCATCAGGAAGAATTTTGCAACAGTTATAATTTATTTAATATAACACACTTGGGAGAAACTAGCCTACAAACTGACTTGATGTCCTCTCACAGCTAATACTGAGATGCAGCAATTACTCCTGGCCTTCAGTAGTGACATATTTTTTAAAAAAAATCTCAAGAGTTATTTCTTTGCATCTTGTGAAAACCACATGTTGTGACACATCAGGGTAGGAAGAATTGATAAAAGTGCTGAACACATTCTGTAACACCTTGTAAAGCTGCACGTTGCACGTTGATTTGAGAATGGATTCCCAGATTATCATGCTATAGAAATTCAACTCTACCTCCTCAGCTTCTCACTGCTTATTTCACTCCCTTGTTTGTTACACAGGTTGTTCATGAAATGCTGTTCAAGGAATAAACATTTATACTGCTGCAAAGTATTAAACAAAACTGATGTGCCAAGTGCCTTGTTCCAGTAGCCATTGTCAGGTTAGACCTGATCACATGTGCTCCTCTCATGTTAAACCCCAGAAGTGACTCGGATGCTGCCCAATAAAGTGAAATTCATCTCAATTCACCATAATAACCTATTTTTTGGGGACTGTACCTATTGCTTTACTCAAGTCCCAGTTAGAAGAAATTTAAGAAGGGGTTGGTTTTTTCCAAGTGTTAGGATCAATCTGTTGACTAGAGAGGGACAATGATTTGGACTATTTATTCAATTTCCAGATAACTAAAATTAAATTACAATAATGTGACCCTATTAGATCAGCATCACTAGAGAAACAAGTTGGGTTTTGACTTTTCTCACTTCCCAGTAGTGAAAACATGAGGGCCTTACCTTCCGGAAAACATTTTTCTGGAGTCTTAAAGTCTTCAGCAAGCTCTGGAATCTGCTTCAAAAGATCTTCAGGATTTGTCAGATCCACTGTGCTGCCCTCAGAAGGGCTGACACTGGCAAACTATGGAGCAGAATGAGATCAGGTATTGATTCTTTCTATATCCAGCTCCAACTGAATACATTCATCCACGAAGAAATAAAATTCAAAATTAAAACTTGGCCATGTACTAATATTTCAAGTAGTGTTGGCAATGGAAGAAACTTTGTGATTTTAAAAGTATGTGAGCTAGGAAGTACCAACAGCAGTCAAAGGTATATAATTACAATATCAGCCTATATGAACCAAATGTAATTGCTTGGTAAATTGAAGAGATTTTAAATATTTTATAAGTGTCTGTAGTCCTCGAAGTGGGATAAACTACTTGGATTAAAACCATGATATTATAGAAAGGTGCATTCGGACAGGAAAAAACAGATAAATATATCTGAAATTGTATCAGGTACTGAACACCCATGACAGTATTTATGAGGTAGAAATTGGATTAATATCATACATTCTCCAGTTACACAGCTTTTCGCTATCCCATTACACCATATAAAATGTACAGTGCACCAGCAGTTTATTGAAAATTATTTACTCTATGTTTGCAAATTGCTTTTTTGTTTTTTTTTATTGTATTTGTTATTCAAAATTTTTCTAAAAATATTTGTAATTAATAACTATTATCTTTAATGTCATAGCAAGAAAACTAACTTAAATTATTATGTTTCTTGAAATTGAGATATTTAGGACACAGACAGACTTGCTGGAATTTCCTACTTGGAAGCATATCTCTCATTTAATGCCCCTTTTTTCCCTTCTCCTCCTTTCCGCTTTTTGTGGATTCAGATTTCAAAAAATGGGAAGTAGCAGAGAGAATTTTATAAATTATTTACTTGAATCAAATTATTTTGTAACTTTCCCATTTCTAAATGCTCTATTTCCTGTACAGACATCTTTCTTAAAAATCAATACCTAGAAACCCAGCACAGCTTTGATTTTATTCACAGACTTCCAGTTCCATCATTAACCACCCGGACAGGCTACTGCAAATTCAGAGCCACTGTTGCCACTGAACTCCACTCCAGCAGATCCTTGAGCAGAAACATATCCATGCTTGACCAGTATTGGAAAGTCAATGCCAGAACAAAACAAAACAAAACAAAAACAACAAAAAAAAAACCCTCAAAATTACCTCTTTATCTTCTGGTGATGACGGTTCAATCTCCCTTTCTTTTCCTTGGTAAAGCATGCTAAATTCTTCAGAGGAAGATCCCAATCCTTTACTCCAGCTGCCTGAATTTTTCCCTCTTTCTCCCCTTTGCCTCAGGTGATTTTCAACCTGAAAATAATCTGTGCGTTAGAGGGTGTTTCTTTTCCCTTTCCAGTGGGTGGACAAGTTGGAAGGGAAAGAAAAATAACGTATGTGTTTCATTTAAAGCGGGACTGTCCAGACAAAAGTCATAAGATGTGATCATTTTGAGTTTCTGATTTTACCTAAGGATAGAGAAAGGGACATTTTTCCCAATGGACATGTAGCAAACTAAGGAATTTTAGTGAACTAGTCAAAAGTCAAGTGAGATTTTTTGCATAGGAATAAGGATGAAAACTGAGGAAAATTGAGATCAGAATGGCAACCTTCTATGGTGGAAATTGAACTGAAAAAATTTGTAGAACACAATGAAATGGGACAATATATGTCATTATATAAGAAACAGGACTTTAATAGAGCCACTCTATACTGAATCTAAGAGATAACTACCTACTACACACAGAAAGGACAAATGAAAAGAATGGACAAGAGTTGTAAATTTATATTATGAGCCCAGGATAATGTTCTTTATGCAAAATATATGTTTTTGGTCCATGATGTAAATAATGCCAAAACAGTTGGCATTAAGCACACAAATTTTTACAAAAAAACCCTCCAAATTCACTCACAATAATCTGTGAGCAATCAACGGGAGATGTACCTATCTGTAACACAACATGTCAGCTAGGAATTCCTGCAGCAAACCCGACAACTGATGGTCTTTCTTTTGAGACCGTGAATGAATCTTGCTTTTAAAAGCTCCAAGTGATAATTTACCCTCGTTCTAAACATTTGTGCTTTTGGTTCTAGTTCAAAATTTGGTAACTCTGTAGAAATGGATCAACATACGCCATGCTGGTCTGCTAGAGAGTCTTCTGCTATACATGCATCCCTCAATGTATATATATGATTCTGCTATTCCAACACAAATAAAGGAATTTATTACCTGTTTGCCGTACTCTACATCTGTAAATGTGCTCAATTTATCATCATCTTCAAAACCCTCACTTGTATTCTCTGCCTCAGCAATAGGGACGCAGACAAAAACATTGGGATTGGAAATAAAATCTTCAAATCCCGAGCATTTGTCCCCATTTTTCTCAGCCCATTCATTATTATAATTCTCTTTATGATTCATTATTTCTTCACATTTGATCCCGAGTGGGTTCTGTGCTGTCAATTTGACTTTCTTCCTGTGGGATTTCTTTAGATGTCTGAGCTTTCCACAACAAGTATCCCAAGTAACGCTCTTCACGAAGTGAAATCCCTTGTGAATTCGGGCAAAGGCAATGCGAAGGTTGTTCATCTCTCCATCATCCTCTGCCGTCTGGAGAGAGTCGGTGCTGAAGGAATTCAGCAGTAGTGCAATGAAAAGGTTGAGAACCTGAAAGTCATTGAAATAACAATAAGATTAAGTCGGGAGAGCAGCATTCCACCATCTGAATTCTGACTTTGAAGAACACAGGTAATCATAGAATCATGGAATCATTAAGGTTGGGAAAGACCTCCAAGATCAAGTCCGTCTGTCAACTCAACACCACCACGACCACTAAACCATGTCCTGAGTTAGGCCTCTGTGGAACTATTTCAAAAATCTGTGAGATCAGATTCAGGCCCAGGAATTCCATCAAACCTGCAATACTGCCACAAATAATCAAGAGAAACTGAAAGTGAGATTTCCTCCCTGCTTTTGAGTACATTTAAATAGAATAATTTATGAACTTCACATCGAGCTCTTGGATATAGACACACACAGAGGTGATTATAGAAAATCCTGATTTCAGCGATGGAAGCGTAGATTCTGCCATTTGCTGATAGAGAATTCAATACTTGCATGAAAGCCATAAATAAATAAATAAAAATATTTACAGAGGGACTTAAGCATTTAGCCCCATTAATTCAAGCAGGTAAGCCATAAGCCTTACTGATTATTTACATTCAAATCCCCAAGATGTCAAGAAACATAGTTGCTTGTACTACATTTACTGCAAAGATATTCCTCCTCACATTGCCACATGAAAAGGTCAAGTGGCTCTCTGTGCAAAGCACACAAAATGTGAAAACGTGGACAGCGGCTCAAAGGCAAAAGAGGTGTTTGCAGACTATAACCTTTCCACGTGTGCTTAAGGAAATTGCCTTTTGTTGACGAAATGGTAATTAAATAGATTCTACCACAGACAGGAGGGAGAGAGGAAAATATCGGAAAACTCACCACTAAATTACCTATCACCATGACCAGCAGAAAGACAAGAAGGCACAGTGGTGGTTCAGCAACCACCATGCAGTCCCACATGGTCTCAATCCATTCTCCACACAGAATTCGGAAAACGACGAGGAAAGAGTGAAAAACGTCCATCATGTGCCAGCGCGGCTTGCCGTCCTTGGATATATTATAGCGGTTCTCCCAATAACTTCTCCCAAAAAGTTGCACCCCTACTATAGCAAAAATGAAAACGATGATTGCCAGGACGAGGGTCAGATTACTCAGTGCTCCCAAGGAGTTACCAATTATTTTAATTAGAGTGTTTAAAGTTGGCCAGGACTTTGCCAGTTTGAAGACCCTCAGCTGTGTAGAAACATAAAACACAGGGTTAAACATCAGCAGAGATAACCTACCTGTGTACCATTCAAATCCTGCAAAAAAACATGTTACGGATACCCTGCGCTATTCCAGCAATGCAATATTTGTGTTGCTGTGACACTAATACATTTTTTTAAGTATTTCTAGATTTTTTTTACCTTTTTTTGTCTTTTAACTGTGTAACATTGCAAATAGAAACCAGCCATCCTGGGCCCAGCTAACATGAGTCGCTGGTAAGTATCTGGCCCACACAGGCAGGTATCCTTACAATGCACGTGGTGGAGATCACAGTGCCCAACTTACATACAGCACAAAGCACCAACGCTGGGACACCAGCTGCTGTATTACTATAAAAGGAATCTATCTTTTGTTAAACCAACGTAAATCAGTCCACAGTATATGATATCAATGCCTTAAGAATATTTCACATTTATTTTTAAGAATTTTTTTTTTGTATTTTTACTCTGACACCCCCTTTTCCTAAGTTTCCCGTTCCAGTTTTTAATTTCTGACACCAGTTCCACAGAAAGTCTACTCTGGAAATGTTCGTCTGAATATTTCTTAGTATGTTCAAAAGAAATAATATACATTGTTAAACCCTGACTCTAACATCACAAGAGTTTGTTTCTTATTCCTAGTGCCAAAAGGAGAAAGAAAAAATTAAATTCCTGCCTCCTAACTGCAGACAACAGAAGTATTCATTATTATATTTACACGATAAAGTTGTATAAAACTGAGTAAGTGTGAGGCATTACCAGTCTGAAGGATCGTAAAACTGACAGCGTTCCTCCTTTTCGCCTTTCTTTCTTGCCTTTGTGTTTGGGAAAACTCAGTTCAATTAAACTCAATGTGACAATTATACCGTCAAAAATATTCCAGGGCTGCTGAAAATAATAATAGGGATCTAGAGCAATTATTTTTAAGATCATTTCTGCAGTGAAGATTCCTGTAAAAACCTGTGATGAAGAAACAGTAGCATAAGGTAAAATTAATTTATCTTCTCTTTAGATCACATTCCCACAAATAACATTTATGGACAGGTCAACAAAAATCAATTCTTAACGAGTTTCAAACTTCTAACAGAAGAATTGTTTTCTGCTTTCTCAGGAGTGTGTTAGAAGTGTATCAATAAAATCTGTGAATTGTCTATATTAGAAATTTAGTCCATAAATGCAGAGTTTGCTAATCTTTAAGCTTTACAGTTACTCTCCGTGTCTTACGTAAATACACCCATCAATAAATCCTTGGTATAAAATGTCACATTACTGAGAATTTGCTTACCAAGTTGCCTACATTAAGCATCAATTTGAAACTATCTGACATATTATTGTGCTCCAGTGCCATGAACAAAGTGTTCATCACAATGCAAACAGTGATGGTGAGGTCAATAAAAGGATCCTTTATGAAAGCAGCCACTTTTTTCTTGATTCTCAACCAAAGCGGACAACAGTCCCAGATCAGATATTTTAATGCAAAATCATTCAGGCATGGCGGGCATTTCCGTTGAGATTCTTCAAGTTCTAAATGGAAAAGAAAACCCCACTGTAGTTAAATAGTTATCACTGAGCAAGATGGCGAAATAACAACTTCAAGTATTCCAAATACTGGAGACGAAAAAGGAAACCTCACAACCCACACAGAGCCCCAAAGCTTCCCTGCACTTTCTACTAACCATGATGTCATGGTGCAGTCCCTACATCAGCTAATAAACATGGATTTGGAGAAAAAAATGGGATTCAGAAGCCTCTGAATCCGGTGTTATTTGTGTTAGCCTCAGACTTGTTCTACAATCGTGTTACTAAATACGAATGTTCACACTCTTGTAGATCAATGTAGCAGCCAAGGCGTCTCTCACCTTCTCCTTGTGCAGATGTCTAGGACACTGGCTGTATCACACCCAACATATTTTTGTCGCCTTTGACTATCCAGGGAGTCTGGAGAGTCAATGGCAGCCACTGGAATTCTGATTGTAGGTGCAGCAAATCCAAACTACAGTGCCTGAAATGTGGCCTCAGGCCACTTCTACTGGAAAGGCCGTGCCTGTCATTTCCCAGCTGGTGCATGTTGCCACACCTCCCATTTTCTGTAAGTGAAACACGGGATAGAAGCTGCTCTGGCTTTGTCTTTCACATCCTTTTGGTCAAATATAAATCTTACAGCCTTTCCTTCTTCACCATTAATATTAACAAGCCTTCCAGAATACTTTTCATCCTACGTAAATCCTGTGCAAAAATTCATTGGCAAGCTGGAGAGTAAAGCTAAATACAAGCACAGTAGGAATTATTAGCAACCTGGGTTTCAGGGACCTGAAAATTTTTCAGAGATCAGATGAGCTGCATCCAACTCATATCCTTTTCTTAGCTGGACCTGTCCTTATTTCTTCCCACTGTTTAGTTTCCCTTTCTTCTCTTCCAGGCTCAAGACTCACTGCTTCAGTGCGATCACCTTGACTTAAGCCAACTCCAAGTCTACCTTTTCTGTTCTTCTAGATTAAATGGCTTCTTTATTTTTTTAAAATTAAAGAGACGTTCCTACCATAACAGTACTCTCCTGCTAAATCTCATACTTCTGATCCAAGAACTGATGACAGAACTCCTCAAAAGGGGAGAAACAAAGCAAGACTTCCTCACCCTGAACAACTCTGGCGTAATTTTTTCCAGTAAGATCTGAAAAAACCTATCAGTCTTCAAAATAGATGTCAGTGATACACCACCCCTGGAAAAAAAAAAAACCAACCCAAAAAACCAAATTCACATGGAAAGGTAAGTTAAAGGAATACAATAGTGAGGTTAAGTATTCAAAACCCAAGAACTACCACACTGATTTTGCTTTCCTAATCTTATCATAGGATTCTGCATGCCTATGCCTTTGCCAGGGACATATCTCAAGCTGCAGGGTCAGGAGGAGAAAACAGTACCCCAATCATACACCTCAGATGCTAGAGAAACCCCTTTGACCCACTCTCACTCTAATCCCCTTCACTGCCCATGCTACAAAACGCAGTCTTACAACAGGCAAAGGATGTGCTTCAGTATATAAAGACTGTGTGATAGTGCCTTTTTCTTTTTTTTTTTTTTTTAAAGCCGATTTAATGATGAAATTCCAACCTACACACCTACAAATCCCTGTTAACCTTTAAGAAATGCATTGACATTTTGGTCTTTCATGCTAGCATTACCTTAGGATTGCAATAAGCATAATGAGGAACCACTTACCCTCCAAGACACTGGTAATTATGCTGACTACACTTGCTGCCCTTTGTCTCTGAAGTGCCTCGTTAAAGTACTCCACTGACAGATGAGGAGGCAAATGCATCACGCTGTTCTCATCACTTACAGCTGGCTGCTTGAAGAAGTAAACAGGATTAGGGAGATACCACAGGAATAAAATGAACCAGGATGCAACGATGGGTAACTATGAAAGTTAATAGGAACAATGACATGCGGGCAAATAAATGCGCCTCCTTTACAAGATGTAATAGATGTTGAGAATGAAGGTCCTATTCTTCAGTAATAATGCTGTGGTAAATGGGTTCTGCGAGCACAAACCTTGGAAATAAGGGAAAGAGACCTAGGAAATGTTCCAGACACTAATGGAAAAGGAGAGAGATGAGGGATAAGCTAGTAGAAAAACATCTCTAACCTCTTGAGTAACTAATGACAAACTAATGATGAAGCTTCCACGTGATGCTACAGGTGGTACGAAGAAGAAAGAAATGATAGGTACTGCTTAAAATTACACCCCTGGACAGGGTATGGTACAAAAAGACTCTGGTGATTTGGAATTACAGCCCTATGAACCTTGAAAACTATGTTGGTACAAATAGTGAATAGAAGAAAAATGGGGTTTATAGCAGGAATGGTGAAGTCCGGTTTTCAGGAACTCATCGGAGTATTGGAAACCAGTTTCTACTGACAACTTATAAATAACCCGCATCAGTATGTTTCATTTCACATCACTGCTCGCCATTACGCTGCAACTCTTAAGATGAGAAAAAACCACCGCTTACACAGAAACTATAACGTGTAGTATATAGTTAAAATAATATGTTTTCCTTACCATATCCCTTTTTCCCGGGTCTTCCATTACCGGCGGAAGCATCACACCTTCAGAAGACACTGGATCCAGGCTGTGCACCCTGCTGCTTCCTCCTCCTGCCACCGAAATCACACCGTGGCAGTCGTCCCCGCTGGCCCTGCTCCGCACGCAGTTGGGGGTGCCGGGGCGAGAGCTGTGGCTCATCTGACTTTGCACGCTGGGACGTCTTCCCAGCTGCACAACCGACAGCGACCGACGCTGGATGCCGCGTTCCCCAGCGCTGTGGGTTTCCTCATCGCCGAAATCCGGCGTGGAATCCACTTCTAAAGCTGGTATTTGGAAATTGAAGACACTCCCATGGCTAAGTCTGCGTTTCTCCTGCGCGTTGGGACCGTACACCAGACCAAGGAAGGACTAAAAGCCAGAGAATGGCATAATATCATGTGGAAAATTTGGGGAAGCAACAAACGTTCAGAGTTTCATAACATAACCTGTCAACCATGGCAAGTCGAAAACTCTTATTTGATTTAGATTTTTCAAGAAGGATTATTCTTAGATCTTAAAAGACAGATGATAAAACCCTATCAGCTGTAGCAGCTATTTTTGTAATAAGCTTTATCGTTACATTTTAAGTAAGAAATTTTTAACAGAGAAGGACGGCACAAAACTTAAATTCTGATAGGCATTCAACCTATTTCTCAATGTTATAGAAGAGGTATTTTAACTGTTATTAAAACTTTTCTTCCCTCCTTTGCTTATAATATTTCCTTTTCAAATTAATTTTTGCATATAATTTTTCCTTAACCCAAAAGGTTATTTATTTTAAAGACTTAAGAGTGATCAGTGTTTGTAATGGGAGTTGGTTTGTGCTTTCAAGCAATTAATTTTAGTACTAAAATTGGAAAAGTTGTAAGGATCTCAGATTCAGAATATAGATTACCAACTTTCGTTGACTGTCTGTGGACTGTGACTTGGGGAGTTGTTCTTCTTCATTATCTTCTACCCCCAAGGACTTATTTCTCTTTATCCTATTGCTTCTGTCTTTGATTTCTTTGGCAGACAGAGAAGAGGCTTCAAGGGAGCTAATTGACAGGATATCGATTCCTTTAATGCCCAATGACTGAAATGAAAATAAAAACATAAATGATACTTTCGCTGGGTACTTTGAATATAAGCAGAAAGAAAACGCTTCTCTGCTCTGCATTATTTCCTCTTAAGAATTTATGTTTCATAAAACTCATTAAAAATCCTCCAATAAGTGATAATACTAGGAGAAAGAGGGGACAATGCCCCCAACATATGGAGCACTGAACAATTTGCTATTTGCAGTATGTTACATGATCACATGTATTGGGCCTGCCAGGGGCAAAATAATCACATTATAGCTCTTATTCCTCCACACGGCAGATTTGCTTACAATAAAAAGTTTGAAAATAATGCTGTAGAATATATCGTTTCTGAGTATTGTAAATGCTCAAACAATATTAAAATTCTGTCTTTTTCATTGGGGAACCTTGGGACTGTATTCACATCATTGTCTGATGGAAATTTCTGTACTGAATTTAGGAATATTTTAAAAAACACTGGAATATTTTGTTCCAGAAGCTTCTAAGCCATTTAAGTTTTACCAAGAGACTTCTTGTTCAAATACAATGGGTTTTGGCTCAGATGTTAATGCAGTCGACCAATGGAATTAGTGTGTATTCTCTGCTCAGCAGCCCACAATGATAAAATAGAAGAAAATTTAAAAAGTAGTTGTGTTTTCATTTGGAATCTGCTAGCTGACGGACTTTTACTTTTGCCATATTTTAAAATACTATTTTCTTTATGGTAACAACAGCCTTTAACGTTCACTAACCACAAGAAAATTCATTGTTTCACAGAAAAAATACACAATTGAACAAGGGATTGCTCCTGTAGCTCTAGGAATCACTACTTCCAATAAGTTATGTCTCGCTCCTGTTCCAACGAGTGACTCCTATATAAAGCTGTACGCCATGAGAGATGCTTTTTCTTATGCGACTGACAACAGAACACTGAGACTAATGTTTGCAAGGGAATAATTTACCTACCTCCTGCTCCTTCTGTAATAGTTCCATGGCTTCCCGAAATTTCCTTTCTTTTGCCTCCGTTTCAGCAATGGTGGCCTTGTTCTGGTCCTCGTATGCCATTGTTACTACAGCCAGAATCAAGTTGACTAGATAAAATGAGCCCAGAAAGATGACCAGCATGAAGAAGAGTATATACACCTTCCCAGAAGCTCTGAGGGTCTGTAAGCAACACACCCCAGAGATAAAAATTACTGTGAGAAACACCAAGTAAGCTTTCAATGTGTCTCTGAAACCCTTTAGAAGTGCTCAGCTTCCTAGACACAATGTTTTAAAAATCTTAAGTGGAAACAAGGCTTCCTTGGACCTTCTTCCCCCTTCACCATCACCTCTGAGTCACCGATTCTCATAAGGACGACTGAGGTGGCAGTTATATTTTTGAACGACAATGCAGGACCCATTTAGTAATTTTTTTTTATTTCCTAAACCAGCAGGGTGACAGGGCTATTCCTGGGAAACCCTTCTTCCTGGAGTCACAGCTTGTGGAAAGGGAGAAGAGAGAATGTGGACTCAAGGACTTGCAGCTATTGCTTTTATCTGAGATTTCATGCCCTCTCTACACGCCTTCTGCTTTGGCTCTTGCTCTCCCTGGAAGGCCGGTTCTGAATTACACACAAAGCTGGTACCTGCTGGTACAGACGCTCCCAGTAGTCCTGGGTCATCAGGCGGAATAAAGAAAGAAAAGCCCAGCCAAACGTATCGAAACTAGTGAAATCATAATCAGGATTTGGCCCGATTCTCAAGCATGTGTAGTCTGGAGGACAGGTCCTAGAAGTAATAATAAATAGTAGAGCTCTTTTAACCATGCAGATTTCAAGTAAAACCTCAGCTTATGTGAGAGTTCTGATTATTATTCAACTCTACATTTCATTGTAATTGCAAACCGATTTTCTACTCCAGGTAGAATTAGCTGGAGAGTAAGATGGAAAAAGCAGCACCTATAACACAGTAACAAAGGAAGAAAACAGGCTGGAGTAGACCACCAACCCAGGACAACTCCCCAATCACCAACCCTCTTCCCCTGCCCCTCACTGCAAAGCAGCCACACCTCCCTCCTGGCCCAAACCTGCCCTTCAAAACCCATCTTTTGTTTTTCTAGTTTAATGCTCATGAGTTTACACAGAGAGTAGTGTGTTTGTCCTGTGCTATATGTGAGATCTTGCATGTTTTCAGTTCTTTTTGTACATCCATGAGGAAAAGAGAGACAGCACTTATCAAAAAGCTCAGAGGAATTCAGGAGGTTCATGCTTCATTCCCTGCAGGTATCAACTTATCTGACTCTTACATTCTGCTGTCTGTGCTCCTGTTTCGGCATTCAAGGAAAGCTTGGAATTGAATGTAGAAGCACTGTGGCGGAAAAAACTTCCAAAGAGGAAAGATTCTCAAGTGCACTTACCCAGCACCAGAACCACATAGCAAAATATCTGATGTGCCTTCTTTCTTAGCAAAGTATGCTAGAAAAAAATAGGAAATAAAAAAAGTTAAACTTTCTAGCTTGAATCCTCTATCCTTTGATGCAAATAGTGATGAGTAATCAGTGACCTGTAAGTCCATGCACACATACATGGGAAGGTTTCCCATGCTCACAGTAGCTGCACCAGATTTCAAAGAAATCTTGTCCTCATTTACAAACATGCATGCACAAATTTCAGACCGAAGGCAGTCCTTAAAATAGAATTTTTAAAAATATTATCACTTTGGCCACATCTGAATAAAGGAAACAAAAAATTGCAGGGCCCAGGCTCAAGTAGAGTCCCTGGTTTGGTAATTGTTAGCACAAACCCTGGCACTGCAGAAATTAGCCTGAACATCATTTGGGGCTGCATAGTCCAGTTCTACTTCCAATGGGCATTAAAAAAATAAAGCCCTGCTTTGAGGAGAAGGAGAGAAGAATTGGCTGTGTGGATCTACGTCATGCTCTGCTCATCCAGACAGTGGGTCCTAACACCGCTTAGTTGAGAAATAATAGATTTGTCCATTGGGATGCTGGAGCTGTGTCCTTTTTGACCTCTTCACCTATTTCTTTTACATTGAGCTACTCTGATGCCTGAGCTAGCAGCAGACCGAAAGAAATCACATTAGTGCTAATAGCTAATTAGCCCCATTAAGATGTGAGTTTATTATCCCAGATGCAAGGGAGCTCTCACATCTTCCTGGTGCTTCTCAAATCTCAGCTGTGCTGCTAGGTAAGTCGGCACAATTCAGAACCAGCAGGAAAATTTACTATCAGCTGTACCATAGCACGTAAATACACCATGAAGGAATGAGCTACTTTCCACACAAATTTTGTCCAGCTCAGCCGACAAAAAGGTGGTGTTTCTTTTTTAAAAGAAAATTCAATTACTGAGCTTCAGAAAATCATAACAACATACACTTCTCCATGTCGGAGGTGTGAACTTCCCACAAAATCAGGACCAAAGCAGACCATGACAAAAATATACCAAAAAAAATCATTTAACAGAAAATTGGGTTTGCAGTGCTGTAAGTCCTAACTCCTGTAGAAAAGCAATCTAGCTTTCAATAAACCTGTCTGGGCTCTCCTAATCTTTTTGCCATCATTGAAAATCACCCTGCAAATAAGATGTATGGTGTAGGATATGAATAAGACACAATTTTTAATTTCTTGAGCCTTACTTTCTCCACATCATTGCCTTCATACAGCTGCAATGTTCTGAATTTATAAAAAAACCCCAAACACATATATACAAAAATAAAATTACATGTTTATGTTACCTGTTTCTTCAGCACAAAAAAAAAATAGTATTTCTACACAAAGTTTTTCACATCAATGGTCTCTTTCGTGATGCTTCTGGTTCCTTTTGAAGTTTGCTTTCAACTATGATTTTTACAACATTGTGTACATGTAAATGACTTGGTTTGTATGCGTGGTCTTTTGGTAGGTAGAGTTTGTTGCAAAAAGTTTTTCCTCAGAAATCTGTTACACAAACACTTCCTCCCCCTGGACTATGAAGTTATTGGAGAAATCCTTTCTGAACAAATCTTCCACGCAGGGTGCATGCAAACAGCAATCCTGTGTGGCTTTTTAATATATTTCAACGTTTCTACTTGGAGAATGATTTTCTCCCTATATAACCGCTGCTGTGTCTGAACTTGCTGGTGGAGATTTTCTTCAGTGATGAAGCTTTCTTCATATTTCTAGCATAGACGTTGTTTACTTTGTGCGTGTTTCTCTGTGTATATTGAGGCTTTCCCTTTTTGATCTCTGCTCTACGACTCCAGCCTCCATCAAGAAGTACACATGAAAGATGCACACTCTGTGCATCTTGTATGAGATATAAAATAAGATACATGTGATGTGGAGAAGAAAGTAACTTTGACTTCTAAACAAATTCTCTTTCAAGCTGAAGAGTAATCCTCAGGGCAGCAAAATGAAGACATACGGGCTCTTCAGCATGTAGTAAAAGCTGAACTTTGGGGAATTACAGAAGGGAATGAGCTAATGTGTATTTCAGTTATCATCATATCATTCTGGGAAACAGAGCTGGACATTACTGGAAAATCTGGGAGTGCTATTTCTTACAATGAAGGGAAAGGATGCGTTCCTGGGTTTCTACAAGCTGCTTTGGCAATTTGAAGGCCATTATCAAGTAGTTACTTGTCCAAATACCAATTATCAAAACATCAATATAATTTGCAGCAGTGGTTATACGTGTTTATACTCTCATCTAAAAAAGAATTAAGGAGAAAAATTACCTGTATCGTTAACAAACATTGCATAGGAGTCCCACGTTTTGTTAAGGAGATAAGGTATTTTATTGAACTCTGTAGAGTTCCTGACACACTTTTGTCTTAGGTTGCCCTTAAAAAGCTGGAGGCCTATGAGGGCAAAGACACTCAGGCAGAAAACAGTCAGGATCATCACATCAGCAAGTTTCTTAACTGACTGAATAAGGGCCCCCACAATGATCTTGAGTCCTAGAAAGACAATATACGAAAGCAAACTGGGGTGAAAACCTGAGATTCATACGTCATACTTGATTAGAGTTAAAACAATGTATAACAACCCAAGTACCAAATTTACTGGATAATATATAGCAAACATATTTGCAATGAGTGTATAGTTTGAATGAGTGATTAATATGAGAAAAAAGTATTTCTTCCTCATTTGATTGACCCTACATTTCCCAGATGTTCCTTTAATCCCTGTAAAATATTTAGGCAAGGATGGAGAAACAGAGTTAGTCTGTTTTTTCTTATCCAAAAGAGTAATATGCATAACTGAAATGAAATTTCCAACACTGGTAATCTGTGAAGAAACCGGAAACACTGGAAACAATGATGAATATGATCAAAAAAGACCAGAAACAGAAGACAGAGACAACTCTCTGTTTTTTATTTTTATTTTGTATTTGATCCTGAGAAAGAATCTGCTAAGTGAAATAGCAACCGTTTTCCCAGGGATGTTGTAAGATTATTAGTAGTAAAGTCTGTTCAGTTGCCAGAGGTGATTCCATTGTACCATAACACATAGACCAGCAAGAAGTACATTCTGTAAAATTGACATTATAAAGTATTAACAAGATCTTTAAAAGCATGGTGGAGATAAATTAAATACATGGTTGTTCCTAACGCTTAATTTATTCTGTCTGGGCCAGTCACTGAGACACTATTTGTGTCCACAAATTCAGCTTTATCTGCAATCAATGAAAGATACAGAAAAAGGGAATAAAAAAGAAAAAAATAACAAAAAAAAAAGTAAAAGGTAAAAGCCAACATTTGATTGGAGCAAAGAATCAGTTGTAAGTAGCAGAAAATATTCAGCAAATAGGGTTTCTTACCTGGGACTACTGAAATGGTTTTTAAAGCTCTCAGAACCCTGAAAGTCCGAAGGACGGACACACTCCCCAAGTTACTAAATGCTCCCACGTACCTGTAAAGTCAGATGTGATGTCTCAAGTGGTTGAACAAAGTAAACAAGGCAACTATTTTACAGTGGTCATTTTCAACTGTCAGTCCTTCCAAGCATTTCAAAAGTATCAATAACTACATATCAAGGATTTTTCTGAAGACTTGTAAGAGAGAAACCCATTTCTTGATTATTACAGTTTCCTTGTGAGGCAGCTCCTTTCTTGTGCACAGCTTCTGTTGTGTCAGCATCTCAAAATATCACACATTTAAAATATAAACAAAGATAACACCCAAAATTACTTATTTCAGGCTGTAAACCTGGCTGAACTGGTTTGATCTCCTTTCTGTAGCTACACTTAACCAATAGAGAAGCTTTCCAATACTGCAAACTGCCGGTGAAACTAGAATATTTGGAGAAAAAGATCCCAAATTTAACTGGCTGTCCATACACACATTGCTCTGTTTTCAAACTGGCATTTTCATTCCAGGGATCAGTACGTCTGTATTCGACAGCCCAGTAATTCCATCTCACAAATTGACACGTGTCTGGTCACCTACACTCATCATGGAGTGAGTATATCTTGCTCTGCACAGCTCCATCCCCTTCTTGAAAGACTAAAACATTGTTATACAGCGAGTGGCAAAACAAGGGGAAGAATTAATGCCCAAGATAATTTCAGACGCAGTTAGGAGCCACTTAGGTTGGGATTTTTTTTGTACTGCAGCCTTTTGCACCACAGCTACAAGAACTTCAGATACGGGAGGTGTTCCACAGGTATCACAGAATCACAGAATCACAGAATGTCAGGGATTGGAAGGGACCTCGAAAGATCATCAAGTCCAATCCCCCTGCCAGAGCAGGAATGCCTAGATTATGCCACACAGGAACGTGTCCAGGCAGGTCTTGAATGTCTCCAGAGAAGGAGACTCCACAACCTCCCTGGGCAGCCTGTTCCAGTGTTCCGTCACCCTCACTGAGAAGAAGTTTCTTCTCGAGTTTAAGCGGAACCTCTTATGTTCCAGTTTCAGCCCATTATTTTAGATGTTCCCACTTACGCCATAACGATAACGCTGAAATCCAACCAGTTCCAGGGATCTCGAAGGAAAGTGAATTCGTTCAGACAGAAGCCTCTTGCCAATATTTTTATCAATGATTCAAAAGTGTAGATGCCAGTGAAAGTAAATCTAAGGAAGGGAGAGAAGTGCCAAAGGACAAGAGCAATATTAGCAATTAACAGAAAAGACATAGACTATTTACTGTCTAGTCCAACAAACCAAGCCAATGCTGCAGAGAAATAATGGATAAAGAGCTGTTGATTTCTGCATATTCTGTAAGTATCTGACCCACACGGAGTTTGAGACAGTATCTGACTGCAGCCTGGATAGGGCTATTAACATGCACACCTGTGATATGGGGATTTAGTATTCAACAGTTTGGTTCAAACTCTTGCATGTGAGTCTCCATAACTTAAGACACACAAAGTTCCTAGCTGCTTGCTAAAATGAAGATAAAAATGGGTATCTTCCTCTGGTTTAAAGTGGCCAAGTGAAGTGGGATATGCTCTTTATTATTTACTTTGGGCGCACAACATCCATTTCTGTGCAAAATGTTTAAAACACTTAGAGAAATACAAGAGTACAGGATTTTCAATTCAAGATGGCAATTATTCTTATTAATGGAAAATTATCAGTAAAAGCTCTTCTGGACTTGCTGAGTGCACTTATCATTTCAACAAGGCAGAGATCTCCCTACAGAATTCAAAAGGCATTCATTTGGTAGTCAGCAAATGCACTAAGAAATTATGTGAAGGTAGTGCTTCCCTTTTCATTTGGAAATAAGTATTCTGAAATTATTATTGAACTGCATTTGAACACTAGTCTCGATGCCAACAGTAGATATGACTGTTACCTAAACTTTAATGCTCTCCTAGGTGGAGAAGTATCTCAGCATCTTCTGGAGATTAATACCACACAGAGTCTTGTTCAAGATTTCATGAGGATTTGCCATTCCTGTCTCTTACATGAGTTGTCAGGTAACATGAGATAGTCAGAAACCATTTTAAGCCTGTCTTTAAAACAAAGGATTTGGGAATTGTTCATTTTGTGTTGTGTTAGAATTTTTCGGGTTTTGTACTTTTTGTGCCAAATTGAAAAAGTGAGAGCTGAAATAACCTTAAAAAACAAACAGTACAAAAAACTAGGCTTATCCACCTTAAGTGTGACTACAAAGGCATGGATTTGTTGTGATTTAACATTGCGAGTGCTGGCAGTGCTAAAGATAAGAGCTTTCTAACAGCATCCTGCAGGCCATGAGGTTCTGACAGAATGTTTTATTAGACCAAAACTCAGTTTCAGTACTGTTTAAAAGAATTTTGAAAGACAGAAACTCTTGATGTTCATCATCAGCATCAGCAACAATGGGAAGTGTATCTGGATAAAGAGCAGATAATTATTGAGTAAGTTCAGAAAGTGGGAAAAGAAACTGGAGCAACAGGACAGACATGAAGCTGGTTCAACAGCAGAACTTAGTCTATACTTACTCTATCCTATAAGATCACAATTATTGTAGACACTGATTTTAAAGAAGAAAATACTCTCTCAAAGCAAAAAAAAAAAAAAAAAAAAAAGATGAAATCCTAACAAGTGACTTTCCTTCTAAATCCCCCATAAACTATCTTGACTAAAGGCAGTAAGATAAGTCTCAATAAATATAACTACAGAATTTAAAAAAGTACGTACCCACAGATACTTACTCAATATACTTGTTCCACGAAGAGGATTGAGAGGTCTTAGAGGATTCATTCCATGAAGGCGATTGAGAGGGCTTGGAAGACTCATTCGGAATCATGAACACACAATTAGTTAGAATAGTGCACATGATAAACCAAGTGAATAATGTAAGTCACGGGAGTGAAGGCAAAGAATACGACATTGATTCAGAAATGTAACTAGATATTTTAGCAGTCACCGACTCAGCAGCTGAGTTTGAGTTTAAAGCACACGGAAGAACAGCATGCACAGGTATTTGCTGATTTTTGAGTTATATTAGACGCCAAAACACTACTGCTGTTATTCATGCCATCCAGACTTTTGTATGAGCTAGAGATCTGCCCTAAGCGTTGCAAACTTGGTGAAAGGATCCTCAGCCACTCCAAGGGTGAGAGAAAGATGCATTTTTAGTTTCATCTTATAGCATAAAAGTTAAAAACTTGGCCAAGTTCACACAGGTGAAGCCCAAAACTGACTCTAAATTGGCAGAGCTGTGCTCTTCTGAAGGGACAGAGTGGTCTGCCAGGATACTTGCAGATATCTCAAAGGACTCTAGATGTTTAGCCACCTCTTGGGGCTCCCCGGCTGCTCTCCAGGACCTGCTGACAGTAGGCTATGAACTTGAATGTGAGCACCTAGTTCACGTGTAGACACCTCAGCTTGAGCACCTGGCTCTGGAACTGAATTCCATGCCTTGTGTCGTACCACGTGTTTTGGCAATCCAGGAGGTACATGTGCATGAGAAAGACATCCATCCCCTCCATCCCCTGTCTTTAGCTCTAGGCATGGTCGAACTGTCACAAACCCAGGAGATGGACAGCTGGCACAGAAATGGCAATATCATCCAATTTGCTGCCTGGGGAAAACCTCAGATAAGAGGCATCACTTTTCCAGGGATGCCTGTACCCTGATAAGACAACAACTTCAGAACCCTTGCAGCTAACTCGGCACCACACAGACAGGGATTGGCTGGAAACCTCAAATCCCGACCGGGATACCGCAGACTCTGCACTGGACCTGAGTCAGCCCCGAGCAACAGCATTATTGCTCTGATCTCATTCCCGAGTGCCAAACTGGAGCACTAGTGATTCCCCTCCACTAAATTTGATGTATGAGGTGGGATCTATATCCCATTTACATTCTAAAGGCATTCCCTGTAACAGCATCCCTGGAAATTTCACTTTCATATTACTAAAGATATATCTTTTTGATCTGATTTCCTAAAGAAACTAAGTTTGCGTATTTTTTCTTTCTGTTTGTTGTCATATGCGTGTCTGCCTATCTCAGCCTTTTTTTCTTAAAATTGGCCAATAGTTGATCAGCCTTGGCACATGAGTTGAGTTTAATTCCTATAGTTTGGCTAAATAGCAGATGGGAAAGAGGACAGAGATCTTGTTAGTCTTCTCACCAAGGAAGGCCTCATCATGAGATGTCTGTTTATGAGACATCAGAAAATCAACATCAGAGATCATTCTCAAAATATAAATCTCAAAATGTAAATGAAAAACAGGCTTCAATACCCCCAGTACTCACCAAACTATTTATTTCTAAGCAGCACATAAGATCCAAGCCAATAATAATTTCTAAGGTAATACGTAATTAGAAAGAATCTGGAGTGAAGACCAGATTCATCCAATGTTCTAAAATACAAAAGTACAGGATTATCATAGAATGGCCCAGGCTGGAAGGGACCTTAGAGATAATTTAATCCAACCTCCCTGTCACGGGCAGGGACGCCTCTCAACTAGATCAGGCAACACATGAGGACCAAACAGGAATCGAACCCTTGACCTTTGGTGTTTTCAGCACCACGCTCAACCGAGTGAGCTAAACCAGCCCTCATTATGTAGAGTTTCATAATCAAAAAGAGCAAATGAAGCCAACAAAAGGATATGAATGTACTAAAATTTTAATTGCTGCTCTTCGGATTGGATGGAAAGGACTGAGGATCCATAAGGCACGTGTAGCTGTAAATCTGAAGATTGTTTTCTGTTTGTTTAGCACTATGAAAATCTTTAAAAAAAATAAAGAAACATGAAGTCAACTTTTGAGGAAAAATATTTTTGTACTACATCCTGTTGCATCCATGATGAGCAAGAACTTGATTTGTTTAAACGGGAAGACTTTGTAATACTTGGCTACACTTTCATCATAAACTGATGAAAGAATTAATACCCATCAACTGTCAAGCTGCAAAAAAAAATCCTCAGCATTAACTGTTTTTTTTAAACCTTGGAACTTGCAAAGAGCTGTGCACAGAACTAATCTTGCTTATGATTCTTCTCTTTAAACAAATTGAACCTCTCATTGATACACAGAGGTGGAAGAATGGCAGCCATTATAATTATTTGCTATTGTTGATAGCAATCCTCTATCGCGAAGACTGCAGAAATTAGTTCAAAGTATTAACTATTGCTCAAGCAACGAGCATAACTTCCAATATATTAATTCCCATTTTTCTGTTCTTTATTGAAAAATCATATTCTTCAATACTTTATGACTAGAATATGGGGCTTGAATAAGTAAGTTTGAAGGATTCATCAGCAATTGTTTTAAAATAATCTTTAGACTTAGCTGATTATTTATTGTACAGGCAAGTGGAGCATAAGCACTGAGATAGAGAGGAACGTTTCAAACCATAGAAAAGGAAATTTACAAAATTATTGTAATTTCCTGTAGAACTCACTGAAACCCCTCTTTTCTTCCTTTATCCATTTTAATTTTTCTACTTCCATTCTGATTCAAATGTTAATCAAGTTCATATTTAATTGCTATAATTCAAAATTAAGCTTTTTTTTTTTTTTTTAAGAAGATTAGAGCATGTCATTCAGCTGTGCCAACTGCCTGCATTATTACAACCTAGAAAGGGATGAGAGTTTCTCCAAAGGGATGTAAGCAACACTGGTAGATCACTCATATAAACTCTTCTTAGCAATACAATTAAAAAAAAAATAAAATAAAATCCAAGCATCCTGGTTGGCTCTAACCTTACTATCTTTGTAGTATGGGTCAAGATCTTCCAGTGGTTCCCCAATGAGCTCTGGAGGAGGATTTCCATAGAGAGCTGGTAACTTCTGGAAAGCTTTTAGGTCAAGTTGAGGTCGTGGTTTCTCGTCGGATTGCTGGTCTGTAGTATTTCTTCGACAAGTCTTCTTGGCAGCAATTCTCTTTTCGATAACAGCCAAGGATTCATGAGTGAACTTACGGAAGTTGTTGGTACCAGGCAGTAAGAACTCAGCCATTTTTCATTCTTCTCTTCCTGTCGCTAATTCTGTCCAGATAATAGAAATGAGTAGGAAGGAGGTCAAGTAACTCCAAAGTTATGTTATGAAAAATTAGTTAAGCTATGAAAATTAAATTATGAAATTAAGTTATGAAAATTAAACAACTGATTGTCCATGCATGGCTAATAATAAAAGCTTTCTGAGCCATCAGCTTCTAAAGAGGAAAAAAATTAAAATTATCACTATCTTTTTCAATAAGATGTCGGTTCAGTATTTTTTTTTGTAATTACGTGTATTATATAGGATGTAGGCAAACCTCTATAGACTTAGGAGTGTCTTTAGAGTGCCTCATTTAAGATACCTCTTGTCCAAAATGCTCTTGAGCTACTCAGGAAAAAAAACCCTAAGATACTGGTTTAACCCAGTGATTGGAAATGGGACAGTAAAAACCATCAAATTTCAACAACATCAAATATGTGGAAGCTGTGTCTGCATCAGAAGTACCAAGTACTAAATTAGCAAGCGCAGATGTAAATAATCAGATGGATAACCCATCCTGGGGTTATCATCCAGGAATGAGCAGTGTCCAAGCCTTAGCAGACTTAACTCATGATCTGCAGGGTCAGTACTGACTGACCTGGGGGGCAGAAATGCATGATCTGAGAAGTATCTAAAATATTTCCTTTGGTTATGACCTCTAGGAAGACACTGTCGGTTCAGTACAGAGGCATTACTGAGCCAGGGCAATCCCACCTGCAGACTGAAATGATCCCATCTGGTTGAGGACTTTAGGATGGATCACTGTTGAGTCTGCATGAAAGAAGGTCACAGAAGCTGCCGCCACAACTTCAATGTGTCCTTTAAGATTGACTCCATAACTAACAGACACAGCTTAATCCTGAGAAGTTTAAGCTGTCCTCACTGGACAACTGCCAGATGATCTGCTCTTGCATTTTTTCCTTTCCAGGCACTATATGCAACAATCCAGGAAAATACAAACTCTGAATCAAAAGGGGTTTTTTTTTGCTGAAAATACTTTTATCGCCTGTATGCTGGCTCTGTGTACCTTCCCCTGCCACGCGTTGCCATTTCATTTCTCCCCAGATATAACATCATTTCAGTCATCCTCACATTGCTGAACTGTAGAAAACTATTGTGAGAACAACAGCTGGAGGCCAGTGACAAACTAACTGCACAGAAATCTCTTCATTTTTGTAATCTGCCTGCCTCTCCCATTAGGTAAGCAGACAAAATTATAAATATGTAAAGTAACCCTTGCTTCCAGCACAAAATAATAAATATTTCTGGAAGAGAAAAAGGACATTCAGTGAAGAATACTCATTATTTTACACTTTTCAAGATCAAGATAACAGTTTGGAAACTGTACATAGTATTATAGCAAAAATGAAATCCGTAACATCCACTCCCAAGTTTTCAAGTCTTCAGCTAACCTAAGCGATATTTGTTTTGTTGATGCTCAGAGTAATTTAGATGTGGTATCAGTAATGAGAGTGTGAATGATGCATGAAATGACACAATTTCTGTGCAATGCACGGAGGGAATACAATAATTACTTTATTTTGTTTTGCGCCAAATCATCCAAACATACCATCCCCCCACACAGCACTTCCATAAAAGTCTACCTGATCCCAAAGTTCACTATTAAAATCCTGGGTTTGCTGCAGATTTCTTTGCAGTTCCCTCTCTTCTTTTCCATAAAACCATCTTTCAAATCCCAGAAGAGAAACTTTGCTTGTCACACCATTCTTCCTCAAGACTATCAGAAGGCAGAGCAAAATCTAAGAAGACAAGTTGTTGCTGGCTAAAGTCAAGGATGAAGAAACAGAAAGAAGCGTGAGGACACACAGAATCTGCAGGTCCTTGATTGGAGCTGGGAAGCAGGCAGAGGAGTGTTTCCTGGTGGTTTTGTAAATTGTTCCACAGGTGAACAAATATTAAAGAAAGAAAATAAAGTCTTGTGCTTGCTGTCTCACACGTCAGTAGCAAAATTTCCATTGACGGCATCTGCAAGTCATGGAGTAGAAGGCTAAACTGTATTTTTCACTTGTGGGTAATTCTGAACTATTAGTCCTGAATAAAATCTAGTGATTATTAAAAATGGAATAATAAAGAAATGATTAATTCAGGCATCTTTAAAAATATCCCCCAAAATAATTTCCGTTACTCATAGTCTCAGGGATGATGGCATAAAAAGTACACCTGAGATGTATTTAGTCTTTTATACCACCAGGGCTAAATTTAGCAATTTGACCAAAAGTAGCAAAAAGTGTCAATGCAAAAACCGTTTTTTCCCTTGATGTCACACAAGCAACAAAGCACATTTGGACTTTTGTCAGGACTTAAAATACCTGCAAAATAGTGTCACATTTAATGTCTTTATAATGAGGAATTTTCTTATCCTTTGACTGACTGAAGACCAGAGAGTTCTGAATGAAATTAAGACAGTTGAAGAGTAACAAGAAACAATCCCTCCCAAAAAAATTCATTTATGGTTTGTTCTTTTAGCTGTCCAGTGTACGTTCTATGAATTATTTCTCAAACACTAACATGTAAAGCAAGACAGCTGTCCAAACTAAGATTGCTTTCTTCCAAATGTCTTTTCCTCATTAGGAATATTCATTGTGACAGACTAGGACAGAAGGTTATTGACAAAGGTGTTTTGTCTCCTTTTCTTGCTGTTACAATCACTCCAATTCAAACCTCAGTTAATGAATAAAAGGTCTTCTCGATTATTTGATTTCCTGGCTTCCTGATCCGTTATGTATTGAGGTGAAATCATGTTGACAGTTACTGTGATTAGCATGGCCAAAGCAATTAATACGATCAGAATGACCACAATTACCTTATCACCTTTTTGTTTTTCCTTAGCTTGGATGATTGCAATTCTCGTAGGTTAAAACTCTCCATTTGATTTAAAAAGGCTTTCATAATACGCACAGAAATTACCTCTTAAGTAACTGGAACAACAGCTCTTTGAAAATTGTGTGTGAAAAACCTTGACCTACTGGAACAACTGAAATGTTATTATTGTCTTCAATGTAGTTGATTTTTGTAATCATTTGCATCTCATTCATGATAATATCCAATGCCTGGAGGAGCAAAGTTAGGGACTCTAGGCTGATCCAGCTGTTTATATCTCCAGTAATTATTTCTGGAGCCAGGAACATCAGTACGGACCTTGCAAGGACGCGTCAACTGCACCACCTGCGGTTACTGTGGTAGACCTCAGCTGTGTTGCATTTTTCTACATCTGAATTTCCAAGTAGATAAGACAAATATTTCTTAAATGAATAAGGAAAGATTTAGTCAACAGCAGTTCAAAGGTTCTGTAGAGCTATTCTATTCTTTCCTCAGAAATTTTCCTATATTTTGGGGCAGATGATTAAATCAAACCAAATTAACATTGTCTCAATGAATTTCAAATGTGTATGAAAATAACTTTTGTAAATTAAGACACATAGTTTTATTATTATAGAATAATTCAGGCTGGGAATTCAGGAGGCCTCTAGTTTAACCTACTCCTCAGAATGGGTCAGTTATGAGGTCAGGGCTTTATCCAGGCACATCTCCAAGAACAGAGACTGCACAACCTCTTTCAGCAACCTGTTCCAATACTTGACTGTCTCAACCCATTTGGACCCCTTGTTTCAATTCATGCCCCTTGCCTCTTGTCTTCACACCATGCACCACTGTAATAATGAAGAAACAAAAGAGTGCAATAATTTGAAAGGTAAAAGGGACACACTCCCCAAATCCCTCTATCTAAGGAAAACAAATGTTATACTTACTTCAGCCCATTTAGTTTACTTATTTATGGCAGCCTACAAGAACCATCTCACAGGTCAGAATAACACCATCTAGTGCAGCTCCATTGAGATTGCCAAGGGAGACAATGATCAGTATATTTGCTCGTTAATTTCCCACCGTTAGAATATCACACCTCACCTGAACTCAGCTGTGGCATCATTCTTTGAATATTCCAAGTTCAACCTCAAAATTCGTTTACCTTCTTTCGACAACCCAGCTGAGAGCTCCAAACCTCTGAGTCTCCCAGCATGGCATCTGAATGAAAGGCGATTACAACAGCTGATCTAGCTACCCTATACCCTCTTTGCAATCAACAAAGCTGAAGACACAGACCAACTAATGGTGAGTAAACACATCGATTAAGACACATGGAGAATGCTGAGGAATGCAACTGATTTCATTAACTGTAAAAATGAGAGATAGACCCCACTCTTTCAGTCTGGGATTTACAATTTCCAGTTCCCAGCGCTGAGGAATCATAAAATTGTAGAATTGTTTAGGTTGGAAAAGACCTTCAATATCATCCAGTTCAACTGTTAACCCAGCAATGCCAGGTCCAGCACTAAACCATGTCACAGAATCACAGAATGTTAGAGGTTGGAAGGGACCTCAAAGATCACCTAGTCCAACCCCCCTGCCAGAGTAGGACCACCTACAGCAGAGCACACAGGAACGTGTCCAGGCAGGTTTTGAATGTCTCCAAAGAAGGAGACTCCACAACCTCTCTGGGCAGCCTGTGGCAGTGCTCTGTCACTCTCACTGTGAAAAAATTTTTTCTCATATTTTTATGGAACCTCCTGTGTTCCAGCTTGCACCCATTGCCCCTTGTCCTGTCATTGGACACCGCTGAAGAGCCTGGCTCCATCCTCCTGACATTCCCCCTTGACATATTTATAAACATGTCCCTGAACACCACAGGGATGCAGGCAGCAAACAATGTGGAGATTCACAAAACGATTTACAAAGACCCGATAAAGCCTGTCAGCATTCATCCAGAAAGTCCTTTTGGGTGGGATTCATCTCACCTCACAGCAGACATCTCAGAGTTAGGCAGCTACATCTGCACTAGCTCCCCAGCTGCCTCCTGAGACACCTTTTCACAATGCTTTCAGGATGAAAGGAATCACATCTCAGAGTACCGGTTTATTACAATTGACAACCTGAGATATCTCGAGTGAGATGAAATAAATTCAACTGTTCTTATTGCTTCAGCTAATGGACAACTGCTAAACTTCCCAAGATTAGTAATTCTACAGTCAGTGGTAGGACTGGGCAAACATCATTAGTCACCAGCAGACTGTGAACACATAAAAATTGTAGGATTGCCTTATATTACTTTGCTTCCCTAATGACTACTTACAGGACAAGCCTCCTTAGCAATTAGTGAAGCGTTAAGTCACATTTTCTTTTGCATAGTAAGGGTGGACTAATTTTCAGCTACTTTGCTATCATAAATAATTTAAATCTGTGCAGAGATCACTTTCTGTAAGTGCTTGAGCAGTCAATTGACAAGTTGTCAAATGGCCAGTTGCAAGCACTGAGAAAGTTAAAAAACTCTGTGGCGACCCAGGAATCCAAGAGAAAAGAGCTGAAAAGCTTGTAATGACCATAGACTAGTCCATTGTTGTAGAAGTTAGGATGAGTTAGATACAATCAGCATGGTTATTAGCACAAGACCATGAGCTTTAACTGGTAGCTTTGGAAATAGCCAAAGCATAGAAATGACTTGATTTTCATCAAGAAGTACAAAAGTGTTCACGAGCAGCCAGAGCAAGATTGTGAACACCAACAGTAAATGCGACAATGACAGCACAGTTTGAATTTATTAACCACCAATAAAACATTTTCCAGTAATAGGACAGTGGGGGTAACCAGAGGACAAAGAAAAACTGGTGGGAAAGTCCATGACCCAACACCAGGATTCAGGACAATCTCTCCAGCCTCTGAGGAACCCAGGCTGTGGAGAAGAACCTAAGGAACCCCATGGCTCAGAACTATGCACAAGAAAGTTATGTGACTCAAAAAAATCCATATATCTGTGATTGAAGTGTGTTGATACCCAAGTCCATTAGCTTCACACTATGGTCTTGTATGATGACTTGAGGTAATAATCTCCTTCCTATGCTGTTATGGAGAATATTGCTGGACACAGATGTCAGGGCAGTAAAGCTCAGGTGTGGATTTTTAAAAAAACAAAGAGAAGAGACAGATTAAGACTCTGCCCTCTCTTAATCTGGGTGCTACATGTGCTTAGAAACACTGAATTCAATGGAATGTATCTTGATTTAGAAGTTAGATACCAAGAAGTAACATCTGTTCTGGAGCAGATCTAAGAATCATGTCTGGACAGCGTAAGTTTCTCATTACCCAGTCCAATGAAGTGAGGAAAAAGAGGAGGAAAAGGAAGTGAAATTCATTCATTTCAAGTTTGTCAGTCTGGGTCCTGCCAAAGGGACAACAGTGGAAGGAAGGAGCATATGCTGCAGGTTACAGTTAGCAGCCAGGAGAGGGACAAGTTGTGACATTTAAACATATATTTTCTATAGTGCTGTACTGAACCATGTGCAGATTTTATGGATATTCAGCCTTTGCAGCAAACAGAGGGAATATGAATTCTTTTCACCCTTAAGGAGAGAGAAGCAAGCTCTCACTACCTCAAACTTGCAAGAGGCTACGCACCTATTTCAGAGTCGCTGCAACTGTATTCGGATGACATTACTAAATGGTAACTTGGGTTTTTGCGTTTGAGATTTAGGGCTGCAAAGCCAGACTGCCAATATATCAGATTTTTTCTTGCCTCGTGTAAGCAGTGTTTCAAATGTGGTTGGTGTGATGAATGGTTCCATAAAGTTTTAGCTCATATTGATATGATCTGGTTGCAACAAATGACAGATATAGAAACTCAATGAAATAATTGGATTGGATTTTGGACTGTTACCATTAACAGAAAGTGCTAAATGATCTAGAAGTATCACATATTTGCCATGTTGTAGTTCTGAAGATTGGTTTCATCATGTACATTTTGATACAGAAAGGTCTCTTAGCAGCTGAATATATGCTTTGGAGGTACAACATAATATATGTTTGGGGATACAATATGCTTTGGAGATACAACATAAGAGAAACATTTTTCCCCAAGATCATAACAAAAGTCAAATGGTCCATGAAATAAAACTTTAAAAACCCACTCTTGTTAATAAAACACAGTGAGAAAAGTTTAAACATGCACGTTTTCAAAAACACTTTTCTTGAGTATACAATCTAAATTTTAACTTCAGTTGCCAGAACTTTACTGATTCCACAAGTTTGACAAAAGTTTCACATTGTATGGTCTTTTGTCTGCCACTGTTTTCTACAAAGAAACATTTCTCTAAATAAATTAAAATGGACCTAATTAGAAGTCAGATCTGAACAACCCATGTGCATTAGGCATGTAATTTAATAGTGCCATTTAATAATGACACATCAAATATCATTTTGAGGTTCCTCACTTTTCATGATTAACTTCAGCATTTGCCCTTTTCATCCTGCAGAAAGAAACTCAAATTTCCAAGAACTTTTCTCCATTGATATGGAATACAGTCTCAGGTCAAAGACAAATAATTATAAAGAAAATCAAAACACAGTACAACCAAAAAATCAAAATTTATGAAACATGGTACAGGAACAGTACCTGTAACTGTGGGAAGAACCTCCAGAACACCTCGACCTGTGAGGTCTCTGTACTGGCTACCTCCACAGTTTATCACCCTTACCAACCTAAAGAAGCACTTTCATATAATGAAGAGCTTTATTCCTCCAAAAATCATTTCTCTAGAGGTTTACCTGTTGTCTCTGTGGTGAACATATAAGCCACTCCTAGCAGATAAAGATATTGTACCTGCTTCAAATGCAAGCCTGAAGTGTTTCATTTCTTCTCTCCATCAAAGCAGAGACCTGTTTCTGTGAGTTTTAGAAGATTGTCCTCTTTTCTATTGCCAATTCACCACCTAGCAGCCAAGTTTATATTCTCCTCTTGGTTGTATCATTTGCTAATTTACTTCTCTATTAATATTGACTATTAGTTTGTCTGCCCCACAGTAAAAGTATTCACCACACACAGCCCAGTATGTTCCACCAAAAAGAAACCCTGACTTATTTTTTTTTTATAACCAAAAAAAAATTAAGACCCATTCTTCTTAACTCTCAAAAAATACATATTAATCTCTATCAGAACAATGTTACTAAGCATAAACATACGTAAGAGAGAGTCATGTTAAAAAATTAAAGATTATTTAAATTTTTCTGCCTTTATTTTTTAAAAAAAATCAACTAAAGAGTCTGAACATGGTATATAAAATATATACCTCTGCCATTTTTACTCACAGAAGAAAAACTTTCTTATATATCTCTTTTACTAGTGAATAGATCCTGGTTAACTCATTTCAGCAAAATAACCAGTCAAAAACACAAGTGAAACTCCTGCACATGGTGGGAATAAATATTCTCTCCTCCCCACTTTCATTTATCTTTTACATGCCACCCACTTAGGAAAAAAAAAATCTACTCAGATTCTTTAATGTTTTTTAGGCACATAAAAGGTCACTGAATCCTGTAGTTGACCCCACCACAAACCACTTTTATTCTAAGAAGAGAAAGTGCAGTAAACCACAGGACTTACATTATTTTCCATCCCCTCTAAGTGAAGGTTCGAGGAGTCACTTCTTTCTACGCAAGAGGAACATGTCTCAGCTCAGTTACCTCCCAGGAACTAGTTGGAAAATCCTCCTCACTGCCTTGATCATCTCTATTTCCCCTTTCAGTAATGCCTCGCCTCTCTGGCGATACTCTTCCTTCGGGAACTGTGTTATTTGTACATGGGGGGTGTGGAGGGAGGTGCCTATTTAGCCATCAGAGTAGCTGATGTGAATATACAGTATCTCATGGGAGAGGCTGTAACCTCAGTCAGCAAAGCTGGGGAGGCTCCAAGCTGAACATTTCTTTAAGATCTTGTTCCATCCCTCAATTTCTGAGTGTCTTTCACAGAAAATCAGGAGTGAAGCAGAACAAAGTAGATGGGAAACATTGGGGCAATTGTGTTTGTCAGCCTCACGGTGAGAGCTGCTCTGTACCGTAACAGTTTTTTATAAAAGTATTTGTCCTTTATATTTTATATGAATATTTCAGATTCAGAGCTCTGCTTTAGTAAAGTTGGAAAATGTATGATGCTGTATCTGTAAATTATACCGAAAGTCTATGACTGAAGCTGGGTAGAAGGCAGGAAAATGGATAACTGTTACCTTTGTATCTATGTGTGCGTTTATATGCATATCTGTGTGTATATGCACACACAAAATGCAAGCACATATATATTATTTGAATTATATAATATATATAATATATATTATATATATATGATGATGTATGAAAAGAGTAGGTGAGGAGCCTAGAATAGTTCACTCACTGATGAAAGAATAGTTCGCTCACTGATGAAACTTGCAACTCCTTCCATGGCTCAAGTAGCCACTGCTGGGTGGACAGAAGAGAGACTTTGCCTTTGCAGCTACATCTGCCCTGCTAGAAAAAAAGGGACTGGGCTCATTCTCTGGCCATGAAGCTAAATGACACAGTAAATTTCCATCTGTAAAACTAAACTTTCTTAGGCTTCAAAGACAGTGAGGAAAAACAGGAGTCCTCCTCTCCAAGAAGGGGCACATGCAATTTTAGAGGATCCTGCCTTTGCCACAGGAGAACCAAGATTTCTCCTGCTGAGTGTGTTCATTTCTCCATGTGGTTTTGCTTAGAGACAGAGGGGGTGATCTGATGTATAATTAGTCTGATACAAAGGATCCTGAAGGTAGTATTTCTGAATTACTCAGGCTGTTGAACTTTTTAAGGCAGAAGGAAGACATCTCTGCATTAAGGATTGTCTGCACCAGAAAAAAAATGTATTTGTCAGACACTAGAGAGAGAAGTTAAGTCTGGTACATTTCTTTCAGATTATACTTCACTTTCAGGACATCTAATATTTCACTTAATTGAAACGGGATAGATCAAAGGAAGGAAAGTCAACTGACCTCTGGATGGAGCATAAGGTGATACCTCTGCAGTATGAGAATGCCTTCAAAATGTGGGCATGGTTTTGACCCAGAAGATCTAGGTGCCTCCTGCTTCCCTTTACTAAATACAACTCGAGGTGATCCTGCTTTGGCAGGGGGATTTGACTAGACGACCTTTCATGGCCCCTTCCAACCCCGAACATTCTATAATTCTGTGATGCTGTGATTCTGTGCAATTTTTTTATCCCATCCTATTTTGTCCTTGGCAGCTTTGTTTAAGATAGAATATACATTTTCAAGGAAAATGCAATATACTGAGACAAATGCTATTCTATTTTCTGTTGAATTAAATTGGCTGCCAGTCCCATTCTTTCAAAATTTGTAGGACTGTGAGAAACAGGAGGAAAGAAGTCATGATGGTACACCAGGTCTCTGATAAATTGGTGGAATGTTGCCATCTTTTGGCAAAAGCTTTGGTTCATTAGGCTCTAAATTTAACGAGTGTTGCTGTCGGAGCTGTGTCTTGGATGCTTTGGACAGGGCACTGCACAGAAGGTTTAATTTCATGAGAAGTGCATCTGTAGTGATCACGAGGACTATAATCAAATGAAATTAAGATATCTCATGGAGGGTTGAAACAGATAAAAGATATATTAATCCATTTGACTTCACAATTCTCACCACTGTCACACTTTGAAGTAACATCACTTACAGAAAGTAGCATGTTCAGACCATTCACATGAATATCAGACTTCACGACAAATCCATTTCAAATTATCTCTTGCTCCCTGCAAGCTCTCTGTCTGTCATAGGTCTTACAGGTCTTTAAAAACATCTGACATTTATTTTAGGAAGTTGGAGCCATTTGAAGCTTCTCTGAGGTATCCATGAAGACAGGCCAAGTCCACCTCCTTTGTATAAATATCTGCACGTGGCATTCACATGCAAGGAATAAACAAATAATAAGGGCAGAATTTAAAATATATTTATGCGGCCCCAAAGAACTATATGGATGCTCAATAGGATTTTCAGTGTCTGAATGACTTTGCAATCAATGTGACTTAAGCTTCTACACGCTTTTGAGATGGCAGCTGTAAAGCGACTCTAACACCAGTTACATCGATAGGTTTCGTATCCACCTCCAGGGCTGATTTCCTTGCATTCGACCTAAAGTGACTGATGAAACACAGACTTGAAACAGCAGCTGGGCTTGGCTTCCTCCCTATTAGTTATTCTCTGCTTCGAGAGAAAGATAACCTGCAGTTTCCAGAGGCAAAACCGAATCATTTTCTGCGGGTGAAGAAAGTGGGAATGGCATCTCATGATTCTCTCAGACTTTCCTAGGTCCTTGCGCTCACCTTGAGATGGGCAGGTTACTTGTCAGCTCTGGCCCAAAGTGAATCAGAGAAGCTTAATTCTCTATAATTTAAAATATCTCATGGTGTTACGTTCAAAGGGCACTTTTTTTTTTACAGGTTTCCCTCAAGACGTATTTCTTGTGTGGACTGAGTTATCCAATCCTGTTGACCACTCACAGCAAAGAGATGGTGAAATCGGTTCCAGCACTCAGCCAGTGTTACCCCAATGATTGCTCGAGAAAGGAGTTTTCTCACATCATCTGTGCTGGGAAGGGGCTTTGTGTCACAACACCCTGTGCGGAGCGCAAAGGGCAGCAAAGACTGAAAAATGCAGAAATGTTGAATTGCAGCAGCCAAACAAAATGCACGTTTAGTTGAAGGTGAAAGAAGTAGATTTCGGGGCTGCATTGACTGTGCTGATGAAATCTCCCCTGAGTATAAACAGGAATTTATATATTCCCTTCTATATGGGGATAAAAGAAGGATTCCCTGAGAGACTGGGAAGGGTGAGGCACCTTTGGCGTTGACGTTTCCTTTCCTGTTCAAAATTAAATCCTCATTTCTCTCATTGTATTAATAACTAGGCTATTTGGGCCCACTCTCTTCCAAGTGAAGAACCTCCAAGCTCAGCCAACTCAAGTCAATGAGAACAGCTGGAGGGAAGTAAACCTCAGGCTAAAAGAAAATTGAAAAAGTAGAAATGTAAATGCTGCCACGACAAAATCTCAACTTCACTAAAGGAAGAAGAGCCAAAAAGCACTCCCCATTTTCAAAGGGAACACATGGAAGTAGTCTATAAAATATCAAGGTGTTTAGAGAGAAAATGTACAGAGGTATTTAAAAAGCTGAGCCATATCTGCATTTGCAAATGATACAGAAATGGCTTAATGGAAGTGGGCAAATACTCAATGTTAATGGATATTTGAACTTAAGAAAAATTAATACTTAAAGACAAGTGGAACATATTCATGTGATGTATGTTTGCTATTAGAAAAGAATATTCATTAAATATAAAGTAGTTTAATCTGCAATAAAGCTGAACAATCAGCTTAAAGGGAGATTCAAATTACCATTCAGTTTTACCCTTCACAGCATAGCAGCAACTTTGGAGTAGGGAATGGTTACTTAAAAATAGTACAAAATATTTTCGTTTCGTAGCTCTTTTAAAAATAGCCGCCAACTCATTTCTGCATGTTTCCTCACGATGCTGTAATTGGTATGTGTGTACATACCTGTTATGATAAATTATGCTTTTTCGTAGCCATTTAAGAAATAAAGAATGGAAGGTAGATTGTGAAAAATTACATATCAGGTGCAGCAATCAGTCAGTATCTATCCAGGTTTTTATATAGATTTCATTGCTATAGTAACAGGGACACAATAGCAAATACAATGGCAGCTTTAATTGGGAGAAAGCAGATGAGCTGCACGAGTGCAATCATTTGGGAATGTATTTCTGGAATCTCACAACATCACCAGATTTAGTGAAGGTTAATTTCTGGTCCTTTCTGAGAAGTTAGATATAAACTGGAAATCTTAACTGTAAAGACCTTTTTCTGTTCAGTCATCTTCTTTTAAGGATATTGGGTGGGATTTCATTTTGTAACCAATCCTAGTTTTTCATTTCATAAAGATGTGTCAATCAGAACCATTTCAACAGCACGATGTGGAAGAAAAGAGATGAAAACCAAATAGGAAGTGTTAATATCTAATGTGTAAAATAGACCTGAATTCTTCATCTGGGAAAGGAAAAATGTCAGTGTTGTGATATTTTTTGCACTATTGCTAACAATTTTCCACGTAGAAATTCTTTCCCAGATTTCAAGTATGCAATGCAGGATTATATAGTCATTAATCAAAAGAAACTTTACCTACTCTGAGCACTGTCCCTATAACTAAAATAATAAATTATAGCTTTTCGATTGCCCGTATCGTGATTTCTCATGCCAGCCAACACAGACTGTATGTGCTATTTCAGTATAACAATTTCAGTAAATTTAAAATTGTTCATCTGTACAATGCTCCTGTGGCTTTACAACACTAGAACCTTTTCAGTTGTTATTTTATTTTATTTTTTAACACTTATAATGCCATGAAGACTGAGAACTTCTGGTCAAGAGGGGAAACCCTCATAAATTGCTGTTTATGGGGCAAATATTAACATATGTGGGACTCGTAGCCCAGTCTGAAACCGAGGAAATGATCCTGCAGAGAGCTTTTAGTGATTTATGAAGGCCTTTTACTGCACAGAGATTAGAATAGCTTTTATAATATATTACATTGCTGCTTTATTTTAAAAGAATAACTGAAGTCATTTTCTGATTCACATAACAGTGGAGTCTAAATGGTATAAAGTAGTTAATTGGCATTTTTGTCAAAATAAAGACCTAGTATAAAGGAATCTCATTTCCTTTTATCAGAGAATGAAATTATATTTAAAAAAAAATCATGGTGATGTAAAATTCAGACTCTTTTGAATGGATAATTGGTATTAGAGAGTAACAGGAAATTGCTTTCTTTGTAAGTATGTATTAAAATCATTCTGTTACATACAGTAATCTTCAGCTTTCTAAATGGTCTGATGCACATTTCAATCAGGAAAATTTGCTTATCATCTACTCAAATGGAAAAATATGGATTGCTCTTTTCTCTCTCCTCAGTGGTCTATCAAAATAATACTAAGGGAATTAGGGCAGTGAAGTAAATCAAGTCAGAAAATTAATATTCCTAACATTATTTCATCAAGCAGCATTAAGTATATCTAGAGATATCTTAGCTGTATCAGACACCAGATATATGCTCTTTGAGAGACTTTTTTTTTCATTGCATCTCTATTTTTTTTTATGAAAAGCAAAATACAAAACCCTGAATATTTGATGTAAATCAGGGGCAACTTCAGTTTGTTGAAGGAACGAAGGTCCAGACTGGTGAGAGTAAACTATATCTTCCAGGAGCAGCAAATTCTAAGGATCTATACACAGGATCCAAGTGGATAAGCTATTTAATACATAATAAGATGATTGACTAAAGCATCTGTCTGGCAGAGTGTGGTGGTTTAGAGACTATTATTCATCAGACTGGAATAGCTGAAAAAAAATGAGTGTCAAATACGGTTTAGAAAATGAGGTCCTCTTCCATGTGCAAGATAGTTGCAAAAAAACATCTAAGGTCAAGAGTCTGCAAGAGCCCCTTATGTCAGCTCTGCACTTTGAGCTACATCCTTTATTCTTTCCACCTTTTCTGGAACAGAGGAGCTTGTCACTGCTCACTGTCTTCAACATTTTTCTGCAGGATTTGTCACTTTTTCCTTTGTAATATTGGTAATGCAATTCTGCATCTATTCTATGGTTCCGTGAGATCTTTCTTCAGCACCTCCGCCTCTTATTTTGTGGTTTCGCACCTGATGATGGTCTCTTGTGACCCGGGGTAGAAGAGAACTGAGCATACGGCAATTTTTGTACATTTTCAGTTGATTTTTAAGCTTCTCATGTAACGAAAAGGTTGTGAGAAGAGGCAAACTTCATGGCCGACATGCCAGTTCACTACCGCAAAACTTTTCAAACTGATATCTCAAGACAGGTGAGGAGCTCTAATCCTGTTGATTTGGACTGAGCAGGTTCATTCTGGGTGAGATGTCCAAGTCCTCTGACCAAGGACCTAAATAGCTGCTCTTTTGCATGGTCTACCATTAAATCTAGAAACAGCAAGACACACATTAAACACAGGATCACTATACACGATAGCTGGATTTTCCAATTGAGAAATTGTGTTCTTTGAGCTCTAAAGTAATGTAATTGAACAGTATTAAATATAATTAATTACCCTTTTAAATATATGGGAATGCTTTCTTTCCTTAAATTACTATTTTAAAATTGTGATCCTGTGGAAATTATGATCTTTTAAATACCAGGTATCACGAACTTTCTTTAAAGAACAACAGGAAATGACTAATACAAATATACGGTGAAACCATTTGCTCGTTTGCACAAAGGAATCTTCCTCCAGCTCTTTAATGGACTAATGCATGCTGAATTGTAACGGGGCTAATTTGCTCAACACCTACTTAAGGAGAACACTCTGGGGTGCCTGATTTTTTCCCCTCTCTTGGGTCTGAAAAAGCAATATATTGCCTATGTGAAAGCATCTGTGACACTTTGATGGAGTGAGCTGCAGCCAATGCGTAATTGGACAATGCTAAGGGAAGTGTCTGAAATTGCCTCTCAGAAGACATGCTTTAAAAGTATCAAATTCAACAAACAGGATAGAAATAATCTAGAATTTGTTTCATCACTCATATCACCCTCCTCTTTTAAAACTTAAACTAGAGCTTTGGATTTGTGGAAATAGGAGCAGGCAATTGGAAGGTCAAAGGGATCTTCTCCTGCTAGTGTTATGTTCTAAGCATCTGGGCTTTGCCAGCCACAAGTATTTCGGGGTCAAAATAATATAAAGGCCAGAGGAAGTAATAATTTGAAATAACATCAGGGTGTCACCTGTGTTAGTCATCCTAATATTTCTCATAGTACATGATCTTCATTATCCTCCGACAGAGAAAATTCAAGCAATCTGTCTACTGCAGTTGGCACTTGTAACGTATCATGAACAAACAAGTATATTTGCACATATAAATGCACTGCCCCTTGTCCTGCCATTGGACATCACTGAGAAGAGCCTGGCTCCGTCCTCCTGACACTCCCCCTTGACATATTTATAAACATGAATGAGGTCACCCCTCAGCCTCCTCTTCTCCAAACTAAAGAGCCCCAGCTCCTTCAGTCTTTTCTCATAAGGGAGATGCTCCACTCCCTTAATCATCCTAGTTGCCCTGTGCTGGACTCCCTCCAGCAGTTCCCTGTCCTTCTTGAGCTGAGGGGCCCAGAACTGGACACAATATTCCAGATGTGGCCTCACCAGGGCAGAGCAGAGGGGCAGGAGAACCTCTCTCGACCTACTTGCTACTTCCCTTCTAATACACCCCAGGATGCCATTTGCCTTCTTGGCCACGAGGGCACATTGCTGGCTCATGGCCATCCTGCTGTCCACCTGGACACCCAGGTCCCTTTCCCCTGTGCTGCTCTCCAGCAGGGCAGTCCCCAACTTATATTGGCACATGGGGTTATTCTTTCCCAAGTGCAAAACTCTACACTTGCCCTTGTTGAACTTCACAAGATTTCTCCCCGCCCAGCCCTCCAGCCTGTCCAGGTCTCTCTGAATGGCAGCACAGACTTCTGGTTTATCAACCACTCCTCCCAATTTCGTATCATCAGCAAACTTGCTGACAACATTCTCTAATCCCTTGTCCAGGTCATTGATAAATATATTAAACAGAATATGTAGAGAAGCAAGTGTATAAATTACCTTCAGAAAGCCAGAAAATGCCTTGTGAGGGAACGACTTATTACTCTACAGACATTTGCAGTGATCCTGGGCACTGTTTTAAGCAGCAGCCACAAAGCCAGATTTGGACCATTGCTTTTTCCAGTGAGATACAGCTCGTTGAACACTGTGCACCATTAGAATAGGAGTGGGGCAATGATGTGGCACTTGGAAGTGAAAGCCTCTGCCAATCAAGGCCATTGTTTTCTCCTTTACCACAGCTGGATGTAGTATTCAAATCTGCTAATCAGCATCACCAAACCAGGAAACATGGAGACAGATCTCACTTTACATCTTATATATTATTCATGGCATGCTATGAAACATTATGAAGTTAATTTAATCGCACTGCAATTAAAATACCTGTTTCTGTATACATAGATAAACATAAAAAATTTACAATCTTAAATGAAGGAGGCTGTTGTCACTGTCTTTATAAACACTAAGAGGACAGAATAGGTTCTAAAACCATATTTTTTTTCTTTTACCATTGCCACATCTTTAGCAAATAGAAAAGCCTTTCTCTAAATGTTTTCTCATTTATATTCTTGACTCTGGATAATTGCAGAAAGAAGAACAGCCGTGTCTGGTTGGCCTCTGCCAATACTCTCTGATGAGGTTCTTTTAGACAGTCCATGCACGAAGGGTGTGATGTTTAATATCAGATTTACTTCTCTGAAGATACTTGATGTTATGTGGGCTTTTTGATTTAGCAGGGTTATACCTAGTGTGCTGAAATCACAACACAAATGTAAGGTTACACTTAGCAAAATACAGCAACTGAGATATACAGTTCAATCACAGTACAAATGTGATTTCCACTTCCCTCCCTATAATTATAGAATTATAGAATTATTTGGGTTGGAAAAGAGCTTTAAGATCATCTAGTCCAACCATGAACCTAGCCATGCCAGCTCCATCACTAAACCCTGTCCCTGAGCACATTTACATGTCTTTTAAATACCTCCAGGGACGGTGACTCAACCACTTCCCTGGGCAGCCTGTTCCAGTGTTTGACAGCCCTATCAGTGAAGAAATTTTTCCTAATGTCCAGTCTAAACTTTTCCTGATACAACTTGGGGCCATTTCCCGTCATGATACTGGCTGCGCCCAGTCACTGGGAAGAAGTACATGGGTTGAAGCAGCCCAAGTCCATTGCTCTGTTTGAAATTCATCTGTTAGTTCTTCAGTCTTCACACTCTTAGTCGGGCTGAGCCATGTACATGTGTACCCTCCCGCCTCCCATGCTGTACTTGCTAACTTAGGGAGACATTCCCTTTTAATGAACTCAGGGAGGAACATTTATACCAGCAGCTGATCCACTTAACTGTCGATATAGTTTGTAGAGCTGGCACTTCAGGACAGTTTAGTAGTCATGGCAGTACCGGGTTGATGGTTGGACTTGATGATCTCAGAGGTCTTTTCCAGCCTTTACGATTCTATGATTCGTTGATCTACTCAACAGTTGATAGGTGTTTATCTAAAACAAAGGCCACCCTCCAGTACCTTTTATGTCAAGATAAATTGGGGTTTTCTTTGCAACAGCTGTGGTCAGTCATACCCTACATCAAACCTGGAGGTTCTTGGGCACATCATCCCTGTCCATCTCCTCTGAGCCTTTCTCCGTGGTAAGGTTTTACTGGGCAGTCTTGCAGGAAGAAAATACCTTTGCCCTGGACTAAAAATGAGCTAAAAGTAGAAAATTGAGTTGAGCAATATCAGTCAAATAAACAAGATTCTCTTTTGGTAACCAGATATATCTATGCATGTCACCATGCACATAATGAAAAAAATGACATGACGAAACAAAATAATACTGGGATAAACAATTTCTATTTTATTTTATATAGTATCCAGCAGAAGTATAATGTCAACGTAAGCACTTTAAACATTTATCAGTTTAAGCAGATCAGAACATATAGCGCAAACATACTTTTAGATATAGTATTCTCAAATAAATATCAGCTAATTACCCGAGCAGCAACCTTAACAAAACCCTCGTTTTCCCTATGACTATGTTTTGTTGGTGGATTCCTACGTGTATAAGAAAGTGCAGCTTGCACTGACTTTATCCATGTTTGTACATTAAAACTCTATTTTTCCTACATGGATTTTTTGGATGTTTGCCATCTGGATTAATGGTTGTTTGTTAAGGGATGAGCCCCTACTCAAGAGAAGGTAGGAGACCTTAACTTGTACCCATTATATCTGATGTTCTCGCAGCCATCAGATATTCTGCCTCTTGCACAGCTGTCAGACAAAACAATTTACAGGAGGAAGCTTAAGATAAGTAGAGTGTATGTAATGGAGATAAGCACGAATTTTATACTGAATGGGGTATTGGAGAGCCTGAGAAATGAGTGATGGGCACTACAGATGTGTAGGGAGGAACTGACTGCCATTCTCTTAGGGTGCTGGTTTAGAATCTTGTTGCTACTATTGGGATTAAAACTTACTGTTATTTAATTGAAAAGGGGACAAATTTTCTACAAATGTTGTTCCGAAGAGGAAGCAAGCAGCATGTGGAGGTATTTTGGTGAATTTCTGTGTACAAATGTTGATGAATCTGTCTTCTCACAGAAATACCTATTTCTGGCTATAGCAGTTACAAGCTTCACTAGTAGCAGCAGCAATCAACACATCAAGTGAAGAACAAGAGGGTGACTTTCTATTTACCTCATTATGTCTGTGGTGTTACTCCAGCCATAACCACACCAAAAAAAACCCCAAAATATCATTGAAGTAGTGGTATGAAATCTTTGCTGATAAATGCTGCAGACAATTCTAAGAGTGGTAGCATAGTGAGACCACCATTAAAATGGTATCTCCAGTTCTACTCTCTTCATTTCAAGCAGGGTATGAATAGATAAAAGAAAATTTGCATAAAAGTTCATCTTTGCAGTGACTAATTGCTCTTTGGTCACAAATTCTACCCAGTGTCTGGGCTGTAAGGTAGGGTGGCTGTCTAACCTATGAATCTCTACCATTTGAATGCTCCTGAATAAGATCATCTTCCCTGGAACCTGGAGAGCAGAGGAAATGATATTGCCCTCCATCAGCTCTGTATCAGGGTAATGACTACTATCGAAATCAGCTTGGCCTGTCTTACCTTAGCTCCACGGAACCATGGTTTTGGATTTGTCCAAACTGCTATATTTTCCTGAGTTGTTGCCAAAAACCTCATTGTTCCTCTTTCAAAAGTCTCTGTGGATCAATAAAACCACTTACTAGGTTGATGCCTTCACATATTTTCTCTGGAATTGGCAGAGCAAAGAGCCTAAACTTGTGATGCCACATTACGCTCTGGAACTACTCAATATCTTTATCCAAATATTTATAATGGATGGGGTATTGAAGAAACTCTCAGAAAGAAATCCGACGTGGTGGTGTAAGAGCTACAGAGAGAGGACTCATCATTTGGTTCCCAAGGCTGGATAGCTAAGAAATCTATTGTTAATTTGCACTAATTTGTCACCTTATTGTATAGAGAGACTAGAACTGCACACTCGAAATAATAATGATCAGTATAGACTCATACTACCAGATAATACAAATGGCCATATGTGCCCATTTAGAGCAAAATTTAGACTATTCTGTCAACAGATTGAGGATGAAGCAGGAATTTTCCTTTTGTTCAAAGTATCAGAAACGTTGGGCATTTTGCCTTCCAGTGTAGATCGATCAAACAATTTGCTGGGAAGCGCTTAAGTATCTCTTAGGAATACAAATCTCTAAGACACTGGTGGAGTTTTTTTTTATTATTATATAATTTTCACTCCTGGAACTAAAAATCTTCTGTTTGTCACGTGGGTATGGAAAGCACAACGGATGCTCTCTTCAGTCTATTGCTTAAGCAATACTAAAAAATCATTTAGACTTTTAAGTTTGCACTACGGTGAATTCAGGTGCTTTTTTATGTTTCTGAGGTAACATAATCACTAAGGATATGTTCATGCGAGCTGTGATTTTGTCCAAAATTGCTGCCCCTGTAATGCAAATAAAGTGCTCACCTTGTACATATTTCTAGTTATGGACCAGGGCACATCAGCTGATGTTGAACTCAGACAACATAATTTTACATTGCAAAGATCAGATCAATTAAAAAAAAAGGCATTTATTTAGTTACATATTATTAACGTTTAACATTCGTATGGCTTTTCCAGTCTTTCTGTCTTTTTAAATAGGCAAGAACAAATTACTCTTTCCTTCACAAACATTTCCTGCTACGGTGCCACGGAGACATGCTTGAAACTGTCCCTCTGGAAGATTCAGGCATACAGGGGAATGTTTTGGGGTTGTTTTCTTCTTCAGAATCGTTAAGGTCTATCAATTTGTCACATGTAAAAACCAGAACAAGCACCTGCTGAGCACTGTGGAAAGTTTGAGAGCCCGGGACTGAAAACAAAAAAAAAACAAACAACAACCCAACCCAACAGAGCTCTGACATGATTTTCTAAGTTATTTCCAATTAATTTAATACCTCCATGCTGAAGTGTAGAAGTTCGACACCTGTGTTAGGACTGGCCATATTCTGAAACGTGGTAAATGCTGCCATCTAATGGTACCTCATGGTTGAACAAAAGCTGTTGGCTCCTTCTAGCTCAGAACGGAACAAATAGTTTCACCTCAAAAGCATCGCTGTGCACCACAGGCACACAAGCGATCCCAGCTGGACATAAGTAGGTCTCAAGCAGATCCATCAAGTGTCTTTGCGTCTCGCTGCCCACTGCTGCTGACACTGAGTGCAATTTTCTGAGTTATCAGGTCTCCAGAACTTCACATTTTTGAATAGAAGCTGATTCTGCAAGGAATAAAGGTAGTTCAGACAATACTGTATCTGAAATGTTTGTCCAGTCCAGTAACAGTTGGACTTAATGAGCTTAAAGGCCTCAGCCAACATAAACAATTCTATAATTCTATGAACTCTTTAACTCTCAGCTTGCATTTGTCCTGGAAATCACTGAGATTTGAATATATCTGACATATTTAAATAGTATTTAACGGGGGAAATGACAATAAAATCTGATTAATTACCTTACTGTTCCTGTTATTCTTTGCCTGTGTTGTGCTGTGCTCCCATCTCCACTCCCCAACCCGACCTTCACTTCCCATAACTCTGCTCAAGTGATGGCCACCATCGGTGAACGTAATCGATGCGTCCAGCCGTGTGGATTTGGGGCAGACAGACAGCAACACAAGAGACAAAGGCCATCTCCAGCAATGCTCCCACCTAACCGTAGCGCTGGTTAATGTCCGACTCAAGCCAAACGGGGAAGAAACATCTGTAGTGAGTATGGAAATATAAGTCAATTATCTCACTCCATGAAGAATGGACAGCCCAGGGCTTGGTGAGCTCTCCTGAGTAGAGATGCCTCTCAAGGTTACTCCTCAAGGTTGAGAGAGTCCTTGCTGCAACAGTTTCTCATTAGGTGGTTAAGAGCGTGCTAAACTTTGAAATCTTAGCTAAGTGATAGAAAGGATTGACGGCTCATACATAACCCTTCAGACATAAACCAGTGACACAGTCTAGGATCAGGACAGGATCCAGCCACACTCAGACTCCTCTCCTAGAAGGAGTTTAGAAAGCAAGAGAGTCCTTTCTGAACCTCATGATTCAAGGGGAGGTTTTCCTTACCATTTCTATCCCTTCCATTAGACCCACGCCATTGACCAAGTCTGAGACTAAGATTGGATCCAGCTGCCCCGAAGCTCACTCAGAAGTTTACAGAGTAAGATCTGATCTGAACTTTATAACTCAAAGGAAGCACCTCCCTGACAGTTTTTTCTGACCATGTCCTCTCTGCAGTAAATAATCAGGTGTACCTTGCCATCAAATCTTGTTAAACTGCTGTAACATTTAATATCAAACTTTGCTAAGTTGCCTTTTTTTAATCAATATATTACTGCTTGTCCCTTACAAGTGACGTGCATGACTCCAGCCACCACTGCCTGAAAATGCTAAATATTTTCAGATTCCCTGTCAAAAGCAGAATATTTTCAGTTGCCTTGTGCTAACAGGTAGCTATATTTGGAAAATTATATTACTGTGTTTCCACCACTCTAGTAATAGATGATGTCTTGTAATAAACTGAAACTGAAGCTGTCTCTTACAAACCAGACAAAAATGCGTCAGGTATCTGCACTCTTTATTGAAGAATCTAAAATAGTCCCGTTTCATTCGTAGTTCTGAGACCAACATGACACTTCACCTGACCAACCTAAATTGCAAATAACCAGTAAAAGTAATATTAATAGGAACTGTTAACATGTCTGTTTTATTTAGAACCAATTAAATAAATGCTTTCCCTAACTTTATCAAATGTTATCTCTTAAGATATACCATGAGCTCCATTTCAGATTACTAAGCAATACCTTCTATGACATTTTGATGAAGTATAATGATGAAATTTTATGTACAATAATTGTTTAGATTTTCTGGAAACAATGCCTCTTGCACAGCATCGTTTCCTCTTGGTAACTATTATTATCACAAATTTCATACAAGGAATGATACAGAAACTAAATTACACATGATGTACAAGCACAGGCATCTGAGGATGACATGTTAAATCCATTTAGGTCCAGTGAGAGACCTCAAAAATCCTTAAGCATAAACAAATCCAACCGAAGGCACTAGGAGGAAGATTATCCCAAACAACGTAGGAATCAGTGGCTGATTATACCCAAGTGTCTTGAGTGAGCTGCTTTACAGAAAATGCAGTAATTATCTAATTTTGCTACAATAACCAAATGTGCAAACCACCTCTCTAAAGAGGTACACATTGTTCTACAGACTTGTGTGCTTATAAATCATTTTAGAGTTACAACCAATCTTTTACAGATTTCTTCTGTAAACACAGAAATACAAAATAACACCCTCACACCTACTCCAGTAGCCAAGGGAAAAAAAAAAATCCATGGCTTGATTTTCCTCTAATATTTATGACAGAGTTGTCTAAATCTTAATTGTTTTAAGGAGCTTTTGCAAAACTGAACAATCATAATACCTAAGGGCTGCCTTCATTATTCAAAATTTAGAATATGATGCTCTGGGATCAAAATATTTTCTCCATCTGAAAATAATTGATACGGGTTCAATCAAAAATGCTGCAGCCTGGGGCAATATTATGTGTCCATGTTATCACTATCTGTTTCAGCAATACCTTCGTAACATAAAGGGAGAGATATGGAAGATGTAGTCCGTGATTTATCTAGCTTCCTACCACCATTTTCATTAAGCATTGATGCAATAAGACTTTCCTTCTCATGCGTTTCTTCTTCAAAAATAGCACTGTTATAGTGCTTATGACGGTACAGGAAAGATTTATTTTTAAAAGAACGCTGCATCAAATGTCTCCTGAAGGCCCTTTGAATAATAAGAGCCGATACCTCCTCTTGTTTTCTTTTAAGGGTAGTGGTAATTGGTTTGTAAGTAATTTTAGATGGATTGGAAGCCATAAATTTTTCTTCCATGTGTAATTCAAGACCATCCAAATCTCCAAATTCTCCCAAGACCCTTTTAGTGAACGCAAGCAAGATATCCAAGCAGTGGATCTTATCTCCACTAACTATAGGGAGGTCCATGGATATGAGCTGAATTTTATTAGGCTTTGGAATGCGTAAGGGTTCTTCCAGAGCATCTGCAAAGTCTGAAAGTGCAGAATATTCAATAAACTGTGTTGCCTGAGGATCAAATTTTCCCCAGGTCTCGTAAAACATATCAAAGTCATCCTCACAAAGAGGATCTGTGCTTTCTTCAGTGGCAACACTGAAGTTCTCTAGAATGACAGCTATGTACATATTTACAACAATGAGAAACGATATAATGACATAGCTTACAAAAAATAAAATACCAATCCCCTTATTCGTGCAATTGTTTTTCTGTTCATTTGTTAAACCTAAATTGGGAGCACATGAATTAGAGTTTTTTAACACAGGGACCAAAAGACCATCCCAGCCAGCTGATGTTGTAATTTGGAAGAGACAGAGCATGCTACTGTCAAAGGTTTGGAAGTTGAAAAGGTTATCAATCCCACCTTCCCAGCCAATACAGGCAAAGTTTGTCATGCCCACGATGGCATAAATGAACATAACCAGAAAAAGCAAAAGACCAATGTTGAACAGTGCAGGAAGAGACATCAGTAACGCAAAAAGAAGAGTTCGAATTCCTCTAGCTTTTCGAATTAATCTCAGAATCCGGCCAATTCGTGCCAAGCGAAAGATTCTCAGAAGTGTGGGAGAGAACAAAGTTCGAAAGCCTTCAGAAAGTCCAATACCTTTGAAATGAAAAAGAAAACAAAATGCTGTCAAGCCATACTGGTGACATTCTCTATCTATGTCCGTTTTGTTATATTCTATGCTTTAGGTGTTGAAAATAAGATTGAACACGTTACACCACTTCCAACAAAAACATTACCATCAGTACTGCTTAAAAAAGAGCTTATAAAAGATGTTACTGCATTCAATTCTTACTCTCTTAATTATTCAATAAAATTCATACTCAAACAAAAATTTAAAACTATCCGTTTACCTTTTAATGCTCTGCAAAATAAAAGGAAAAAAGATACATCACTTTAGAAGGAATCACTTGGTGTGTGGTTTGAAAAAGTACAACAGATCTGAAATTTGTTTATCAGATATATGCAAGTGATTATTTCACACTGAAATTAGGCTTAATGGTGGTAAGACACATTACTTGATCGAATAACAACTGGTACTTACTAACTAGTGAAAGGACCACAACAGCTAAATCAAATATGTTCCAGCCACTGGTGAAGAAATAATGTCTTAGGGCTAGCATTTTAATGACACATTCCCCAGTAAATACTGCCACGAAAAAAAAGTTGATTTTATTAAGAACGTCCTTGACGTCGTTGTTGTTGGTTTCTGCCATCATAACAACCATATTTAGACAGATGAAAGTCACAACAGTAATATCAAATGCTTTGTGTGACACCATATCGAACAGAAATCCTTGGAAAGTATTCTGTGGAGAGAACAAGAAGAATCACTTAATGCCACTTCTAAGACTCGGGCTAAATTCAAATAATCGGTATTTCCCTAGAAAAAAATTCTACAGCAGGAGAACCGAGTACATTGTAAGTGCTCTTTTAATAGAAATACTGATTGAAGCATAAACTTTACGATAAGCAATTCTAATTAAAATGTCATAAACAAGAAAAGCTCTGAACGGTTAGTGTGTGAAGCCGGGCTTGGAATTAAATTTAAGAAACTTGAAAAAACAAGGTATGAGATTATTTAAGAGTAAAAAACAGCCATGAGGCATGTACTACTCTATTCACCTGCAGTAATCCAATCTAGTTGCAGAAGCAACATGACGCAACTTAAGTAATCAAGATTGTGTTATGAAGATCAAATACTTGATATGAGCCTTTATGAATAGCTGGTACATTTGAAGAGGTGATAAATAGGGTATAAATGTCCTCAATGCCCCAAAAGAAAGACTGCATTAGATGGAATTAAGAAAAAGAGAGGAAAATGTAAACACTATATTGAATGAGGAAGATGATTGGCTATAATGTGAAGTTTAGTTCCCAAAGCCTGGCTACTGAGTTTAAATACAGTCACCATCTCTATATATCCTATCATATTCTACACCAGATGGTCTCACCGATGGTCTTGGGATGGGTCTTTGAGGTTTCTTGGATCCAAGTTTTTTTAGGGCATTGTAGTACTTTTTCTGTTCCTCAGTCAAAAATAGATCTTTTCCACCTAAGTAGAAGGGAAGAATATTGGCTTTCAGCTGAAGTTTAAGCATTTAACTAAATAAACAACAGCAAGTTTATGTAAAAAGAAAAAAAAAAGTAAGTTACAGCTGTCATGAGTGGGATCTAAGATTTCTCTTTTTCCTCTTGCTCTTTGTAAAGGGGTCCTGCAAAAAGCTGATCAGAGTTTGATCCTTAAAATCTAGTCTAGACACTAGTTCCTGACTCAATTTCCTCAACTGTGAGAGTCCTTATGAAGCTGTACAAATCCTTTTCATATTTTAAAAATTGTGTAAGACTCATCAACAAGTAAAATACTTTCCATTCGTATTTTTGGAAAAGGTAGGGACAGAAGAATGTTGCTGGGCTAGCAAGTAAATGGAAGATTATGAATAAGCACTTTGGGATCAAATTCTACGGAGGGTTCCTCCTGATAATGAATTTCTGGGGTGTATCTTATCTATGCCACCTGTACTAGCAATCGCTTTGAGCCAAGTGTCCAGAAGAAGCCATTCACCATAAAAGCACTGAATGATTAGCATTTTGTAAAACAAACATGTTAGAGTATCTGCATTTTGAATCACTCTGGCAAGACCTCGGAAAATTCCGTTTAACTTCACTATATGGAATCTCAACGAAAAAACCTCAAGAAGCAGCTAAGAAAAGAAAAAGGAAAAAAAGCCCACTTACAGCACGTATTGAGAAAAAAGTGTTCTGTCCACATCAACTTCTATTAAGAGTTCAGGTCTATATTTAATCAGAGTTGTCCTGTCTTTTGGGATTACTATAATTGGGACTTTGTTGTAAAAATAAATCATTACAGTGAAATTGGACTGTTAATCCTCAACCCCTACACATCCTGCCTGTGTTCAAATGCAGACAGCAGATTTTCTTATACTACACTGTTATCTGTCTCTAATAAGGGTATTAATTCTTTGGCACTTGTTGTGTAAGTCAGCCTGTGGAAGTAACAGTTGGACTTGTTGATCTGAAAAGTCTTTTCCAACCTAAACAATTCTATGATTCTGTAATAAATGGCTCATGTAGAGATTCTGTCTTCCAAATGTGAACCTTGAAATTTTAAGCCTCCTGCTGGGATCTGCTTTTTTTTAATGAGCAAGATGATTATTTGTTTAAGAGTTCCACATGGAATAATTGACTCAATTTCCCCTCATATTCTGGATAGTTTAAGCCCCTAAATGAATGAGGGAGGGAACTCAATTGACACATAAGTTTATCACAAAGAAGGTGAAGTATACCAAGGAAAACCGACTGCTGCTTTTCTTTGGTTGTTGCATTTTCCATTCTAAGATTTTGCCTTCCTTTTCTTACTGAATAAAAAGAACAGGGCATCTAATAACTATGAGCTTGAAGAAGGTTTTAAATTTCTAGATGGCCTCTTCCTGGAGCCGTGGCTCAGATCTCAAGGAAGAAATTTTTAAAAACCAGTAAATTAATCTGAAATCTTACTTTATTGGTGACAGGATTTTTGACCTGTAGCTAGTTTTAGAAGTTCTCATTAGCCAAATTTTTTTAAGTTTCTTTACCAGGAAAGCAGCGGTTACTTCTTCTACGAGCAGTAGTGTTTCTTAATTATCCTTATCACATTTGCTAGGCGTTTAATCTCAGCAGAGAGGGATGTTCTGCTCTCCAAAATAAATCTTCAGAACAGAAAAAAAGAATTCCATTCTCCTGTAGCAAACTCTGTGTAACTTTTTTTTGGTTTCCCTTTTCCAAACTACCCAGTCCTTCCTTCTCACTCTCCTACTTAGAACAAGTTAAGTACCTAGCATGAAATTAGAATTTACAGGCAAAATACTAAAGTTATGGACTCTTATTTTAAAAATTTGGTATCTAAATATTATTTTTAATTTCTCCAACCAAATGGCTATCTGAAAGTGCCAGAAAACTAAATGTCAAACTACTATTTACTCGATCAAGTTGGGATTACAAGAGACTCTGAGCTAGCTCACGTAGTACTTATCTTTTTCCTTTGCTGGTTAAAATTGCTGATTACCACACCAATGAAGAGATTCAGCATGAAGAAAGATCCAAAAATAATGAAAATCACAAAATACATATACATGGGCAAGAAAGCTTCAAATGTTGGCTGATCATCTATCTGTTAAAAAATCAAAACAGAAGAATCGTAACTGTAAAAATCAGATAATCACAGCTTTATAATTTCCAATTTGTAACAACAAAGCTCTTTATTGTCAGCGCAGAGAAATTATTTCTACATATTTAAACCGTTATTTAGATGTACAAGTAGAACAACTGTCTTGCTCTGTCTTCTTAGTGTTTGCACTGTTTATCTGTTACTTTCTACTGTTTGTAAAAAGTAATAGATAAACAGTTCCCATCAGAAGTGATACTGGGAATGCCTAGATTAGAAAAACAGCTCAGACTAAACATAATGGTAAACTGCCAACCCCTTGAACGTTATCCCAGACAAGAAGTAGTTTTTAAAAGCCAGCTCACTATGAGCATCCCTACAAGGAACGATCTTTTTCATCAGCAGTTATTTCACTCCATTCAAGAGCACAAGTGCTTCAAAGAATAAGGAAAATGCAACTTACATCAAACAAAGAAAAGCTTAAAAGCACTGTGCTAGTGAGAGAATAAGAAACAGCGCGTGGAAATGGGCAAGAAATAGTAAGGATGCCAAATATAAAGAAGAAAATCTCCAGAAATAACATCTTGCAACATCTTGCCCTTTGCATTCTTGATATAGAATTTTTTTGTATGGTGTCACTCTATTTTAACCAGTTTTCTAATGTCTGAATTCCAGATACTTGGTGTTCCCAGGATTATTGTTTCACTGCATAGTTTGACACTTTCATCCACTCGTATTTCTGACTTGATATTAGAAATTAAGCTCAAAAATTAATTGTATGGATAGAAAAGGAAAGAAGGAAAGGGAAAAGAATTAAAATTTCATTTTCATGGCATACCTCACGTGAATCCACTGCTGCATACATAATATCCATCCAACCTTTAAAAGTTGCCTGAAAAAAATGCATTATTACAGTTACTATCACTAAAAAAAGATAATAAAAATTAGGCAGCGCTTACAGAAATATGCTAAGAGTTGTGGAAAAGTGAGCAACGTGTAATAAAAAATGTGCAGCACTTCTAAAGATCTGCTTGAAAGTATGATTCACTGGAATTTAGTAAATAGAAAAAAAAATGTTTCCTGAAAAGAAAAAAAAACAATTCCTGTGAAACGTGTTTTAATATTAAATTTAGTTATTTTTTTTTTTAAAAAAAAAAAAATCTGCTTTCTGAAAAAGCAGTACAAGTTTCAGCTTAACTAGCAAATATATCCTAAAGGGATAAGAATGATTTCTAAGAAAACAATTCCTTCCTGTAATTTTTAGCAAATCTGCAGAATCACAGAACGCTTTGGAGGATAGAGGACAAAGCAGATCATCTAGAGAACATAGAGGGATACCAGGCACTTCTAAAAATGCCCTTCTCTCCTCCATTGTGCTATTAATGAGATTTATACAGTACAAGAAAATATATAAAGAAACCACATTGTGCTTCTTCTTTCTCATCCACTCTGAACTAACTTTTACTGAAAAAAGTGAGAATGACTTCAAATCCAGTAACACGCAGACTATTTCAGGCTTAGCATTTTAATCAAAATTAAAACAAAAATGAAAAGCCAGGAAACAAGAGTTCTTCACTATGATGCAAGACTACAGTGCTCTTTAAGAGGAACTGAGCAGCTTATGGATAAGAACAATATGTACGGAAGCCAAAAAAATACCCACATTTCAGTGGGATAAATGGAAAAGTCCCGCGGTTGAGCTGCTCAACACATTTCCTTGAAGAAAACAAAATTGATCATTTTTTTTTATACAACTTACCACTTGGAGAAGAGCCAAGTATCCCATCCCAACATTATCAAAGTTTACATCATTATTTGTCCACGTTCCACCATAGAAGGAACAATCACTTCTGTTATTAATTAGTTCTATAAATTCTTTCTGGATTATGCATTTCGAAAATTTTTTTCCGAGTAATTTTACTCCCGCAATGTTAAATAGGAGCCAGAAGACGATACAGACGAGTAAAACGTTCAGGATTGAGGGGATAGCTCCCAAGAGTGCATTCACAACGACCTTAAATAAATAAAATGAATGAAAAAAAAATGAATTATTCACTTTCAGTAGAACACTCTCCCCTTATCTGTTTCAGATTCTCACCCATACAAAAAAAAATAGTAGATGATAAATGTAAAGCCCGCCTTCAGTCCAAATTCAAGCGTGTCTTAATCTTGTATCATCTGTGAACTTGCAGAGGACAATTTCTAGCACATCCTTCTGATTGTTCTGATTTGTTCTGAACTTGCATTCCTGCCCAGCTCACAGCTCACGTATCCAAACCACATAGAACCAACAGCTCCTCTGTCTCAGCCATCTCACCACAGAAGACAAACAGGTTTAAGAGGCAAAAATTACCCTTCCTAAATTCACACTGTCTGTTTCTAACTGATCCCGTCTTGTTCTTCACGGTTTCTGGGAGGATCTGCTCCACATCCATCCCAGAGCCTGCAGTTACTGTCTCATCACGTTCCGTGATCTAACACAGGTCAGATGATTTGCGTTACACAATTCTTTAGTTCTCCCAACTGACTTTAAAGATTCCAGATAGTTTGCTCAGAGCAGCTTTTAAAATTGAGTTAGCAGAATCCTCTCTCCTATTAGGAAAATCCCATCCTATTTAAGTTGGAAGTGATTGTTATCTTTCAGATCCAGCCTGGAGAATCCGAAATGTGGCACACCAGCCTGTCTAGGTAACTGTCAAGATGAAGTGACACAAGCGCAGCAGCCTAAATGAAAAGGAGTTACACAAAGCAAATAGTTTCCACTGAAGGAATGAATTAACTAATCCATCTTTCCATGTCTCAATCTCAGGCAATGAGAAAAAATTAAGAAATGACTGCAGTCATGACATTTATTATGCCGTGAAGATCGATAAACCACAACTTTGATGGTACAGGTTTCTTCCTTGTATTATAGTTTGTTTTCTATAATTACTACTTGATAAGTAACAAAACATTTTTGCATATTCATTTCTTTCAGAAGAATTTGCCAAGTACACTGGATGAAATTTTTCCATGTGTAAAGTAAACCAAAGAATGGCTTTCAGAGAAGTACATGTCTAAAAAAAAATCTTTAGTTTATGCTGCAATTTGCACTAAAATTTGAAAGAGAAAAGTGTTCCAGTGTTCACATTATGTAATAATTCCTTGTGGTGGCACATTATAACTTCATTTATTTTCATATTTACAAATTTCTGTGAAAGTGTCAGGTCTATCATCTCAAAATAACAACCATAAACTGTAAACTGGCAATCTGACCCAGCTTAATGACATCCAGCCCCAAAGCAGTGATTCAGGTTGTAATTTTCACAAAAACCTCAAATGTATCTATTACAAATTATGCACACAAAAAAATGTCCTCACCTTTATCCCTTCAAATCTCGACAAAGCTCGTAGAGGCCTCAGTGCTCTAAGAGTCCTGAGAGATTTCAGGGCACTCCCGGAGGAACACGGTGACGTGTCTTTAGAAACAGTATTTAGTCCCCAGGAAACAAATGACAGCTGTGTTTGGCGAATTGAAACTCAGATTATTAAATGGCACACAAAAATCTATTTTATTTCGGTCAGCACACATAGGCTGAATGTTACTGTATGTTTAACCAGTAAGTTAAGGAAGAAAACACACAGTCAAAGTTATCGTAATATAATTTTATTTTGTTCCCTCCTAATATTTTAAAAATAATGGAATTCTGTCATTCTAATTTGAAATACGTTTTTTTTCTTTTTCTTTCTTTTTTTTTCTTTTTTTTTTCAAAAAAAATGCAAGTTTTTTGAATGTTAGAAATAACAACCAAATCGGTAACCATGGAAATTTCATACACTACAAGACCAGGAAAGTTTATTCAAATAAAATATTCACATTTTCTGCATAGTTGTTCTCAGAAGTGTATGCTGTAATACCTTATCATCACAGAATCATAGAATCACAGAATCACAGCATAAGATAGTGGTGTGGAAATAACTTATTTTTAAAAAGACAACCAGTCTTCATTTTAAATATTTGTAAGAGAGAAAAAGAACTGAAAACATTAGAAAACTGTTTCAATAATTAGGGCTTTTTCACTGTGCATGATTTGCTTCTTCCCTCCTATTTTAATTTGTTGTCTCATTGCCTAGTCGTTGGATATTGTCATGCTGTTCCTTTGGTTTGGACAGCACTGCTAGGTCGAGAGAGGTTCTCCTGCCCCTCTACTCTGCCCTGGTGAGGCCACATCTGGAATATTGTGTCCAGTTCTGGGCCCCTCAGTTCAAGAAGGACAGGGAGCTGCTGGAGAGAGTCCAGCGCAGCCACAAAGATGATGAAGGAAGTGGAACATCTCCCTTAGGAGGAAAGGCTGAAGGAGCTGGGGCTCTTTAGCTTGGAGAAGAGGAGGCTGAGGGGTGACCTCATTCATGTTTATAAATATGTCAAGGGGGAATGTCAGGAGGACAGAGCCAGGCTCTTCTCAGTGATGTCCAATGACAGGACAAGGGGCAGTGGGTGCAAGCTGGAGCACAGGAGGTTCCACAAAAACATTAGAAAAAACTTTTTCACAGTGAGAGTGACAGAGCCCTGGCACAGGCTGCCCAGGGAGGTTGTGGAGTCTCCTTCTCTGGAGACATTCAAAACCCGCCTGGACGTGTTCCTGTGTGACCTACTGTGGGTGATCCTGCTCTGGCAGGGGGGTTGGACTAGATGATTTTTCGAGGTTACTTCCAACCCCTGACATTCTGTGATCCTGTGAACGGTAATTGCTAATGTCATGCTATACCTTCTTTGTAAATAGTCATAATACTAGATTTTTCTGTTGAGTTTTCCTAGTACTTCACAACTTCTAATGCTACTTATTCAGAAGCTATCAAGAACTACTATGACATTATTGAAAGTCAGCTGTTTAGACGTTCTTTATTTGAAAATATTTAACTTCAGTGTCTTCCCAGCATATTGCTGACAAGCAAAAATGTTTCATTTTTATATGGCAAGACCATATTATTTAACGTTTTCTTAATTCAGAATAAATATGCATATATCGAACATTGCCCTTCTGCCATCTCACTATTGATGACTTCAGCATTTCTCTTTATAGATATATACAGAATTGCTAGGATTTCTTTGGTTGCAAAGCAAAACATACTTTCCCACGTCTTTAACTCTCTGGTAAATGATTTTTCCAACAATACTTTTCAACCCCCTCTACCATCAAAATTTTTTCTCTCTACTATTTTCTGTTTCTAAATGCTGGAGCTGCCAGCAGCTTCACATTTTTCTGTTGTCTTGATTAGTTAATCTTGGTGTCATTAATTCACTCTCTCTCTACACTTGATAATGTTTTTATAATAAACATGGTCCTCAATGACAGTGACACCTACTAAATTTTCTTAAGCAACTGCTGATGACAACTTACAATTTTCACATAAATTTGTCCTAAAGTCTCTTTTTATTCTAATTTTTTTCAGCTTTTGGAAACTGTCTTTTACATTTGTGTAAAATCTAATGATTTTACATGTAGTTCCGAATATAGAAAATAGCAAAATTTAAAATGTAAGAAAAGCTGAATATACTTACACACACAATGATGAAGTCGAGCCAACACCAGGCATTTGTGAAATAACTGTGCAAACCATAAGCTACCCATTTCAGAAGCATCTCCATGAAAAAGATGTAGGTAAATACTTTATCAGCATACTCTAGGATCATTTTCACATTTTTTCTCTCCCGCAGATGAATATCTTCAAATGCCTGGAATTTCAGAATTCGGTTTTAAAACAGTTCAGTAGTTTTACGGAAAATCACTTTTAAATTGCACATGAATACAGTTTTACTTACTATAATCATTATATATTAAATTACGAGCAACCACCACTTAGTTTTATACGTGTAAGTAAAAACCTTAATTGCAAAACAAGTACAATCACGGTTTCAGTTCCCATACTTTCAGTTCTTTACTGTCAACATTTCTTCAAAAAATATCTGATGAGGGTCAAATATGGCCACCAAAAATCTTGACTTCCCAAGTTAGTGGATAATTTTGAAGGTGTTGGCCTAAAATTCTTCATAATAAAGCTTGAATTGAATACATTAGCCAATGTCTTTCAGATGCAGACCTTCTAAAACAGTCATCTTTAGTCACCCTGCAGAGTTGTAATACCGATATGAAAAAAATTGACACTGTTAACTCCCTGTGGTTCAGTGGACAAGCTAAACTGAATGCACACAGAACTGATTTTTTTTGGAAAATCCTGACATCTATCATATAGATCACTTTCACACCAGTTTGTTATGTTCCTTCTGCACTATGTAATGTTTTACGTAACGAATTACTTTCAGTAGACTTAGTGAATATGTTTTCAAGCCAAATAAACCTTCTTCAGTAGAAATGAATATAATTGGAGTGGCAACGAAACATTGGCACCTACCAGTTTACAGCCATTTTCACGTTTAGATTGTGATCATCTTAATGTTCGGGTGACCTTAAACCTAAATTTTTACTCAGAAGTTAGTTCACTTTACAAATTTAGAAGTACTTTTATTTTTTGAGCTTTCCTAAGTAATTTCAAACCCTGTTTTAGCCTCCTAATCAAGCACACAAATATGTGAAGAACCATGTTCCATGAAGAACTATGAAGAAGACTATGATTCTGTATATTTAAATATTTTATCCAAGTGAGGGAGAGCCTTATAACTTCTAAGGTGTATATTTATTATATTCCTGTCTCTCCCTGGGTGAAGGAATGTGAGAGTAGAAGAAATAAATTGAATATAATAATATGATTCTTTTCCTTTACTGACAATGATAGATTCAAAATTTGAGAAATTAAATTAAATTTACCAGTGCTGCACTGCTCAGTACTATCATAAAAATTATAAAATTTTCAAACCAGCTATGTTTAACAATTCTGTAGCAGGTTTTTCTAAATTTCCACCAAGTTCTGCCTGGAAACTTAGTGATATCCACTACACAGCATGGGAAACACTCCACACAACCTGAAAAGAGAAAGAACAGCATATTTGTTCCATGGAAAATGTGGAGAAATGGAATATAAAAAAAGTGTAAGATATTAATATCAGCTTCTACAGAATGTGCAGGTTTACCTATGGGGTGATGCTGCAGTTGAAACTATTTAAAGATAAAGAAAAGACAAAACCTGTAGCCAAAATAAACTCTTTTAACAGAGTAACTTGTACATGGAAAATGAACAAAAATAGTCACTTCTATCTGAAAACCTTGCGCTTTTTTTCTGTATTTATTCTTTTTATTTTGAAAAGAACTATTACCTTACTAGTGGTTTAGTAAATTATTGGTTTAACTCATTCTTTCACTTGATTGCATTGCAGAGACATTACAACTAGACTCTCCATTCCCTATTTTGCACCAAAACCACACTTCTTCATTAATCTGCAAAGGCAGTGGGATTGAACCATGACATTCAGTGGGGTCTAAGGAGCCAATCGAAGGTAGGTGTCCACACCGGGATGAGCTGCACAGTCCTCTGAACTCCATCAACTCTACTGACCAGACAATCACCCACTGAACTGGGAGCTCAGACAAATTTCAGCTGAAGGTACCGACATACACATCCCGACTGACCTCCAGCTGCCCCTTCAGAGGTGCTTTGAGTGCCTTTGCTCAAATACCGACAGTCTGGTGCCTCAGTAGGAGACTGATTCACACTCCAAAAATGGCATTTTGCTGACTGAACACAGGGCATTAGAACGATTTTAGGCTTCTTTGGATATCCTAGAGTTTCTGGAAGAGCTCTGCCAGCTTTGTGCAGTTGTTTTGCACACTCTGCAGCACCTGAGATGGTTCTAAACACCTGTGTTCAGGCATCTCAACCCTGCTCCAGTTTGGTGCTGCCTTCAGGTATATTTATCTGATTTATTGTATTTAGAAACCAGGGTCTCAGGCAAACAGTTTCTGACAATTTTAAAAAGTTCCAAATAGGTATCTTTGAATATCAGTTCATTACGTGTTACCAAAGTACGTACAAGACTCTTACCTTCTGCAAAACAGTCCTTAGGCAAGTGTGACTTTTTAGGCTGGGGAAATACCTCCAGAAGAACGACTGGATCCACAGTGCTGGCGTCAGAATAGCTTCCAGCATCACATTTCTGCACAGAAGGGCAAAGAAGAAAATTTATTTGTTTTTCATTAATAAGGTTACCAGATTTAAAATAAATCTAATTATCAAACACTGCCCTAAAAAGTAATCTGCAGCATATAAATTATCTTGATGTTGCTGAACTAACAAAATGAAACTGCAAGTAGCATAGAAAAGGCAAATCTCTCTGTTTCTATGGCTTTAATTTAACAAGTTTCTTGGCTTCTTGTAGCCATCTACATTGGACTTGCAGGAAGGAAAATGTTTAGATGAGATTGTGTTATGTTACAACTTTAGAGAAAACGCTGCTTTCTTCGTGCTAGTCCAATTCTCTTTTAATTTTCAGAGAGCTTAACCATGTCTCAAAAGACTTGAAGTTGGGAAAGCCTAGCAGGAAAGAAACAGAAGTATCTATAAAAATGGGCAGTATGTATCAGATATGTTTAAAATAAGCATATTTCTTGGTTAATTTCCATTTACTTATTTTGTACATTACATTAGGCTGTTAGCCATGGCTTCTTACGAGAAACAAACTTATTATTACCTCTAGAGATGTATCATCTTCACAGGGGTTATACTTGCCACTCTTTGGAAAACCCCAGCTTGTCCTGTCACTGCTGAACGACAGAACCATTGTGATAATTTTAATTCCTAGCATATTCCACAAGACGACAGAAATTATAATTACCTCTTTTTGCTCTTTCTTTTGTCGAGTTTCTGAAACACCACTTAAACTTTCAGAAGTCCCAGAAATCTGACTGAAGCCACTTGAACTCCGGCGCTGCTCTCTATGCCTTAATCTGTCTCCCTGCACGAAATAACACAAAATAGTTGATTTTCCATGTTTCGATTCACGGTGGTCATTCTTAAAAGTCAACATTCTTTAACAGAATTGAAAGCACCCACAAAACTTAGCATGTTTGTCTTTTTTTACAGATGATTAAACAGTATTTTTAAAAGGTTTATAAAAGGATGGCTTCCTCCTTGCTTTCAAATCCTGTGGCCCTGAGGTTATACTGTGGAAACGTATCATCACTTAAGATCTACATTTAGCCCTCTGATGGATTCTGGCATCTAGTTCACAAAGTTCTGAGGACCCAAATATTTTTCAGGCAGAAGAAGAAGAGCCAAGCGATCCCAGTCAGCCCCCAGTCCTTTTGTCACTACATATTCCAAGCAATACCAGATTCTGCTTCAGTGGACAAAGAATTTCTGTTATCAAACGCTTACAGACAACGTATTTCAAAGAGTCACAGATGATTCTAAGGTGATCAGAAATTTTCGCTTCTTTGAGAACTTGTCCAAAGATATTCCAGTGATGATGCCTCCTCTTAAGACCAAAACCATAGAAAACAGATCCTACCAGTCCATCTAGACACCGACCATCCAGAAATAGCACCTGATTTTGATGCTTTTGCCATGACATACTACTAGGTAACCACAATTTGAGCCCAAATACCGGTTCTGACAGATGTAAAATTTGGTGATATCTATCATAACACAACTGTCACTCATAAAATACACACTTTAACAAGCTAATCTAGGAACAGTATAGTCATCAAAGCCTGGTGTTCCACTTGCTCCTCACACACTTTTTTAACATGAGCTAAACCTCATATTGTCACGCTACCACTTTCACCTATGAAGTACAAAAGCACAACATCTTAGAAAACCTCACGCATACATGAACATAGTAGCTGGAGAAATGAGAAGAAATTAATCAAAGTACTTAAATGAAAACCATAAGCTACTTTCTGTAACAGGCTTTCTGTCTTGCTTTATGTGAGGAACCTGCAAACCAGCTCATTCTTCTGTTGTATAAGCCAGCTTCTACTGGTACTTCCTTTAGCACAGGTCTGAGAAGGGTTAATATTTTTGTTGTTCAACTTCTAGCAAAAGATTGTAGGGAAGGTATATTGGAATCTAACAGTACTACTACTGCCTGTGAAGTAGGCAGGCTTCTAAAAGAAATTACCTTGAGATCTTTGTGTGCTGAGCTGAACTGAAACTACCACTGGATGTTTCATACACAGTTGCAGTCCTGTCAGTAAGCTAACAGGTATCACCCCTACCTTCTATAGGCAAAAATATTTATGTGGGAATAAGAATCTCAGAGGATTACCCAATGATTCTGAAGTAAAATGCATTAGTGCAGATAGATCATCACGCTCAAGCCAGCATTAACATCCTTTCTAAGCAATCACATCACGTATAATAAATTAATGATGCTGTCACAAATAGAATTTTGTTATGACCTATCACCCTCCTCAATAGAAAGTAATCGGGTAAAATTCCATTTTATTAAAAGTATGGTGCATGATTAGAGAGAAGACAAGAAAGGAAAAATCGGGAAAAAAAACAATCAAGGAAGCAAAATGGGAGAAAACATGAAGTACAAAAGTGGGCAGCATACGAGCAATATGGACAAGCAGCAAGGGACACGACTGAATGCAATGAGGACACAAAGGGTTTATTTCAGCTGCTTACGCTAAACTGTTCAGTGTCTTTTATGATACCTAGGGGTACGTAAGATCCCTGTACACATGGCATAGTTAAATACAGCACAGGATCTACAGGAATTGACAAACACCTTTCTGCAGGTGCATTTAGAAGACTATCAGATAATCCGGCCCCTCAAATGGCACTTGACATCTACAAAGTGAGTAGTACATGGAATCTCGAGATTCAGATATCTAAATGGGGTAAAATAATAGTGGCTCATATTTGGTGTCACCTGAAGTGTTTCTGCATACCAAAAAGAGTTCCTATAGCTCCTGCGTCTAATTTGTCAACCTTATGTGGATGTGACAGGCACCTGAAGTATCTCAAATATCCTTAAATGCCTCCCTACAGGCAAATGAAATGCACCATTATTGACTAGCAGGGCAGCACATATCTCTCACTCATATGCAAAAACCTGTATTTAGGTATCAGTATTTAAGTGACTAAGACGAGCTTAATTTTGTACAACACAACAAAATCAAAAGAGATAAAGGGAAGTCCAAAGGATCATGGAATACTATGAGGATTTGAGAGGGGGAAAAAGTTTTAGAAGTATTTTTAAGGTGAAGTTTTATTTGTGTTCCCTCCTGGTTCCATCCAACTGAGAAGGAATGTACAAGCTACACAAGACATCTGCCTTCCAAAAATTCCGGGTGCCGTTTGTAAGGAAAAGATGACAAAAAGAAAGATTTTCTGTCTTGATAACAGTTCATTTAGCAACTGACAGCAATACATGGAAATAAAACATAGGGAAGCAGAGTTATGGCTATCGATCAACCATAGAACGTTTTGTGTTGGAAGCAACCTTGAAAGGTCATCTAGTCCAATCCTCTTGCAGTAAGCAGGGACACCTTTAACTAGATCAGGTTGCTCAGAGCCCCAGAGAGAATGATGGAAAAGCGGATATTCAACCTCTTACTGAATAACTATTTGGTAGCTCTTGCATTTGGAAGCTACTAGAAGAAAAAAGAAAGTAAAATGGCAGAAATGGCAGAAGGGATGGCATTTAATGGGGAGTCTTTGAGATTCCATTTACAGATGCAAGCTAGCAATAATTTTTAGATATTAATATCCCTTACCCGTTTTCTGTATTCTATTTCTGCGCATACAGTGTGCTCATCACTACCTTCATCGGTGTAAGTCTCTGCTACTGCAATTGGAACACAGGTACTACGACTGGTTACAAATTCTTCATATTTCCTTGTTACTGAGGACTTCTCTTCAGTATTGCAATACCCAATGTCAAAGCAACTGTTGTCTATCTCCTTTCTGACATCTGTCATGGCATAGTTATTTTCCCCTATGTCTTTGGCAGAAATTTTCACCAAAGTCTTCTTTGGGGCTGTTGTTTTGAGTCTTCGTTTCATTATTTTGCCACAACGATCCAAAATTCTGCCTTTTGCAGTCTGCAGGCCTTTGTGAATCCGTGCAATGGCAATCTGACACTTAGTCATTTGTCCACTTTCCTCTTGTCCCATTGAGGAGTCAGTACTGAATGAACTCAGCAGCAAGGCAATAAATAGGTTGAGCACCTTAAAATAATTAAAGTAAGTTGGAGACGTTACTGCTAACAGAAAAGACATTTCAGAAAACCTTCCTTAGATTAAAAAAACCTCCATCTCAATTTCATCAACACTTCAATGAAATTATTTGCTATTTTACTGGAATATTAACATGGTATGATATGGCTTCTGGAAGGAAAGAAGTGCGGGCTTGAGTTTATGAAATATCTTTTCACATGCTCTGATGTTCATAATGTATGATGAAGTAGATATGCTGAAAAGCAGCAGGTAAAGATAATTTGTAATAACATCAGTATATTACGACATTGTAATTGAATACATTCAGTAGGCACTGAAAGATAGCTTGAAACTCACCACCAGGTTTCCTATCACCAGGACTAGTAGGAAAATGGGAAGACAGAGCCCTTTTCCAGCCACTTCCATACATTCCCACATGGTTTCAATCCATTCTCCACATAATATTCGGAATATAATCAGGAACGAATGACAAAAATCCTTCATATGCCAACGTAAATCTGCATTAGTGCTTATTTTATCGTAATGCGTCTCATAATAACTGCCCAAAACCTGCTTTCCCACTACAGCAAAAATAAATACAGTGATAATCAAAACCAGAGTGAGGTTACCCAGAGCACCAACTGAGTTGAGAATTATTTTCATTAGAGTATTTAAGGCTGGCCAGGACTTTGCCAGTTTGAAGATCCTGAGCTGTAAATGAAACAGAAGAGAACAATGTGAGTGGCAACACTGCATAGACAGCACACAAAAAGCAGACCCTGCATTCATCATGCTCTCTTTACTTCAGCAACACCATCATAATTTTTTCCCCCCAAAGAAAGGTTTTTCATCGTTCTCATCCGAAATTGCTGCGCTTAAGCTTGGATGGTTAAAGTTACTGAGAAGAGAGCTGCCAAAGGAAGATTTCAAATTGTTTGTGCAGTTAGATAGGAGCATGTGTAAGTCTATTAATGTTAACAGCAATAATAATGGTAACAATAAAGTGGCTTACAGGTACTTGGGCAAGGCTTATGAAATTACTGCATTTTGGACTAAATCAAACATAATCAGACAGAAACTGAAAAAATATTTTTTCTACCTTTTACCCAACAGACTTAAAATAGGACCTGGAAAGCCATATGGGATCTATCCTATGCACCCTTATGAGTAAAAAGAACATTTTTTAGTCAAAGCAGCATTCAGGGCTGTTAAAATTTCTCAGTCACGATACATAAGATGAAACAGAATTCAGCAGAATTTCTAGATGCGATGACTCTGAAAAGCTTTGAAGAATATTAGAAGTAATTTGCAAATGTAACACTCTAAACGCACAGCAAGGATGTAAGCAAAAAAGTTACATTACACAGACATCTCGGAGCTACTCCTCCTTTTCTCTTAGATGGAGGAAAGCCTTGAGGAAAGCTATGTTATTTTCCAAATTTCAACTCAAAAAGCTGTGAGGGAACCTTTGCTATCCTTAAGCTCATGAAAACACTCGGATAATATCTTTTGTTAATTAAATTTTGAAATACAGCTGAGCAGAGCTGCTGTAGAGACCTAACAGAGAACCAGCGAACTCACTGCTAGATCAAACCTCCAAGAGGGTGCATCATGCCAGGAGATATACACAGTATAACAAACATAATAAATGTACTCTTTAATATTAATTTAATATTCACTCTACTTAAACATTCATGTTTGGTTACTAGTTACAAAAAAAACCTGATTTAACATATTCATCAGAAAAATAATTTGAGGGTATTTCACTGTAAATTTTTACAAAAACTATACAACACATGTACTTTTTATAAAGAATTAAGAATTACCAGCCTGAAAGATGACAGGTTTTCTTTAAAGCTTATGAGGCCAATCATAACAACTATGCTATCAAAAATATTCCATTTTTGCTGAAAATAGTGGTAAGGATCTAGCGCAATGATCTTCAGGATCATTTCTGCTGTAAAAATCAGGGTGAAGACCTGGAAAGAAGAAAAAGAAATTCAGTTGAAACTCATAAAAAAAAATTGTGTCTCCTTACGGAACTGTTCTAGTATAAATACGGGGTTATAACTCCATAGTTACTCTACCATAGATCTAAACTTACCTTGTCACTTATATAAATCATATCTCGGTAATGGCTTGACATGTCAGGGTGCTCCAGAGCCATGAATAAGGTATTCACAATAATGCAAACCATGATTAAGAGATCAACAAATGGATCCAAAATCACTAATTTCACCTTCTCTTTTACTGCTCTCCAGAATGGGCAACAATTCCAAATGAGATACTTTTGAGCAAAACGTTTCAATAAGGAAGGGCACCTCACTTTTGACTCTTGCAGTTCTAAATGACAAAGAGGGAAAGTGAAATATGGATAATCTTAGGTAGAATATCATAGCATGAAGAAAAAGACAATCAGTCATAAAAAAAGATTGAAGAGAAAAATTGATCTCGTGAGCAGAATGGCATAATTTAAAAAAAAAAAAGTTTCATTCATTCTACACAAACTAATCACAGGCTATAGAAAGGTCACCGTCAACAAATCTCATAATTACAGACACGGGTGATATTACCCACCTCTTCATATCTTTATTATACTACTGAAGGATGATAAAGGGTCTGCGTTAAGGCGAAATAATTGTCTCTGGGAAACTGAAAACTTGTTTTCTGCGAGACATTTCTGTGAAGTCACAGGTGCAACACGGGTTTGATAAAAGTCCAGGATAAAATGGAGATGAGCATCCCCCAATATCTTGGTGTCTGTTGTTGAGGATAGGGTCACAAGAAAAGTCAAGTTGGAGGACAGCTCAGGAGATGTCTAGTATAACCCTCTTCTCAAAGTAGGGTCAGCCTTGAGGTCAGATGTCCTCTGTCTGATTGTCCTCACGGTGAAAGCTTCTCCTTACATAGAGTTTGAAGTTCTTTGCTTTCAATTATATGTCTGTTGTCTCATCTTCCCACTGTGTAGCACTGTGAAGAAACTGGCTCCATCTTGATAATCTTCCTGCACACTGGAAGGCTGATATTAACTCCCCTTCAAAACCTTCTCTCCAGGCTGAACCAGCCCAGAACTGAGCAAGGGCTTCAGCCAACTGACTTGGTAGCCTTCTACTGAACAAGCAGCAAGTCCTCTGTTGCCTCGTCCAGGTTACTTAGGACAAAGTGTGTCCTAGGACACCCCCTGTGGTGCTCCATTTGTTACCTGTCTCCAGGTAGAACATGACCTTTTTACCTGACACTCAAAGCGCAAACATCCAACCATTTTTCTTGTCTAGCTGGCTGTTCACCCACATAGACCCTAACACCTTAACTTGGATGAAAAGATATTGTGGGAGACAGTGTCAAAAGCCTGGACAAAGGCAAGTTTCTCCACTCATCCACAAACCCCAGTCATTTTATTCTGCAAGGCAACCAAGGTGGTCAGGCATAATTTACCCTTGGCAACTGCGAGTTATAGTTACGTAAGATATGAGAATATGTATTTTACTGAAGTTTACATTACACTGCAGGATAATTTCCCTTAGTGACTTTTAAAATAATGCTGACAGCAACATTTTAATCTCTGAGGTCAAGTTACACAAACACGGTTTGAAAAACACACCAAAGAATGACTTACGCAAATTATCTGTAATAACAGTGGCTGCACTCATTAACCTCTGTCTTCGTAAAGGATCGTTAATAGAGTCCACTGACAATTCGTAGGATAGCAGTATCTGCCTCTTTAGTTAGAAAGACAATAGAAGACACTTTAACAAGGGAATATAGGCGATAATATAAAAATCATGTCTAGAATAAGTTGAATATGTCTTTCTAAATAGACATTATCATGAATCCTTACCTTGCTGGAAGAACGTAAAACAAAACAATACAAAAATGTCATGTGTTTGCCTTTGAACGCAACAGACTTTTCATCAAAACCAGCAATATTTTCCAAGAAGTTTTTTCCTTCTGAAAATATTTAACAGAAATAATAATGCCCTTATATAAGAAGTATAGAACCATTACCGAGGGAACAAAGGAAAAAAATCATTCCGTCTTTTCAGTGACTGACAAAATTACATACAAAAAGAACACTGATGTTGAATAAATTCTTGGCTATTTAACCAAGATTTATTGATTATTAATAAACAAAGATTTATTAAGAATAGTTCTTCAGTGAATCAAAATTACAATTTTTTCCCAACACCTATTGAACCAATCAATATCTGTATTAATAGTGACCTGTCTAAAACCATTAAAGTTACAGAATGCTAAACTCAGTATTCCTGATGTGCACTGGAAGACATAGAGGTGAGCATCTGGGACATCCTGAACTATTATCAAAGATTCCATTCATGGCACATTAACACACACGCCCACACACACACTTTATAAAGACTAAGTAGACAATTGTAAAACACAGGTTGCAAAGAACAGGTGAGACTCTGATGTAGGGAAAACCAGAAAGAACAAAGATCCAGTACATAATTAGAACTACCAGCTGACACACATACACAGCACCTTACTATTCCCCTTCAGTACAACTGGATTTTTTTCATTTTCTCTTTGTGTAGAGGGAATGTAAGATATGTCTTATCATTATTTCAAACTCTTATGATAATATGTTTTTTATGAACATATTCTATAAAACTATTATTCGGGGAATGAAACTGATATCCTTGGCCTATTTAGTTTAATAATAATTATCTCTTTTTATCTCTCTGGTGTTTTAATGACTTGAAAAGCTAAGCAAAACTTAGCTGATAGAACTGTAATGGAATAGACATATAAAATCAATTAACCATAGAGTGTTAAAATGTTCATTTTTCTATCTGTATTTTTTCAGAATCTAAAATATTCAATTAGACTACTCTTAGTACATCTCAGATACTGATGCAACTTGTCCTTACATTCCTTTCTACAATATTTGGTGTTTCAGAGGAGAGAAACCTAGAAAAATTTGTGTGCCAGCCTGACTAAAGTTCTTAACCTTTTTGTTGAAATTCACATCTGTTCAGAAGCATTCAGAGTCAGCGTTTTTAGAAAGGTTAAGAGCATTCACCAACACTGGACTGGTTACTGCTTGCTCATCTATCTCTAACTGAAGTGAGTAACTGGTGATGAGGACTCCTCTGACAAACTGGAAATTAAAATAGGGACATACACTAGAGAAACAGCCCATTTGGGTGCTTATAGAACTGACTGCATCCTACCTAAAAGTTTCTCCCCAATATGTTTTTCCTTTTTGACTTAGCATCCTTAGCCTCTTTTTGTGATTAATGTAGAGAGCACGTTGTGTGAAGGGTCTTCATTTGCAGCAGGGCTAGTACTACCAGTAGTTGTCATCACATGAAACAAACTGCCATGTTTGATGCAGTTTATATTTATCTGACTAATGGCAGAACTCTACATCGGAGCAGCACATACTGCCTGGAACATGTTCTAAGCCTTCCTTTATTTTTTTTTTATTTTTTTTTTAAATATGGAATAGCAACATTTGTAGGACAGTGAGAACTGTGGTGTAGGGGAGTGAGAGGAAGTAAGTGTATGGGTGGACTACCAATCTTGAAGAACCTTGATGACTGAAAACTGGCTTCTTCTGCTGTCAAATGATCATCTGTAAGTGTGTGTAAGACAGCATAAGACTATAACCAGGATCTCACATGGTCACAGTTACCTGGAGATGGGTCCTGGAATTATTCACACACAGTGTAGAGGCACCTGTTAGCAAGCACAGCAATGTAGTTTAAACTCTGCAGAATATACTTCTGAAAAGTGGGTTCCGCTTAATGCTTCTCATACCAGGTTTTAATTATCTGTTTCTAAGAATTCCTGTACAGAGATATTCATAACTTTGCCATACTCTGCACATATGGAAGGGAAGGCACCTTGGGAAGGCTCTGAAAATGTTATTTCTGAAATGTAAAAATACGAATTGCTTCTGGTATCCAACCTGTGCAGATTTGGCAGCCTTGGAGAAGTAAGGTGTAGGAACCAAACCAAATTTACCTCCTGGCTCAGTCATCTCCTGCAACACAGTCACAGACTTAGATGAAAAAAATTAAATAGGGATAATCAGCCATAAGAAGTGTTTTTTATATTTATAGAAGATATGACACCTGCTATGAAATGACTTTATTTTTCCCTCAATAGGTATAATAATACACCACCATGGACTACAACAGAGTGTTGCCTTTAAGTAAAGCAGAACCAAATCAGGTCACGAAATGGCACAGTGTTCCTAACACGGCAGGGGAAACACTAATGACCTCTGTAAGAAGCAAACACTATACTAAAGGAGATGACAAATGGCAATTGCTGCCAAGTGGATGATTTTGATTCCTTCAGCCCAGATACATAATTTAATATAGCTAGGATCACAGATTTCAGAAGAAATTCTGACCACGCTGACTGCCAGAACAAAAATCTAATCCAGTTTAGCTGGGATGATATGTCTGATAAAAACTCCGCTACAGGGACACTTTTCCAAAGGAAGGAAGTTGGGTCATAACTCCTTCAGCTCTGCTACTGGAACATTTCCTTCTTCTGTGAAATGGGTGGGAACAATTCTGATGTTCTCCCAGAAAAAAAAAAAAAGAAGAATCTGGAACAGACTGTCATGGAGGGCATAGAAAAAAAGGGGTGAGGGATATTATCAAAATGTGATAATATGTGATACCTTCCATCTCTTCACATTTAGAGACCCTGATTAGTCACAGTAAAAGATCACCAAAGAAATGAAAGGAAGAAATACATCTAAGAGGGCGAATGAAGACTAGTTTGAAATTCCAGAATGCATTATCAAAGGTGTTGCTGGGAACTGGGGTTTCAGTCAAGTTGTTATCTGGACACAAACATCTGATTTTGCAGCATTTGTTTTTCCAGGGGATTCTGTTTGGTCTAAGTCACAAGAGAATGGCTGTTGCTGAATCAGTATAAGGGCATTAAAAACTTTCTTTTTAGGTATTGACAAAGTGACTCAGTAAGATTTAAGTTGGGTAGGCTCTCTGGAAGTCCTCTCACTCCACTGCTCCAAGCAGGACGACTTCAACTGTAGAGCCTTTTCCAACTATGCTCTGAATATCTCCAAAAAAAGAAGACCTAAAAATTTCTCTGGATGCACTGTTCGAATGTTTATCGTCTGTCACAGTGATTTTTTTTTTCCCCTCTCAATAACTAATTGGAATTTCTCTCATTGCAGCTTGTTCCCCTTAACCTTCCATTTTGCATCCTAAAGAAGATTTTTGCTCCTTCCTCTTTATATATTCCCATTAGATATCAGTAGACACCAAGAATCAGTTTCTTCCCTTCTTCTTTTCTCCTTCAGGCTGAACAAGCCAAACTTCTCCAGGTCTCCTCTCATATCATGTGCTACAGCTGCTTAATCATCCTGGTGGCCTCCACTGGCTTTACGGGATATCTCAACATAATCTCTCTGCTGGAGAGCTCAAAACTCAACACAATACCCCAGGTGCAGTCACGCACACACTGATCATGCCAAGTGAAGACGCACACATGGTCTAAGCATTGAAAAGGTAACAAATCTATACTTTGCATGGATGCTGGACCATTGGTAACACGATAATAAGGACTGTTCATGAGATATACGGCATTTTGCCAGTGTCAAAGGTGCTGTGAAAAAAAAATGCAAGTAGTAATTACAAGTCTTAATAGTAATTTCTTAATGGATTTAGAAAGGAATGATGACCAGAAAAGCCAGAAGTCACTGCTGTAATCAAGATGTGAAATAGCACTTGTGGGATTCAGCCTAGCATTCAGATATCTGCAATTTATTTGTGCATAATGCATCTAAAATCCCATTATAATTGATGTTTTTGTCTTTGATAACTTTGATTCGCTTAAACATAAGTGTCTGCAGCCATTTGAGATGGTCTACTGAGACATTTGGTATCTTAGGCATCCACAGTCTGAGACTAAGCAGACATGACACATCATGTCCTTAGAGTAGGTGGAGACCAAGTAAGATACTCTAGAAATACTCTAATGTCACCAAGTATCAATTTGTGACACACAAAAAATAAATCTCCATTCAACTCTGAGAGTTTAGAACCAAAATCACATGTAGACACCAGCAAACAAAAGCCTGGAGTGCAATACAGTTGTCTAAATCCAGGAATTTAGTGGCATTTGAGATGCCACAATCAATTTGAGATATCCACACAGAGCTGGAAGATGTGCCATAAATGCTAAAGATATCCTGGATATCCAGCCTGCCCAAGAACATCCAAAATGGTACTAAATGCTTATTTTTGCACATTAGAAGTTTTAATACTGAACTAGATGCAACCCTAAACACTTAGGCCAGAGAATTATCTGTGTCTACAAAAAAAAAGAGGAAGGTTAGGTCATTAGGGAAATTCTAAAACAGGATTTTATGTTTGTTTATGCAGCACAATAGAGACGCTGATAGATTCTACCACAGCTCTAAGTGCAAAGGTCTATAATGTGTCATAATTATGCTGCTGAAAGCCACTTGGGACTTTGCTTTCCAGTCCATATAGCTCTGTCTCGCTCTGGTCCCAAAAATCTAACTTTCAGATTGCTTTTAAAAACAAGATAATCCAAAGCATGCAAGAAGAAAGGAAAAAAAAAGTGGGGAGAGGGGGAGCCACAAATAAAGAAAGCTTTTCTGGTCATCAAATTGTCATATCACATGCAAATCTAATGAATATATCTTCTATTTCAAATACTTACAAGCTTCTTGTGGCAGTGACCAGGCTGTGAATTAAAAATATGCTCCTCTTTGTCATGATCATCTAAAATGAAGCTTTGCCTTAAAAGAGGGTTTACTTTCTTCATCTCTTCTTCTTCTGAATTTTTCAAGTCAGCAACTGATATCTCAGATCTGACATGTAAGGCCTTATTAACCTCTCCTGCAGCCAACATCTGTAAAAAAAAATAGCAAAAGGTCTGTCTATTAATGCAAGGCAAATACCAGTGCATGGACTAGGACCATATACAGTTTAATTATTATGCTACCTGAATGCTTTGCACTATCAATTCTTACTTTTCAAATATAAAACTTCTATAAAAGATAGGAGTACAAAATGTTACTCACAATACTGAAATATAAAGCAGGGTTACTTATCAGCTACTGTAATTAAAGTTTGTCTTTGCCACTTTTGCTGTTGTACTCCTTATCTGAATTACAGAATATTATGGTGTATCCTTTGACTCTCCTGTTCTTGCTTTGGGAAGGATCCTGAGCCCAAAGACAACAGAAAACTAAGGGCTCAAAATCCTAAACTGTTAAACCTTTCTTAACTATTAATCCTGCTGAAAGAAAAACGGAAGAAAATACCAAGTTAAGCTTGGCAAGTGGAATTTCAGACAGAGAAACGTAGGCCTGTTGACAGCTGTAGAGGAGGAATTTGGTAAACTGGTGATGCCTTTGTCCTTAATGATGAAATTCAACAGTTGCTAGAGATTATTTGTATTACAAGTCCGACTTTTCTGATTGTTGGAAGTAAACCAGAGGTATCTTCTATAAAAAGTTACAAGATAAAATAGCACCTTAGCTATGATAAAGCACGTTTAATTAAAAACCTTATTAGCTCAGTTGGTTGAGCGTGGTGCTGAAACACCAAAAGTTGAAGGTTTGATTCCCGTTCAGTCCTCATGTGTTGCCTGATCTAGTTGAGAGGCGTCCCTGCCCATGACAGAGAGGTTGGATTAAAATGATCCCTAAGGTCCCTTCCAGCCTGGGCCATTCTATGATTCTATTATTATTTCCCTAATTCACAAACAGAAGAAAACAAAATGAACCACATATTATATATAATAATTTACAAACCTGTTCCTTCTCTAGAATTGTTCGGGCTTCCTGAAGTAATTTTTCCTTTGCCTCTGTTTCAGCAAGAGTAGCTCTATTTTGCTCTTCATAGGCCATAGTTACTACAGCCAAAATCAGATTGAAGAGATAAAATGCACATAAAAAAATGACCCCCAGGAAAAAGAAAATGTAGTTCTTCCCAGATGTACGGATAACCTGTAAGAAAAGGGCAGAGGTTGTAATAAAATCTCGACAAAATAACATTTACAACATAATTTCAAACTAACTTTAAACAGTTAATTTTTCTATTCCATAGAAGAGATCAACATACTGCACTGCTTTCATTAATCAGTAGGATCTACTTCTGTTATAAGTTACACAGAAGGTCTAGAAATGCATCTGGTCAGGAGTTCCCCTGGCCTTCAAGGATGTGAATTTCACCTTTTAAAAACTTCCCTATGATCACACAATATTTCATCTTTATGTAACAGACCATCAAACATTCATGATGATGCCATGCAGTTCAGAGCAGAACTATCAAAATCGATTCTTAAAATTAAATATCTCTCAGCTAACTGGGAAAAAGATCATCAGAGTTTAAGTTACGAGAGGACAACTACGGTTGTAAAGACCAAATTAATAAAACTCGGTAATAAGGATGAAAGTGAGGATTATACAAACAATCACGAAATTGGGCTCCAAACTAAATGTCTAAAGTCCCTCTAGCAGGTAGTGAAGTACATACTTGTCTGTAGAGACGCTCCCAGCAATCCTGTGTCATCAGACGGAATAGAGAAAGGAAGGCCCAGCCAAAATGATCAAAACTTGTATAACCAAAGTCAGGATTCTTCCCAATCTTCATGCAGGTATAGTTTTCTGGGCACTCTTTTCTAACCACAAAAGGCATGTTAAACAATAATTACTTACAGTATTAGATTGTAACAGAAAGCACCCAGTAAACAACATCAAATATATATTTTCTCCATTTATCTGAAATTTTATTTCATTATTCTCTAATATAACTCTGCTGGAAGGGTTGATTTATATCAGGCAATCCTAGAAAGACACTTCTCTAATCAAAGAAAAGAAACTCCACTGATGTAGGATACATGCAAACAAATACACAAAGAGGGGGAAGAAAAGCAAATACGTTTACTTTTAGATAATTCATCAATAATTAGAGTAGGAGAGCTTATTAATATCTCACAACTCTACTGATCTGTTCTCCTCCTCTTTTATATCATTCTACATCACCATTATACTACCAGTGGTTAGGAACAACACATAATTCCTTGTATCCTAGTACTTAATTCTTTTTCTGATGTGAAATATCTGGTTTTTAATTTAATAACACACACACATTCCGCGTTCCTGCAAAATTATCACCATTCCTGCAGGCTAAAAGCAAAACCATAGTACATCTGGAGTTAAAAATAAGAAGGTACTAGAGCTGTTTGGTTCACTTACTTAGGATTTGAACTGAACCCACACAACAATATTTCGGAAGACTTATTCATCCTGGAGCAGATATCTAATTAAAAAAAAAATAACAAGGAATCACAAAATCAGAAGTTGTCAGTTCCTACAGCACTCTGACAGTAAACTATACACTACTTCACTTTAAAAAACACCTTGATAGACTGAATCTCTGTGAAAGACTCCTTTCACAACAAAGGGTGTACAGGGCTTTTTCTCTGCAGATCTGTTCCTGTGGCAATATTTTTGGTTTAAAATATGTGTGTGTATATACATAAACTGCTTGTAGCAAGTGTGGGTAGAGCCCTTCCCATATCTTCGTTCGCGAAGCCTTGCCTTCATGATGATGATATAAACTGCACAATTCACAATGTAATATTTTATTTGATCTCTGGTAAAAAGAAGAATCTCCATGAGAAGCAGGCAAAATCCCTGAATTATACAGCTTAAGGGACGGAAAAAATAATTCTCTGTTCTATACCCCGAAATTTAGGATCTTCATGCAGTGCATGTAGGTAAAGAAGCAAATACTTATAGAAAACTCAGTCCCTTCTATCTCACAGACTGCGAATTTTTCTCCAAATCCAAGATCCACTAATCTCCAATTCAGTTTTAACATTTCTGCAAAAAAACCAAAACACACATAGGAATACACACAGTTTACATAAAGGGAGAAGAGAATAAAATTTACCTTCACCGCTTGGTACGTATATCTTGGCATCCTTACATAACGCGTCATTGTACGTAGCGTTAGTGAGGACACATTTGGATGTTAAATTGCCCATAAAAAGCTGGAGGCCTATTAGGGCAAATACACTCAAGCAAGAAACAGTCAGGATCAACACATCAGTGAGCTTCTTGACAGATTCAATAAGTGAATTTACGATGACTTTCAGACCTAGAAAAAGAATTCAATAACACGCAAAATGAGAAGAGGAATGCAGTAGTGTTCCCATATGACAATGCACAACAGTTGCAAGTATGTTAAAAGTAATCAGGGTAAATGATTTTGTAACTTAGGGGTATTAAATGAGGTAAAATAATGCATAGGAATAAGTAAAGTATTTTTACTCAGATTTCCTAATCATAACTTGACTTTAACTCCTTCTAACACTAATTCTTCTAACTTGAAAATTCTAAATTAAGATGGCATCTAAGCAAACTCTTACGGGCTTTAATGAATATGGACAGATGTCTGTGCTAGATCAATGTTAAACAAGTACTTCACATTGTGCCAAATACACGTTAGAAGAGAGGATCATTTCTGCTGACCTCAGGGAATTCTGTCTTAGAAGAAAACACATTACAGATGTCATCTGTTTAAAAGCAAGAGAACATTTACGACATGGGAAAGAGAACAACAATCTCTTGGAGACCACCCAGCTGGAATGCAGCTCTGTAGAAAAGGCCCTGGGGGTTCTGGCGGACACCAAGTTGAACATTAACGAACCATGTAGACAAATGTGACAAATAAGGTGTAACAGTATCCTGGGTTGCACTAGGCAATGCATGGCCAGCAAGTCAAGCTGGTGATCATTGCCCTCTACTCAGAACTACAGAGGCCACACGTGGAGCACTGGGTCCAGTTCTGACTTCCCTAGTACCAGACAGACATGGCCTTGCTGGAGAAAATCCAGAAAAGGGCCGCAGAGATGAAGGGACTGGAGCACCTCTCCCATGAGGAAAGGTTGAAATAGCTGGGACTGTGCAGCCTGGAGAAGAGAAACCTCAGGGGGGATCTCATCAGTGTATACAAATATCTGAAGGGAGGATGTAAAGAGGATGGAGTCAGTTTTTTTCAGTGGTTCCCAGTGACAGGACCAGCGGCCATGGGCACAAACTGAAACACGGGAGGTTCCATCTGAACAAGTAGGAAACACTTTTCTACTTTGAAGGTGACAGAGCAGTGGCACAGGTTGCCCAGGGAGGTTGCAGAGTCTCATCATCCATGCTGCGGAGTCTCATCATCCGTGGAGATGTTAAAAAGCTGCCTGGACATGGTCCTGGGGAACTGGCTCTCGGCAGCCCTGCTTGAGCAGGTGGGCTGGACCCATGCTCAGGGACACGGTTTAGAATTGGACCTGGTAGAGCTAGATAATGGTTGAACTCCATGATTTTGAAGGTCTTTACCAACCACAGTGATTCTATGATTCTATGAACCTCCAGAGGTCCCTTCTAGCCCCAAACATTCTGTGATTCTGTGAAAACAGGTTATCTATGAACTGAAGAGCAATGTTCTGGCAGAATAACTGAATGTGAAATATGACATAGGCAGGGAGCGATATCTAGGATTTTTCTAAAAGCCTTTCAAAACAAACAAAAATAAAATTACATTTAATTTTTGTTCTCCCTGGCAAGTATGAAAGGAAAAGCATTGACAGGTGGCATGTGCATGTTATGTTAAGACAATGTATTGAACAGTGCACTAGGCTAAGTAAAATTAACATTAGGGATAGGACAGAAAAAGCATAAAATACAAAAATTGGTCTGCATCAAAATCATCTTGAGCAAAGATGATATATACTCTGTTAGGATGCTGCTGAGAATTAGTACAGACTGCAAACCAGTCACACCTTGGGATCCCGTTAACTGTCGCAAACAGTGACCAGAAAACTGAAAAAAAAGGAGAAAAATGAGAAATAGTGTGCTGCTGAAAGTGAGAGAACATTATTAAGACTTGTTGTTCCTTACCTGGTATTACTGAAATAGCTTTCAAAGTCCTCAGTACTCTGAAAGTTCGAAGAGCTGAAACCTTGCCCATACTTTTACTCAGACTAACATACCTGTAAAATTAAACCACCATATATAGCTAAATGGAAAAGATCTAGTTTTTCAGAGCATATGCATATTGAGCATGCAGTAATAATTCACAGAAAATAAATAGGTCAAATATATCCTAAGGTAGATGTCTAGAGATAGGAATCTAAGTCCATTTCTAGATATTGATATAAAACAATGAGACTTTTGAACAGCGCCTCTGAAAAGAAACGCAGCACATTTTTATTTTGTGTGGATTTGGATGCTTAACTTTTGAAGTGTTTGTTCATCAAAATGTCAAATAAATATTAAACCTTCAACGTCATAACTACACCCTCTCATAATGAGGCTAATCTGATTTAGACCACATGCCTATTTTGCAGCTATCTCAAAACTACACAACATATACTTTCAGAAAAGGGAGATGAGCAAAACTACGTTTCCAGTATGTTGATTTTGTACTACATGACTGTCTTTTTAACTTTAACAGTCAGCTAAGAACTTGAGTATTAAAATTAGTTTCAATTTAATCATTTTAACAACTTGAAAATTTCAGAAAATTAGGATTTTTCACAGCTGCATATTCTATACAGAACTTTAACAGGTTAGCCCATACTTTATAAAGACTTATTTCATGTAAGAATGGACATGAGTTGTGACTCATCCTATGACAAGGTCATAAATGTAAACAGAATTCCTTAAAACAAAAGCTCTCCATTACAGAATCTGAACAACATTGGTGGGCAAGGATCTCTGGACGTGATCTAGGTGACTTCCCACTCAAAGCATGACTTTTGCCAGCAATAGATCAGAACACTGTGGCTTTGCCTAGCCTTTAATATTAAATAATTCTCAAGTAGTACCTTAAGTAATAATTGCACTTGAGTTAACTGTTAATTTACAAATATATCTATTTGTTAAATCATAGGAACCGAGAGATGCTATATTGCAAAGTGCTTACACCTGCTTGAACACAAATGAATTAGGAGTACAGGCACGGAAGTAGGAACATAAAATGAAATTGCTGATACAGATATTGGACTACTTGATAACTACTGATGATTAACGATGTGTAAGCTCTTTAGTGGTTTATAGATTACCTATAAGAATACTTTGTACACATATATATGTGTGTGACAACATCCAAGTACATAATTTCTTATTTACAAATAAGAAAAAAAACAGTCAGGAATGTGACAGTTGGTGGCAGCCTTTGCTACAGAGCCCATGACATGATGGAGTTTGTGAGAGAAGTAAGTAAGATGAACAGCAGAACAAAAATCTTGGACATTAGAACAGCAGATATCAGAGTGTTCAGGGATCTGAAACTTCCCCAGAGGGAAAAGCAGTCCCCAGCACAGCTGGTTGATCTTCAAGAGTGTTTTCTTCAAAGCACAGGACTGGCACACTTTGTAGAAAGCCAAGTGGATGTGGCAGAAAAGCAGCTTGTATGAACGGGGAGTTCCTGACCAATCTCATATTGAAAAAAAAAAATACGTGCAGAAGGTTGAAGCAGAGAGATTTCTGGGAAGGGCCACTAAGACATTGCATTGCAGGGACAAGCAAGGAAAGACAAAGGTCAGCTGAAGTTGGAGGTAGGAAAGGATGTGAAAGGTAACAAGAAGGGTTACATTAAGTATTTCAGCAGTATGAAGATGACTGAGGAAACTGTGGCCCTGTTGTTCAAGGACGTAGAGAACCTAAAGACAAAGGACATGCAAAAGCTGGAGCTACTCAGTGCTGCCTTGATTTGGTCTTTACCAGTGAGTTCTGTTGTCAGGACTCCCAGGTCCCTGAGCCTAGAGTCAAAATCTGTGGAAATGAAATATGCATCCATGTGCTGTGATCAAAGGGACAAAGTTCAGCTGGCAGCTTCCTAGCGGCATCCCTCACCGGTCAGTCCTGGGGCCAATAGTGTTTAACAACTTCATCAACATCCTGAAGATTGGGACAGAGTTCACCCTCAAAAGGTTCTCAAGTACTAAGCAGCAGAGCAAGGCTGCTCTGCAGAGTGAGCTTGACTTAACTGGAGTTATGGGCTGTAGAAACCTCCTGAAGTTCAGCAAAAGCAAAGGCAGCCTTGCCCCTGAGGCAGCAGGACCACAAGTAGGAGCTGAGGGCAGGCTGAGTAATGAGCAGCTTTGCAGAAAAGGACCTGGGCAGACAAGTTGAACACGAGTGAGAACAGCACCCTTGTGACAAGGAGTGTCTATCACATATTGAGCTAAATGATCGCGAGTCTAGCTCATACGTTGAGAAGTCTGGCTCACACATCGAAGGAAGCGATTTCTGAGACTGAATCTGGAGCACTGCATCCAGCTTTGGGCTCTCCAGGGCAAAAAAGACACTTTACCTACAAGAGCAGGTCCAACCAGCGGTCCAAGGGGGGGCAGTAAGAAAATTAGGTGTTTAAATTGTTAGGCTGGATTGGATTTGTTGAGTCTGAAGAAGGGCAGGTTAATGGGGTGATGGGGCAGGAATCTTATTGCTGTCTTCAGCTGCCCACTGTGAAGGGATAGAGAAGATGAAGCCAGGCTGTTCCTGGAAGCTCACCCTGAAAGGATGATGAAGTTGCTCTAAGAGATGTTTTATTTAGATATCTGAGAGGGAAAAAAAATGCAACGTAGTTGGAATGAGTTGCTCAGAAAGGCTGCTGAATCTCCCTCCACCCTTAAAAGAAACTCAAACTTGACTAGATGAGGTCCTGAGCAACCTAACTGATCCTTCCTTCCGCATGGAGCTGGACCACATGGTGTCCAGAGGTCCCTTCCAATCTAAATTAATCTATGCTTCTAATAAATTAGAACAAGACAACTGAAAACTATTCAGAAATGTTAAATGACAGACATTTGCTTCAAAAGCTCTGAGACCGGGCATACGTGAATCTGTTCACTGCTGCAAGTGAGACTGTTTTGCTTTTGAGATTAACTTTCTGTATTTGACATCCAAATTCTGACTCCGTTTCTACCTCATTTCTTGTCCACCTAGCTGGCTGATTCTGATAGGAATTTAAAATCGACCGCACAAGTGATCCAACTGACCTTTTACCCTGTTTTCAAGAATGACCCACAACAGCTGCTTACAGGGCAGACAGTGTCAGCCACAGACCTCAGTCATGTTCCTGCTCTGTATTTTTTTGTAAGATTTCTACTCTATTTAGTTTATTATGGGGAATACAAGATATACATCTTCTCTGCATCTTTTTTTTTTTTATTCTGTCATCTTTTGAGTTATCAGGAGCAAAACTACATAGAGCTCTGAAGAAAAATACAGGCCACACAGTGAAATAACTATGTGCTTTGGTTCCCTCTTTATTTCTTACCCATGATGTCCTCATTTTCTATTTCCTTCTCTGACTACGACTGCAGACAGGAGTAGTGTTTTCACAGGACTGTCTATTTTAACTCCAACATCATCTTCACAACAAGCGGAAGCTATTTCAGAGCCCGTAGCCATGTACGTAAAGTTAGGTCTGTTTATTCTTGAGCAGCACTTTACATTCTTGGGATTTCATCTGTTATTTATCACCATATCATTCAACACCTCGTGATCCACTTTGGATCCTTCTCAGATGAGTTTTTTCGGATCCAGAGTACAACTGAGACAATATGGAGAGGTACGTTTGGTTTTGGCTGTCTAAGCGATTGCCTCTTAACAAAATTTAAGTACATCTTAAATTCAGAACAACCAAAGAGTTCTAAGACGAGTTTTGCATTTAAGTCTTGCCTTAAGGTCTAGGACTATTTTTCTCTTTGTACATATGCAACCACTCTAAAGAACTTCAGTAATATCAAATTGCATTTTATCTCCACGTTCGTCCCTTGAGTGCAAAAGATCAACTGACTTTTACTTACTTTACGATAGTAACAAAAAGATCCAAGCAGTTCCATGGATCTCGAAGAAAGGCAAATTCATTCCAAACAAATCCTCTCGCTAATATTTTTATCAATATTTCACCAGTGTATACGACAATAAACAGATACCTGAGAACGAAAGTGTATATTAAAGTTATATAAATAAAAATATTACGCATTCAGGCACATTCCTACCTTTTGTATGATTTAATCACTGGATGGAGATGAAGGTAGAAAATGCAAAGTGAAATAGGACAGGTTACATTACTTTCAGAAACATCAGGTGTAGAAGAAGATGCCTTACTGAATTTTAATAAGATTTCCATTAAATCTATAATCCCAAATGTTCACATAAGCAGACCAAACTATTTCTGGATGAAGGATAGCTCACATTTACTTACGACTGTGTTTACGTTCTAAAGCAGGCTGGAAAATCTCAGAACCTCAGCATTTTGACAGAACAATAACAGCAAAGACTGATTTTAGACTGTAAAGTTTGCACATTATATACATTTATTCTGACAAATACCCTATAACTGAAGGAAATCCTACACAAAATTAAGCTATCAATATCGCCATGCTTACTCCAAAATAAGAATTAAAATTATGGAGCTTCTGAGACCTCAGGCAAGTTTTCAGGATTTAATTCCAAAATGGTAATGCAAGTTACACTGGATACAAGGCAGTTACCAAAGGTTACGAGATGTTCTAAATCCGTGGCTTCCTAATGTGAACAGCTGAACCAGGGGTGTTCCCAGGAAACAGGAAGAAAGAATGAAATGAATATTTATGCCTTTATACTTTTTGCATGAGCTGGCCATAACAGACATTGAGGTTATTGACATAGAGTGAGAGATATTAAGTTAGAATCCTGCTGCAGTCTCTTTAAAAGGCTTAATCCTTAAAAGGAAAAATAGGGCAACCTATGTGACACCAGATGGCAAAATTAGCCAACGTAGAGAAAAGGGCATATGGTGTAAGCCTCTAAGAAAAGGCACTGGAGCTCCACGGAAGACTGTGTGATATGATTATAATAATCCTAGATCTTCCTCAGAGGTCTGTCTGAGAATTTTCAAGCCCCAGACTTAGATGAGCGCATTATTTAAATTGTTCAGTTCAGCGTGGTAGAATTGTTAAAAAAAGAGCAAGCAAACAGCAACCAAGATACTCACTCAGTCCACTCGAGTGGCTTTGGAAGCTTATTTACAGCCATGGAAGCACAATTGAGTACCACAGTACACGTGATAAAGCCAACAAATAATGTGGAAGGAAAGTTAAGGAAAAAGTGCTATATTACAAAACTATGAAGTTCAGAAAGTTGTTGATTTACACCGAAAAAAAATCCAAACATACAGTTATTCATATAATTACTATGGTTTGGAAGATGCTCAGGACTTTTCATGTGTTTTCCAAAGAAACTGATGCCAGATCAAACTTCTGCGCAGCTGGGTAAACTTCACGATTTAAAAACATCAATGAATTACCTGCACGTGGAGATAGTTTTGGAAATTAGGACATTAGTGCAACATCGTGTGTCTGACAGAAGAAATGAGGGAGATAGATAAATGAAAAAAAAATCTGAGTCCTCTGCTTTTAATGTTATTTAAAACTTTAGAAATGTCCATTTCTTTCCAGCAGGAACATGGAGTAAAGAGAAATGGGCCACACCCTCACAATAACCAGGGGTTAAAAGCCTATGAAAACCAGATGAAAAGGCTTATTTATCAATAACCAGTGGGTTTTTTTGAAACTATGATTCCATATACACACTCTTAAAAGAGACACCTGTGATGTGCCAGAAAATATTCTAATTTTATGTGGCCAGAGATGAAAACATACATAAAAAACCCCATCCTTTAATCAAAGTTCATTTGTCACACAATAAAAGGGTTTGGGTTTTTTTTTAAACAAAAATTGGCTTTAAATTTAGAATTAACAACTTCAAACGAAAACAGATGTTTGGTAGAAAGAGCCAAACTACTCAGCGTCCAGTTTTGCACCTGCAATGTTTCTCGCATTTTTACATTCTTCACTGTAGTTTTACATTTTTTTCAAAAATATAAGAAATGGGCACTCTTCAGAATTTTCTAAACTTGACTGTGAAATGTGTTTCTTAGGATAACACCAGACTCTTTCACGAAAGAATTGTCATAAATCACATCCTTCATATTTTAATAACTAGGGAGTCACTGTCTGAGTTTGTTTGTTTTAATTTTAGTTTGTCACCACAACTGACATTTAGAAAAAGTTCTGGAAAAGGGCTAAAATATCATACAGTAGCTTCTAAACGCTGTTTCATAACTGTATCTACAAATCTGATTTAAATGTCAACTTTTTGACTTTTTTTTTTTCTTACACAAACACCACGTAAATATCTCAGCTGTTGCAAAACAAGATTCAATATAACTTTTTAAAAATCTCTATCACGGTCCAATGAGCTTACATTTACATTAAAATTAACAAACAAAACGAGAGAAAATGGTACAGCATCTTTTAAACTTGAAATGAAGAGAACCAATAAAAGGATATGAATGGGTCATAATTTTAATTGCTGCTTTTCTTACTGGATTAAAAGGCCCAACTATACACAAGGCAGGCGTGGCAGTAAATCGGAAAATAGTCCTCCTTTTATTTATCACCATGAAAGTCTAAAAAAAAAAAAAAAATTCATAGCATATGAAATATTTCGATGAAACAAAATTTTGCCCCCAAACTAAATGTTTAGGTTTTCGAATCCACATCTAGAACTACAAATAACTGCAATTCTGAGTAAAGCTTTCTGCTGTTCTTACTTGGGAGTTGTTACCTGATGATACTACATTTTGAAAGAAAGATACCAGCTCTATAAAAGTCCATTATGGTCTGTGAGGAAGAAGTAGTAATGGGAATGAATTTGAAGAGCAAGTGATCACATTCACTTGGTCAAAGTGATTAAAGGATACTGTTCTGGGACAACAATGGTGTCAATCACTCTCAAAAGCATCTCACTCTTGCATAGTTTTATAGGCTACAAAAGATGACTTACAAAACACATATTCTGTAGGGCTGCTAGAATCCAGGCCAGTCAAACCAAAAGATTTAATTTTGAAATATCTCTACATTTTTTAAGTAACACCGTAAATCCTGACTAAGCTACCTTAAGGTCCCTGCAGCTCAGTACTTCTGCCACATGAAGTAAAAGTGAAATCTCTTAAATCAAAAGCACAGTTCACTAACTTTTATGTGACCTTCTTCAACTGAATCACCCTTTGTTTGTCTTCAAGAATATCACTTTGATTACTTTGAGGAAAAAAAAAACCACACAACAAACAATTCTGGAAGAACAAAGCTTTCTGCATGTTCTCTGACTAAATTATTATATTCTGGTGACATGCTGCTAAAAGACAGAGGCATAGGACTGGATGGAACCTTCTGCTCTTCAGGTCAAGTCCCACTCAATACTGAGCAATCATACACGAGACATTTTGTTTAGAAGGGATTCCTAGAGCATCTTCTTTACACGTTCCTATGGGTGACAATACAAAACACTTTGCAATATCATGGAGTATATGCAATAAACAACAATGAAGAGACATAAAATAACAGAAAACAAATTTACTGTAATGAAAATATATGTTTGCTACACACAGTACTGTATGTCTCCCCTAATTTGTATAGTGTTTGTAATTCAGCAAAAGCATCTGCAGCAAGTCAGCAATTCCAGCATGATCTGCTGCGACAAGCACTGTCTACGTGACAGAGTTCAGCCCCACGGACATCACAGAAACTGTTCTGGAAAACAAAGCATCAGATATCCCAGAATATATTTCCTATCAAAGCATATCTGTCAAGTGTATCAGGCTTTTATAATTCTGATTGCTGACTGGAATTTAAAATACCTGTTTATTACGTAAGGTGGAACATACCTTAGTAATCCTGCCCTCAAAAACACTAGCAATGATGGATGACCTGACTACAGAACTGTAAACCCCAGCATCTTCTGAATACAACTTTTACTTTTTACTCCTGAATAGAATAAAAAAAAAATGCTTTTGAAAGGTTTAACCTTGTGATCACTGTAGTATGGATCAAGATCTTCCAGAGGTTCCCCAATGAGCTCCACAGGAAGATCCCCATAGAAGGATGGAAGTTTTTTGCAGGCTTTTAGATCAAGCTGAGGCGTAAGTTTTTCTTCTTCAGCTCCTTGGTCCTTATTTTTCTGGTTAACTTTGTCTTGCTGCTTTTTTTTCTCAGCAATTCTTTCCTCAATTGCTGCCAGGGACTCAGGAGTGAAACGTCGAAAGCTGCTAGTTTCCGATGGCCAAAACAAGGGATCCATCTTGCCTTCTGTATATTTGTTTCCAGCGCTAGAGGTAACTTAGAAAACTATTGACAATTAGAAAATAACATAAAAAATATACAACTTAAAACCAATATCCATTACCAAAACTTGATAATTAAGAATCATTTATTACACAGTTTCCAAAAAATTACAGTAACACCAGTGATAGAACTGGGAGAGCTACTACGCTTAATTCTGCTTGTGACTGCTCTTTCCTATGTGCTTAGAAAAGCCAGGGACCAGCAATTCCACAAAACTTCACTAGGAAGTGACTTGACCACGGATCAAGACTCAAGTAGTTCCATAACCACTGATTTACATGAAATTTCAACGACCTAAAGACGCCACAAAGGACAGCTACAAACCAAATAATCGAGTAAATTTTATATCATCCTCCTCACAACTCCACGCCAACAGGAAGATTAGTCTCTCCTAGAATTTCACATGTGCCTTAATGCTTTGCGGCTCTGCACTTGAGTGTCTGCTGTTTCTGGAGATCTTGGTCTTGTCTGTTTGTTTAATAACTAGTCTTTCCCACACACCACAGGAAAAAATAAATTATTACTATTACCTACTTGGATTTTGATGCAAGTCATTGACTTGTTTATTCATGGTGACAGGTATGGGTCAATTTTTTCTCCCATACCAGCCTGGGCAAAGGTAAACATGACGAAAAAAAATGAAGAAAATGATCTTCTCACATATTCACAAATATTGTAATTCTCTGGGGGATTGGCTGAGTACCCTCAAGAATTTATTTTCAATTATTCTGCTTGACCTTAAATCATTGACAAAGGGGAAGGGTGGCAACATAACGAGAAGCACTGAACTGACTCAAGGCAAATCACGTAAGTATTCAGTTACTGATGACTTCTGGCCTGAGCTCACCACATTACTGTAGATAACAGCAATTTTGATGACTGCAGTCCTCCTCGCCACAAAAGATGAAGACAATTTTGACCCATTACAGAATGACTCGTCCTTTGTGACTCACGTTAAAACCAATTGCTCCCAACCAATAATCATTTCTGGTCACCGCCGAGCCTTTCAGACACTCTGCGTTTCTGATTGCCTGAGGTCCAGCTGTGCCATTTCAGTTTTGTGAGCTCACATGTGGACCATCTTAAAGAACCAACACTCTCTTGCAATTACAGCTCTCTTCTTGAAAGGCATAGATATATTTCTTTAAATAGAAAATAACTGCTTGGAGGCAGAATCACTGTGCAATAATTTTTTTGGTTTTTTTTTTGTTTAGGGGATTTACTTATTTTTTTCCTCTGGGACGTTACAAACAAGTTCTGTCCACTCCCTTGTCAATAGCCACCCTACAAGAATGTGGATCTGAAAAAATAAAGGGTAAACTATCTGTTTGGTTTGGTTTTAGTATACATTTAGTAGAATTTTTTCACATGGGAATAAAGAATAAAAATGTGTCCCTGCAGTAGGATTTTCTTTGAAAGCATGAAATCAGATAACTGTCTGCTTAACATGGGTCAAAATGGATCTTAAAATTAACAAATAAATATAAAGAACAAAACATGTAGTTATATGTACCACAAGATTCACAACTGGAATTACTAAAATCTATGCTCTAGTCAAGAGCTCTGTTCCTTTCTGCAGTACTTATCCACAGTATTTCCAAAAAGCTTGTTGTGACAAATCTGTGTATTTGTAAAAACTCATTTTAAGTGGGCATTTGCAAAAGCAAATTTTAATAAATCTTACACGCAATAATAAAACATCCAGAAATAGATATTTCCAAGTAGTTCAGGAAGGAGTACTTAACCATGCTTAAGTGCACACATTACATTCAACTGGGGTTCATGGAACAAGATGGCCTTTTCAGCTACATCAACAAAATCAGTAGCCTTTTTCATACCTTAAAAATACACCAATTTATACTAACACATAGGCAAGATATACAGAAAGACAAATGACTCATAAAAGCAGAAATGGACATCAGCAAACCCAATGGTCTGCATTACTTATTTAAGATTTTGCACTTCACCTTTAATCAGTTCGCTATATACAACAGGAAACACTGATCTGAAAATTCTGAATACACAATGTTCTCCAAGTTTACCATTACCATGGACACATTAGACATATATACTAGAACAAATGCCCAGTATTAAGAGAAGTAACTTACATTCCACAAAAAAAGGTGATTGAAAATAAGAATCAAAACACTATCTTACATGGAGCTCAAATATTTTTCTATCAGATAAACCACCCTTCATCTGTTCACCTGGAATAAGAAAAAAATAAGAAAGCAGCTCACAGCAACACTTTGTGAACTAGGCTAGCAATTCTCTCTTTTCTGCATTGTACAATACCTTGCAAAAAGCTACTCTTATCACCTACTCAGTTTCAATAAAGAGAAAATACTTCTGCTCTCTGATCACCATTTTCTTCTGTTTAGCTACCAATATTCACCAAAAGATTTAACAGATTTTCATCAAAAACTTTATGCTGGATAAATATCTACCAGTGATTTTTTATTTATTTTGTTTTGTTGTGGGTTTTTTTTTTGCTGTGGGTATTGGGGCTTGTTTTGGGGGGTGGGGGGGTGGCTGGTGTGGGGCTTTTTTAACAGATGTAGAAAGTTATTCACAATATTAATATAATAAAATCTATTCACTCATTACCTCCAAATTCAGAAATGTGTGGAACAGGCCAGACTGTGCATTATTTAAACATCCTGGAAAAATCACTCATCAGCATTTTTCAGGATAAAAACATATCACATTTGTATAGGTAAAGAAATTCTACTATGTCAAGATAAATATAAATCAGATAGTACAAAAGCAAATTTGAGGACTACTGTACATAAGTCTATATAACAAAACAAGACAAAAAGTAGTCAGTAATTAATGAGAACTGTATTGTTTAGTAAAATGTTATATTTCCATACAGAAAGAGATACATGTTTACAGGAATATAGTAGTTCTACCTTAAAGGCACATTTTCTTACACACATGCTACGTGTACCCAAAATAAAATCACATCTAAGACTTAAAAATGTGTGCACATACATTTTTAAACATACATATGTATACACACTCTTGCATACATACTTCCCTGAATATTTTGATCAAACACACATAGTTTTAAATGAGGAAAATTATCAGATTTCTCACAGCACACAAATATTTAGCAAAACCAAATACTCAGCAAAACCAAATACTTACTTGTTTTATTTTTTATCAAAATAAAAAACCTTCACACTGATCTCTTAAGGTCATTTCAGCGAGCCTGCATCTTCAGAAACACAGAAATTCTTCATTTTCTCACCTTCATCATTCCTTTCCAAAGAATTTCCTCTCTACCTAGCTAGCTCCCATGCAGAAAGTTTTCTTTTGTATTGGGATGCCTGGGGGAGGGATGGAGGGAGGAGCTTGGTTGCTCTTCTAACAGCAATAAATGAAATTTTATGATCTCACTAGAAACAAGTGTGTGGGTGATACTTTTGAAGAATAATCACCTAAATATTAATCAATTACTTGCTTTCTGCTGTAATCAGAGTTACATTTGTTAAAAGCAAAGAGGTGGTTTTTTTTGTTCCCAGAAAAATATATATGTAAAACTGCATGAAAGTAAAAGCTGTCCTGCTTTACATTTCGAGGTTTTAAGCAGCTGAACTTTCTTGCATACATTAAATATTGGCACAAAATTTGCTTTTCATTAAAAGCTTTTGGTTAGAAATTGGAGTTATGGATTACTGGTTTTCATTCATTAAATTTTATTTTTTATTATTCTCAGGCTATGATGTATGTTCATTATATGTTACAAAGACAAAATCTCAAAGTCAAATACACGATGTCTTACATACAAGATCAGAGCCTCAGATACATCCAATACCACATTATGCTGTCACTTCCATTAAAACAGACAAACCTTGTTTGAGCAAAATAAAATCCAGAATATTTATCCTCATACCTGAACTTACTTATATTTATTTAAATGAAAATTACGTATAAAAGCTACTAGCAATAGGTATTGGATAGTAACAGCTCCACATTGATGGTGAGCCCTATTGCTACGGAGAGTTATTTCTCTTATAGTTGTCTCAACAGAACCCATCACTGTCTAAATTTTTCTTTGCTCTTTATTGGGTGAATTCTAAACCTTTCCTACCATCTTTTCTGATGACAACAGAGTTACTATGGGTTTTGCTGGGAGAATTCTACTGAAGGAACTGCGCTGTCCTTAAAAGCCGGGCTGCCTTAATGCATGCAAACAGAAAAACAACAGTGATCAAACACTTTGCCTGCTAAGTATCATCAGCAAAGGAAACTGAGGAAGGTGGTTTTAAAGAAATAAAACGCTAAGTGTTCTGCGAGGTGAGCAACAATAAGGCATTTTAACTTCCAGTGTCAGTTACTTTTCCAGAAAGCGATAGTATGTTCTCAAGACAAGCTCAATTAAGAGAAGAGAACTTTAAAGATCGGTAAGGCATCTTTCTATAATGGCATTATATCCGCTGCGGTCCAAAGCAGCCACATTTATAATGCTGTACCAGCCAGTATTATTAAATACCAAAAAGATCCTTACCTGGATGCCTTTTTTCCTGCTGTATCTTCTTCATCAATCCATCCCTGTGAAAAATGGGGCACAGGGAGTAAAGACAAAAAAAGAATAAAAGGAGTTGCCCTCCTGTGCTCTTTTTGCACTGTCATAAAAGAGGAAGGCAAGGAAAACCACAAGGTTTTTATTTGCAGCTGTTGAAAGAAAGCCTTAGGATTTGCAGTTAATAACAAAAAATTAGTCAGGTAACTTTTCTATGTAAAATTTACTTTCCCCTGCTAGGAAGGCAGTTTCCTAAAGAGTCAGGGGAGGTGGCAGAGAACTAGTTCTATAGTAAGAACATTGATTTCTTCCTGGTTTCATTCATTACACCTCAGTAAAATTAAAAAAAAATAAAAAAGGCAAAACCAAAAAGCCGATGTTTAACAACAAAAATGTGTTTACTACAGAAATGACTCTGTCAATTCAGTCACCATGTCCTTGACATGGATCTGTCTCTTCCATTAATTGTGAAGTACAGCACCCGTCTTTGTTCCTTTTTAGTGCCAGAGCACAAGAAAAATATTTTTCCTTGGTAGCATTAGTACACCCCCATTAGCCTAATGACTAAGAGCGTGCAGATGTCAAGAGCCGAAAAACCAGACTTTTGCATAATTAAATGTAGCTTGTGACTGTGCTGTAAGTCTAAACACTAGATGCTGCATTAAATTACCCTTCGGATAAATACGGTGATTGAAGATATGAAGGCATTTGACAGCTCGTACCCTCTTCTCCTCAAATCCTCATCCACTAGCTTCTATCCACTGAGAAATATTCTGTGGGATAATCCTGGAAATCTCTGTCTCCTGTGCTCAGTGGGCTAACAGACACAATGTGTGCCTCTGTCCTGGACGGAGAAGGGTTCATACAAGGTTTCTCTTTCTATTTTTCTCATTTACAGGAATGAGACTGCTACTTCTTAATAAAAATTCAGATCACTGAAAAACTAATCCTTCTCACTATATCCCCTTTTAAGATACATCTCTGTCTTTAAGACACTATGCTTATAACTGGTTAAAATTACAAGATAGGCACAAGTTACCAGATGGATACAAGAGAGAATGAAACTTAAATTTCAAAAATATACATCACAATCATCAACTGATGCATCTGTCAGTCTGATTCTGAAATGTATACACTGACCTATTCAATAGCCTCTCTATTTTTTGCACAACACTCAGAGGAAGTTTGAGTTAAAAAGTGTTTTAAAGAGAGATAACAAATGCATTTACCAAAAATTCAATGGCAAAATCAACGTCACTTTCCTTACATGCTACATCTAGTAACTTGGAGCATATAATTTGGAAGGAAAATTACTTTGAGCCCAAAAAAGGTATTTTGTATTTCCAAGAAATGGATCCTGCAAAATAAAGTCACACATTACTAGACTGTGTCATTCACTGCCGAAGAATTCTATTGAATTTGATATAGAGTATCTTTTTAAGTGCTCTAATTTAGGTTAAGGTTCTCACAAAGACAAATCACAACTAATTATGGAGCTCATTGCACCTTCTCATTATCATAATCATAGCAAAAAGCACATACTAACAGTAATCAGCTATTATTTTTGCCTCCCTACCACACGCAATGAAAAAAGTTTCCTCCGTAGCTGTAGAGTGAAAAACAAATAGTTCCTTCTCATTAACGCAACTTTCTGAGATTTGGTTAATCAGTATAAGCGATATCAGGACAGACAGAATTTCTCGACAGAAAATTCTAGTTTTTCTATGTTAAGACTCCAATTTTCTCTTAACGCTGCCCTGGAGCAAGAGCACTACATGCAAATTTTAGAGTGCGAACCCCACGTTTTCCCTGCCTCTGCTCGAAACAGAATTCTCACTGACCAACGCCTGGGGAAGCTGTTCTGCTTTTGGTGCGATGGTTCTTCAGCTGATCTTCTGTGGGACAACCACGAGATAATTGCACAAATACAGTCCCCCTGATGGCAGAATTTGTCAAGGCACTGATGTCAAACACAACAGAAAACTAAGCACACTTTCTAGCCTGTGTATAGGTATGTGGTACAGGATAAACCAACACATTCAGCAATGGCTTCCACCATCCTTAACCATTCAGATAAGAAGTAGAGACCTTATAGATGAATGAGAGCTTTACTAGAGGATAGCTCTGCGACAAACAAAAGCTGAGAGCTGAAACAAGGCAAACGTGGACCAAACACAGGCAAATGTATTTAACAGGATGGACAATTAAATACTGAAACAACCTGTGAACACCTGGGGCATTCTTAAAACCTCAAAATCACAGATGTTTGACTACATTTGACCTTCATTTTCTAAGCCCCACCTAGGTAGTTACATATATACCCAGTCTGAGAATTGATTGCAGATTTTCATATTACATCATTTTTTGTAACATATTTGGAGCAGTATAACAGTTATTAACCCTTATGCTTACAGCTCATAAATCATATTTCTTGCAAGTTTAAGTAATGGAGGCAGTTTACTGCTCAGCAACAGATTTTTTACTTCTTAGTAATTCAAGCATTTGCGCTGCGCACACTTGTAATGAAAATTATTTGCAGAGATTTTTGTTCACTGCAGCTGCTGCTTCAGAGAATTTGCGACCCCCCCTCCCATCTGTAACCTAAACTGGCAGATCGGGAGAGAGGCAGGCCCACAATTTGGGAAATAGTATATCTGACACATCACATTAAGAGATATCTCTAAATAATGCACACACATTTATTACAATGAAAGCTTAAACGCATCCTTCGTGACCTGAATTAATTCAGCTGCTTTCTAGAAGCTTCAGGATTCTCCTTCACTTCAAGACCTAGATGAGATTCCAAGAACGTCTCTTATAAATTATCATACCCCTGAAACAAGAGTAACGTGGAACCGCACACAAACAGAAAAGTAGGGGGGAAATACAACTTTGTTCTACTTGGAGCGCATAAATATTACCTATACAATAAAACTAAAATCAACACATACACACAGAGAAGCTATTAAACTATACAAAATACCTCAAGGCATGAGTCTGTTGCAGAAAAAAACGAGGGGCTCTGACTAATAAACATCTCTGAGACAAACTAAAGGTGTGTCCCAATTCCTCTTAGAAAATAACCTAATAGTATAAAGCACATGATGTATTTATCAAGATAATAATTTATGGGATTGTCATTTCCCTTTTTTTCACGCTGCACAACGAAATAAGAAATTACAAGGACACGAAATTTGGTGTTTGGTAAATAGCTAATTGGCTTTACAGAATAACAGGAAATAGCTTTTAGGGTAAGTACACATTAAAGGCATTGTTACACAAAGTAGCTTTCTGTCTAATGACCTAATATGCACTGAATAAGTCTGAAAATTAGCTCAGTGCCTGAAGTTCAAGTTATTCCATCTGTTTCCTCTTAATATTCTGAAAAACAGGTTTAGTATTTGTGAAGCACTTTGTATTTCTCAAAAGTAAGACGCTGAGAGCGTGCATAATAGTGCTACTACAAGCCCTGGAACATTTCCAGGATTTCTGACGCGGTCTTGCCAACAGTTTATTCTTGAAATCTCATCCTTTATTGCATGGCTCCAAACATAACCATGAAACGACAAATGCAAGAGCACGAGCAAAGATCGAGCCACTTTGTTTCAAACCTATTTCTTACTGTAGCTGTCAGTAAGATTAAAGTCTAAACTTCACCATGTCAAGAACCCAACTTGTAAAAATTATGTAATACCAATGTTTTACAAATTAAAAACATACCATATGTGTAGTGAACCAGAATACAGTATTTATGAGACTAATGTGAAACAGCATATTTAATGCTGAAATAACAATTTATCTCCTTTCTTCAAAGCCTCCTGGATTTCAGCTCTGTCTGTCCCTCCTCTCTAACTACCTGGGTATCTAATTTATCAAAATGGCTTGAAAATGTAGTTTCTTTCCTCACTTCCATTTAGTTTCTTTCTTTACTTCTATCACACTGGTTCCACATCTCCTACTAACAATTAGGGGAACTCATTAGGAAATCATTAACAATTAGGGGAACTCATTAGCCATTGTTTTGCCGTCATATCCACAGAGCTCCTTGCTCTGCCGCACGCTCAGACGTGCCCTCCTGTCCCAAGTAACTCTCTCTCACCAGTGGAGACACTAATGCCTCATCCAGCAGTCAAAAATAGAGTGATTGTAAACTCATCTGCACTATATTGCGAGCGATTTCTACAAACAACCCCTCACTGTGAAAAGTGCAAAAAAAAACCCCAAACCAAACAAAAAACGGAAAGTCTGGAGATCTTCCTGACTGTCACCTAAAACCACAACTATGTTCCGGATGATATTCAGCAACTTTTCAGGGCTTAATCCAGCAGAGCAAGGCAGAGACACACAACTGTGCTCATTGTACATTTTTCTGTGAATGTGTTTTTGTGGTTTTTACAGCAGATTTTGGACACGAAGGAGTCTGAAACAGCGGGCTGTATCACTTGAGTGTCTTCTTTACGCAGACACATAGAACATGATATCCCAGGAAAATTTAGTCTCCCAATAAAATTAAATAGGATTCAAGATAACCAAGTTTCACGCCCATAAAATACAGAATAAACAGTCATTTCAAACACTTACATGTGAGTCATGGCCATAAATTATATATTGGCTACAATACTTTTGGGTTCAAACTTTGTAGGGTCTACCATGTCTTTCGGAGATTTTGGGATTAGTTGGTCTTAAAATGCAGGTCTTCTTCATATCTTGGATTTCTGTAGCTCTTATCCCAACTACAGAACCTGTAACAGCTTTTCCTGGAGGACTAAAGAGGCTGAAAAAGAAATGGTGTTGGAAGCGATGTCTTAAAGTCAACTAGTTCACGCTTTAGTTCAAAACAGCATCAACTCTGCTGATGTCATTCTTGGAGATATTTCACTACTCTCTTGTTACAACAGATGGAGATTCCAAAACCTTCATATGTAACATATCCTGGTGTATGGACATAACGAAAGATTGGTGAGGAGGACTGTAGGGATGCTCAAGCGACTTGCACCTGTGATATCAAAGGCCTGGGATAGATGCGGAGGCATCTCTCACATTCCTGCCCTGCAAAGCTGTTGTGTGAGTCCTGGGAACTCAGGCAGAGCAGCAAGTAAAATGTACTGAAGCAGTGGGATAAATACCACAGGCTTTCTAGCAAAGAGAAATCTCTCTATGCCTGTGCCGCCGCTTGCCCTGCTGCTCGTGTGATCGCTGCCCGGGTGCCTCCACCCGGGTGCTGCTGCAAGGATTCTCCAGATTCCCAGGTAGCGAGAATAAATCTCTTTGCATTTCACCCGTGGTCTGTGGTTGTAGCTGCATCCTGCCTGTTTCGGCCCACACGCCCAGTGATTCACTGTTCTCACTGCCAAAAAAGGTTTTTCTTGTGCTTCATCTGAATCTCCTGAACTGCAATCTCAGCCTGGTACTTCCCGTTTCACTCACCACGAGCACGAAGATAAGTATATTGCTCATTGCTTCTTAATTATTTGAAAACTGCTATCATGTTTCCTTTCATCTTCTCTTCTGTAGACAAAATCCATCTGAACTTTACACTGTAATTCGTACTTCTCAGGCTCTGAATCATTCTTAGAGCGTATTTCTAAAACCTTTTAACATTTTCTTTGCGTGCTCTAACTGTTGAACCTCACAAAGAGGGAACTGAGCAGCAGACAGAAGAAGCTGGGAAATTCTATAGCATTCTTGATCCTACTATTATTAAGGAAACACCATCCTTATACTTTTACGTGTTACGATGATTATTCACCCAACACATTCTGGGCATTTCCATCCTTAGTTCTTCTCTCAAAATCCTGGCTTCACTCCTGAGACCTGTTTGGTTGCACACCACTTCGTTGTTGGCTCCACAGCTGTTTGCTCACTCCAGCATTCTCAGAAATTCACAGTTTAGCCAAAGATGATCAGATTTTCATGGAAATTGAAAAACATTCCCTAGACTCACATACACATCATTCTCCTCCAAAACCAAAAGCAAACAGCTAACACTGTAAACCAAGACTTTCCTCAAATGACACAAACATGATGCAAGGCTCAGAGGTTTACTGCGTAACAAAGGAAATCTTACTATAATATTTTCTGTATAATATTAAGTTCAGTCTTGACAAACACACACACAGAAACCAGCAAATTATCACTATTCTAACACTCATATTTTTGGCAGTCAGTAAATATGGTCTTTGTTGGATCACACCCTCCCCAGAGATCCTTTCCAGTCGCAGTAATTCTGTGATACAAAGGGATTACTGTGTGTTTTTTCTCCTTAAATTAATGAATTGTTCATCTTAAAGGTTGAAGAAACACGGTATTATATGTATTAATAGGAGACACTGTCCACAAAAAGTTCTCTGAAGCACAAAAAAGGACAAAACACAATTTTATATTGCATAATAATGTAAAAACTGAAGGTTTTCTGCCCATAAACAAAATCAATTTTAAATTAAATGTACTAAAGATGTGGCTGCACCTGAAGACACAATATTAACTGTACTAAGCGAATAGTCCATTGCTGATTATCCATAATGAAGTGATGAGTAGGGTTTACGAATGACATTATTATTGCATTTTATCAGAGAATAATACAAAAATAAGAATTTCACTATATTTAAGGGAAAATGAGAAATTACTTTAAGGTATGCATGAAAATTATTGTGTTGTGAAAAGAAACCACTAACCTCTTAATGGACTAAAGCATACTTAAGCAAGGCACTTCGCTCAGTATTTACAGGGAAAACTTCATGATGCCTCATTCTGCTCCATTCCAGAATCCAATAAAATCACAGACTTGATGCATGACAGCATCTGAAAGACTTCGACAATTACCATTGGCTTGATGCCAGTACACAACTAAACTGAACAAAAAAAAAACCCTATCTTTGAAAAAAAAATAAACAAATGTATTTCACATTTGTCTTAGGAGATGCCTTAAACCATACACTTCTCACTGCTGTAACAAAGAATAGTAGCAATATTGCAGTTTAAAGGACTTTAGCCAGATCTCAAATTTTGGATTAGACATTAGGAAGAAGTTTTTTATTATGAGGGTGGTGAAACATTGGCACAGGTTGCCCAGAGAGGTGGTGGAGGTGTCATCGCTGGAGACATTCAAGGTCAGGCTTGACGGGGCTCTGAGCAACCTGATCTAGTTAAAGATGTCCCTGCTCACTGCAGGGAGGTTGGACTAGGTGACCTTTAGAGGTCCTTTCCAATCCAAAGCATTCTATGATTCTATGATTCTATGATTCTAGGCGCCATATCATCCACTTGCAACTGTGGTGAGGACGCAGCGCATTCAGCATTGAGTCACAGAGTCACAGAGTTTTAGAGGTTGGAAGGGACCTCAAAGATCATCTAGTACAACGCACCTGCCAGAGCAGGATCACCCGCAGTAGGTCACACAGGAACATGTCCAGGCGGGTTTTGAATGTCTCCAGAGAAGGGGACTCCACAACCTCTCTGGGCAGCCTGTGCCAGGGCTCCGTCAAAAAAAAGTTTTTCCTCATACTTTTATGGAACCTCCTATGTTCCAGCTTCCACCCATTGCCCCTTGCCCTGTCAGTGTTTGCCACTGAGAAGAGCCTGGCTCCATCCTTCTGACACTCACCCTTGATATATTTGTAAACATTAATGAGGTCACCCCTCAGCCTCCTCTTCTCCAAACTAAAGAGCCCCAGCTCTCTCAGCCTTTCCTCATAAGGGAGATGTTCCACTCCCTCCATCATCTTTGTGGCTGCGCTGGACTCCCTCAAGCAACTCCCTCTCCTTCTTGGACTGAGGGGCCCAGAACTGGACACAATATTCCAGATGTGGCCTCACCAGGGCAAAGTAGAGGGGCAGGAGAATTGGTAGAGAACATGATCTGTATCAAAGTAAACAAAGTTTAAATTAGCAGAAATAAATAGTCATTATATCTTCTACTTATTTTTGCAACAAGCACTGAACAAGAATGTGAATATCTGAATGTTCTTTCTTCCTTATCCATTTCCACAGTTTTCTCTCTCACAGTAATTTTTTTTTTGTAATTAACTATAAGCATCTCTACTGTTCTCCCATAATAAAGTAACCAGTATATAAAAAAAAAAAGGCCTGCCAAGAAGACAGTCCTGTGCACAGCTTCACACAGATCCTGAACACGGGCACTGCTGCAGCCAAACACTTTTTGCATTAATAGATAAAGTGATGCTTGGGAGTTGGCAGGGGGACCATCTCTGGAAAACAGCATTAAATTTCATACCATCATACAATCATTTTCAGGAACCCTTTTTCATTAGACAAAATAACATGATCTTCCCCGTCCCTCTGGGGAAGGCAGTCGAGACTTTGCTAATGCGCTCCAAGGGGCAGCCTCAAAGAAGGCGTGAGACACAATCTTGCTTTTAAGCATTTCTCTCCATCACAGCTCCTTAAAGAGAAGAATGTGGATTTGGGCACTAATAGGGCGTGTAAAGCCTCCAGAACCCCATCAGCACTGCCTCGGGCCGTGGGCTGGAGCCCCTCAGGGCTGGTGCCCATCACCAGCCTTATCCAAACGCCTCAGCCCTGAGCGGAGCCCTCCAGAGGGGACAAGTGACCTCACCCTGCAGGCCTGGGTGAAAACACAGCCCCTGGGGCACAGCAATGAGAGAAGGAAACACCCCGTGAGCAGAAGCACGAGCAAGGGGACAGCACCGAGCCTTTGTGGCAAAGGACTGTGCAGAGGCTACTCTGTGGAGAACAACGAGGCCAAGCGCAAGGTCCTGCATCTGGATCGAGGCAATCCCAACCGCAAACACAAAGCTGGGTGACAAGTGGATTGGGAGCACCCCCGTGGAGAAGGACTTGGGGGTGCTGGTTGTGAGACGCTCACCACGAGCCAGCAACAGAAAGCCAACAGTGTCGGGCTCCATCGCGAAACGTGGCCAGCACGTCCCGGGGGGTGATTCTGCCCCTCTGCTCTGCTCTGGTGAGACCCCGCTGGAGTGCTGGGTTCAGCTCCAGAGCCACCAGCACAGGAAGGACACGGAGCTGTTGGAGCAGGTCCACACAAACGATCAAAGGGCTGGAGCACCTCTGCTATGAGGACAGGCTGAGGGAGCTGGGGTTGTTCAGCCTGGAGAAAGCTCCAGGGAGACTTTATAGCAGCCTTCCCATACCTAAAAGGGGCCTACGACAAAGCCGGGACTGTTTACAAGGGCACGTAGCAATCGGATGGGGAGCAATGGCTTTAAACTAGAGCAGGGTAGATTTAGATTAAACCTTAGGAATGTTACTGAAAATAGTAACCAAGAAAACTCTCTAAACCACGTGATAGTTTAGAAAACCAACATTGGTTCCTTAGCAAAGTTGGCCAAATTTGGATGCTAGATGAAACTAGCGCGCTACAGCCAAAACCTACAACATATTTATATTGTGACTTAATTAGTATAAACAGTGTATAGCCTAATTTTACAATTACTGGTTAGTGGTAACTATTTCATCTATTATTGGTTAAATCAGCCTCACTTCTCTTGTAAATCAGCACCTTCCAGGTGAGGGGAGTGAGTTTTTCTCAGCCCAAACCAAGTCAGTGGTTGCGATCTCCCACTGCCACATTTAACCCGGGCTGACTCTCAGCCTTTCTTGAACAACTCGTGTGTTCTCGCACCCCTTAATCTCCAAAACGAAGATCTTGGCTATGAGACTCTTACTCCACTGTGGTTCAGAACACACTCAAGGACGAACGGCCTGTTAAAACTAAGTAACCGTCTACTTATTCCCTCTGGGCACGCACTATCTTGGTAGCTTTTTGCTAATAGGCTGGAAAATTTCTTCGTCGCCTTTTCCTGTCTTCAAGGCAGCATTCTTGGAAGGGCTGATTTACTACCTTTAAGGCAGTAAAAACTATTGTTCCGCCATCCTCAACGCAACACGAAGAAATTGTTTTCTGTGAGGGCGCTGAGACACTGGCACAGGTTGCGCAGAGAAGCTGTGGAAGCCTCCTGCCTGGAAGTGTTCAAGGCCAGGCTGGACGGGGCTTTGAGCAACCTGGTCTAGTGGGAGGTGTCCCTGTCCGTGGCAGAGGGTTCAAACTAAACGATCCTTAAGCTCGTTGCCCACCCAACCCATTGTGTGGCTCCATGACTTCATGAGAACACGGTGGAGGCCGGGGGCAGGGCGGGAAACGCTGGCCCCGCCCCCTCCTCAGGCCCCGCCCCCTCGGACCGTTGCCCTGGCAACGCCTTGGGCGGCCCCCCCGCCTCACGGCTTCGGGTTCGAAGAGGAAGGAGGGGGCGGGACTTCCGCTCCGGCTTGCCCTCCTCGGAAATGACATCAGAGTGTCAACATGCAAGATGGCGGCGCATCATCGGCAGAACACGGCCGGCCGGCGGAAAGTGCAGGTGAGGGCGAGGCGGGGCCCGGCGGGGGATGCGGAGAGGCCCGGCGCGACCCGGCGGGGAGGAGGAACACGTCGCAGCGCCGGGGGTGGGCGTGCGGGGAGCGGCGGGAGGGCGGCGAGGCCGGGGCGGGCTCCCCTCGGGGCCGCCGCTGCCCGGCCCTGAGGTTCCCCGAGGGGCTGCGGGAGCCGATGCGCTCAGCTGGGGAGGGGAGGGACGCGCACACACGGGGGTTGGGGGTTTCTATGGCGACGCAGTCGCCTCCTTCCCTTTCCCGACAACGCTGAGGTGGAGGGGAGACGTTTCCCCCACACACACACGCCCCCTCAATGGCGCTCCCCCACCTCCAGCAGCCCCCGCGGAAGGGGCGAGGGGCTGCCCTTGGCACCGCGGCCTGCGCGGCCGTGGGGGATCGAGGTGCTGCTCGCTGCCCAACGGGATCAGGTTGCCCAGCCCAGAGGAGGCAGAGGCGGACCACCCCGCCTGTTTAGCCTTTCCAGCTCCGGTCAGCGGTTTTTTTTCTTTAAAAAAACCAAGGAAAACGGTGGCCGGGGAAGTCTGGTGGGTGTAAACTTTGTCAGCTCGCCTGTCAGATGGGCGAGCCTCGTGGTGTGGGCTCATGTTGCTCTGAGTACACTGTTGTAGCCTTGGTGGAGGCTGGGATTGCTGAAATGTGTGTAAAAAGTCAAGGCTTAATAGTTAAAAGCCGTGAAAATGGTTTTATTATGCTCCTCGACTTTTTTTTTGGTGCGTTCTTGTTTTTTGGTACCACCAGTGCTTTAAACGTTTTTACAGCTTTCGCTGTGGGAAAGATTTAATGCTTCATCAATGTGCAGAGCTGCCTGCCTCTAGTGGCAAGTGCAAGTTTCAGCTATATTTGTCCACTGTGATCGAAAGAAATATTGATTACGCCTGAAATAGCTTTAGGATCCTTCCAGACAGAGGTGGATTTGGGTTTCGAGCACATCTTTTGCGTTTTATCGCACACAGGAAATGCAGGCTTCTTTATAGCCTTTAGTGGTTTTCATAGTTAATGTAAGCAATCAATACTGTATAAAAAATTCCATTCCCCTACAAAAAAAAGACCCCAAACCTCTGGCTTTCTTTAAAATACAAAGAATATATCCCTTCATTGGCTTCAACGCCTGTGACACAAACAAGTTTTTACAGGTTGCTCTCTTAAGGAGGGGGATTTTATGATGTTTCTTTGATGTAGTCCTACTTCTTTATGCAGTATTATTTCCCTGAGAGCAACATGCATCAAAGAGTGCATTGTTGCCTTTTATACTACTTTATTCCTTTTCCAAACATTACTTAGATCCAAATCTTACATTTACAGGTGGTTTTATGCTGGGTTGTGTTGTCTTCTTTCTCACTTGCATTGTACTACATTGTATTTTTTCATGCTGATTTGTGGCTCTGTCAGTGAATTATAAGTCTAGATCTGCAGAGAATAACTTTGGTTCTTTTATAAGCATATAAAAAGCGTTGAGTAGAAGCTAAGTATTTTCTTGCATTCTTATTATTTCACCTACATGGTTAGACACAGGGTTTTGTTCACATAATGGAATTCAAAGTGGCTGTTGTACCCATCAACAACATGCTGGATGATTTCCATCATTCCTGCTGATAGAAAGTTTGAACCGCTAATTATTTATTTTGCTTTCTAATGGCTGAACATTTAGGGTGCTGCTACATCAAGCTTTTGTGGGGTGGAGAAATTTCTCCCAAACCTACGAGGTAGAAGAAGAAACTTTTTAGAAAAATATCTCTTGGGCCTGGAGGAACTTAATTTCTTACTTGGCAGGAAAGCTAGCTGACATTTATGGAAATCAGAATTATTATTTTCTTGGATGCACCTGTTTTACTGGTAAGGAGAATCACCCAAAATAATCAGCTTAGGGTGCTTCTGCATGTAACAGTGTGTTTATAAGGGTTTAAACAGAATAGATGTTTTAGGTCTCAAAATAAATTCCATGCATTAAAAAAAAAGGGTAAGAAGTTTAATAGTTTAACTGTAAGTCAGGCATTTGAAATGTCCATTGACAGGCTACTGAGGTCTCTTAAGCCGAGCTGTGCTTGTCTGAAGGCTGCAGGAGTAAGGTTGGCTGATTTGGAAAGGAACAGGGGCGCAGAGGTGCGTTGGGCACTACTGTGTGGTGAGAAACAGGTGGCCACGTGCTGTAGCTTTCAGATGTGTTACTGGGAATTAAGTCAAGATGAAGCCACTTTGCAGCAGGTGGCTTAAAAGTAGCTGCCCTTGGGGGCTTGTGCTGTAACTGCGCTCCCAAACTCACTGCCCGGCCAGAATAAATTTGCCCCCCACGCTCAGAACCGATTGACAGAACATGGGAATCTTGCCATAAGTGATTTGGATCGACATCTTTCTTATGAAATCATTGAATGAATGTTAAGTCCTTGTTGTCTCTACGTCTTCTACAGAATAAGGTCTTTTTGCACGGACTTTGTCGTATTTATGCGTTCATACGGCACTAAGACAGCAGGTAGAAAGTAGTGAAACAAAACTTTCACACTTAGAGAATATTTTGGCTGCTGATTTTTCAGTAGTACCATTTATTAAAAACACACTGGATTTCGTACCCTGTAACTTAGATCTTACGTTTTATATATAAATTATATTTATTTAATATATATAATACTTAAGCAACCAAATAGCCAGTAATATGATTCCATTCAGAAAGGGTAAAATGAACTTCTTAATGCCTTCCATACTTTTATTCTAGGGTCTGGAGTGCCTGATAAAAATTCAAAAAACTCATTTTAAGGGATATATCTGCTGTACCAAGATACTAAGGCAATAGATTTATTGTTTTTTCCATCATGTTTGACTGCTGTGCCTCTCATTTTTGATGCAATTCATGTCAGATCTTGTGGAATCTTTCCAGTGATTTTGAGAAATACCAGATTTTTAATTGCTAACAATAGCATTTGTGTTTTTGGAATTTTTTTCTACTTACAAGGAATGAGTCCTGTCAGAGCTCAGCTGTTCGCTGTTCCCTCCACCTCGATGGTGTAGCTTTGTTTTTAAAAGCAGATTCTACCTGTCAATGAAGACAAAATCAGTTTTAAGACATGTGATATAACAAGGATGACAAGATTTTAGATCAGCTCATATAGTCATCCGTGAAGGAAACGCATCGTAAATCCTGTAAGAAATTAATTTGGCTTTGTGGGCTGGAACATATCTGTTGACAGTAGCTTTATCTCTGCAACTCTTAAATAGTCATTAAAATGATTAGACCTGTTCCATTTAGGGTACTGAATCCCCATAAATTCTTTATAATGAGAGTCCATCCCTTTGTAGTGTTTGTGCTCTGCTGCAGTGAACGATTCTTATTTATTATGCGAGTCCATAAAAGCTGCAGCAATATAAGCGTAAAATGCCTCGGTTGTTATTAAAATATTTCCTATCTGCCCCTGCCAGACCATCACGGCAATAAAACGACTCTGGTTCACGTCAGAATCGTTATTATCTTTGTGGGTTTTGCAGCTGAGTTGGTGAATAAACGCAGCGAAGGAGGCGTCGGGGTGCTCTCCGACTGCCCTGCTTGAAGGGAATGTCACGTAACTTCCTGGTGACCTTCACGGTCCTCTCCAGGTGGAATATGTGCCTTATCTGGAGCGATAAAGATGTGTGTCCTGCGGGTCAGAGCGGAGTTTTATCAGAGCAATTTCTTCGCAGCCCAAAGCCGGTTGCTTTTACCTTGTTCAGATTCATGTGTGTATACACAGACTTGAAAAATACTTTGTAATTTTTGTAATTTTTTTTTAATACTTACAATGTTTCCTAATAGTTCTTATATTTCTCTACTTAGTGACACTCAAATTTAAACAAACAAACCACTTTCTGACCTTTTTTTTTTTTTCCCCAAACAAGAGTACAGTGGAGAACCATGTGTGGGTTATCAGCAATCTTCCTCTGTTTATCTCAGTGAAATTTTTGGTTTGGTGAACTTGCCTGCTGCCCACCACTCTGACACAAATGTCAGGTCTTTTAAGTTGCTCTTCCTTTTATTGATCCGTTTTAAGTTCCCCGTGTTGAGAGGCATTTCGGCAGATTTTGTGGAACCATTAATTTGTGCCTCCGTGTTAATATATAATTAATTTATTTAGGTAAAAGCGTGGATGTTTTTAGTGTTAGAGTTCTTTTTGTAAAAGCTTACCGGTGGTTTATAGCAAGTGGCTTGTGAGGTTATTTTTAGTTCAGCCCCATATTGTGTGTGTCTTGTTTTAGCTTTTTTAATATGCAAGATGTTTCTTTCAGTCTGACTGGGTTGCAGGAGTGGACCATTTAACACTTTTTGGATGAGAAAGATGTTTATCCAGTATTTTAAATGTAAGCAACTGCCAGTTACTAGGTTGTCATTAGGCCTTTAATGGGAGTTGGAGCATCCTTTTTTGTGCCCTACTCGTAATTTTCAGTTCATGTTCTCTTCGTGAAAAGTGATTTGTGTTGTCCTTACCCACCTGCTCAAATAGCAGTATTCATTTAAAATGTTCATGTGGTATCCAGTAAACTTGCTGACCATAAAATCATTTTCTTTTGTCTTAATTTTCTAATACTCTTTATTTTAATATTAGAGACAAACAAATTTTAAGGAGCACTTGCTTAATTTGGATTAGAGTCCCCTTTATCATGGAAAAAGGGCTGTCGGTTTTTTCCCATGACATGCAGAAAGCAATCGTTACCTGTTCTTTATACAATGGGGATTTCTTTTCCTTCTTACTCTTATATCTTATTTTTTTTTAAGATAGTTTATCAGGAAAGGTATACTATTCCTTCTGTGGATGGGAAATAAAACTTTATCTCTCTTTGAATTTGCAGTTCTGGTTGAATTCTGTAAATAGTAACAGTCACTGCTGGGTGATTTTGCAAGTGGCAAGCTTTTTTGTTATTGTTGTTTTGCCATCTTTTTCTTTGAAAGCTGTCATGTATTTACAAAAAAAAAAAAGAGTAAGAACTAAGGTTTTCATCTTTTTAAATTCAGTTCTTACAGCAGAGTTACTTTCTAAAGTTTCAGGAGGAAAAAAGGGATGTTATACTCAATGAACTGAGATCTAGCATTAGCTGTTAGATCTACCACAGACCTGTTAACCCTGAAACAATGTAATTTCTCTCATTGTCTCTGTTGTCTTCAAATATAAACAATACTTGCCGGGAGATGTTTGATGAAATTCACATGTGAAGTTATTAAAACGAATAAAAGGCAAATTAAGTTAAACCACTCAAATAGAGTGTTTCAGCACTGGTGGTAGTGGGTAACGGTTGTCACTGTGTCCTGGTTGTGTTTTTGAATGTTTGAATGATGGAAAAACAGGACCCAGCTGAGCCAACAGCTGCAGTTTCAAGGTCTTCTAGATGGAAATGTAATAGTTATGTAAATTCTGTTATACAAAGAAGTGAATTTTTTTTTTTTACTACATCCAGTATCTGTGAGCTTTTTTTTCCCACTGCTAGTTTCTGTGTTAAGAACAATATTTAGTTATTTTAACAAGAAAATACTTTACCCATTCCATTTCAAGGAATTACAAAATTACCTTAATTCTGCCAAGATTAATGTAGAAGTATGACTTTCAATTTCCATGATCTCATGAAAGTATCCATCATATGAAATGTACCGTACTAGAGTAAGCCACCATTTTTTTTTGCATTTTCAGAGTAGTTATTTATAGCTGTTCTTTACTGAATTCCTTTAAATTAAAAAAGTGGCATTAATAAGAAGAAAAAAGCTCCTTGAAATGCTAACTGACATAGTTTGACAGTCTTATTTGAGTGCAACAAAGAGCTCTGTAGTATATCTGAAAAATATAACAAGTATGAGAGGTCAGTGACAGTAAAGGAACAAAACAAAAAATCGAGGATTTGTCAAAAAATATCCTGCTAGCAGGATATTTGCAGAAGCAAATGCTGAAGAGCCCCTACTGATTTTGAGTCTGACACTATAGTTCTGGAAGAGTTTGTTCTCCCTAGTATCTAACATCAGATTTCATTTGCTGACCTTTAGGTTTTGAATTTCTTTAATTTGTGTCTTACCTGCTCACACTTGGTATTTTTAACTGAGTATTTTCATGGGTTTTATTCAAAGAGTTTGAAGGCAGTGTGAATTTGATGGCCATCCCTTTGGCTTGTGTTTTGCATCCCCTTAAACCCTGACTTTGTAATATTCTTTTACTCAAGGAGTCTGTGTGGTTCTTCTAGCAATGTAGCCGTGGTATGATCAAGCCCAGGTGAGGAGTTGCACACGCATCTTGCTCTCTGAGTCACAGAAAAAAACCCACCAAACTTCAAGTATTTGAAGTGTTATAACACTGTTGTGCACGGTTGGCGGTGTCTTCTCTCAGTAACGTCTCTGAAGCTGTGTGTAGGCTGAGGCTTGAGCAGGAATCGCAGGAATGTGATGGATGAGTCTGAAATGGATGAGAGAAGCCCAGAGTGTTGGAAATGAGGACACAATCTGGAGTCGGAAGAGCTGTGACTCTGCAGGGCCTGAGTGGATATCACAGGCTGTGAGCAAGAAGAGCTTTAAGAACGTTGGGCTGCAACATAATGGATGTAGTAAAGGACTTGTGGGATGGTAGTGGAGAGTGTTAAGGTAGAAGGATTCAGGGGGTGCTTAATTTTAATCCTCCGGTGTTGATCTGTAGGGCTGTTGCAGCTGTTTCTAAAAGGGAGAATAGGACTGGGCGTGTGATTTGTAGAAGAATCAGTTGTCTTACTGGGTTGTACTGGGAGGGATTAATTCAGTTGAGGTGTTGCCCACCTTCACCAAATGGACTGGTCAGTTCTCATGGTGTAGAATCTGAGATGCTATGTAGTATTTGTTCAGTGGTAAGGACCATGGAATATTTAGTTTATTTGTTGGTTTTGTTTTGTGTAACTGAGATCTGAGCTGGAAAACATTTTCTTTATGCTGCTATAATGCATTTACTGGAGTGAAAAGTTGCCTTCAAATCTCTAGCCCAAGACTACCCCTTGAAAGCATTTTCAAAACACTGATGCTTATGTATCCCAATTATTCCTGCTGTGGGCAGATTGAATTACAGCAACTCTTAAGATTTTTGTTTTGTTGTTCTGCTGATATATGCAGAATCTGGGAAGAGGCAGAGCTGACAGCTTCCCCTCCTTTTCTCTAAGTGTGAGGGCTTTCCTCAGAGTAATGCATAAACCCTGTGATCAGGAGAGATGCAGCACGGTGTGAGTGGGGTAGCTCTGAAGAAATTGCGGTGCCTTGTAATTGTGTAAACTGAACAGTAATAATGGAGTAATGTGCAGTACAACTCCTTGAATCTCCTTTTGTGTTTCTGAACAAAGGAGAGAAATAACCTACATAGACAGTACTGCCAAATACAGAGGGAAAGGAACTAAAGGAATGAATTATCTGAAAGAGCAGTAGATATCTGTGCTTCTATTAGAAAGTGGGCGAGTCTGGGAAATACTGTTCCCAGCTACAGAAACTATGAAACCTGCTTAGGAAGTGAGACACAGACTCAGTGTGTTGTCTAAGATCACCCAGAATATCTATGCAGAGCAGGGAATTGAACTAAGCAGTCTCTGGGTCTAAGCTTGAGTTGTCATGATGAAATAATACTTCAGGCTCCTGTTCTAGCTCTGTTGATGGCTTCTCTGTGATTCTTCCCCATTTTCAGGGGAGGTGGGAAATGGTCAAGGTGGTGTTAGTGACTAACTGACAGACTTACTTAATGATGGTAAAGCTCTTAATATTTTCTAGTCAGGAACTTCACAAAGGTGAAATTAGATGTTAGGATTTTATGGCCAAGTCAATATCTTAATACCTTAATTGGATTTGTGTAAATGTATTTTAGGTCTCCTATGTGATTAGAGATGAAGTGGAGAAGTATAACCGAAATGGGGTAAATGCACTTCAGCTGGATCCAGCATTAAACCGACTCTTCACAGCAGGCCGGGACTCTATTATCAGGATATGGAGTGTCAATCAGCACAAGGTAAGTTGTGAGAGGATTCTCATGTCTAAACCTACTTTTTACAAGTTCTCGTGCTAGTAAGCTGCCTAAAAGTATACTTCTGATATTGTTTTTAACAGCTGCCAATTATGATAGGAAAATCATTTCGATATTGCTCATACTGTGAAGTCTTACATAGCTGTACAGTTCTTTCACAAAAAGATTCTGAAAGAGTGACTTCAAGCAACTCTGCATCAGGCAGCTTTTGGCCCATTTGAAGACTGAAGAAAATATCGCAACAGGATCTGGTCATCACAATCTTTTCCTTTCATGATGAGATATTATAAACTTTTTTTTCTTGATTTGCAGCAAGACCCTTATATAGCATCTATGGAACATCACACAGATTGGGTAAATGATATCGTCCTCTGCTGCAATGGTAAAACATGTAAGTATTTAACAGTTTGAAAACTACAGTATTCAGAAATTGTGTATAAAAGTATATTATCTGCTGCTTTAATTATTTTCTATCTTTTCTTAGCATGTCAAATTAATTTGTGATGTGTATTTGTTAGTGACATAAATTTGTTAGCGTAAGCAGATATTTTTATGAAAATTTAAATATAAATCTATATAAATGATCCTTTTAATCTTTTTGAAAAGCAAAAATAGTGACATGAATATCCTCTGAAGTAATATGCAAGCCACTAAAGTTTGTTCTTTCCAATTCAGTGATATCTGCTTCTTCAGATACTACTGTTAAAGTGTGGAATGCACATAAGGGATTTTGCATGTCAACACTAAGGACGCATAAGGTAAAAAACATTATCTGTAAATACTGTATGTTATCACTGACAATCTTTTAAACATTAGGATGTAGACTTCAAATGGATAATGTTGTTGATTCATGTCCTTATATTTACTTTATTGTAGGATTATGTGAAAGCCTTAGCATATGCAAAAGATAAAGAGCTGGTAGCATCTGCCGGGCTGGACAGACAGATATTCCTCTGGGATGTAAATACTCTAACAGCACTGACTGCCTCAAATAACACTGTAACAAGTAGGTACCTGGGGAAGGGAGCATGATTTCTGAGATCAGTTTAAAACTAGAGATACGTTTTCTATGTACACACAGAAGTAGGTGTGAGAAACTTTAAGATGGTGTGAGTATGTACTCAGTCTTTTTGTTACGTCATACAGTAGCTGAAGCTCTAGAGCAACCAACAGTCGTGGCAGTTAGAGGACAGGTCTCTTTGAACATTTTCTCCTGAACTGTAATGTGGTGGCATTCTCTGAAACTTGATAGAACTTTAGCTTCAGAAGGTTTTTTTGCTCCACAGCTAACCACATGTCAAAATTTTCCCTTAGGTTATTTTCTGTATATTGTAATTTGGTTGTTTTTTGAGGGTTTGTGTTGTTTATAAATATGCTGCAAAAATTGCAGTACAGCTCCTAAGACAGAACCTGGTACATTTCTTGAACCTGTCGGAAGAATAAAGTTCCTAAAAAAATTTAAATTAAAAAAAAAAGTGTGAAATAATACTAAGCACAAATTACACGTGAGGAGAGCAGACTAATGAGATTTAACTCACTGGTTAGAGCACAGGGGGAAACTATCCATAGATTCTTATCAGGGTTAATCCACAATGTTATCATCATCTTTTAAGAAGCGGTCTGTCCTGCTTCTCTGTCCCAGTAAAGACATTGTAGTAAGTTATGAGGTCTTTCCCCACAGAGCAACTCCAGCACCACTTTCTCTGAATAGTTGAGATAGAGCCAGTTAAGTTTCTTTTCTGGGAACTATGACACCAGTCTTCAAGCTCAGTTAGATTTGATTGCTCTTGAGTCATTGGCATCCTGGTTTGTATTGCCTGTTTCGGAATATATTTTTTCAGAAAGAGATGCAGACTGACTGCAGTGTACTTGGCTGCGTGTAGGTAGGTTGGAAAAATAGTGCTCAAACTGATCAATGTTTCTCATTTTATACTTGGTGTTTGATACATGTTTAAACAGTAGCTGGCTCTCAGATTTAAGCATTGGTAAAGAACAAACCCTCTTGCTACGCACTGCCGCACTTGAATTTTCTAAATAAGACTACTTGCTTCCTCATGCATAGGTTAGGAATGACTCAAGAAAAATCTGCAAAAACTAAAATTTGGAATTTGCACAACATACTTCTGTCGAAATTTCAGGAATATGTGATTCTGAAAATAAGAGGCAGGCATACAATTATCTCAGTGTGGTTTTGTGAATTACGGTTTTGGCTAATTCTGAAAGGTGTGTTAATTTTGCAGATTTGTTAACATCTAAAACCAAAGGTGCATCTAGTGGGCAGAAGTGTCAGTTTAAATTTGTTCTGTCTACTTTTTAATTTAAACATAGCCTTATGCTGGCGTTTCTGTGTCGCCTTCCAAAGAGGTGACTTCTAGCGAGCGGTGTTGCACTGCAGAATGGTGTTGGGATGGCACATGACTGCGTGTAACTAAGTGGATTTACCTTGTATTTCCCAGAAATTTGCTTTCACTGAAACTACAATTATTTTATCACCAAGCTTTGCCGATAACTGTAAATTCTGCTATCTATTGATTGCACAGGGATTTTTTTTAAGAAGGAGGAATTTATTTGCTGGCTCACAGGAAAACTCAGTTGCGGCTTAAAAAAAAAAAAGGATTTCTTGAGCAGTGCAACAGTCACACAGAACCTAAATGATTCAAGGGAATCATAAATGGAGTCAGGGAGTACTGAGGAGCTGATGCTTGTTCTGAGCCCAAGATCAAACAGAAGTGGAGGCATTACCTCTAAGATGACAGAAATAAATTTGCATTTCTAGAGTTAGAACACTACTGCTTCATAAGGGGGAGGGAGAGGAAGCGAAGGAGTTGTTTTTCTTTCTTTCTGGTTCTCCCAACTAACAGAATTTCTGTGGGGAAGAACACGATATATGTCCTTAAGGAGATGGTTTTTCTCCATTGTTTCAAACAATATTGATTTTTTCAGAGCGCAAATGAAGATCGTTCTCATGCATTAATTTCCTATCTGCTTACAGGGAAACAATGTACACAAGCCAGCATTAAAAGGAAGCCTATTTCGAAAGAGTCTCTCAGTGAGCATAACCATAATTTAAAATAAGTGGAGAGGTTTTGCTTTTCTTTTTTTTCTCCCAGCAGAGGGTGGAAATTGAGCTTTGCTTTTGTTCTGGCATAAATTCTGCTTCCTTACACTTAAGATTCTCTCTTCTATTCTTGATGTCCAGCTTGTGATAACTCTGTCGATTATCTTTTCATAAATTATTATTGTGGTTGGACACTGTGCTAACCTTTAGGAGTTTTCAGTTCTGCATTTTGCTTTCAGCTATTCTCTGGGGACAGTGGAAAGCTATCAGTTTATTTCAGCTGCAAATAATAGATTTCATTTGAATACTTGCATTTGGATAGCCATAGCTAGTGGCTAAGAGGACCCTGAAGTAAAGCTGCATCCGTTTTCCACTGTAACAAAATGTTTATGATACCGGGTCACAAGTACTGTGTTAGAAACTTATTTCCATATTATACATAGATCATTATAGAAAGTTTGACATTTTTGCTGGCGTTACAATTTGTTGCTATGCTCAGCCTATTTGGCGTACTGATCGTACGGTTCTGAGGCTTGGTGATTTTCGTTTGCTGGGTCTGTGCTTTTCCCAGTTGAGGGGTTGGTACTTTAATCTGTCCAAAAGTAGACTAGGCTAGATGGTAGGAAATTCTTCAGCTCTGATAGCAGATGTGATGCTGAGGAGTTGCCATACGGTTTTCACAAGAGAAAAAATGCTCATATTTCAACCGTGTACCTTCAGTAATTCATCTCTGCTGAACTGAGAGAAGGGCCATTAATATCTATGTAGATGTTTTACCATAATGGTGCTGGCACTGAACTGTAGTGCCAGAAAAGCACCAGGGCTGTGATAACCCTAGGCCTGAGGGGTTACTTTCGTTTTATGCAGCAGTAGATTTAAGAATTGGAATGGAGTTTTTCTAGCAATATGCTGTCTGTAGGTTTGGGCTTTTTTTTAAAGCAACTCTGTATATGGGATAGAGTGGTACTGTTTTCATCAAAGTGCATTAAAATACCCTAAAATACCTTCTTTGAGTGCATAAAAATGTTTTTCGAATTACAGCATTAAAATTGAAAATGTAATTTTTATTTTGAAATAGCTTCTTCCCTGAGCGGGAACAAAGACTCTATCTACAGCCTTGCAATGAATCAAATGGGAACAGTTATTGTATCAGGGTCCACTGAAAAGGTAAGCAAAAAATCTGGTAAGGCTCATTCCATCTACTTCAGTTTAGTATAAAGAGACAATTTTATTCATTTTCAATGTCATGTCTGTTTTTATGTTTTTAGTAGTGAGAGTAGGGACTTTCAAGTGAGAGCTTAAGTGTAGGATACAAATACCTGCCTCAGTCTGAAGATGTGTGTATACCCACATGGCTTTAATCCACAGAAGAGACTGTCGCATCATCTTGTGTAACCCACTTGCTGGCAGAGATCGTTATATTTCACCACAAGAGCTCTGACTCCAATGGTTATAAAAACTAAAGTAGTTACCACTGGTGAGAAAGAAGTGGTGCCAGCAGTTTTTAGGATGCCTGCAGGAGGTGGGAAATTAAGGGAGCTGATGAAATTCAAGTGTTCCCAAGAGATAGTCCATGTTCGTTGTCGTAAGGGAAGGTGAAACAGCCTAAAGTCCCCTGTGAGTTGTTGTTTTATCTGATCTGACCTTGAAAGAATTTTATTTCCAGGTCAAAATAAAAATGAAAATAGGATGCACCACCAAAGCATCTGAGAGGATTTTCAGAATCTTTTTTTTTTTTTTTAATCCACATCACACTATCCAGTTTCCAGTCACTTCCATTCTTTAATTTCTTAAGAAGACAGAAAAATCCAGAACAAGTGAAAATAAAATCAAGTGAAGAAAATCTCATCTGATGATTAGAGGTGCATAAAATCTAGTTATGTCTGCCTTGTTCTAATGAAGTACGTTTTTGGTGACGGATGTCTGTGTGTTCGAATTAAGGATCGGTTTATTTGAAAAGGCTTCGTTTTCTCTAGAGAAGACACATTGGTGGGAAGAGCGATGTTAATGCCAGTTATCCGATGTCTGTTTACCCAGGTTTTAAGGGTGTGGGATCCGAGAACTTGCGCAAAACTAATGAAACTCAAAGGGCACACGGACAACGTAAAAGCTTTGTTATTGAACAGAGATGGCACCCAGGTATGTGCTTTCACTCGAGACAAAGGCATTTTACAGAATGCAGAACTGTTGTTAGTCTGTTTCGGTGTAATTATTTTGTGTGGTAGATTACAGAAGGTTGCTGAACAAGTATCTTACTGTTTAGTATTAAGGGAGGGAGGCTGGTGGGTGAGAGCTCTGTTTTATTACAGGTTTGTCGAGGTATGGAGGGGGTGGTTTACATAAAATATCTGGAAATTGTGACTAGAGTTGTTAATCACTGGTCTGCCTTTAGCACTGTCTTAATGGAAAAATGTAGCCGTAAAAATTATGGAAAAAAATTATTTCAGAAGAACATATCTGCTTGTTTTAAGTGTGATGGTTGTTGCTCAGTGTCTTTCAGGCAGCTCTGATGGGACTATCCGCCTGTGGTCCCTTGGGCAGCAGAGATGTATAGCCACCTATCGAGTCCATGATGAAGGTGTTTGGGCTCTGCAGGTCAATGAAGCCTTCACTCATGTTTACTCAGGAGGAAGAGACAGGAAGATTTATTGTACAGATTTACGAAATCCCGATATCCGTGTGCTCATCTGTGAGGAAAAGGCACCAGTTCTTAAGGTAATTGGGTTGATTTCAGAGAATCACAAAACGGTTGAGGTTGGAAGCGACCTCTGGAGGTCATCTGGTCCAACCGCCAAGCTCAAGCAGGGCCACCAAGAGTCAATTGCCCAAGGCCATATCCAGACAACTTTTGAGTATCTCCAGGGATGGAGACTTTGCAACCTCTCTGGGCAACCTGTTCTACTGCTCAGTCACCCTCACGTATAAAAGTGTAATTGCGTTGCATGTTGTCTAATGAGATAAATGGCTTGAGGAGTAAGTTGATAAAAAAACATGTGCTGGGTAACAAGCGTTCATGACACCACATCTTCAGTCTATTGCCTTTGTCTCCTAAATTATGTCTGAAACCTCATTGAATAAGATAAATGCCTGGCAACTACTTAAAATATGCAAATTCAGATATTACCGAATTTGAATATGCTTCAAACATGAAAAGCTGTTTTCACCAGACTCTAGTACAGTTTTAAGAAACTAAGCCAGCATTGCCAAGGTTTTGGACAAAAATAGATGTTTTCTAGCAGCAATTTATACACATAGGACTGGGTTAGAATATATTACGTGCTCATGGAACTAGGAGTCATATTTATTGTGGGTTGTTTGAACACCTAAACATGACATTTTCTTAACTGGAGCAAGCTACATGCGCATGTCTGAGTCTTGAAGAGACTGGTTCTTGAATTTTTTTATTTTTTGCTGTCTGTAACTCTAAGTGACATGACCTTGGAGCATGTAGGAGTATAAGGAGTGTGCGATTGAAACAAATACCAGTATATAAGCAATCTGGCTTTCCTTGTGAATGAACTCTTGATTAGTACGTTCAGATAAAATCCTGAATATAATAACATAGTTTTCAAAAAGTCAGAATCTGAGAAATTTCAGTTCAAAATAGGAAGTGAAAGCTGTGGTCATCTGTACAAAGCTCGGAAGGAGCCTGTAATATCTTGGGTACAGTGATTTGTTACTGTCCAAGAAATGTAAGAGCAGAACCAAACATATAAAGTTCTGCTTTTTAATGAGTGCAGAACATCTTACATTCTTTTTTAACCTTATGAGGTATCTGAATGCAAAGTAATTTAGAAAACGTTGTGCTTATCAAGCTGTCCGTTAGACAAGATTGTATCATGCTAGAAGCAATTCTAAATACTAGGTGTCCATGCCCAGAAGTTATTTGTTGAGTATTTGAGACAATTTTTCTGGAGTTTCAAAAATTGCGACCCAGTTATTTTTTGTTTAAACTTTGTATTTCTTTAACAAACTGAGAGTAGCGCTGTTTCTGAGACATATTCAAGTGTAGGAGCAGGACTACACAGAGCAAATACTAATTGAGCAAAGGAAAATGAAGTTAAGCATACCTGAAAGTATCTGTGGTTTCATTATTTAGATGGAACTTGATAGATCAGCTGATCCTCCTCCAGCACTTTGGGTTGCAACAACTAAATCCTCAGTGAATAAATGGGTAAGTGATACATTTTACACTCTGTGAATTCACTTAAGTAGTTCTGGGATTTGCAGTCTTGGTTTGGGAACTGCCGGACCGTTGCTTGCGATTTGGCTTTGACTTGCTGTGATCTGTAAGCTTTCTTTAAAGAAAAAAAAACATAAAATGCTAATATTGACATTAATCAAAATACATCCAGCTTTGAATTACTTCTTTTTGCTGTCTATTTAAGCTACTTTTAGAAATTATCTTACTTGGAACTGGACAGTTAACATCTAAATAGCAGCATGAGCTGGCAGTTATTACTCACAGGTAAAAGCAAAGTTTATAAATTATTATGAATGTATCATTATTTTGTTTCTTTCTTTAGACTTTGAAGGGAATTCATAACTTTAGAGCATCTGGAGATTATGACAATGATTGTACCAATCCTATACCACCCCTGTGTACACAGCCTGACCAAGTTATAAAAGGTAAAGAGCTGTTTTCCAGAGCCCCTTGTAAAATCTGTTGTCATTAGCAGAAATGGTAGATCTTTAAGACCGGCTCAAGTTTTTAGTTGAAGTTTTCGGTATCAAGTACTTGAAACAAAGACAATGTGGTTATCATCTACCTGGTGTTAGTTACAATGAAGAAAACTGTTTAAACCTTGATGATACCCAAGTCTTACATAAAGTAGTGAAACCAAAGAACAATCGCACATGTCGTGTTCTGTGGTTTAATGTAATATTAGAAGAAAAAACAAATAGCTCGCCGTAGTGACCTTAATTCTTGTTTGTTTGCTAGGGGGTGCTAGTATTATTCAGTGCCACATTCTTAACGACAAGAGACACATATTAACCAAAGACACAAATAATAATGTGGCATACTGGGATGTCTTGAAGGTAAGTATGTAATTTTTTATTAAGCGTGTACTGGTTGATTAAGTATTTTGAACCTTTTGTGTATATAAAATGTATGTATTTAAGTGTGTGAGGTTCTTATGGTAGAAAGCGAATCATCTTTCTGCCCCAAGACATAAAGCCAGGACTGCTTTTTTGAAAGGGGGAGGGAGACTTTCTGAGCTTTTCTGCATCTTTGCCTGCTGTGAGGCTGACATCTGCATTCACCTGGAATTCAGACCCTCGGCTTCTCTCCTGAAAATAGAACATTTGTTTTGTTTGAGTTTTGTTTCACGGAAGGCTTGTAGAAGCCCATGGGCATGTCTGCCCACAGCAGTGTAGAATAGCATAAGAAGGCTTAGCCTGCAAAAGGGGAACCTGTATGTCAGGTCCTGCTGCAAACCCACAGATCCCAAGCGAGCGCTCTCACTAGCAGTCCACGAATTATTCTGGGAGTGGGAGTTCACCTTGTTAGCTGGCGAGACCACAGGCAGGAAGGTAGGACTGGAAGGAAAAAGTTAACAGGAGGAAGCATGGCTTCTGCCTGCTGTTACTTGCTCCTCAAGAGACTTGGCGTGGGGTTTCTTTATCTTGCTTTCCCCAATGTCTGGGTAGAGGAGAGGGAAAAGTGCAGAGAGAAAGGACTGCAATCCTAGATGAGGGAGAGGGTCAGCGGTTTCTCCCCTTGCAAAAATCATGTTTGAAATTCTAAATCTTTTTTTCCTCTTGAACCATGCAGTCCCTCAGATTCAGTAATGAAATGTAGCAGGCTCAGTTAACTTGCTGAGTTGCTGACTGAAGTGAGAAAAAAGGGAATGAAGCTGGAGGATGTAGATCTGTACTAAAAATCATGTAGATGACTTTTGTGGAAAAGCAAATAGCTTTTCTTTCTTGCAGTTTACGGTTGGTTTCTATTTAAGTAGAGTGTTAGATCTCAGAACGAGAATGAAATGCCAATGTTAATTTGTACCTTCATTCAGTTCTTATATTCTTTTATTATTAAGGCTTTTGGAAGCATCTATTAGGTACTTTTAAATACATATTCACTTAAAAGGTGGGGCTACTGGCCACGCCAAAGTGTCATCTTTTGTGTAGGATCACTGCACTCTAGAGCTGAGACTCTGTTGCAAATATTGGAAGAAAAGAGTGAGTTTTTCTTACCTGTAGCTACACACTTCAGTCTTTGCTTCTTTTCCTGGATTTTGAGGAAGTCTTGCAAGGTTATAATCCTTACAGTTTGCTTGAAGCATGTGTTTCAGAGTGACTCTGCAAGTCAGTTAAAGAGTTTGGATGTTAGCAGACTTACTTGAAGAACTTTTAAAAGAAAAGTATAAAACAGGTAGACAGACTAAAACAGGAAAAAAAAGATTCTGCACACAAATTCTCACTGCTGTTGCCACTGCAGTGATTGAGCTGAATTTGTTGCTAGATTTGCACCAAAACCTGATGTTTGATGAAATACTGATACTGATGGGGAGAAGAATGATGGAGAATGCTAGAAGACAGCTATTTACTCGGTGATAGGGGAAAATTTGTTCAATTTTTTTGAGGAAAATTTGAAACTTGTGTGTTCCTGGGCTACAGCGCTCATGAAGAAATCATAAGACATAATCGTTCCAAGTGCATATGAAAGTCAAGTAAAAGATTTGAGGTGTTGATATGACTCAATACTCAGAATTTTAAAACTTGCATATTTCTTTTGGTGCATACAGGCATGTAAAGTTGAAGATCTTGGGAAGGTAGATTTTGAAGAAGAAATTAAGAAGAGATTTAAAATGGTGTATGTGCCAAACTGGTTCTCAGTAGACTTGAAAACTGGGGTGAGATACAAATCCTAAATCTGTTGTTCTAATGTCCTATTTCATATGTTTTCATATACTATTTGTTCACAGAAGTTGGCATGCTCCAGGTTTTGAAGAACAACCATAATTTACCGGACGGATTAGATGTATTTTGAACCAAACCAGCAAATTTTACCTCGGTTCTTCAAAGTCTGAATAACAGATTTTTATTAATTTTTTTTTTTTCTCATGGTGTGGTCAGTTCAAATCCACCAATACCAATTATGAATTAATATGATTTGGTAAAGAAAGTGTACTATTGTCTATTCCAAAAATCATTGGTTTGTATTCCCAGCTAAGTATGAACAAAACTTGTTTAATAGAATTGTTGTTGAAAAGACTTGTTAAATACGGAACAACTATTGCATTCCTCTTCCTGGTGGTCTTTTTCCAACAGATGTTGACAATTACGTTGGATGAAAGTGACTGCTTTGCAGCCTGGGTTTCAGCAAAGGATGCTGGATTTAGCAGTCCCGATGGCTCTGATCCAAAATGTAAGTTTTAACGAATATTGGTGGTTTACTGAGAAAAAAAAGCAGAAAAAATTCCAGTATTTGTTTCCAAGCATTCCAGTGTCACATATGTCAGTAGCTGGTTGGATTTTAGGGCTTATTTTCTTGGCGTTAAATTCTGCAGAGAATCCTCCAAAGAGAATGTTTGCCTTTTTCTGACGCATATCAGTCATGTTCAAGTTTTCTATTTAACTTGGGTTTAAAACTTAAGGAAACAAAAGGGAGGAAAGTAATATTCCTAAACTTGGAACTATTAGCTAATCTAGAGAATGTTATAGGCTGTAAGTGAGCCAAGAGTAACGATTCTAAAATTAGCTTTTTCTGAAAGATTGTAACATATAGCGCTTAGATTGTGATAAGCCGATTTCTGTGCCCAGAAACTCAAACTTTCCCAAAGGTTTTCCATTGTAAATCAAATATAGAATATGATGCCGACGGCTTTTGCGTTGCTGAAGTTCTGCCTCGCTGTGTCTTGACAGTAAACCTTGGAGGGCTTCTGCTCCAAGCACTTCTGGAGTATTGGCCTAGAACACATATCAATCCAATGGATGAAGAAGAAAACGAAATAAATCATGGTTAGTATTTTAAATTTTTCCTTTTTTAGGATTTGCCCATACATTCTGTTTGTTTATATTTCTGCTTCTTTAAGAAAACTTGAGTTGTGTCTTATACCTGTCTCTATGTGCACTGTAGGCTAGTGGGTTTTGATGCTTTTTAATTTGCTTTACGCCAAAATCTGCTGGGTGGCTTTCTTCTTCTGAAAGTATCAGCGAAAATCTTAAGAACTCTAGTCCGTAAAAAAGTGAATAAATGATTTTGAAGTTACAGAAGCTTGATGAAAAACAATTACTGACAGACTTGGAAAAGAAAGAGCCTAGATAATGACAGCAAAGAGTTCAGTGATTCAACATTAACCAGTATTCACTTGACATAATTCCAATTTGTTTCTAGGTATTATGAACAAGATAAAATAATTGCTGTGTATTGGAAATGGGGATTTTCCTGGGATTTTTTACCAAGCTTACAATTTTGTTAATATATGAAAGACATTAGCTGTAGGTGGAAATGATGCTTTTTGGTCTATGTATATGCAATTTTAAGGCCTAGTGCAATCTCACTGTTGTCTATATTTATTTTATTTTTTTCCAACAGTGAATGGTGAGCAGGAGAACAGAGTCCAGAAAGGAAATGGATACTTTCAAGTGCCACCACATACACCAGTTATTTTTGGTGAGGCTGGAGGACGCACTTTGTTCAGGTATAAAAACTTGAAGAGTGTAAATTCAGTGGTTAAATAGTCACCTCCTCTGTGCAAGCAGGACTATTATCAAAATGTGATACTTGCATCTGTTCTGTACTGTGCATTCAAGACATGCTCTTGACAGGCAGAATAAGCAGCTGTTAATGATAATTTTGTGTCGTTGGACTGCGTGTGTCGGTTCGAACACCAACAAGATGTGGAGTTTTACAATGCTAAGAGTTGGATGTGTTGTAGCTTTGAGTTCTTTGTGGGTCCCCTCTTCCTTCAAACTGAGTAACCCAACTTTGTTTTAGAGTGAAACTGTGCTACTTTAGATTCTTGTGGAACTTCTCTTACGTGTCAATTGTGCTGGTCTTTGAGGGTTAATGACTCAGGCAGGAGGTTCTACTCACTAGAGAGTTGGTTTCTGCTCCCAAAGTTATAACTGATGAACCATTAGAAGGTCCTAAGTTCTGGCAAGTAGGAGCACAGGTTTCGTATTGTAATGTGTATGTACTGAGTACTGTCCTGTATTTCTTCTCATTCTATGTTGAAAAGCCTAAATGATAAAGGATAGGTCAGAGATAGTTTAATCACGCTGCAAAAAAAACCATCAAGCTTTCAAATAGTGTCGCTGTTTGAGCCGGCTGCCCGGACTGGCAACAAAAAAATATGTGGCCACTCGCTCACTCCTCCCCTGCAAAGGGAGTGGGGAGTGAGAAAATTCAACAAAAAGGCTCAGGAAGGGATCATTCATCACTTACAGTCATGAGCAAAAACCAGAGTAGGCTTGGGGAGAAAACATAAATTTAACTTACCACTAGCAGTTGTCCACTAGATCAGAGTAGGTTAGTGAGAAAAATACATAAATGAATACAACTCGATCTTAAATAGATTTCCCCACCTCCTTTCTTCCTGGCTGCGTAGCAGGGCGAGGGGTGAAGGGTACAGTTCATCTGGCCATTACTCATTGTCCGTGGCAGTCCTTCCTTCTTGGGGGAAAAAAGGGCTCCTTGCTGTCTTCCCCTGCTGCCACGTGGTGTCCATCTCACTTGAGGCAACCTTCTCCCTCCATGTGGGCCCTTCCCACCAGCCTGGGAGCCACCTTGGAGTCATGGGTCATCTCAGGTGTATCCTCTGCTCCTGTGTGGTCTCTCTCCCCTGCTGTGGGGTCTTCCACGTACCGCTGCATCTTGAAAACCACTATCCAAAACCCCGCCAGACTCAAACCCTTGAAGCAATTTACCTAGAAGCAATTTACCCTGAAGCAGTTTACCTTGAAGTATAAAATATTTACTGACAGTGGATTTTAATTTTGAGGGATGAGGGATGCTTGATTTGTCGATTATGTTTTCCCAACTGAATGGACCTTTCAGTCCATGAATTGGTCAGTAAACCAGGGTAGTCTTTTTCAGCTTTGAAAACTTATTTATTTTTTCTGCAGTATCAATGTACTTACATTGTAGCCGAGGCTCAGTATTTGCATCCATTGGGTACTGGTGGATCTTAGGTTTCACCGAGCTTTTTCTCAAGAGAACTCACTGTTGGAGGGAGCAACCCATGTTTGTTGGACCTAGAAGGTGGCTTGCAGGACTCTCTGACAAAATACGTCACTTGAATTTTTTTAACTATATGTGGCTTTCTTTTGGCATTCTATATGTGCATTTTTTTCAAATTGGTTTTATTCCTTCCAGTTGATGAGGGCTTAACAGACACTTGGCATGCAAAGCTCACTTTTCCCAAGAGCAACAGAATTTCTTTATGCCAGGTGTCCTTCCCCTTCTCCTGACAGTTTTGTACTTCAGCACAAAACATAAATGATCCACAAGCAAAATATTTTCTTTAATTCCTCTGTGCCATACCCTGTAGTGTCCTGAGATACTTCCCTTGTTTCTGCTCTAAGCAGCTGCCTTCTTCCTGCAGCTACTTTTTCTGGTCTTTACAGAAACTTCCATGATCACTTCCCCAATAAGTTGGACGATGCGAAGGGTCGGCAAACCCAGTTCAAGCTGCCTGCCCGTTAAAAAGGCAGATCCTCTCCCAAAAGCTTTTTAATGCGTGTTACAATCATTATTTTCGTTCACAAAGATTGTTTCTCTGTGCCTTAGGTTGTTGTGTCGGGATTCAGGGGGTGAAACCGAATCGATGCTTCTCAATGAAACCGTGCCACAATGGGTAATTGACATCACTGTGGATGTAAGTATTAGGTCTATAGATTTTGCTTTTTTTGGTTTTGTGCTTCTGTTTTGTTAAGTGCACAGGATCTAAAACGATGCTTTTAAACTTTTGCTCTGTATTTAAAACGAGTGGTGTCAAGGTCTGCATTCAAGATGCTTTGAAATGAATTTACTCTTTCAGTGCATCCAGTTAAGATATTTTTGCTTACTTTCTTTTGACAGTCTTAGAAAAAGAATTCCAAGCATGATTGGTATCCTTTTCAAGTGTGGAGCTCAGGAACAGAGAACACTCTTCGTATTGCTGCATTTTTTGATACCCTCTAATTTCCTTTGAAATAAATTATTATTTATATTCAAAAGCTAGATGATAACATGCATTGGCTAAATTGAATCATCTCAGGAGTACGAGTAATTTGGAAGTTGGCTATGGTGGTGATGTTGATTAAGAATCTGTCTTGGGCTTTGACAATTAGGAGCTGAATACACTTCACATAGCAGCTGGTGGAAATAGGAGCTGATAACAGTTGGTCCTGAATTAACACGTTATAAATTTGTTTCCTTCTAGAAAAACATGCCCAAATTCAATAAGATTCCCTTCTACCTCCAACCTCATTCATCATCAGGAGCAAAAACTCTAAAAAAGTAAGTAATGCATATTTGAGACTCAAATACTGCAGAAAGAGAACGGCAAGCTCAAAAAAAACCCAACAGAACCAAACCATCCGTTTGCCAGAGAACTGTGTTGTGCTTGATGAATTTGTAGAAGTTTCTTTTCATTTAAAGCAGCATCTCTCTGAAGCATTGAATTATATCAGAATATTTGAAAGAATTGCACGTTTCTTTTGGTTTCAGTGGGCAGTTGCTCAAATTTATGCTGAGAAGTATCCAAGAACTAACTACTGAAATTAGACTTTCTGTCTTTTGTGGTGTTTAATCAGAAAACAGAAGAACTTACAGGTTGTTGCAGTGTTCATAACCAGTTTTATATTATGTTCCCTATTGCTAACAGTGATGAAAAATAGCTGTTCAAGGGGAAAAGTTGCAAAACCTGACAGCAGGGAATGCAAGATAGTCTGCCTGTCTCATTAGCTCTAACTGGGAGCTCTATAGGTTAGAAATCAATGCAGGTCCTCAGCTAGGAAGTCAGTGTCACAGACAGCATGCCTGCCCTTTATAAGCAACAATTCTGGGTATTTTCTGCAGATGCCTAGTTCCTCTTTAGGTCTTGTTGAATTCTTCACATCTGAGACAATTGGTAGAAGAGGGGATTTTTGTGTGTGTTGTGGAAAAACTGCTGCTGCTTATTACTTTAGAGGGCCCTTCTGTTAAATGTAGTAGGGTGAGCAGCATGTTCTGGCTTACCTCTTTTATTTCATATCCTCTGTCCTTCTCCTATTAATCCCTTTGCTGCTGAAAGAATGAGGGTTGTGTACATACTCTTCATCTGAGGTTTGGTTTTCATGCAGTCTTCTGAGTGTCTTGCTACATTTCTGAGTCCCTTCTGCTGTGTGAATCTTGGAATACATCTTTCGAGGTCCCTTCCAACTTCCAACATTCTGTGATTCTGTTATGATCATGGTATTCTGGATCATCCTGATAAGCTCTTTATAATATGATTAATAGTAAATTATCTATGTACTTGCCTAGTTGGCTACAGATGAAGGCATTGTGAAGGTAAGAAATACAGTTTCTCAAGTTTTTTCTTACCAAACTTCACTTACCTTGTACAGAGACCGACTGTCAGCAAGCGATATGCTTCAGGTGAGGAAAGTGATGGAACACGTGTATGAGAAAATCATCAACTTGGACAACGAGTCTCAGACAACCAGCTCTTCTAATAATGAAAAAACAGGAGAGCAAGAAAAAGAGGAGGACATTGCTGTGCTAGCAGAGGAGAAGATTGAACTTCTGTGCCAGGACCAGGTGAGTTACTTGGACCGTTTAGCCTGTCAACAAAACCGGTGTCTAGCAGCATGAATCAGTTGTGAGTTTCTGAATACTGAGCTTGCAAATATGCTGTAGATGATCTGTTGTCTTTAAAAATAGGTAAATGGTTTGATACCATGCTAAGTGGCTGCTGACACAAGCTCAGACAGCTGCAGATAGCCATATCTATGTGTAGTATTCCTGCTTAGTTTCATCTGACTCATAGCCTTTATAGGATTATTTTACTCACGCTCAACAAATGGGCTTATAATTCCATAGGGTTTCATTTCTAGTGTTCTTGGAATGTTTTGAATTCTATATTTCTAGCAAAGTTTAAAATTTGTCCAAAATCATGAATTGCCTAGTAAGTACATGAAGATAAAATACTGACGAGGTGGTTGTTGTATGAATTTATGTTACATTGCTAATAGCTTTTTAGTTATGTGTCGGGTTTACTTGCTAGTCAAAAAATCTACGCCTTTGCACGACTCATCGCTGATGCCAGTTCACCCCTAGGATTGTTTTGCCAAGCCAGTGGTGTCTGATCTTTGCATTTCTGGCAATTGAGCAGATTTGTGGAATAAAAGATGATTTTTATCTTTTTACTGTTTAGGTTTTGGATCCGAATATGGACCTTCGAACTGTAAAGCACTTCATTTGGAAGAGTGGAGGAGATCTGACGCTTCATTATCGCCAGAAATCAACGTGAAGGGAGCGGTGGACCCAAATGGTTACTTATTTACTTGACCATACTGTACTGGTTCCAAGAGTAGTACTATAGAAGCCCACTGAACCCCTAAGGTAGATGAGACTTCTAATGACTCAGTATGGATGGAAAGTATACATTTAATTGAAGTGACTAATAGATCTGTAATATAGAGGAAAAAAAAAAATCTATATGACTTAAACTAAAGTCTGTCCTAGTCTCAGCTGATGAGATGGGAAGTCCCTGAGTGGTTCGTGTTGTGTGAGGTGTACAGAGAACGGATGATATTCCAGTGCAGACTTTTGCTTCCTCCCTTTTGCTTTTGTTTTTCTGGAACATAATATCCTCATCTGCTCATGCTTGATATGAAACCGTTTTGGCCGTATTAGTCGCTGTGTTCACGATATAATTTGGAACTGCACACGAGGTATTTTTAGTACATTCCATTCCGAAAGTTCCTCTAATGACTCAAATATTTCTACCACTTTGAAATAAAAAAAAAAAAAAGATGGAAAACAACAGAATATAGGCATCACACGCTTGAAAGAATCGGCCCATTAAATTGCAAATGAAGGGTTTGTTGCTTTAGAGAGCTGTTGACATGCGGATAAGAACACTAGATAAACGTTGTAGCAGGGTCAGTCCGATGATGCTGTGCATCATAATAGAGCGAACATGCTTTGCAGCAATTAAAGAGTTTGGTTGGTTTTTTTTTTTTAAATATGTATAACTACTTCCTGCACTGTGTCCTAGGACTTCTAAAGACACACTAGTCTAATTTTTGGTAACTGTGCTCCCAAAACGATGTGACGTTTTGTTCAAACTTCAGACCATTCTGAACATAACTTCGTATGTTTAATGTTTAACTTTAGACACTTCTCAGCAGATTTCGTATTCATGATATAAAAATACTTATTCTTGTTTTCCGAGGTTTTATATGCAGTTGTTCTTTTGTTATAGATTTATGCAGATCTTCTTTTCACTGTTATTTCTAAAAATCTGTGACTGTCCTAGACTCATAGTAATCTTTTATAGCGTTTAACTTATTGGGGGGAGGGGGTAAAGGCATTTCAGCTTTTCGTGAGAAAATGTGGGGCTGTCTCACAAAACCATTTGTAGCCAGAACAAATTATAAATCCTCATAAAGAAATGATGTAAAAATGACTCTTGTCTGAAGCAGAAGCACAAGTGCCTTCAAAGGGCGGTATATTATCTGAGTTTCTTCAGGAGACATATGCTCTTGCCCTTCCTGTATCTTGCTATCAAGATTTAGGTTGAGGCCCTAAAGGAAGTCCCAATAAATTATATTACTGGGATTGTAATGGTCAAACTAAAAAGTAAAATATTTTTCATCGTGTTTTATTTGAAAAAATAGTCAAATCATTACCTTCTGCACTCTTAACCTAGCTGAACAAACTCATTGCTCAAACAAAAAATGTGGTTCAGAACTAAGCTAGCATGTCCTTTTCCCTGTCCTTTGAGAATCGGTTTCAGTTTTTAATCCCCATTTTTGTGTATGCTCAGACCCAGTTGTGCTATAACTGCACATTTTTATTGGTATTTGTGAATTAAGTGGTTAAACAGAACTGTAACTTTTATTGATAAATTGTCCTGACTTGTATTTATTAATAGCAAGGGTCTATGCTTGTTCCAGTAGGCACTGTTTGGGTTTGTTTTGTTGTTTGGTTTTTTTCCAGTTGTCTTGCTGTCCCATTGTATACATTTGAACTGCTCCTGGTAATTTTGTTTGAAATCAGCCAAGGTTGTAATTTTCTTTTTTTTTTCTTTTTTTTTTTTTTTTCCCTTTCTAACCATCCCAAAACACGTTTCAGGAAAGATTGACAGAACAGTCTGCAATGCCAGAAGGGTAAATGATGTTTCACAGTTGTATAGAATAAAAGGCTTTAGTTAAAATGTTTTCCAGTTGTTTTGTGTGTTGGATCAATTATGCAGTGTTAGAGCTTGGTCCGTTGCCATGTAGCGATCGTGCTACCAAGGGCTTCCAAGTCCTTGGAAACCTCAATTAATGAAATGGCTGAAGAAGTGGCAGCGCCCGAACAAAAACCCTTAAAGATCATCATCTTTATATGGCTGGATGCAAGAATTTAGCAGACATTCAAGCCTTCAGATCCAAACTGGATAATGTGCTCGAATCACGCTTTTTGCTCGGGCAGCATGTGCTTTTATACTGTGAAAATGTTTTGTGCTGACACCCATCTTGTACATAAGAAAAGACAGCCCTGCTGCAAGTGACTCCTGCTGGTTGGCACCAAGTTTTCTGGGTGTGGAAAGGCTACAGCCCTGGAAGAGATGTGGAAAACCAAGACTGAGTTTCTTGATGCTGGAAATGCCAGTACAGAATGCTCGAAGCGTTTGCTGTGGGGACTGTCAGCTGGGCTGCTCTGGGGTAGGACGCAGTAATTCAGTGACTGATTGTGTTCCCAGACTCCCGGCACCCGTCTTAGATGGGGTGTCGAGCGAGAGGAGGGGTTTTTCTGTTACTCCCTTGTAATTTCTGTCACCTTTTCTGAAATTGTGCTGTCTGTAAGGGTCCTGAAGGCAGGAACAGGGGAATTCTAACACCTTGTTAAGGGGTTAATTTGAGAGCCACAGCAGTTTGGGACCTTGTGAACAGAGGTGGAATTCCAGTTTGCCAGAATCATAGGAAAGGCTGCTGATTTGTAGAAGGCTCTTCAATTTCCAACTTCATAAGGGAAAGGAGTTTTAAATCTAGACTTCAGTAGTGTAGCCTGTCTCCCAGAAAAACATTTAATTTGCCTATGACAAGCAATTTTTTTCTCTCTTTCTTCTTTCCCTAATTTTTTTTTTTTTCCTCTTCAGGTGGGGTAGTGGTGAGATCAGGATAGCAAGTCTCAGTAGTTGCATCTGAAGTGTGAGCATTACTCCGGGAAGAGAACTACTTGTATTTACCATTAACTTTCAGAAACACCAAAAAACCCACTCATGCCCTAGGTGGGAGATAATAATGCAATTCTACCTCATTGCCAAGTGCTGGGGAAGGTAAGGGACTTGGGATTTATCAGTTCCATTGTCCATATTCCATGGGACGGGGCAACCCAGGGACTGACATCGCACTTCTGGGTCAGCCTTGAGCAGAGCAGTGTGGAGCTGCTCAGGGAAGAGCCGTCCCATGGTTTGGATCACAGGAGCTGAAGTGTGGTTGCGTCTCTTCCGCAGATCCGAGCTTGATCCGAGAGCTGCGGGGCTGAGAGGGAAGGTGCAGAGGTCAGTTTGCTGAGGTGAATTCGTGTGGAGGTACCAGGGAAGGGCAGAGAAAGTGTTTGACAAAGGTGGAGGTGGTTGTTAACACGTGAATCCAGTTGCAGGACTCCAGATTTTGGGCAGTGCATTGCACCAAGGTACTACTTTTTCTGTCCCAGAGGTCCTATTTGATTCAAATTTTATCCCTGGGAATTTCCTGAAGTTGCCATTTAGCATCAGTCTTTAAGCACGTGATCGTACGCTGGTAGATGGGCTGACGGCTCCCGAACAGAGCCAGGTGGAGTTCCCACCCAGCGAGATAACAGGATTGTTAAAAGCACACGCACACTTAAATATCAAGAAAGTGATGGACTAAAATAGTTTCCTGTACCTGCGCTGTGTGGTGGAGATTGTACAAGCAGCTGCGCAAACATGACGCAGACCAGAGGCACCGATTACAGAGTGGGTGGGACGTGCCTGATTTCTTGCTGAGGAAATTGTGACACCGTTCTGGCCATCTTTTTCATGGGACTGTGAATCCTTAATTACTTTTTGTAGCATAGAAATGTAACTTAAACCAAACAATTCCTTTGAAACTGCCATTACAGCAGACCCAGTGCAAGTTAGTGTTTGCTTAAGGCAAAGAGGGAGGATGTGTGGACATAACTGGCGATGCCCAGGAAATAAGATTAACAGGGTCAAATCAAACGCAGTGAGTAACCGATAGCTGCTTTCACGTAACAGCCCAAGGCAGTGGTGCCTGGTTCTTTCAAAATTGCTTGGAGGTGAAAATATTTGCCTGGTTTTGGGGGGAGGTGGAGAAGGTTAAGGTTGCTGAGGGGAATGCTGAATTAAAGGTTGCTGCCTAGAACACACTCTGCCTCTGCTGCTTTCCATTTCTGCTAAATTCATAAATTCATGGTGCAACAGCGCAGGAGCAAAGGGTGGTGGAATAGCTGAAGTCTCTCGCTTCTCCAGTTAGTGCTGTAATCCTTCGCGCTAGGCGAGATTAAATGCCCAACACCCAAACAGTTGGAAGTGCATAATTCGAGTCCCTCGGTGCACGTGAGTGCTGTGATCTCTGCTCAGTGTTGCATCTGTCTTCCTGCAGCATTTCTCAGTTACAGCAAAGAGGAATTCAGTCCAGTGTGGCAGCTTGGCTGAGCAGCTTCTGAGCAGAGCCTGGAGGACAGCAGAAGATTCAGTAAGTTCTCAAGCCTGCTGTGAAAGTTTAAGAGGGAAAACAAAGCGATCGCTGCCTGAATTTGACATTTTAACAGGTTTTTGCCTGTAGTTGTTCACCCTAAAGACACTAAATACGTTCATTCATGGATCCAAGTTCATTTGGAATTAGTTCAGCATCCATACTGCTGTTAATGAGGTTTGCATGTTTCTCTCCAGAATGGTTATTTCCTTATGAGTTGGGGGTTCAGATCATTCCTAGTACAGGGTTAAGCTGTCTGAAGGTCCCATTAAACAAGTAATTTGCTTTCTAAAAGGAGGGTTTGCTCCAACTAGCTGACTCAGCCTTGCTTGGGGCAAGGCTTGATCAAGTTGCTTGGGCCTTAGTTGAGTAGAGGTGCAAGTAGGTGGCGGGTAGAGGGCTGGAGACTTGCCCTGTTGTGTCTGGCCACACCAAACCCTGCGCAGCGTGAAGCATCCAGGCTCTGAAGTCAGCACAAGGCATTCTGAGGTGACGCCCTTCTCCCTTTCTTTCCCTTCTCCCTTTCTTTCCCTTCTCCCTTTCTTTCCCTTCTCCCTTTCTTTCCCTTCTCCCTTTCTTTCCCTTCTCCCTTTCTTTCCCTTCTCCCTTTCTTTCCCTTCTCCCTTTCTTTCCCTTCTCCCTTTCTTTCCCTTCTCCCTTTCTTTCCCTTCTCCCTTTCTTTCCCTTCTCCCTTTCTTTCCCTTCTCCCTTTCTTTCCCTTCTCCCTTTCTTTCCCTTCTCCCTTTCTTTCCCTTCTCCCTTTCTTTCCCTTCTCCCTTTCTTTCCCTTCTCCCTTTCTTTCCCTTCTCCCTTTCTTTCCCTTCTCCCTTTCTTTCCCTTCTCCCTTTCTTTCCCTTCTCCCTTTCTTTCCCTTCTCCCTTTCTTTCCCTTCTCCCTTTCTTTCCCTTCTCCCTTTCTTTCCCTTCTCCCTTTCTTTCCCTTCTCCCTTTCTTTCCCTTCTCCCTTTCTTTCCCTTCTCCCTTTCTTTCCCTTCTCCCTTTCTTTCCCTTCTCCCTTTCTTTCCCTTCTCCCTTTCTTTCCCTTCTCCCTTTCTTTCCCTTCTCCCTTTCTTTCCCTTCTCCCTTTCTTTCCCTTCTCCCTTTCTTTCCCTTCTCCCTTTCTTTCCCTTCTCCCTTTCTTTCCCTTCTCCCTTTCTTTCACCCTTGTTGTGATACTGCCGGGATAATCCTCCTTCTGACTGCACAAGGGCTGTCACTGCCACATTTGTAGATGCTATCAAAGTTTACAGAAGCAAACAGAGTTCTTCTACTTCTCTGACCAACTGTAGTTTGTGGAGGTTTTTTGTTTCAGATTCCAAATACGAGAGTGGACCATTCAAGCCCTTTAAGGTAGCTCTGTCCTCCACAGCCATTCTACTTGTTTCAAACCAAGATAAAATATTACCTTTATGATTTCAGAACTGGCCTATCCTCTCAGGCCTTACGAAGTACATTTCTTTCAGCAGTAGTACCTGGTTATTCCCTTCCTGAATTTTCCTCAAAATTAAGGTGGCAGTAGCAGTGAGGTAATCACGAATGTTCCAGCTTGGGCTGCTGCCTATAGCCTGTATCACGCCCACGCCTGCAGCAACCACAGGAAGGCAAGGCAGGAGGCCCGTGGCTCCAGGAAAATGTGATTTTCCTCTGTATCCAGCCACTCCCAAGTAAGTACTTTCTACTTTTCTTTGTTTGAAGAGGGAAGTAGCTTCAGGCAATCGAAAAGGTTAACAATTTGATGAGGAAGTTAAACTCTTCACCTCGTTTAGCATTTAAATGATAGTTGCAGGTTAGGAGAATTCGACCTATTACTGCTTAAGGCTTAACTCTGTTTTTCTAAATGGTATGTTAGACCGTTGTTCATTTGGATGTTATGGAAAAAAAGAATCAAGTCTTCATAAATACAAACCCACTCCCAACCACCCCTTCCTCGAGCCAATTAACATAAAGTAGCTGGACACAGACTGCCGTTACATGTGAAGCCATTTATTACTGTAACATCTGAAATTTAGTATGAGTTCTGACATTCCTTGCTCTGAAATTTCTGAAGGGTGCCGATGGTACAGCATCACTTTTAAATGAGCTTACTACTAGCTTAAAAAGTTTTAACAAAGGTGTAAGACTAGAAACACCACCAAAGAAAAAAACCCCAGACCACCTTGATGCCTTCAGTCATCAGGCTCTGAGACCAAACTAATTTACCCCTAGCTTAAATTAGAGTTATTTTTAGTGCTTGTTCGTTCACCCTTGTAGCAGTCAGCTGGGGGGAGAAATTTATTTTAGCACTAAAGGAAAAAAATCTGTTCACTATTAACAGACCATTTACTAGAATAGATTTCAAGTCTCTTAATTCTACCACCTGCAGTTAGGGCTTAATACATTCTTCTTTAAAGCAAAAGATAGTTTGGTCATCCTGTTCAGAACTACTGTATTTTATGAAAAAAAAAAACAGTTTTGAAGACTAACAACAGAGATGAAAGAATGTAAAGGGCAGATTTTATCTAAGAGCATACTCATGTGAAGACCTCTCTTGTGTTGCAACTTCCCCTGCGCCCTTTTGCTGAAGCTGGGCTGTCACAGGGAAATCTGTGTGAGCCCGACTCCCCCTCCCACACTGCTCCTGGATTTTAGCTTCGCTGCTTCCCTTGCTCATCTCCATAGGGCACAGCACGGAAACAGGTAAGGAGACAAGGGCAGAGAAAAGGAAATTAGACAATATTGTGCTAAACAAGTAGACTTTATAGCTTAAACACACACCTAACCCTGTGCCCTATTAATTCATGAAGAGTTTTCACCAGCTCTAGTGAGGTTACTCCCAATCAGCAGCTTAAAAATGCCATGATAAAGCACTGCCCTGAGGGGTACAGGAACACAGACATTTCTCTCGCTGTTCATGTTTGCTGTTACATTCAGAAGCTATGTGAGGACAAGTGCAAACAAAACAAAAAAGCTACAAAAAGCAATAAATGTTGCTGCACTAAAGCGTTCCATCCCCATATCTTAAGCTGGTAATGATTTGTATAGAAATAGATAAGTAAAGAACAACAAAAGAAAAATCTATTTCTCTGTCAGAAATCAAGGCATATTCAACTCCACTGAAAGAGTTAATCACCCTGAAAACACACAGGCCTGACTTAACATCATTTTTTTCTTCAGTTTGTTTCACGTAACCGTCATAATTTCACCCTTTTTTTTTTTCTCCCGTGAGACCACCACGAGATCCATTAAGGAGCTGAAGTGGCAGGACCCACCAACACCAATTTGTCCTACTGCTTTACTGCAACTTCAAACCATACGGTGCTTCCTTTCCTGCAAAAGCAGCTGTAGAGAAGGTACACGAGTAACTGTTATAGAGAAGGGACTTCAAAACAAGAAAAGTAACAGTTTACAGAGTAGTGAGTAGGAATAAAGATATCTTGAAGTAGGAAATGCCTTGGAAATCACAAGAACCGTCTAATTAAGTTGCACTATTAGAAAAACTTTGTAGCAAATCAAAACCATAAATATTTTTTTTAATGCCAACAATCATACTAATAAAATCATCGTGAAGTGTCACTGTTCAGGCAGACTGCCTTCATAAATACATTCAAAGGCATTTGTATGCAAATTCAGGAACTCGACATTTTGCCGCCTCCAACTTGTTTCTGCATTAATTTCTCCATTAACTTGCTGTTTGAACACGGATCAATCCATTAAATGTCGATTGGAAAAGACAAAAGGATGTGTATTTCACATGATTTCTTCTTTATGATATTGTCTACACTAACAAAATAGAATAAGTGTAATTCTTTCAAGATCAGAAAAATACTCTAAGCTGTAGTATTACAACACAGGCCAGTCTGTAAACAAAAGCAGCATCCCTTTCACTCCTGATCTTGTGCAGCTGCTGCTTCTTTCTGTTCACATGCTGCTTCATCCTCTGGCTTCTCCGGAGTAGTGGTTAATGAGCTCTCAATACTGTTTAAGAGCAGCTTTGTTTCTTGGTTCTCAGGATCAGTTCCTAGTGGTGTTTTTGAAGAAATTTCATTAGGAAGAGCAAACGAAGGTAAAGATGCACCTGAAGGCAGTACGTCCTCCAACTCTGGCTGCTTGACCGAGTCTTCAGAACGCATGATTACATCTTCAGAGTCCAAAGCTGTGGCATTTTCTGGGAAATGAAAACAGTTTGTAAGTCATGCTAACAGGCAGGGCCTGCGGTCACCATACCTCTAGAAAAATCAGTTTGAATGAGACACCTCGTGCAGGCACATAACGGGCTTCACAACTGTAAGCTCTGCTCACTCAGCTCTCCCCAAACCCAGGAAGTCTGAGGGTACAAACAGGTTTTGAAAGAGACCACAAACCACTTGGTCTGCTGTACTCTTAGGTGATACAGCTCTTAGCCACTCCACCTTTTAAAAGGGAAAAGCATCCATGATGTGAAGATATTTTTTTTTTTTTAAAAAACAGAAGAGTCATTATTAAGGTGGCTGCAATTTCGTTTTCACTTCACAACTGTGAAGACAAGCCTGTGGTACAATAATTCATTTACAGTGATTGTAGAAACACCTACTTTTAAGCTAAGTTTGACTGGATCATGAACATTTTAAAGAGATACAAATTCTATAATCTTATAAAAAAGCTCATTGTTTCTTGTCCACTTCTACACCTGATTTCTTCTACTTTTTCCATCTCGTTTGAGCCAATCCCCTTTCTGATTTTGCTTAAAATTGGCTTATTTCCAAAAAGCATGATACTGTTGAGCAGGCATGAGTTGGTGCTGTTCCAGAAATGAGGTCAGAAGCCTTAAAGAAAACCTTGAATACACTTACCAAAATAACCAGGAGCGTCATTGTTCGACATTAACTTTTCAGTGCCTGCTAAAGCGTCCGCTGCCGGCATGTTAAAGGAGGCAGACGAAGACATATTGGACACTTGCGTGAAGTTAGTGAGTTCAGGAAATGAAATTCCAGACATATCTAGAAATCCTGAAGGAGAAAGCAATATTACAGTACTGTGTTATATTTACCACAAAATTCTAGATTCAAGAAGACATATTCTACCCAGACTGAAGTCAGTGAAATCCCTGCCCCAATAAACGCAAATAAATTTAACCTAAATGGTAGCTGGCATCAGTGGAAAGGCTTCTGCAGAATGTTAACTTCAGTTCGGGCACAAGGGACCCAAATTCTACAGCTCTCAAAGCCAGTGAAGGAAGACAACAACCAACAGTCATAGTCCTGCATTTAAGGCTCAAACTTGTTTAAGACCTTTTTAGTTTACTTAAGTGTTCTCTAAAGAACTGCTGGGGAAAAAAAAAAAGAAAAAAACCACTAAGAAAATATACCTGGATCCATAACTCTCTGGAGAGGGGGAGGAGTAGAAAGTGAGCTCTCTGGTAAATAACCACTCGTTTCTTGACCCGTGGAATGATCCAAGTGTGTAACCGTTTCAGAGTTGTCACTCGGAGAAGCAGGTGCCAATAATGGAGTCTGGAAGAACACAGTAAGAAAGAAAAGCATCTTTTCACAGAGAAAGCTTCACCTGAAGACAACCTTCCTAAGAAAGCATTCTGCCTCAGTCTCCAAGTACAGCAATTCAGAGACAACCCGTGATGCTGAAACTTGGCGTCAAGCCACTGACCAGGACATGTTCTTAGAACAGTCCATACTTAATTCTTGTAGGTGTATTTTATTTCCTAGTGAGCAGGGTATTCTTCTAATGCGATTCTCGTTGGCCAATACAGCTGTGGTACGCAAGTCTTCAAAAGAGGAAGAAAATATTGGGCAAAAACCTTTGTCACCAACACTGGTGATCTGTCATCTGCTCAACATCACTAGCTCTCACTTTTCCCTCCACCTAACTCCGCGTCATTCGAGCAAAACTGTATGCTGTGCTCACTCGTAACTCTCAGTTATGAATGTTCCAACAAGCAGAAAAATTTGAAACTCCAGAGAACATGCCAGAGATACGAACTTATCTCTTACATACCTCTGTGTAGCCATTAGTAGATGGTACAGGAGTTCCAGCTTCTGGTGAGGGCGAAGGTGGTTTGCTTTCTGGCCTTTTCTTTGATACAGACTGCGTTGGAATTCGGTGCAGATAGCCATATCCAATGCCACATCCTAAACTGTACAAGAAAAGTAAAACAAGACTTGAGGAAAAGGTGACAAAGCTAGACTGTTTTTTTTAAATTTTGACTCTTAAAGAGTTTGAGACTTTGTAGCAAAAGATACCTACCTGCCAGAATCATTTACCTTAATTATAGTACTTAAGGAGCACTCTGCAACTGACGTTCCGACATACAGAGCTTAGTTTTCAGTTTATTATTTTTATATCTTTACAAAATAGCTAATTTGACCTGATGTGGATCTTGTCCTTCCTTTAACTGAATGTTTGACCTCAAGAATGTAGCTAGTGAATCTGCAACCAGGGCATTCAACACAGACCCAGAACTAAGCTAGATTTGTTTTATGGGAAGACGAACAGTTCTGAGTGACAAGGAAACAAGGCTTAACTTGGGAACAAGCAGCTGTAATCAACAGCGATAATACTCTTAACAGGAGCTCATTTACAGTGAGTACATGACCTGTCTCGTCAGCCAGTGACTGTCTGGAGATCAGTACCTTCCTTCTCCACCCCAAGCTCCATTGGGAGTCACAACTACCTCTCGAATGGAATCTGCTTCAGTGTTATAAACCATCAGCTTCAGTGGCTTTCCCTCATGGGATTCAATCAGCGAAAAGAAATCTTCTGACTAAGGAGAAAAAGAAAGAAAAAGAGAGAGTAGCAGTCATTAAACTCAGACATGCAAGACAAGGAGCTGGAAGGAAGTTAGCATTTTACATATTTACTTCAACGTGAAATAATAAACACCCAGAGAGACTAAAACTCACTAGTGTAGCTGGATCTTTAGGGGCAACTTTTTTTGAATTGGCATATTAAAAAAAGATTATGTTTACCTCGACCATAAAGCACCTGTCATAAACATCAACCTTCCAAAATCCCCAACCACCATCCCCATAGATTCGACGTACACACAACTAGATTTACAAAGAAACCAAATCCCACAACACGCACTTGGCAGGCAGGAAGACAATCACTGCTTGAAGGAGCACGTGCCCTACCTCCTGAAGAATCTGATCGGATCCAACAATGTAATCACTGTAGGGTTGGAGACCAGCTAACGCTGCAGGAGATGCAGGTTCGACATCCTGTGAAAGACAGAGATGTGTCATCTGCACTTGCAGAAGTACAAACTACCTTGAGATCAAAAGGAAAAGCTGACTCCAAAAAAAACCACCAGAAGGAAAGAACATTTTGTCTATGGGACAAAAGAGAAGTCCTTGAGCATCTTGCAAAACATGCAGAGTAAGGAAGACCAAGATGCTACCCATTCAAAATGAGTCATTCTGAAGGTGTTGAGAAGCTGCATTTTTTTAAGCAACCAGAAACATAACAATCTTTCTTATTCCGTTCCACTCTTTCAGCTCTCCCTCTTAATTTTGAAATAATTTTTGGTGTTTTTTGTAACATAATATTAAATTCAATGAAGTTTTGCCAATACAGAGACACCAATCAGGCCAGAGTCTTTTTTCTTTGGCCATTGATTCTTTGGCATAAGACGAAAACACCTCCCCATCACACCCTGTTTTGTCCAACTGGGATGGAATTATTTTTCTTCACAGTGACAGGCAACAGTAGCAGCCACCCACTGCTTGTCCCAGTTCAAATAGCTCAGACAAACCTTCAAGACCGTGTCCCCTTTTTCTGTGTGATTTCAGCATTGTACTTCTATATACAAGTTATTTCTCAGCATTACAATTTAAAACGAGGTTGCATGAACACTAACGAGCCACCAAAGTATTCCATCTCACCAAAACATGCCACACGTGTTCATTGGCTCCCTGAAAACTGCAGAACCTCACGCTGGCTCCAAGAAGACCTTGTCCTCCCCACATGTTACTGGGGATCACCTCCACCTCTCTTATTTTCATCGTTTTGATATTATACACCTCCAGCTTCACCGCTTTTTCAGCATTTGCCTTCAGCAGATCTTTCAACATATTGTTTTCTTTATTCTATAGAGCACAGAAAAAGATACGTGATTAATGTTATTTCTACTTGCACCTGTAATACAGATATCAGACCTGTGGCAGAATTTGAATACCAAGAACCAAAACCATCAAAGTTCAGGCTCTGCATTTCACAATCAGTTCCAGTAGTTCAATTTTATTTTATTAGAAAGACATCAGTACTGTCAGCTTACGTCTATGTAAGTGCTTACTATCACTCTGTTTCATCACTTTACATTCCCGTTCACTCCTGATCCCACAAAACCAAAGCAAAACTCAACTTTTCTCTCACAACTCAATACACAGGAACCGTGTTCCCAGTCTTCAAGTATACGCAGACAGGCTGTGATTCTTTTTCACGGTTTATCAAATGTCGAAACAAGTTTGTTTACACAAACATTGAGTTCTTGCCAGTGACTCACCAGTTCAATATTCACCTTGTGGCAGAACACATACGTGAATGAGAAATACCTTACACACTGCGTTTATCTGTTAAGAAGTCAGGGTGACTAAAGGCATAGATAAGATTCTTTCCCCAAATTTAGATCCAGCCAGAGAGAACCACCACCAAGTTTTACTTTACCTTGTTAATGCCATATACAATGTCCAATATGAAAAGCTTTCTTTACTGTGACAGCTTTGGCTTCTACCTTTCATCATTATAACACCCATATTTCATGGAGGGGAGAAAAACCAAACAACAAAACAACGAAACAATAAAATCATTAGAGGCTTACAAGCCTAGTGTGTCCTATGGCAATGATGAAATCAAAGAAAGGTTCTAGTCCTCCTTGTTGAGCTGGAGAGTTTTCTTGAACCTGCAAAATATAAATATTTAGGTTTTTTTAATTATATATTGATCTCTACTTACATTAAGTGGCATTGTTAATCTTTACGCTAGATCAAATATTTACTTTTGACTTGAACAAAATACAAGTTACCACACGACAGACTTCAGGAAGCAGTCCACAACTGTGAACTTATTTTTATAAAACTATGAACAACAGGTGTCCAAATTAAGCTGTAAAACACAGATTTTGAACCCTATGAGACCCAAGTATTGTGATCCCGAGTGCACAGCATGGAGTTATTAAGTAGGTAACAGCTTATGTAATGGTTTCAAACTGAAAGAGGGTAGATTTAGATTAGGAAAAATTCTTTTATTATTAAATTTTGATTAGGAAAAAATTTTTTACTGTGAGACACTGGAACGGGTTACCCAGAGAGGCTGTGGATGCCCCTTCCCTGGAGGTGAGGAGGACAGGCTGGATGGGGCTTTCAGCCTAGTCTAGTGGGACTGGAGCTGGCAGGGGGGTTGGAGCTAGATGATCTTTAAAGTCCTTTCCAACTCAAACCATTCTGTGAAATACTAAACATACCGCAGAAGGGCTGAGTTTTTAAAGTGCTGCTTCAAGATTTTCTACTGAGCACATTGAGAGTGCCCAGCTACATCACAGCCATTTTTTCCATAAACACAATTTACAGTTAACTTCCCACAATTTACAGCACATTAGAACAGGAACACTTAAAAGAGTACGCTACAAACGCACGGCTAACCACAAGCAGTGGTTGAGAAGATTTCCAGCACTTCCAAAAGACCCATAAGAAGTTAAGAGTTGCAACATCTCAGTTTCATTATCAGCAAGTTATCACAAAACAGATGTAACAAAGAAATACTGAGAATACTTATTAAAATGCGTTCACACCAGGATAAAACTCACAAAACTTACACTGAGCTTGATATATGCAGATCATATGAGAGTACATCCACTTCAAAATGTATTAACCAAGTGACATGCTATTAAGGAAAGCATTGCAAACGTGGTATCAGTTTGCATGGCTTTTAACTTCAGTTTTTGTTAACTCAGCAGCACAGCCCTTAATCTGCACTATATTTGACTCCTGAAAGCCACCCCACAATTGAAGTGCCGAGTTGTAACCCACACATCATCTACACTACGTTCATTGCTAGCAAATTTAAAACTGCTACATCTCGTGTTTGATTTGTATTACCAAACTGTCATGTTTTTTTTTAAATAAAGTTGTATCAGCACTGGGGCTTTTGCTAGCACAACTTCATACAGGTTACAAAACACACAGTATACTATAAAATGTAGTATAGTTACTTCAGCAACAGAAATGCTTTATTATTAAACAGTCAAGACTGACCACGTTAACCACAACTGGAGTAGGAAGTACTAAGTTTCATCACAAACTTAAACTGCATAAAAAGCAAACAGTCAGTTTATAACGAACCAGATGTTTAAAAGGTTAAAAAAACCTTTACATTCAAATTCTAATTACAACGTGTGGTGTTTTGTACACAAAGAGAAGCACATGGAAGTTATTGCATAGCTCATGACATTGCTGTTCAGATGTCTAAAAGCCATGCAGATTCCACGCAAAAAATCCTGCGCCATTTAGTTTGCAAAATGACACCGTATCAAAAGCTGCATGAATTCCCTGGAGAAAAAAAAAAAAAATTTACTTGGTCTCCTGCACAGTGTAAGTCACCAAAAGTGATCCTCCACTACAGAAAACTGAGTGGTATCCTGCACTTCACATAAAAAGAGAGGGCGTTTCATGACCAACAGTCCTTTCTGACTGAGTTAACCAAGTTAAGGAGACTGACAAAGGCAGATGACGCAACACCACCCGCACTCTAAACACATCTTGTGATAATAAGAAAACACTAAAGGCTGATGAAGTGAAAAAGGCTGATGAAGTGGACAACATTTCCACTCTTACTTCAGGGACTTACAGCAACTGTCACCGGCGATACCTCTGCCTACCTCTAAGCTCCAAGACAGGCATTTAAACGAATGGGCAAAAAACCGAATGGACAGGCATTTAAATGTAAGGACGATTTGCCAGAGAAGTTATCAGAAATCTGCGTCTATTAACCCCCGGCCAACATGCTGTAAAGATTCGCCGAGAAATTAGTCAAATCCTCAAGTCAAGGGAATCTGGAGGGCTATACTACTCTTAAACTATTCCCCCTCCCTCGAAAGCGGCACACAAGTCTCCCCGTGCCTGTCCCGCAGCCCAGACCCCGCAGGTCGATGCTGCGAGGCGGCGGCCGGGTCGGTCCCCACCGCCTGCCGGGAGCGGTGCGGCCCCTCCTCCCCTGCCCTACGTGGCAGCTGCCGGGAAGGAGCCAACAGGTGGGGGCCAGGGAGCCGGCGGCCCCGCCGGCCCGGGCCCAGCACCCTCTCCCGCGCTGGGGCTCGGCTCCCTGAGCCACCGCGGGCAGGGGCGGCCGGAGGGAAGCGGGACCCCTCAGCGCCCGCCGCTCCTCCCGCCTCTTTCCCGCCGCTCCCCGCGCAGGCCCGGCAGCGGCCGCCTCACCCCGTGTACGTGGAAGCCCTCGGCGCCGCCGTTGGGCACCTCGGAGCTGGAGCCCAGCCCCATGCCCGCCGCGGGACCGCACGCTCAGGCGGCGGCGGCGGCAACAAGCATCGCCCCGGCGCCTCTCACTCAGCCGAGGGCGTCGCAGGCCTGAGCAAGAGAGCGCCGAGCGCAACGCCCGCTCAAGGCGGGAGTGGGGCTGCGATCGACTCCTCTCGGCTCCGCTCGGCTGCCTGCCAGCTCCCGCGTGACGCGCGCACGCCCTTAGCGACGGGGGGGGGTGTTGCTGCGGGGGGGCGGAGCGCGAGCCGCGGGGCTCCCAACGGCCGGGCGCGAGCGCTGAGGGGAGGCGGGAAGCGGGCCCGGCCCTCAGAGCCAGCGGGCGCCTCCCTCGGCGGCTCGGCGGCAGGCAGGGACCCTCAGGCGCCGCGGGGCCGGGGAGGGAAGGCGGAGTGTCGCCGCTCTGCCTTCGGCCTGCCCTGGCACTGTGAAGGGCCTGAGCAGTCCTGGAGGACGAGGCGGCAGGCCCTCCAGCGTGCAGCCGTTGGGCTCCCACAGAGCCTCTTTTTTAGTCAGAGTCACTTATAAATTAATGATTTTTTCCCCACCACCACCAGCTGAGACAATTTGTAGCATGAAAGCTGAAGAAGCAAATCAATGGTCCAGTGTTGTGTTTTTAAAGACACTGATAAAGAGCCTCGAGCTTAGGTAATCACTAAGGAGTGGTTGCCCAGCCTTAACCTTCGACAGATGATATTTTTCCAACCTTTCAAACAAAAAATAAAGATGTGAAAACATTAATTACCAAGTTTAAGGCTGGGCCAGCCACTAAACTTTGGTGGACACTCTCTGTGATGGCCCCACTGGCCTCTCGGGGGAGAGGATAACAGGAGAACCAGGGAGAGAGATTTTAAGGTTGAAAAAAAAGACTTGAAGCAGTTTAATGAAGAGAATAATACAGTAACAAGATGTCAGACTATAGATATAGATATACATGTACACACAAGTATACAAATATAGAATCATAGAATTGTTTGGGTTGGAAGGGACCTTAAAGATCATCTAGTTCCAAGCCCCCCGCCATGGACAGGGACATCCCCCACTAGATCAGGCTGCTCAGAGCCCCATCCAGCCTGGCCTTAAAAACTTCCAGGGATGGGGCTTCCACCACCTCTCTGGGCAACCTGTGCCAGGGTCTCCCCACCCTCATGGGGAAGAACTTCTTCCTAACGTCCAGTCTGAACCAATCCATCTCTAGTTTTAATCCGTTCCCTCTAGTCCTATCACGACCCAACATCCTAAAAAGCCCCTCAGCAGCTTTCTTGTAGCCCCCTTAAGATACTGGAAGGCCACAACAAGGTCTCCTCAGAGCCTTCTTTTCTGCAGACTGAACAGCCCCAACTCTCTCAGTCTGTCTCCACAGGAGAGGTGCTCCAGCCCTCTGAGCATCCTCGTGGCCCTTCTCTGAACAGCACATCCATCTCTTGTACTGGGGGCTCCAGAAGAGAACACACAGCTCAAAGATACAAGAAAACACACTAATACAGGACCCACACCTTCCAGATGACAACAAGGTCCTAAGCCCATGTCATGGTTCAAGCCAACCACCCAGGCTGACAACAAAGAACTATACGGTCACTCATTCGTTCCTCCCCTGACACCAGTCCCCACAGTGACATGGGAGGAGAAAATTTAACTAAAAAGGCTCAAGGACTGATATTAGGATAGGAAGGGTTAATTCTCCGCTCACAGTCACAGATAAAAAACATAAATTGAACTTACCGCCACCATTTATTAACTAGCTCCGAGTAAGACAGTGAGAGGAATACATAAATAAATACAATCTGATCTTAAATACGCTCCTCCCACACACACCTTCCCAGCTACCTCTTCCCTCCCCATGGGTGTAAGGTGGTGCAGGGGGTGGGGGGTGCAGTCCATCTGGCCCATTACTCATTGTCCATGGCAGTGCTTCCTTCTTGGGCTCCCTGGAGTCTTCCTCTGCTGCCATGTGGTGTCCATCTCACTGGAGGCAATCCTCTTCTTTCTCCTGACTCCATCCCACCTGGGGTCGTGGGTTGCTTTGGGTGCATCCTCCGATCCCGCGCGGTCTCTCTGCCCCCTGACATGAGGTTCTCCACATACTGCTGCATCTTGGACGTTCCTGCTGCCATCAATCCTCTCAGCTTGCAGGCAATCATCTCCCTGCCATCTCACTCACCACAGCGCTCCGGGGAAACACTCTGCTCCGGTGCCTGCCTCTCCTACTTTCCTCACTGACTGTGCTTCTTTACTTTTTTCTCACCTCTCTCTCATCCCAACTGAAAAAAAAAAAAAGCAAAAAAAGCACTTCCCCAATATAAAAAAAAAAAGATAATGAAAGACAAAGAAGTTCAGTAGGGTGTCCTCTTAAATACGTCGATGGCAGAGGCTCTGACTGGCCTTGGCCAGAGGCAGGTCCAATTTTTACGTGGAGATGGGGGAGGCTCTGAGAGTTTCCAAGAGTCATCCTCTACAGCCCACCCCACGCTTTCAAAATCTGTGCCAGACTCAAACCCATGACAGCCAGAAAAAAAAAAAAAAAAAGGTCCCAAATTGCCCAAAGTGGACTTGGCAGCAGATGGTAGAGCTTGACCGCAGAGTCCTGATAACAGTCTAAAAGAAACAGAAAAGGAGCTGTGCTGCTCCCTCCTGGGGTAGGGTAGATAACCTGTCCTGACAAACTGGTGCTCCTCTGCTGTACGGGAACACCAGCAGCACAGGGAAAGATAACAAAGAGCTGACAGAAAACCCCTCAGCAAAACAAACACCAAAAAGCCCAAAGGCTCTTCTCAGGGGTCCTTTTATACTGAGCACCATGGGAAGGAACACCATGATTGATCCATTTGGGTCACCTGTCCTGTCCTCTCCTCCCCTTCTCTCCTGCTCCTGTGGCCACCTGTGCCAGGAGCATCAGACAATTTTTAACCTGGGGCTCTCAAACCAGGACAAGTGGTAATATTTACATTCCCTTGGAATTTCATATCTGCTCTGTTTTGCTTAGGATGAGCTCTTCTGGTTCTGCTTTTAACTATTTACTGTAAAAGTCCTGGAAGTTTTTGAAGTAATAGCAATAATTAGAAGCATTTTTATATTAATACAAAGTAACAGATATGTTTCTTCTGTGAGTACTTTCATTCCAGTGTAAAAACATCCATTTTAGTAAAGCTCTTTAGTAGTTAGTGCTCTCACCTCTGAGATGTCGTTTTTCCAAAGGATCCATCCACATATTTTCTGTGATTCAAGTGTGATGCATAAAGACAGAAAAGAAAAAAAAGCTGCTTTCTCCATCCTCTCCCTTTGCTTCCAAGTGAAACTCTTAAATATCCTATCCCTTCGATAGCTATTTATGTTTGAAAGCCATGCATACTGGCTCATTTTTCTCCAAAGAAAGACCAGGATATTCTCAGGAGCTTTTTTGAGTAGCTTTTTTCCGGTGTTATCTCTAAGCTGTGATTGCAGAACCGTGCATCACATTCCTTGAGCATATGGCAGAAGTGCATGTAAGTATTCAGAAAAAAAATAAAAGTGTGCCAAAGATTTTTCTGCTACATATATTTGGGAACCTTATCACATGATCAGATTTTTTTGCTTAATTTCCTTTTCTTCAGAACATATTTTAAAACAGAGGTGCCAATGAAGAACTGCAGTGTTGGCCACGTAATTGTATTTCTACAAATGACAGAAAGAAATCTTTCTTCAGACATACCAAGCGTAGATGCCAGAGTCTGATCCCAGTATAAAACAAGTACTTAGGAAATACAAGACCGCAGGAAAAAAAGATCTACAGGAATTATTTGCATTTCTTTTTACCATGGATGATAGCGAAGAGTTTCCCATCCCCAAACCTTTCTTTGTATCAGAGCATCTCTCTTATATTGAGGTGGAGGTCAAAGAGCCTGTGGACAGGCAAAATGAACAATAACTGTTGTGGTACATACCCAGTCTCCTCACAGGAACTCAAAAATGAGAGATCATGCTTACCACCAGTTATACTGGATTTTTGCTTAAAAGCACCTTGGTAATAGAGGACTGGAAAGTACCAAATACCCTACTGTTTGAGAAGGATTCTTGTAGACATCTGAAGGAGAGGTCTGTAAGCCACTGTCAACAAAATAATAGAAGCTATAATAAATCATTTTAGTGGGTACTTGAGTATTAAATTCTTGGGAAGAGTCAACGTGGCTCCGATAAAGAGGTGTCCTGTCTCATACAGCCATTGGAGTTCCTAAAGGTGTCAACAAACACAGAGAAAGGAGCGATCTGGTTGCTTAGATTTCAGAAAGTCCCTTATCAAAGCTTTATCAAGGGCTTTTAAGCATCAGTAGGGTAAGATACCTTTATTTAGACGAGTGGTTGAAAGGTAAGAAATGGATGATAGGAGTGAATCGTTGCTGCTTGCAAAGATCATCCAAAGAGTTACCAAAAAAAAATTCCAACCAGTTAGATACTGCTTTTCTTCATATTCTTAAAGTCCTGGTAGAAAGAGATTATCAGGGAGATTACAGAGCACACTTGATGTCGTGGGATTTTTCAGCAAACTAAGGATCAAGTGCAGAACAGCAGAAGGATCTTAAAAGATTATGTTGGCAATAAAGCCACAGGTATAATTAAGTGCAGATAAACATAAAATGATACATGTGGGGAAAAATCCTGACTAATTCCATATGTGAAATTATGGGCTCTGAGGTCTTTGATAGCAGTCTGCAGCAAGAACTAGAGTTTACAAAGTGTCATTTCGGAGATCACAAATAGCCCAAACCCAAATCCTTTATTCAAAACTCTCAAGGAAATGATGGAGACTAAGAGAGAGCACTGTGTTCAATTCCTGTATAAACTCATCATTTTCCCATATCTTGTTCTCCATTAAAAAAAAAAAAAAAGGAGCAGAAATGGAAAAGCTTGGAGAAGGGCACCTGCAATGATTAAGTATCATGAGTTACCACTTAGGGAATGATTAAGTAAACCAGGGCTTTTTCATTTGGAAGAAAGACAATTTAAGAGACGATGTGCTGTAAAATAATTTGTGGCATGGAGAAGGGTAGTCAGGACTTGGGTGTCTGCTCTCTTTCAATTTAATGACAAAGGAACTGTTAAAACTGTGAGGGGCACACATTCAAAGTAAGCAAAAAGAGGATTTACATTTTATTTACTCAACAGTTAATTGAGTTATGCAACTCTCTACCACAGGAGACTGTGATTCCAGGAGTTTATTTGGACCCAAGGAGGCAGTGAGCAAGTCCACTGAAGAAAAATCTGGGGAGAGCCAGTAAGTACAGAGAAGCCAACACAACAAAAGGTACTTTCTGAGCTGAAGCCATCTGAAGGCCGGGAGACTGTTCAAAGGAGGTTTCATTTATACATGTCCCAATCTTAGTCTTTGCTGGGGGTGTTAGAGCTGTTGAGAGTGAGCTGGATGGCGCTTTGGTTTGACCCAGCACAGCTGTCGTTACCTTTAATGCTCATGGGTCGTTATTGCTTGCTCTTCCACATAGTTTACAAAGCCATCACAGAAACATGCCTGAGAATAGCTCATTGTCACAGAGCATGCGAATGAAACCACCTGCCTAGACCGAGTCCCGAGTTCATTTACACAAATATCTTTTTAAGTAATTGCAGATGACATCTGAATCAACCATCCAGCTGCAAGTCTCTGCTGGTCAGATACAAGCAGCTATCTTACAGTGAGGAAAAGCCAGAAAGAACCATTCTGATGTGTCACTGTGTTGTCTTTTGGAACTCATTTACGCACAAAAAGGCTGTAAAAATATAGTTAAGGGTTTCTCCCCACCCCGCCCTGCTTTTACATACTACTTTTCACAAGTTTCAGCAGTTAGAAACTTGGCAATACGTTAGTCCAGTGTTTTATCCACTTACCCAGTTATCCACGTTAAATTAGGAGTTGTAGAATGAAAGAAGTCTAGAGTTGAATCGGTAAATGTAGGTATGTTTTATTTTTTATATATATATTTTGTCTAATTTGCTAAATGAAATAGTACCAAAAATAGTGCTTCTGTCACTAGAGTTACTGAAAAAAATCCAATTTGCCCTGTTTTGCAACAAGTTTTTGTTTATTTAAAAAAATACTTTAGCTTGTGTTTATTCAGCACTTAAGCAGTGCTTGCATATCCTATTTGTCAACTTATATGACGCTCAGAGACTTCAGTAAATTATTAAACAACAACGTTGCATAACAGAGTTGGTACTGATCACATTGCAGTGTTCTCATGAAGAGAAATCAAATCTTATTTTCATGTAGCTACCTTGAAGGTGATTCTGTGCTACACTAAAGATTTGACTAGTTGCATTGCATGGATGCCTGTAGAACATCAGCACAGGAGTATTTCAGACAGTGGAGGAGAATACTAACTAGGAGCTATTTCTTCTGTTAAAGGTAATAAGTTTTAGAGATAGAAAGATCTGGAAAAACCCAGAATGCTTGCATGGGAGTGACCCAAGGTTAAGCAGCAGTTGAGACTTAGCTAAAGTCCCGTACAAGGTAATTGGAGATTTACATTCGCTATCAATGGAGAGCTGTGTATTATATTTCAGTGTGCCTTTGTGCAAAAATAATGAACTTTAAAAAGATGTAATTTCTAAAGGAGAAATGCTTACTAATTCAGTTTCCAATCTGGCAAACACTGAACAATTTTGATTTCAGTAACACAATCTGAGAAGATATCTACGTATGTGTTTCAAGGATTAGGAGTCTTGTTCCATGTGACTGGTTTTGCCATTTCATGACTTTTGAAAATTTAACACAAGTAGCACATTTTTACTGAAATATTTGGTTCTAGATTGTGAAGCTGGTTTAGACCTGAAAAACAAAAGAAAGCAAAAATGCAGGGACTAATGAATTATGGAATCATAGAATTATTAAGATTGGAAAAGACCTCTAAGATCATCAAGTCCAACTGTCAGCCCAACAGTACCATGACCACCAAACCATGTCCCAAAGTGCCACATCTACTCGTTTTTTTGAACACTTCCAGGGGTGGTGACTCCACCACTTCCCTGGGCAGCCTGTTCCAGTGCTTTGCCACTCTTTCAGTAAAGAAATCTTTCCTAATATCCAGGAATGTTTTTATGGCTAATGGATAAATATGAAGGATTTGACAGAACACTGAAAATGTCTTCTGGATCTAGAGAGGTAGTGTTTAGATGGTAGTTCATCCACAGCAAGACAGAAGTTCTCCCTATTTAAAAAGTTAAATGAGATCGTCGGACTTTTAGTCAAATGTAAGAAAATATAAATATGCAAACACTGTGTGCTCTACTGAATGTTATAATTAGATTACATTTCTTGTGTACTATAAAATCTGGGAAAATTAATTGATTTCTTTTCCAGTGGACATTTTTACATTAATCCAGAACACTTTTTCTGATGAGGAAGAATGTGGGGTTTTTTTCTACAGTGAGAAAATAAAATAATGGTTGGGTTTAAAACTGTTTCATCAGACCTACTTCCATTCAGTTGTAACTTTGAAATTACTTTGATGTAATTCTATGCCAGAGGCAAGGAGTCTAGAATTAAAAGGCTTTCTGAACAGGTCTTGCAGACTACTTTACTAAGAGGCAAATCCTAACCTACTGAGAAAAAGGTGCAAGAACTTCAAGAAGAATTTCAAGCCTCTTCTTCCTGTGTTTCTTTCTGTGATTCTTCTTTCACCACGAACTGTGTTATACAGGAAACAGTCTGCATTTAAAAGAGTTTCTGAAAATATGTAACAAGAGGACTGTCTGGATTACCCTACTTGCATATTGACATCGACAAAACTGGCTACTCCATAACTGGTGGATGAAAGTTGTGGTCAAGTTTCTTAGTAAATACTTTTTCAAATCTTACTTCTTAAATTTTATTCTATTAATTGTGTATTAGACAGAGAAAATGGGATTGTATCACTGTTAGTAAATGGCTAAGAGTTATATCTCAAACATTCTCCAAAATACTTTGTCAAGAGAGGACTTTTTTTTTTGTAATAAAGTCAATATGTGATAAAAGAACAGCTAATTGGCAGTGCCAGGTTAAACACATGACAATTCACAGGTCATTAGAAATATATTTTGAGTATTACAGGATTGTAAAACCACTAGAAATAATGCAGTGTTGTGGCATTGTTGCACAAAGATATTTATATGAAATCTTTGCTTTTGCAGATACTGATTTTTGAAAGAAATGTCTGGCTTTTAAGATGCAAATCTGGTGGCAGGATAGTTGAATTGAGTTCTCTTTCTCCGACCAAGAAAAGGCAATTTAAAGGCAGACGTCCGCTCCTCAGGTGGATGCCCCAACAACACACGGACACAAAAGAAACTGCTCGGAAAAACTGTCAGAAATTGTTGCAATTGGTATTTACTTTTCACTAATTTCTCTCACTCTGTTCATCATTGCTACAGGCTTTTGAAATGCAACAGAGGGCGTTGGAATGTGTCCCTCTGGAGCAGCCAGGGTCAATTTCTTCTTCTCAGAAGAAGGTGGCAGCACCGATTATTGCCCAACACTGTCTGAGTCAGGACTATGTACAAGCTACTGAAAGCTATAAAAACGCATTAAAATATACTTCAACAGATAGTAATGAGAGTATTTTAAAAAAATCTTGATCAACATCTTATTCATAGTATCTATATACAAGGTAAGTGAAAGAAATTCTTCTGTTGGTGTCGTGTACTCAAAAATACAGAAAAGGAAATATTTATTTTTCAAAATCACAGAATTACCATGGTTGAATTCTTAAATCATATTTCTGACATTTGAATGGAATAAGAGACAAAAAGGAAGACAAACACAAAAAGGAAATTCAGCCATGTTAGCCGTTCATGTACTTGTTTATCCAGTCAATAACAAGTATCCAGCTGAAAGATATTTTAAAATTCACGTGTAATATAATATATCATCGGCAGAGAGTATCATAGTACAATTGTAAAAATTAGGTCTCGCTTAGAACAAAGAAAATTGCTCAGGTATGGTTTTCTACTCACAGTAAAAGCCATTTCTTAAAGCCCAGAAAGCGTTTGGAAAAACTCTCATTTACGTGTGTGAATGCTTCATTCTCAGGGCCATTAACTGGCAGAAAATAATGTTGAATTGGATATGAATTCCGTCTCTGCTTTTACTGAGAATTAATGATATGCAACATCTTACAAGCTTTAATGTCTAGTGAGCACATGTAGCGTCATTTCAATAGAACTGCTATTAACATTTTCCATGACTACACTCATTTTTTAATAATGGCTGTCATATGATTATTTGTATTTGACTTCCTCTGTATTTCCTCCAGTTGCTTATTCATAACAGAAGTGATGTTAGCGCTGTCACTTCAGCTAGTTAACGATGCATAAGAAAAATCAGTAAGGAATATCCTTCGCTGATTATTCCTAATTGCTTGGATCCTGCAATAGTTGTGCTAATGGGGAAATCTATCCTAGATTTAATTATAAAAAGAGATTGAGATGGTGTTGGAAAAAAATTGATCTACCCTGACAGAACTCAGTAGAGAGAAAACAAGAGGCTTTTGATACTTATAAAAATTTTTATCGAAATGCTTGATTTTTAATTACTTATTTTCACCGATAATACTGAAGTTGACTTAATTTTGATGATTGATTGTCAAGATCCAATAAGTGTTTTCCCAGTCTACGCACCAGCACATTATTTTTACATGAAAGTACTAAGAGCTTGCTGTTGCTGAAATAGAAAAGTCCTGCTCTTTTTCCTGCCTTGCTTCTTGCCACATGGTCTCACCTGGTCTTTGCACAGACTCTGAAAATCATCTAATTCTGTACCTGCCTCCTTTAGCTTTCTAAAACGACCAGCAAAAATATGAATGTGTTTTCCCTGGGTTAGTGAATCAAATCATTTTACCGCGTGAGAGGAAAAGTCCCAGAGGTCAAGGCAAGTGAGGACCTTGTTGCCAGGAATAGAGTGATAACAAGTCACTTTTTTTTTTTTTTTTTTTGGTAGCAACAAGCTGTCAGAGCAGCTCAGCCGTATATGTACCGTTACCCCTTGCACGGCTGATGGAGCTTGCCCGATCTTTGGTTTTGGGCTGTGCAAGTCCCCGTAACTGGAGAGAGTGTGTGAGCTGATACCCTGGTGCTGTATGCTGGTCTAATAAATTATCCTTCCCAGTTGCTCAAACTGCCAGACTGCAGCTGTTAAAGGAAATGCTGTTCTTTATCAGTTATCGCTCTTCACTGTTTTATTTGTTGTCTTCCCCATAGTTACAGGTGTGTCTTTGTGAACTGTGTTAAGCAACAAAGGTAACATCTGGCACAACCCATCCATTCTCTTGCCCGCTGTTCCACAAAGGGAGCGTTGTCCATTTAGTAGAGCTCGCGGTTTTGCTGGGATTTGAGGGTGAGAGTGATGCCTGCCTTAAACATCGACTTTGATGTCAAAGGTAGAAGTTTAGAGAAACGCAGGGGTCTACAGAGAGAGATTTGAGTTGGCCGCTTTCCAGCAACACATAGTGTTGACAGAATTTAAATTCGTTCAGTATCTGAAGTACTTCATTAATTGCAGAAGCGCTCTTTGTCTCAGCACGTAAGCAGAAGCCAAGTACTTCGGCAGTCATGATTCGTGATTCAATGCAGGAGTTGTGGTACTTGGGGAAAAGCAAATAAGCTCATTCTCCTCCAGGGCTAACCTCCTCCTTTCGTGGCAGAGTTTGCATGGTTGGTGCCTGATTTGCCTCTTTTTTAAATGGTCGATTTTGCATTAATCTGTGCATCAGAACTGACAAACACATGATCTGTAAAACTGTAAGAACTGTAAAGCTATAAATGAAAGGCTGGCATACATATGAGAAAACCTGAACATCCATCGATATATTAAAATAAGTTAAACATCTGTCTGAAGAAATTCATACACTTACCGTTTAGAAGTTTGCCTACAAGTTTATGCCGTTTATAAGTTTGTATGCTTACTGCAAATATTTCAAAATTCTCTTTTTCTAAAAAGACTTTTTTTGTGGCGCTTTAAGCGAATGTGAAAACTCTATAATGAGAAAATTGATCGCCCTCTACTCTTTTCAAATAGGCACATGGGACAATCTAATCAAGCCCTGAGATAATTTAACAAAATTAGAAAGGACAGTGACTGGAACCGGAAAGCTATCAACAATATAGTTCAGATTTGTCTAAATCCTCTTGGACTTTTGTTCTTCACGTGCCTTATACCATAACTTTTCTGACAAACTGTTTATAACTATGGAAGTGGTTTTTCTGCTCTGGTGAACTTACTCATTCTTTCCATTGTTTGGGTTAAGACTATATTCCTGAGCAATGCTTTGTCTCCATCAGATCCAGGCCTCGTACTTGTAGGGATGTCTGTAAGGCAGGCCAGCTGCTGCCTTGAGGTTTTCCTGTGCATTTTCATTTAATTGTAATTGTCAAGTACTGCAGAGTCCTTTTTCAATGCTTATACCAACTTCTTACCCTCTGCAAAAGACTCATTTTATTCACCGCTTTCAATGAGTTATCTCATTATGCTCTAGGAATAGAGCAATGTACCACTGTTGCCTCAACTCCTTGAAAGATCACAATGTTCTCTTACCTTCAGTCACCGCAAGCTCTTCAGGAACGGCATGAACCTGTTAGAAGCTGGCAGTACTGACAGGAACACTGTGCTTTGTGCTTGAGGACCTTGGCATAGCCTTTAGCCGGAAAACAGGCATTTTGAGTTCTTGTTCAGAATGTGAGAGCTATCTTCTCTTTCCATTCTCATCTTTCCGCATCAGCCCGTGTTCGGTGACAAGCTGTCAGGTCTGTCACTCCAGGCAAGCAGATGTTTAGCCTCATATCCTCAAGTTGCACAATTCAGTCTGAGCCTCTGTTCTGCAGCTCTTTTCCTTGAATTTCTCAGGACAGGAGGGAGATTCCAATTAGAACATCTCACCTCAAAATATCAAAACCCATCTAAAAATTGTTCGAGGGCAAGTTCCTATTAGCTATTTGCTAGTATTAAAGAATAGAGGAGGCTGGGAAACCACCAGGGATTTGAGGAACTTGAACATAGTAATTCAGAAACTGTTGTAGAAGTTTATTATTGGTGGTCCTCAGTAAGAAGACTGGCTTACTATCTCCTTGTCTCAGACTGAATTACGTTTGTTTACCACGGGTTAGAACTGTGTCTGGTAGAGAGAACTTTTGCTCAATTGCTTTGCAGCGTCCAGATTTTTCAAAAAGATGATATTGCTTGTCACATACTTGAGGTCAAAAAGATTAATTGCTTCGCTTTGCATCAGCAGCAGGCTTACCAAGGAGGCATCTGGACAGTTTCAGATGGCAAAAAAGTTCATTCTGAGTCTATTAGTAAATCAGACAGGTGGTACTGATTCTTTATTCCCGAGTCCAGCTGGCAAGACACATCTTCACATCCATATGATTAAACTCTTTCATCTCTTAACCAGAGTGTGTGCAACCCGATTGCTTATTGGAATCACTCCTGGCCCATATTATGCACTAAAATGCGACCGAGTTTTTTCTGAGACTGTGGTGGCTGACATGAGGCAAAACCACACCAGGAATTGTGCAGTTTCACAATATAGACAGCAGAAGAAAATGACAAGCCCTTAGCTCTCGTGCAGTTTAGTTCTTGGCATAGAAGGAGCTATGAGTCTGACAATAAACATAGGAAAGTTCCCTTTGAGCCAGCTGAACCTCTGGAGTTCTGGCTTTGACTTGGGCTTGGTGATATTGAAGACGCAGAGCATGGAGTTGGTCAGTGTACGGACTCTACTGATCACTTCATCAGTTGATCAGCAGGAATACATCACTTTGGCAGAAAGTCCAGGGTTTTCTGTATCAATAGCAAACACGGAGAAGGATGTATCAGAATGCCTTCTAAATTATCTTTGCTACCCAAGTTATTAATCATGATTACATCCTCGCCTGGTGATCTGAAAGCTCTAAGTTTGTTGTGTTTGGAAGTATCCCAAAGCCCTACATGAAGAAGGTCCATCAGCCACACATAGGAAGAGGTAATATCACTGCTATAATATCGATAAATAAGGTACTGTAGAGTTTCCATCTTTTTTACCAGCAAGAATTTAGCATCGAGTCTGATGGTGACTTACTTGCCAAGAGCTTCAAATGTATTTGTGAAAGACCTAATTCTAAGCTGATGACGATGAAATGGTGAATGGGGGAAGATGGGGTGGGGAATCCTAAGCAGTGTAGCTCAAGGAAGGACCAAGGGCAAGGGCCTGAGAAGCAGGGTCAATGAGTACAGCCCCAGATGAGGCTTCTCACTTTTGTTGGTTTTTTTCCTCATTTAGTATTATTTTCTCAGAATGTAGAAGTTTCAACAGAAGTCTGGTCCAAGGTCGCAGCTTCACTGTATCAGAGCTGACCCAGAACACAGGCAGTTGGACACTCAGCGGGTGTGAGGACAGGGTGGCAGCACCTGCTGCTGCACTCAGGACCTTTGCCAGCTGGGCTTTTCCAGTGGAGATTCAGCTGATTCTTGTCCGGCCAAGGACTTTCTTCTGTTCTGAGGGTATCCAATGAGTCCAAGAGCTCTGCCCACTCTTCCAAATCTTCTTGTTTCAGGCCAAGGTTGCCATCCTGGGCATTGCCGTCCGTGTTTACTGGTGCTGGTGTTGTCCTTCTGGATGAGAGCACACTTGTAACTGCTCAGCAAGAGAAATTCTGTTCCTTGGTCATAAATCCCTTCACTGTGCATCCAAGCACACATGTTCTTCAGCTGCTGTCTTCTCAGGTGCTTTTAGCAGTTTGGCTGAAATACCGGGCAGACAAACCCAGTTAACTGAAGCTAAGCCAGATGGGCACCTCCAGCAACTGGTCGTAGATACTCAGCCACCACCTTGACATCCACAAGTGGAGACACTCAGCCTTTTTCTGCTCTCTGTGTTGTTTCCTGAAAATGGTTGAAATTCTATTTTTTGAGGATGCAAGTATTTTTGCAGAAATTCTGATGTTGAGAGAAACAGATGTTGTAGCCCGTGTGCCTTTCTTTCTACATCAGCGTGAAGGACATGAGAAAGAAGAAAGGAGGGAAAATAAAGGAGGGTGCTTTGTAGGTATCTCCTGTCCATCCTACTGAGATAAAAATTTGTCAGGTGTTATTGCATGAACATACATACAGGAAAAGTGCAAATGTACATACTGACAACACACTTAGAAATACATATAGAATATTAATATCTAACCACTCTTTTTAAAACTTATTTTAATTTTAAAAACAAAAGAAAACATAGCACTTTTGAAAACTTCCATGCTTGCATGACATGGAGTAGAATAAAATTAGCTATACAACAGGTGTGCAAATAGTAGCTGTTTAAGGTGATTCGTGTCTAGTGTGAGAAACAGTGATTTACAAGATATTTAGAAAAAGAAAAGCATAACCCCATTTGCAGACAAAGATGCATATTGCTTTACATTAGTCACTATTTGAGGAACTAGGAAATACCATATAGACTTTAATGTTACAGTAATTTAGATAAGAAGAAAAAAGCAGTGCAACAGTGTGTAAGAACAGCAGGAAAAATATTAAAGGAACTTTGTCCTTCTTTGCAACAGGGCACAAATCAGCTAAAGATATTATAGAAATAGTGTTTAATGGCTACTACAGACATACTCAGTGTAGAAAAAGCTCTCAGCATACTTGTAGAAATAGCAAAAAAATAGGTAAAAAATCCGTTAGATGTTTTCGTACATATTCCTTTCTTTTTATAAACTGGTAATAGACTCCTGCTTTGTTTTTTACCTGTTTTTCTCCACAATGAATAGCGTTGCCTTCTGAACTTTAAGCTAAAAGGTTTGAAATTAAATTAATAAGCATATTAAAATATTTATATATATGAATGTGTCTACTACTATTTTCCATGTTGAGTAAGGACTAAAAGAGACAGAACTTAGGCTATTTATCTTGTACTTTTTCCTCTTTACTTAAGACCTAAGTGAACTTTTCCAGTAAACACACTGGGTGAGATTCTGATGTCATTAGTGTTAAACTTTTCCATTGATTTCAGTGGAGTTAGGAGTGCCAGTGTTAATAAAGCTTCACAGACTAACTTTTCTAAAGCATACAGTTTATTTGCTTGTAGAAAATCACACCCGTAATTCCTATCAAAACCGTGGATTTCAGTAAACTGCTTTCCAGTGCAACAGTCACGTAAAAAGCTGAAACAAGAGATTGAATTATGTACTGAGTGTTCTGCAGAATCCGGAGGCAAGATCAAGCTACTATGCCATTAAAATAAGTAAATAGGACATTGTTTCTCAAGACTTTGATTTTGAATTGTTGATGTTTTGCTCCTTTCCCAAGATTCTGGGAAATAGCAGTGTGAAACTATAACTAGCTGAGCACTCTGTTCCTGATCCAGCAAAATATTTAATTACATGCTACCCTTGCACGAATATGTGTACTTAATGATATTAATAGAGCTATATGAATGCTCAAAACTAATAATCATTAAGCATATTAAAGCGGGTAATGTGTTTTGCTACTTAAAGGAGCCCTTTGACCTCGATTTGATCAGCAGTGTTGTGAATAGTTAAGGGTTGAATCACCCAAATTCTTCCTACTGCACTGAGGGAACACGCTGTCACATTGACAGCACCCAGCTGTAAAAGGTTGTTCCTGGAAATTGCATCTTTGCCTCTAAGAGGGGAGATGTTTTTCATTCTCTGTCTTCTGTGCTCAATGCTCAGACAAGCTGAAGAGTTTCTGCAAGTGTTCTAAAAACTTTTGATTCGTATATTCCGTCTAGTCTGTCAATAACATGTTACCCTAACGTAATGATTTCGTATACAAATTCCTCTCTATCATGAGATCCTAGGAAGCTGTCAGTAGGAACTCAGACACAAGATAAAAAGATAAAAGTGCAGGTATATATTGGGTGGTTTTTAATGCTCTATTGGGTGTTTACTAACATATTACAAATATTAATAAACATTTTGGGTTTGCGTTAGCTTTTTGTAATACAGCAGTGCAAGACACTGCATGATCACTAACATATGAAGTGAGATTGCTGTAATTCATGGGATTTCTGCTTTCCTAGAAGGCAATAATTAAAATTATTTTGACAATGACCCAGGTCCGTGTGTTGCTTAAAACAGGCTACCAAGGGCAGAAGTCGACTAAAACAATTAGCAAAAGTAACCTCGACATTGTCAGACGCTGAGGAGTCAGAAAAAAAAGCTTTTTTAACTAGGTTTTGACACTCTCCAAATTACCCAAGGATTCAATCAGATTCTGGAAAAAGCACAAGCAGCAAGCATAAAAATAAACTCTTAATGCAGTATGTTTAGCTTGAGAGATTTCAGAAATAAAAACAAGATGTTGATTAAATATGTATTTCAGACTTTTTAATTAACACAAAAATAAAATTTTTGGTTTTTGAAGACTCACAAGGGAAGACAACTGTTTAAGCAATGAACGCTAAAGTCTGCGCATGCAGCAAGGAAGAGCTTTAGGTTCACTAACAGGGCACATCACATTTATCGTAGCTGTATTATAATAACGATCCAATGTAAAAGACGATGAATATCAACCCCTCTCTCTTGCAGCCATTTACATTATTTGCTCTGAGTGGAAGAACCCTAAAGTGGCAGTAAATTGAATTTATCAATTTTGAATATTCTTTACTGCCCACATAGTGCAGAAAGCTGAGTCTGAACTATGTGATGCCAATAATCCACCTCGCCAATCACCTGGTGACAGTGGCCTTCCCATCACTCCTAAAATAATCTGCTCACTCAGAAAATGCTGCTGACATCAAAGTGATGCTCTGAGAACAAGGATGAAGAGGCTATATACTAATTTAACTAAGCAGTGTTACATCACTAATTAACTAAACAATACTAGAGCACCAATTAACTTAGTGCTAGAGCACCACCTCAGACATTGTCATTCTTTTCCTGTGCAGTTAAATGTTTTGTATCAGCACGTGCTCCCAATAGCAGCTTTGGTGCATCGTTTGGAAAGCTGGTGTGGACGAGAGACCACGCTCTGCAGGTAGTGTGGATGAGACCTCTCTGCTGTATAGTATAAAAGAGTTTTACCATATGGACACAAACAGGATCAGCTGAGCTGGCTTTGGGATGTGTGAGATGTCCCATTTTGTTTAAAGACTTGGAGCACAGAAATTCATTTTTGTCTGCCCCTGTGAGAAACCCTGAGACGGCTCTGGCTTGAGATAGTCCTTCAAAGGGGAAGAGTCCTGGCCCCCGATTCCAGGACTGTTCATGTTCTGAAACAAGTTTCATGGCCCCTGGAGGGTTATGAGCTTCTCAAGTTTAGCATTAAGTGAGATGTTGTGCTTTGGATGGCAGCTCTAGATTTTGGCATCTCAAGTCAAGCTTCACAATAGCAGCTCCATGGTGAGGCTGTGATACCAAAAACTAATCAGACTTCTCATTGCCTTTAATGCCAGTCTCCATGTTTTTTCATTTCCTTCCCTTCCAGTCTTAACTTAGAAAATCTTTTTTTTTTTTTTTTTTTCACCTTAGCAAGTGCTTGCACGTGAAACAGCTGTATGGAACAGCTTCACAGTCTCAACGCTCAAACTCCCCTCTCTCCATTCACATATGTCCTTTTAGGTTCACCTTTTCCAGAAAACACATGTGTAGAGCCCGGAGAAAAACACATACAGTCCCTCAAGAGCTGTACACTAAAACAATGCCTAAGGTGGAGGAATTCTGACAACAGCTGTAATTCATCACCCTCATTATAATTTATTTCTCCTTTGGGCATTACAACGTTGAAGCCACTCGGCTGCAAAATGAGTTTGATACCACACACGTTGCCGTAGAGCATGGACAAACAGTTCCACGGGCTAAATGGCATGATGTCCAAAAGGAGAATAAACAAACAACAATGTTCTTCAACAAACTTGTATGTAGGGAACACACAAAGTCTTTGGAAAAATAAATCAGCGGTAGAAAATGAGTGAGTTTACCAGGTCTAAAAACGATGATGAATGTAGTGAAAGTGAGTGGAGGGACTGTTTGGCCAGGAGGCCTCTTTCTGACCTCCTAGCCAAAACTAACTGGAAGGTAAAAATGGTCTATGATGTAAGGGGGGAAAAGTGTTCAGTGACTTAAAGAAGCTCTCAGTGCTGAAATATCACACTGAATTTTTACTGGCTTCCAGGAAAATACAAATGATTTGTTCAAGAGGCCTGTTGGGGTGATACGGAAAAGAACCCGGTGTTACCGTATCTATTCCATGGACAGTGGATCCTATCAGCTTACGTGCGTAGACTACCCTTGCTATCTTCTCCAGTTCGTTTACTGAACTCTTCATTTTACTGGACAATTGGTCTCTTGTTGCTGTTCAGGTTCCCACTGAACATCAGGAAACACTTTTCTACTGTGCGGGTGACGGAGCACTGGCCCAGGTTGCCCAGGGAGGTTGTAGACTCCATCCTTGGAGATACTGAAAAGTTGTCTGGACATAGTCCTGGGCAACCAGCTCACAGTGGCCTTGTTTGAGCGGGAGGGCTGAACCAGATGACCTCCAGATCTCCAACCTCAACCATTCGGTGATTGCAGGGCCTTTTCCATTCCCCATAGATAACTCAAGTTCCTTCCAGCTGCAGCATCATCCCCCTTGGCCATAGCCCACCTCCCTACTTCCCCTCCTGCCACTGAGAGGCAGTGTTTTGGGGCAGGCAGAGGAGAACTCATTCATCAGGGAGGAGGAAGCAGAAAAGGATCCTAAAAAAGTGTGAGCATGTCCAGCCAAGGTTGAACCACGCTTAGTGGTTACACTTCTCCCTGTTTGCTATTTCTCTTTCTGTCTATTTGATAAATATCAGTTCATCTTACAAGGAGTAGTAGACGGCTGGACAGACAGGCAAATTTCTTACGAGAGAATACAACATGTGCATCAACAATTGCTAGTCTCAAGTGTTGTCTTCTTGAGCCTGGGTTTGCAGTGTTTTGGTTTTTTTTGATGTGATCTGAGAGCACTCCAAATTTATCAGGTTTTTTCCTTCTTCATGGCCTTGTGGGAACTGTGCAGTGTGTAGGTGTTTGTGTAACCTTGGGCTCTACCTTGAACAGTTTGCTGCTCCCCCTCTTTTTCCACATAGAGAACATTTTTGATCAGTTTAATGAGTTACAGGTATAGATATATTGTGTTAATCAAATTCTGACACAGTTTCTTATCAGATATTTTATTATAAAAATAAATTTTCTTTGGGAAAATGCTATCGTTTCATTAAAGATGCTTCAGTTTCTGGTTCTCCTTAGCTGCCTGGATAAGTTGATGTTGAAGTATTTGAGCTGGGAAAGGGTGAACTGCTTAACCTCTAAGTGGTGCAGATTATAGCATATATTTTTTTTCTCTGCAGTTACTGTGCTAGGGCGAAGACTAATGTGGACACAATTATTCTAGCTGGAAGGGTTTTTCTCTGTTGTGGGAACAAGATCTCCATGAGAAAGATCCAGTAGTTCCTCAAGGGAGGGAAAACCCAGCTCCAAAAGAAAGAGGATTTAGGTTGGTGCACAACAACATGGCAGTTAGGGTGAGTTTGTAGGGAGTACAGGAAACAACTCAATTTTTATGAGAGGTTTACGTTTTGGAGCCTATTTAATGGTATTTTCCAACCCTGGAGGCTTTAAAAAACAGCCTCCAGGATGGAGAGCAATCACAGTGTCACCACGTGCAGGTCTCAGCCACTTGATCTTTCCGGCTGGCTCTCCTGGCTGCCCAGAGCACCGTGAGTTTGTGGCTGCCAGTAACCCGCGATGACCCATGTTCTTTGGAAAGCCACATGACAAACCGCACTCCTTTGTTTTGTGTGTGTGGTCAGGGGCAATTTCTGCACGTCCCCTAAGGGATGCTCTTCAGCAAGATGTGCTGACAGGGCGAGTAGTTGGAGGCTGTGAGGCCAAACCACACAGCTGGAAGTGGCAGGTAATGCTGATGTCTTATACTTGAAAAGAGCCTTATACTTGAAAAAACAGCAAGAAAATAACAGCTTACACTGTCTAAAGCCACACATATCATTTCTGCAGAGACACGGCATGGCTTGGGTGTAAAATATGTTGCTGTTTGATCTGGGTATCACTTTAGATCTCCTGTGCTGGCTCCCAGGGGTACTGGTCTCACATTTGCAGCAAACAGGTCACGACTGCAGCCCATTGCCTCAGCGTGTGAGTAGGATAAAAAGCGTTAAAACTCCTGTTCTGCTCCTCATTCTTGCTGCAGGTGGGAACTAGACCCTTCTCACCCTCTGAGCTCCTCACTGGCACCCACATTCCTTGCACAGCTGGACATCTCTCTGCGCACTCAATCAAGGGAACTGGAAAACTGTGTTTGCTTGAGCCTTGATTTTACATATTAATTGCTGACTTCCTGGGAACAGAAATCAAGCTAATTGCTGATTTGCATAAGAGAAGGTGAATTTGCACGAATGTGAGTCTTTCCAGTAGGTTTGCATCCCGAGAAACCTGTGCAGAGCTGGAAATATTGGACAAAAGGCACATTTCCCAGCTCACAGGCTGTGCTGCACAAATTGCTCCGCAGCACGTCTGACATGTGCTGCTTAAACAATACAGCGTGACACCAGTAAGGGAATACTCCTCTTTAATTACTCATGCTTTTGGTGACCATACTTACAATAAAGTGTAACAAGCTGATCCTTCGCACTGTTTCAGACTGATGCAGAGATGCAAAATGAATATTCTCTCTCAGGATCAAGCTCAGCACTGTGTTAGCTGACGCTGCACCTTCACTTGCTTCACCAGCAAACAGCAGGCAGCATTTTCCTAATTCACAAGGACGTTTAGAGTAGAATAGAATCATTTAGGTTGGAAAAGGCCTTTAAGACTGAGTCTAACCATTTGCCTAGCAATGCTAGGTCCACCACCAAACTGCGTCCTAAGCAGCACATCTGCACCTCTTTTAAATACGTCCAGGCATGATGACTCCATCACTTCCCTGAGCAGCCTATTCCAGTGGTTGACCATCCTTTTGGTGAAGAAATTTTTCTTAATATCCAGCCTAAACCTCCCCCGGTGCAACTTCAGGCCATTTCTTCTTATCCTGTCACTTGTTACCTGGGAGAAGAGACTGACCCCCACCTCACTACAACCTACTTTCAGGTAGTTTGTCAAAGTATAGGACCGGGCCAGCCACTGAACTTTGACAGATGCTCTTTGTGATCCCCTCACCACTCTCCCAGTGGAGGATAACAGGGAGAAAGACTTTGAGGTTGAAAAAAAATTGAACGAGTTTAGTGAATAAAAGAGAATACTAATATTAACAACGAAAATGTCAAACTATATGCAAATATTACACAAATATGCAAATATGCTCAAAGATAAAAGAAAATGTTTTAGTACAGGACTCACGCCTTCTGGATAACAACAAGGTCTCAAGCAGGGGATTTAGCTACAGTCCATTGAAAACCCTCTGGTGGAAGGTGCTTTATATGTGTTTACATTGGTGGAAGGTCTCAGGGGTGCAGGAATTACACTGCAAAGCTAGCGTAGCAGTTTTTATGTTTCATTTGCATTCCATTTACAGTCGTCACATCATACTTCATGGCTCATTTTCAGGCCACTAGGAGCAAGCTACTGAGTGGCTTTGGGTGAGCACAATCTCTTGAGGTTCAATGGCATCGAGTACTATGTTGATGTGGATTGAGTCTTCATTCATAAGGGCTGGAATCCCAATGACGTTAACAATGGGTAATTATCTAGAATATCGTCGGAGGTGACGCTGCTGATGGCCAACCATGAGATCTGTTCACAGGATGACTGGTGGGGATCTCAGGCAAAAGACACTGTGATCTCTGCAGATGGAGACAATGTGAAGGCCAGATAGAGTGTAAGATCTGCTAATACGAATTTTCAAGCTCCTCTCATTCTCTTTTCTTCCTGTCTGACCTTGCTGTTCCTTCAGTTGGGACCTGGTTTTGCCACTTCTCCACCTGCAAGAGCTCTCCTGCAAATCCTGGCCCCTTCGCTGCTTTCTGCCAAATATATTCTAAACCAGAATATCTTCTAGAACGTTCCTCCATCTCCTCACAGAGCAGCCAGTAGAGAGAAACCCTCCAAATTTCCAGGGTGTATCTCTCCCCTCTGATTTTGGAAGGGAGATTTGCCCTTTCTTCCAGCAGCATGTCCCATTGACCAGATCCTGGGGACTAGGTTGAGACACCAGCCGTCCCCTCTGTCACCAGCATTTCCCTTCTACCAGGTTCCTTGTAGGTGGAGGGTGCACTGATTTTTTGACAGAGATGCTGCACAGGGTGTGACCTTGCTGGGAAGGGTTGTGAGTGCTGCAACACGCCTCAGACCGTTTGCTTACAGTCACTATATTTGCGATGGTGGTGGTAAATTAAGATTTCAACCTTTTGTATGTGTATATGTGTGTGTACATGTAAACTGAGATAAGAAATAGTAAGTTTGATCTTTGCAACATTTTGGGAGGTGCTGGGCAGCCTCTACTCTCAGGCTGCTGGGAAGCAGTCAGCCCTTTGCAAAGGAAACAACATAATTTTTTATTTTCATATTCAGGACAGTGATTAACTAACTAGTGCTCCTGAATTCCATCCAGTCACTCTTTAATTGCTCGGATAATTTGGCTTAATACGTTCTTTTCCTTCCTCTGATCCAGAGGGGACTCTGGGAACCCTCTCAGCTGCTGCAGAGACAATTGCTGGGAAGTCCATGGGATTTTCAGTTTTGGGCTGGTTCCTTGCTGTAACATCTACAGGGAGCCAACAGTTTTCACACGTGTCAGATTCCGTGAACTGGATCTGCAGTGTAAGTTCCTCAGAGCCTATGGTAACCTGATGCATCTCCCATGAGGGCAAGGCAGTGCCAGAGGAACTGGGAGTCTTTCATGTATTAAACCATTAGGAGTTGAACTAGGAGGTCTGGGGAAGTCTAAAAACCAGGATATTTTATGTTACTTTTGGTGTAGTTAAACAACTGTAAGGAAAGAGCTGCTGCCTTGGAGCTGAAATGCTCTGGTGAGGATGATGGACAAAATGCAAGCCAGGCAGAAGCTGGGCTCTATGTCCAAAAAATTACCATCACCGTTCAAACAGACAACTTGTTGGTCGCTTGTCCTGTCCATTCCTCCCAGGAGGTGCAACCTTTTGCTTTCTTGTGACCACATTTGCTGCCCAGCACCCCCAAGGAGTTACACCAGATCCGGCAGTGACCTTGGTCACTACAGGAGCAAGTACAAGCAAGAACCTTTCTGTATCCCAATCCCTGGCAGTGACTGTAAACATCAGGCGTTGTCACTTTTAGTGGCAGACTTGTCTGCAAAAAGCTGCCGTTAACCTCAGAAACTGCAGCTTCTGGGAAAAGACTTGTCTGAAAACTAAAATCACTGACCAGAAATGGTTTTGTTTAGCTCGAACCAGGACAGCCCCATGATTTAAGGATGTGAAGATCCTTGAATGCATCTGGAAGAAGGCACCAAAGGTGGTGAAAGGGCTGGAAAGCATGTCCTGTGAGGAGCAGCTGAGGACTTTGGGCTTGTCTGGTTTGGAAAAAAAGAGGCTGAGGGGCAACCTCATTACTCTCTGCAGCTTCCTGAGGAGGGGAAGTGGAGAGGGAGGCACAGGATAATAATTTCTTTTAATTAATTTTATAAGACTAAGTGCATAGAAAAGGGGATTTCTAGAGGGTTATTTGCAAGTGAGGAAGCAATAAGTCGAATGTAAATCATTCCCCTGCGGTCTTGGGCGTATAGGGGGCCGCTACACGAGTGAGCTGGGCAAGCCTATCTGCAGTGTGCCATTTCCAGGTAAAAGCCATGCTCCTGTTAGACAGAGATCAGGGTGGGTGAAGGTGATGAGGTGGTAGAGAGAGAAATGCACATGCACGATAAAGAAAGGTTTGTCTTCTGATGAGGTAGAAAACCGTCGTCTAGGAATGCACAGGGAATCCCATGACCTTCCTCTCCCCCTTTTGCTCCGTATGAGACGAGCGTTTATGAATGAAGGATTTTGATTTTTAGCTCTTTTTTTTTTTTTTCATTTTAAACTACCTGTGTCTCATCTCTCCTAAAGCCCGCACACACCTAGCAGTATTTTTATTATTTTTTTTGGGGGGGGAGAATGCCCATTTCTTCTTTCCAAAAGCCACTAGAGGGCATTGGCAAACCGAAGGAATATCCGATACTGTAATCACCAACGGCTCAGGAAATTTTGTGGGCCGGGAATGATTAAAATGGCATTTATGTGGCCTTGGACTCTATCCTTCATGTTTGCTCTCAGACACGCAGATAAGCAATGACACGCAGGAGCTGCTTTTCACCACCGCTACCCAAAGGTCCGACATGCAAACAGATAAATCTTCCTTACTACAGCAAGCGCAAACGAAAATGAAACCAACAGCACTTGCTGTGAGACTTGTGAAGGAGTGGAGCCCCAGATGTATTTTTAGCTCTCTGCTTCACTGGACTGCACTTGGCAGCGTCTCCTGGGCGCTCAGCAGTTTGGCAATTCTCCTCTTCTGACAAGTTAAAAAAACTCACACGCAGAATCACAGAATCACAGAACGTCAGGGGTTGGAAGGGGCCTCAAAGATCATCAAGTCCAGCCCCCCTGCCAGAGCAGGATCACCCACAGTAGGTCACACAGGAACATGTCCAGGTGGGTTTTGAATGTCTCCAGAGGAAACTCCACAACCTCCCTGGGCAGCCTGTGCCAGGGCTCTGTCACCCTCACAGTGATAAAGTTTTTTCTCATATTTTTGTGGAACCTCCTGTGTTCCAGCTTGTTGCCCCTTGTCCTGTCACTGGACATCCCTGAGCAGAGCCTGGCTCCATCCTCCTGACACTCCCCCTTGACATATTTGTAAACATTAATGAGGTCACTCCTCAATCTCAGCTTTCCTGCGCCTCAGTATTACTGAATGGTCCTTGCTTCTTTAAAGACAGCATGTGTGATTGCTGCTGCTGCATCTGGTTCAAATATTTGACTTCTGAAAGAGCCTGGATCTGTTAGGCTCAGTGACGGAGCAATGTCCCTTATAAGAGCGCTTAGCAGCCGAGTGACAGGAGCACGCTGACATCTGAGATCTTGGCCTGACTGTATTCAAGCTTTTCCCTTTGACTTTCAGAAGGAATTAAAAAGACAGAGATCAAAGGCTTTGGGAAATGAGATTTTTAAAGGGAGTCCCTCAAGCTGCTTCCCAAAATCACTCGGATGCTGGGAAGTGAAGCGTTAGAGTGCCTGGTGGTTTTGCCATGCCTGATGCCCGGGTTGGGGGGTCTGGCTCTCTGTGCTCAGCGTAGGGCCCCCGGCAGGATTTGGGGATGTCACAGGGGGTCCCAAATTCTCATCAGCCTCCATCCCTGGCTTGGGCTGAGCAAAGCTGGGAACCATCAGGGACGTTGCTTGTCCCAGGGCCAAAAGCCTTCCCAGGGCCAGGTTGGTGATTTAATGTATATGCATGTGCCTTACCACAACCCAGAACAGCACAGCCATCCCCTGTTGGTCTCTGGATGTGACAGCAGTAACAGACTGTCCCTGCTTCTACCCTCAACCGTGCAACTGCCCCTAGTCCCCGTGGGGCAGTGGTGGCTGTCAGACACTTGAAACCTCTTGTCACAAGATGCTCGGAAAGCCAGGCTGGGCATTGCTCCTTTGAATTCTTCCTTCACATACGCAAGATCTGGACCTGTTCCTGCAACAGCCAGGAGGAAGAACATCAGCTGCACCCACAGGAGCGGGAGAATCAGGTGCTGGAGACATACAGCTCTAATTCAGGGTCATTATCACGTCCCCGGTGCCAAGACGAGCGTTCTTTTCTGCGTTCGATGACAGGAACAGCTTGTGCTGCTCAGCTGTGATTTATTGCACAGGATAAGAGGAAGGTGATAGTCTGGCAGCACACGAACAGGGTGTACGGGCTTCTCCTGTGCTCCATTTACTTCTCACTATCCAAGAGTCTTTTGCTAGAGCTACTTGTTCTGCAGCACTGCTGGGCAAAGCTGTGATTCCAGGAGCACACTCTAGAAAGCCTATAGAAAATTCAGGTCTTCACGCAGGCTTTATTTTGTGAAGATACTGAGTGTTACAGCTATATAATACCCAATGGTACTGGGAAAATATGGATAGGCACAATACTGCGATGCTCATATGTAATGTTACCATCATTTTCTCCAAAGCTGCCATGGTAAGGATGCAACTAAATGGGAGCAAACTAGATTTTGAAAAACTGGTGCTCCCATCTTTATAGGGATTAGAAAAAGGAGACAAGCATGGCAACAGGAGACTTGTCTCCTGAGGCTGGTCCAACACTGTGTAGGGTGTTCTGGTGAGGGGTAGGACTGGCTGCAATATCTTGAGCTATTTTGGTGAAGTAAGGTTGTAGGTGCTGTGAAACACAGCTCGGGGGTGCAGTGGTTAAATACAGTGGTCAGTGCCATTATGGCACTGGGGACATCAGACATCCCATCCCATCCTGCTGTGTCAAAGGGGCAGAGCTCTCCTGAGGTCCCTTGTCATCTCTACCAGACCCACAGAGATGTTTTCATACCCTTGAGCATCACAACTAACCCAAAACACGACAGAGCTGGGGACCTCTACATTCACACAGAGAGAAGCTCAGCAATGGGGTCCTCAGCCCCACCACAGCTGAATAGAGATGTTCTATTTATAGACATCTCCTTATCCAAATCCTACCCTGGGTTTGCTATTCTTTATCAGAATATTCCCCCAAATCTCTAGCTGAAATTGTACCACTGCTTCTCCCAATCATTTCCCTGCTCACTTGCAGGCAAAAATGATGAATATTTGGGTGGGTGACTCCAATAGCTTCTTGCCTCCTGACAGCTCTTCAGCCTTAATTACCAGAAAGCTCTTTGGGATGCTTTGACTGTGAAAAGCACTCAAGGACCATTAAGTTCTCATCTCTATTTACTCCAAAGTAGTAGCCAAGTATTTATTTCCAGCAAAGCACAATAGGTAATACTTTCCTACACACGGTATCTCAGCAGAGCAGGTTTATTTTGGAGGGAGATCCTTTCATGTTATACATCCTGGTGGCAGGGTTCCCCTATAATGTTTTACCTTGGCCTGTGGCTCATGTGGTCTCCAAGGAATCAGGTCCCCAAGCCAGTTCGAGCTTTTCAGCCTCCTTGGCTGGAGTGACCTCAAAGTCTTCACAGCCTCCGCGCTCGTGCCAAAATATCTCAGCTCTGCCTGTTGTAGGTTTTCCCGCTTTGGTGGGTTTCATGCACCTACCGATTTGATGGAGTCAGGGCATGTCCAGCCATGAGCTTTTTGGTCCCTCACTCATCTTCTCTGGCCAAAATGTAGGTGCATCCATGGTTTTTTTGAGCACTTACCTTCTGGAGATGGTTTCCTCCAACTGTGGATCTGTGTGTGGAAATACAGCCATGGGCTGAAACTGGAACATAAGAGGTTCCGCTTAAACTCGAGAAGAAACTTCTTCTCAGTGAGGGTGACGGAGCCCTGGAACAGGCTGCCCAGAGAGGCTGTGGAGTCTCCTTCTCTGGAGACATTCAAGACCTGCCTGGACACGTTCCTGTGTGGCATAGTCTAGGCATTCCTGCTCTGGCAGGGGGATTGGACTTGATGATCTTTCGAGGTCCCTTCCAATCCCTAACATTCTATGATTCTATGATTCTATGCCCCAGGACATCCCCACCATGCAGACCTGAGCGGGCCATTTAAACCTTAATTTATTTTAATATGGTATCTCGGTAAGCCCACAAGGACAAGCGTTGCCCAGGAGCGATTTGCCCAGCTGAGAGGTTGGGAGAAGGAGGCAGCTGCCAGTAGATGGCAATACTGCCATTCACCCAGCAGCAGGCTTAGGGGGATAAAACAAGCTGGTGGAATAAGCTGCGTTAAAAGCTCCTCATTGGTCAGAGGCTGTGAAGGAGAAAACTTAATTCTCTCTATTAACTGCGTGTCTGAAGCCTCACTTTAGCTGGAGCTCTGGCAAAACAGGAATTTTTGCTGCTTTATTCAGGGAAAACACTGAAACCGGAATCCTCACATTTCTTCAGTGCATTTGTCATCACCTGTTTCCCCAGATGCTGAGGGCTCACAGCTCCTCCAGCAATGATGACCACAGAAGGGCCCTCACATGGTGCAATCAAACGGCTTTCATTTTGGGACGTAATTTGCATTGATTTGGTGGAGAGGACACGTCCTTACAGTGCAGTGAGGATTTCTGTGATGTTTATTAACATAATTACCCCTTAGAATAAGGAATAACAGCTGAACTTTTTTAATAGTCATTTTATAGCTGTTCCTGCCAAGAAAAGTCCTTGCGTGTTTCCTGCACGACACCAGGTCTGGAGGAGCCCAGCCTGATGTCACAGCCCGTCCCTGTCCCCACCAGCCGTGGGTCATCAAGTGATTCATCCCTTTTCCGGAGGCTGTTCTGTCACCCGGAGAGAAATGCTTTCTAGTCTGGTGGCTACACGCATGGCTCAGCTCTTGTAGGCACCTAAAAATGAAACGAAAGTGAAGCGATGAGTAATTCTGTGCTTCTGGGTGTTACAAGCTGGGTGTACAGGGTTGCCGTGTGGGGGAAAAAAGTAAAAATAAAGGAAAATAAATGAAAACAAAGAGGGCGATGAAGCCCTAAGCAAGGTGGGGAGTGCACAGATGGGTTTAATTGGGGTCAATGAATCAGTGATTCCCAGGGATGGGAAGGAGCACCACCACCCGCTGTCAAACGGGGTGTGAGTCCCAGCTCTGTGTCACCGGCTGGGGCACGTCCATCCTGGTGTTTGCAGAAATTCAGCCACGGCCAAGAAGCAAATGAAGAGTTGCACCTCATTTCACCCCATTTAAGATGCAGTCCTGTAAAAGCAGAGCGGCTGTAGCTTTAATGTGAGCGCCTTGCAGGGAGATGATCCTCAACCAGCTGGGAAAAATCCTTCAGGACTTCTGGTGCCTCGGTCTTCAAAGCAAACACGAACTCCTCTTGGCACAAAGAAGCTGTGATAAACTGCTGCTGGAGTGCTGTGTCCAGCTCTGGGGCCCCTGGTGTAAGAAAGACGGGGACCTGTTGGAGCGGGTCCAGAGGAGGCCACAAAGATGCTCAGGGGGCTGGGGCACCTCCCTGTGAGGACAGGCTGAGAGTTGCGGTTGTTCAGCCTGGAGAAGGCTCCAGGGAGACCTTATAGCAGCCTGCTAGCACTTAAAGGGGGCTACAGGAAAGATGGGGAGGGACAATGATCAGGGAATATAGTGATAGGACAAGGGGTAATGGCCTTAAAGAAGGTAGGTTTAGATTCTTCACTGTGAGGGCGATGAGGCACTGGCACAGGTTGCCCAGAGAAGCTGTGGATTCCCCATCCCTGGAAGTGTTCAAGGCCAGGCTGGAGGGGACTTTGAGCAACCTGATCTAGTGGAAGGTGTCCCTGCCCGTGGCAGGGAGCTGGAACTAGATGATCTTTAAGGTCCCTTTCAACTCAAACCATTCTATGATGATTCCCTAATTCCCCACAGAGACGCTCATGACAGAGGCTGGTTGATGGAATGAGGCACCTCGGGGCTGTTTGGGCACCATCACTTGGCAGGTCCCCAGGCCACGATGCTCTTTTCCGCGGCAAAGTCATGACTGCGAGCTGTATGCTGGGGGCTCTTCTCCTCCCTGTCAGAAAGTAATTAATTAAAGATGTAATTGTAGGCATAATCCCCATAAAATTTTTAAAAAATAAATTAATAAATACAATCAAACATATCCTTCTGGGTGGGGAAACTGGGGCCAGGCTTCGCCACGGGTTGCAGAACAGCCACGGACAGCAGTATTGCTGCTTTTATGGCTGAGCAAATAATTTGTAACAAATAGTTTATTCAATTAATTGAGCTTCTCTGCTCTGGGGGCAGATGGCAGCCTTTAGAAATGGATTCCCGATGGAAAACTAGACAATGGCATTCTTGGGTCTGTTTCCCTCGCGTTCAGGTCAACGCCAGCGGTTACGGTTTATGCCCGTGCTGTCAGACGCAAGCCCGTGGGGTAGGTGTGCATTTCCTCATGCAGGTTTCTGCAAATTATTCAGCTTTTCCTTTGCACCATGGGCTGGTTCACACCCTCTCCCCTTTCTTATTTCCTTGTTGTTGCCAGAACCGAGCATATTTTCTCTGCTTTTCGCCTGTGATGCAGGATCGTGATGATGCTTCTTTTTGGCTGGGTCCTCCCAGGTCCCATGGGTACCATGGGACAATGAGAAACGGTCTGTAGCCCATAAGGGAAAGAGTTTTCGTGGATTCCCAAGGGTTTCCCAAGATTTCTCCTGTATGCTCCTCGGTGATGAGGATGCTGGCACCATTGCTGTCTTTTCCATCATCCCCCGGAGAGGAGCAGCCACCATCCACAAGCCAAGCAAGCTTGTGGGGAAACACAGCTGGACCTCAGGCATTGAATTTTATGGTTTCTAGGGGGGGAAAAAAAGGCATTGTGTCACGCAGAGTGACACTGGTGGAGCAGGAAGCAACTGGAACAGGACAACTGTCACATGCCACTGCCAGGAACAAGACAGAGGCATGGCAGGGCAGCCACAGACACGCCAGGAGCCTCAGGAGATGCCACAGGTCTTGCTCTGCCAAGAGAGAGGTTTTGTCACCTTTTTACCCTCCAATTAATTAAGCAAATTGCCAAAAAAGGTGCCTTCTAGTCCCAGCCCGGGAGAAACCACTTTTGCCAGCCCAGACTCTCTTCTAACCAAAACGTGCTGTATTAGCTTAAAATTGGGAAGCGGGGGCTCGCACTGGGTGACTCTCTGTGAGGAGACCAACCCATGGATGAAGCCAGAGGGACTTCAGGCATCCCTTGTGCACTGCCAGAGCTTCTCCTGTATGACCTCCCAGGGCTTCAATAGAGTTCCCTGCCACGTTTCAGTGTCCAGGTGACATCGAGGCTTCCTGGGGACACCTTGGATGTCCCTCCATGAAGGATGGCTCCGCAGGGGTGGATGAGCTGCCTCAGCTCCACGCCTCCTCCACAGAAGATGTCCCCTCTGCTCTGGGAAGTGACCCCGCGGCTGGTTTCCCACTACAGGACCAGCCCCACGATGGTGCTCAGCCCTCCCAGGATCTCCTCGTGCCTTTCCTCCACACGAGGGAATGGGGACACTCGTGCCGGGCTGTTTTGGGGGGTCGAGAAAAGCAACAGGGGGTCTCCAGGAGAAGCCTTCTGGAGGACACCAGGCTGGGAGAAGGGCTGCTCCTGCTCTGGTAGGATGTTCCCATCTCAACACTTGGGGTAGGAACCCCAGGGCACCTACGAGCTTCAAAAAGGGGCCAAAAAACAAACAAAAAAGGGACAATTATGACATACAGTGCAGCGTGCACACCCATCATCCAAAGTTCTGAGCCACGGTAAAAGACAAAAAGGGCGAAGGCGCTGCCATATTCAAACAAAATTCTTTTATTGAAAGTGTAATGGGAATTTTCTTCATATTGCTTTGATGAAATGAGAGACAGCAGCTGTAGACAAATATGCTTTTTTTATAAACAGATGCAAATGGATAAGGTAAAAATAAAGCATTTTTTTTTAACTTGTACCTTTAAGCAACATAATCACAATATATACACAAAGAAAGCTAAAATAAAGCTATGTTGAAACCAAGCGTTTCAATCAATACATTAGATAATTACAGATTGTGTCAATAAATACCCAGTTTTTAAACTGTTTAACAGGCAACTTTTTACACAGATACCAAGAAGAAAAAAAAAATTAATATTTACAATTCAGTGCCCCGGGGAGAGAAAAAAAAAAAGAAAAAAAGAGAAAAAATATTTTCTTTTTTTTTTTTTTGGCACCACACAAATAAAAAGAATAAATTATAGAAAAAAAATCCACAAAGGCAGGAGGAGTCTATCCCCGTCATTCATTTCTTTAAAAAAAGTGTGTATATATATAAAATATATGTATATATTTTATATATATAAATACATATATGCAGAGAAACCTAGGAATGTCATAAAATATATTAGTGCCAATAAATACAGAATGGTACCAGACTTTCAACTGTCAGTATTCTTGATGCAGTCCGAAGGATAGAAACTACCACCTGGGAGATAACCGAAGGGGATTTTTCAGTCTAAAGAAACGATGGCGACAACGAAATAATAATAACAACAATAATAATAATTAAAAATATATATATATATATATATCCAGGGAATCCTCCATCTGCCAGTAGTATTCCTACAGTCGCCCTCCTGCCTGGCAGGGTGGGGGTCACCGGGGGCGATGCTTTGCGGGAGGATGCGGCGGCGAGCGCGGGGCGAGCACCCGCTCCCGGGTCAGCTCCGCTTCTAAGTTGACCGGCTCAATACCAGAGAAGATGTAACATTAAATAGTAATAATAATGATTTAAAAAATAAAAAACAAAACATAAACCAGAAAACAACCCGAACAACCCAGCCTTCCCCATATTCACACGCCAGAAGGTTCCTAAATTCCCAGCAGGTTCGCGCGAGGCGCCTATAGAACGGCAGGTGCCCAAGAGCACCAACCCTGTCGTCGGGGATATAAACGTAGAAAATGGAAAAATCATCACATCCGTATTTTTGGGGTCTTTTTTTTCCTCTGTCTGGGTCTCTCCATGCCCCAAGGAGCTCCCACCAGCATCCTGCTCCGAGGGCAGCGGGGCTGGGACGCCAGAGCTGCCGCCTCCCCGCCAGCAACGCCAGGAATCGCTCCCAGCACCAAATCTCACATTTTTCCAAGGCGGGATTTAAAGCCTGTAGGTTTTAAAGCTGGTTTGTTGGGTTTTTTTTCATACCGCTGGCGTAGGCACTTAGTGTATCGCTGCCGTACAGATTTTATGTCCAGTTACACCTCATGGCCAAATAGTGTCACGTCCTCAGACTGATTTAAATAGCAAAAAGCCCAGAGGGTCTCCAATACCCTTCCCAAACACGATGATTTCTCTCACTTTAAAAACCAAAAGCCTTCAAGTTTTCCAGCTTTGTTTTCAGGTGCTACTTTTTGCCACCCTCTAAAGCCACGCTTGAAGGATAAATAACCCAGTAACCTTCATATCCATCTACTTTACTTGATTTACCTACATTAAAAAAAATTAAAAAATTAGTATAAACATTCTGACCCACTAGATTTTGGAGCTGATACCCTCGATGTTGGGGAGCCCAAGGAGCACAAGCACAGTGTTGCTCTTCTTGGCTTTGCTCTCCCAAAGCTCCTTCCCGTTACACCCCAACACCGCTGCTGCTAATGGCTCCTCTGCATCTTCAGGCACCATAATGGATCAGGAAAGATCTCATGGCCAAACCCTTAGGAAATTAAATAAATTATGAAATAATTTACGGAAAAGGTTTGGGTGGGGTTTTTTTTTGTTTAAATATAGCTAGTTGGGATTATTTCTTGAACAGCTGAAGGTTTTGCTTGTTTTGCTCTCCGTAGCGACACTGGGGAGATAAGACAGTGCCATCACGTCTCCCAGAGGGCTGAGAGAAACCAAAGGATGTTGCATGAACATTTCTCCCGTCCCTCCCATCCCACTCCCTTGCATTCAGTTCATTTGGAAACGTGAAGACCAGACAGCCAACATCTCTCAGACTCAGAAAAACCAGGGTCACCTTTAGGACTGGAGACCTTATTGCCCTTCCAGGTCATTGATAAACCACAGTGCTATTCATGTACTACAGGCAGAAAATAAATAAATACAGATATATTATGCAAAAAAAAAAAAAAAAATGATTGTACACATAATACATCTGAGGTATTACCAATTTAAATAAGGTTTCGCGCTCGTTCAAGCTTCGGTGGCTAGTTAAATTCTGGAATTTGCAATAAATAGATGAAGAATGATTATGTATATAGTGTATGGATCTCTTCTGTAAACCTTGTCCGATTTAAACGTAAGAGCACGTTGGGCTAACTCTTACGCAAACCACAAATTTTCACAATAAATACAGCTTCAAAAAAGTTGTCTTAAAAAGTTCCTGCAACACTGAAACGTTTCTAGAAGGGGCTGTGTGTACGACTGGCAACGTTGGCGAGGAGTTATTTCTCAACAGGTCTTTTCATACAAAAACACAAGGAAATTCATACGTGAAAGTCTTTTCCCCTCCCTCCCCACCCCACCCTGTCATGAAAGTTTAGAAATTTTTGCACAAACTGCAAGAGAACTGATTGTTGCTGCAGTATGTCAAAACGTCCACGTTATATAAAGACCAAAAATAGTCTGTTTGCTTAGAAAGTCTTCTTTTGTTTTTTTTCCTCCTTTGTTTTTTGAGTAGCGCATCATCCTTTTGGTGAAAGTTTGCCCGTCCAGTTTTCCTTTCAGACGATAGTCCTTGCTGCCTGAGAGCCACACGGGCGTTTCACACTTTCACCGTCTCCATCAGCGACGACTTGATGGCATCTTCCAAAAGCTGATTGTCTGTAAAAGGGGCTGGGGTTTCGGGGACGGATTCGGACAAACCGATGAGGGACTCCAAGAAACAGGAGCCCTGATCTCCAGCTTGAGGGAAGCCGGGGAAATTAGGCAACTGAAACTGTAACGCTGAGAAGTTATCGAGGTTCTCGTACTCCTTTAAGGAGTTGTAAAGGGGTCCCAAGTTATAGTCCGAGAAGGACTGGAAGAAATCCAAGGAGTCAGAGGAAAGGCTGAGGTCGGCGTAGCTCTTGGAGCAGGGCTCAGCCGGGGACGAGGCGCAGCAGGACAGCCCGTGGGCAGCATCCTCCAGCAAACCCCCGCTGCCCTGGTTGGCGTTCTCGTCCAGGCACTCGGAGAGGTGGGACAAGTGGCCGGGGACAGGCTTGGCCTCGCTGCCGTGGTCCTCGATGAAGAAGTCGGCGGGGTGGAAGCAGCTCAGGTCATCCTGGCCGCGGCCGCCCTCCTCCTCGGCGTCCGAGTCGTTGAAGTGGAGGATGCGCGCCAAGCCGTCGTCGTCCACATCCGACTGGGATTTGTCGGAGGGGAGGCTCTCGTAGGGCTCCTCCAGGTCCTCGCTGGGGTGGGAGGAGATGGAGGAGTCCGTCATGTCGCTGCTGCAGCTGTTCTCCCCCAGGGCCTCCAGCTCGGGGCTGAACTGGAAGGCGGGCGCCAGTGGCACCGAACGCTCTTCCAAAGAGCCCTTCCCCGCTGCGCATCCCAGCGGAGGGAGCCGCTCCCGAAAAGGGGGCTCGGCCTCCGCCACCTTCTCGCTGCTCTGCTGCTGCTTCTCCAGCTCCAGCTTCATGATGGTGTGGATGAAATGCGTCTGCACGCGCGCCTGGTTGAACTCGATCCTGCCCTCGGTGTTGCCGCAGCCGTCCTTGGTGCAGCCGCAGGGGAAGGAGGTGTGATCCATCTGGCACAGGGAGAAGGAGAGGCAGAGGGTTAGGACACAAAAATCAGCGCAAAAATCAAACCCGCTCCGCGATTCACCCGCCCTGAGAAACCCAAGTAACAGCTGAGGGGTTTAAAAGCAGGCTGAAAAAAAAATAAATCAAAAATTAACAATAATAAAAGTCACCCTGCTCTTTTGCAGGGTTGTCATTACAAAGTTGGATTTCAGTACAACTGAAGAAAGTTAAAAGGTTAAAAAAAAAAAAAAAAAGGCAAAATATAACGCTCCTAAAGGAGATGGAAGGGTGCAAATACAAATTTTCATATAATGCATCGTGGTATTCGATACCTGACCCATATCGTTAGTTTGTGCCCCTCACTGATGCAATGACAAATTGCTCGACAGGCATCTCTGGCACTTTTATGTCCCTGTTGGCAGCAGCCGCTAGAGGGGGGTGCAGCATCTGTGTGCACCCACCCTATACGCCCCTCCAGCCTGCAACCATGGCATGGAGGGTGAGAGCAGCACCCAGAATAGGGAATACGGCTCCCCAGACAGAGTTGGACAGGCATCCATTCAAAAAAACAACAACAACAAAAAAAAAACACCCATAAAATGAAAAATGTAATCATAAGCTGATCGATCATAGAGGGATTATCCCGCTTTGCAGGTGGTCCACACCGCTAGCTGGGGGCTGACGCTCAGCTGATGCTCCCACGCTCGCCTGAGCTCGCTGGGAGTTGCGACGCACACCAAGGGAAAAGAAAAAGAAAACATGAGCAGGAGGAGGAGGAGAAAATCACAGCCCCCTCCTGTGAGAAGCAAGAAGCTTTTGTTTGCTGAGAGGTTCCCACACGGCCCATCGCCCTCCACCTGCTGCACTGCACGGGGACAGACGGGACAGGACAGGGTGAGCTCAGGCACATCCCCGGAGCCTGGGGAGCACCTCCAAGGGCTTTTCTCGCCTGCTTCGCTCCAAGCACAGGTGGCAACAGATGCATTTTACAGGCTGTCCTAGCTGCCCTGCTTGCTCAAAATCCCCCCACTTGAACATACACATCAGCTGTAGCTGTGCCGTGCCCGGAGGAGAGGACAGTACCTGACATTTAATGCCTGCCAAGCTGCAGCTGCAGGTCTCCGGGTCGCAGACCTCCCGGCAGTCGCAGCCGCAGTCCTCCCGGGACAGGCGGATGTTGTGCAGCTCCCTCTTCTCCTCCTTGTCGATCTTCTTGACTCCCATGGCTTTCAGCAGCGCGCGTCTCTTCTTGGCGGGGTAGGGCTGGAGGAAGAAGCCATCCTCCAGGTCCACATTGCTGACGTCGATGTCGTCATCAGAGATGTCTTCGATGGTGAGCTGGTTGGCCTCCTCCGACTCCTTCGTGCCGTTCATCGTTAGCTAAGAGCAAAAAAGGGCAAAGCATTAGGGACCTGTTGGGGGCACAGAGTCATCAGTGCTGCCAGGAGAAACAATAAAGGAAAGATCTACCACCCCAGGATCAACATCTGCGTCAGAGCCCCCAGAGACCCGAGAGACACCTGACACGTGTGGAGAACGGAGCTGAAAATCCCTCAGCACAGACTGTGTTTTTCAGAGACCCAAACAGGGACAAGGACCAATGCCTCCAGGTCTCAGAAACACTCCTGTGACACCCAACCCAGCCTCACGCCCTTACTCACTTTCCATTTCAATGCTTCCAACTTCTCCTCTTTTAATTTCTCTTCCAGCTTCTCCCGACGAACGTTCTCCTGCTCCTTTGAAAACTCCGCTAGCGTGAACTGCCGGGAGGAGCTGTGTTTGCTCACCATCCCCAGGGTACAGCCCCCGCGACTAGGCACGCTCGTGAACCCCTGGCAGCGTGGGAAGTAAAACACAGTGACCCGGTCAAACTCCACATTGTTCTTCTTTAGTCGCTTGGATTTCTTCAGGATAGACGTGGCTACGAGGCGGGGGGGGGGGATGAAAAAAGAAAAGAAAAAAGAAAGCACGAAGTCAGTACTGCCATCCTGCAGACAGCACAGAAATATTATAAACAGGCTCTAAATATTACGAACAGGCAGGTCTTGCAATTACTCTCTCAACAGGCACATGATGGGACAAGGTTACAACACTGCTTGATGGCTTCTGGCGTTTTAGGATCGAGCACGTCAAAGGTGGGATGAGAACGGATAGGAAACTGAGCCAAGTCCCGATTCACTGGAGTCACGGATTAGATTCACCCCAAGAAACGGCTGCTGCTTCTCCTTCCCGCTTGACTTCCTCCAGGAAACACACATTTGCTTATTCTTCACGTGCAGCAGAGCATAACGAACAAGCGACAAACCGTCCCAGGTGCCTGTCTCGCTCTAAACCCAAGCACCCTGCCCCACGTTCAGGAGCTCACGGTTGGCTCCCAGGATGCCAGAGCACCGACACTCCAGCGCTGCGTGGCTCCAGCTTTTGTGGCGGGGCAGAAAATACCCAAAAGGACTGTTTTTCTGGTACTTCCTTTCACCGTCCACCAGGAGGAACCCTGAATCTATAGTTTACTCTCAAGAGACTCGTTTGAGAGCAGCTGCAAAGATGTTAATCTTTATGCAGGTGATCCCAGGGTAAACATGGCAATACATGACTCTGGTTTATCTTAAACTGCTGAAACATGCTACACACCATTTAAAACAGAGCCTCTCAAGAGATACCTGGTTCTGCACATTTGCACGTGCAGACGGAACAGATGGAAGCGGACTAATTAGCCACGACAGTTTCAAGAGTCAACGAGTTTCCACGAAGGTAGCCGGGCGTGCAAAGCAAAGCGAAGCGCAGCAGTTCTGGGTTACATGACCATGCCAGGAAGAAGAGTCAGCTACACACAAATTCAGCCATAGAGGTTTTTTTTGTCCCATTCTATGCTGGTGCCACCATGGAGAACGTGGGGAAAAAAATAACCCAGAAAAGATGGGTGAGTCCCACAGAGCTGGGAGCTGCAAGCGACTGAAAGGACCATGGAAAACTCGAGGGGATTGACTGGTTTGGCTGGCCCCAAAGGCTGGGAAAGTGCAAGACCTGACAGTTAGCTGCACCCACATCTCACGAGTCTTGCTTGCCAAAATATAGCATTTCGGTTTCGTATGAAAGGAAAAAAAAAAAAAGAAAAAAGCAAAAAAAAAAAGCGTTCCCCCAGCTGTGTCAGCAGCTTCTGCTAAATAGCTGAGGGTTTCACACTGGGCTCTGCAGTCGTTTTGATGATATCTTTGCACTGCGCGTTGCATTTTCATAATAACCTTGACTCAATCTCCTAAAACATTAGCTCTTTATCAAAAGGCAAGTTAACCACCGCTATCATCTATCGGCTGAGCTGCTGCACTTTGGCATTTGCTTCTCTCTCCTCACACCCCTCCTCTGAAATTGTTTTCCCCGTTCCTGACCCTTTTCTAACTGAGCCAGAGAATACAGAAAGTTCATTGTTTTGTCACAAAACCTGGGAAGACAAGCAAGAATGAGACTCTTTATTATTACAAGACTTCTAAAGCCTTTTCAGACCACTGCGTGTTTGTGTATGTCTGCTAAGTGGACCTTAACTGCTATATACAGTGGGCGTTCGGTATAATTTACTAGGTTGGACTATTTCTCCTCCATGAAGATGTTCCCCTACTGTATTTTTTGGTTTTTCCCTTCACATGGCAGATAAAGGATTTTGCAACCTTGTCTTCTGCCTGTTTTCCTAAAAGCTCTCACAACTGATATCGCTGGGAAAACAAAATAGGGTTTATCTGTGCTCGCAGCGGAGGCAATGTCAAACGTGTCATGTTCTTTGGCAAAGTACCCAACTTACGTAGGAAACGAGTTCCGAAATGGTAATTACGCTACTGGTTAATCATTTTTAAAAACCAGTGTTATGGGCCTTTGCTGTCTGTTTATTTTTTGCCCATGGAATAACTTGATAGAGGATTGAGGCGCAATGGTCCTACGCTACCGGCGTGGCGGCACTCCGCGCCTCTGCACACCCAGGTCCTTGGGTTTCTATTCCTGGAAATCAGGTCTTCAGCAAAAACATTATAAAGGAATGATAAGTGCTGGGAGGAAGGGCTGAGGAAGACTACCCAGAGGATGCTGGCCAATTATAAAAACAAGATAAACTGGTGTAACGACAGGGAGCTGGCGTTACGGCCGCTTTCACCTGTAAAGGTGTGCTCCAAGGGTGTCTCTGCATGGTGATGAGCCACGGCCACCACGCTACAAGAAAAGCCATGCAGAGGCACAGCTGATCCCAGGAAAGGAGCTGCTGGGGATACTCACGGGTGAAGCTGGGTGTTAAGGCAGAGCTGGGCTTGGGCTCTCCACCGGAGCTCTCCTCGTCCGACTCCCAGCCTGAGGACGCCGAGGAGGAGAGGGGCGAGCAGGAGGAGGAGGAGCAGTAGGTACTGTCGTCCCCCAGCTCTTCGTACTTCCTTTTCAATACTCCACTCATGGTGACGCCGTATTCTCTCATGTAACTAGAAAACAAAGGAGAAAAGCACAATAAAGCGAGGGAAGTACCGGCAGTTTTTGGTGGTGAGGAGGACGGCTTTAACCCTCCAGCAAGGCTTCTCCACCAGGTCCACCTGGCCATGCAGGTCTGATTGCCAAAAAACACTCCCCCAAAAAACCCACACCTTACTACCCTCACCATGCACACCTGCTGAATTTCTCTCCCATTTTACAATTGCCACAGGAAAAAAAAAAAACACACACAACAACTCTCACAGATAACAAACTGTCCGGAAACCAATTCAATCAACAAAAATGTTATCAAACAATAAGTATTACATTTTGCTTACTAATTCTCTTATGTTAACTCCTTACCCAGATCGCTTTCTATGCAGTTACAGCTTTAACGTCTCGCTAATTACAAAAATAAGCCAGTTTGCAGAGAACAATCTGTTGGCATGATTTACTTGCTACAGCCCCCTGGGGAAACAGACTTATTAAATGAAGCACTGAAATACAAATATATCAACTGTGAAGAACAGCCCTTCTCCTCACGGTGCCTTTCATAGTCAGTCCCCCATTCAATAAGCTATTCTTGTTTAGGCTGGGTTATGTATCAAGCATAGTAGCAATTAAAAACAACACAGCTAATTAAAAACAAAGGAGCTCTGTATTTGCCTAGATTCCTAAATTTCCTGCACGCTTTCCCCCTGCTCATCTTAAAGAAGAAAAACAAAAAAAAAGAAAAACGCAAAAATAACTTTGTTGTATCTTTTGATAGTTGCTTTTGTAAAGTTTTTGAGTCCTTTTTCTCTCCTGAAATTGCACATAAGCTACACACTTCGCTTACAACAGGTTAAGGGATATCAGAGCCCACCTAACCTGCAATGCTCTTGCGTAGATGATGGACTGATTCTTCTTTCAGATGCTGGCATCACCACACAGGATGCTCCTGCCTCTGCAGAAGTTACTACCACCTTACTTTGAAGCCAGCGAACCATATTCAGAGCTGCTGCCGGAGGGGTGACTTGCTTTGACACCACGCGTAAGGCTCAACCATGGCGGGAAAAATTCAGCCCCAGCCCAGGAACTCCCTCCAGCAAGGAAGGGAGAGTCCCAGCACCAACCAGAGGTAATACACAAAACCTAAAGCATCCCTAACTTTTGGATGGCACAGGCACAGCCCGGGGACGGTGAAAGTGCAGATACAGGGGTGCGAGACACCTGGTCACCATCTCCTCCCACCAGCTGAAACTCCTGCACCAACTAAATTTGTTCTTTGTAACTGTAGCACTTTCTCACCCTCTTTTGCATGTCTGAAATTAAGTCTCTGAAAAAGAAAAAAAAAAAAAGAAAAAAATCGAAACAAAACACAACAAACCACTAAACCCACCCTCCTGACAGCCCTGAGCGGGCGGCACAGAAACCACAGCAGCTTCAAAACCTCCCAGCAAAGGGATTTTCACTATCTCAACAGCGTTGGGCAGGAACGCGTAAGGCAGGACAGGAGCACACATGGTGCCTTCAAAGCTCTGTGCCAGCCCTCATTAATTATGTTTATCAAAGCTTCCCAGGAGACAACAGTCCCCTAAAAGGTCAAAAAAAAAAAAAAAAATCCCTGGATGAAGCAGTTCCTCAGCCTGAAGAAGTTAATTATTCACTGCAACTCACACCTATGGGGGCTGGGGAGAAGCGATCCCCTGCATCCTCCATCCCCCCTCCATCCTCCATCCCCCCTTCCCTGCATCTCCTCCTCCTCCTCAGCAGCCCCGGAGCTGCAGGTGGTTTTGCCACAGAGGGGTTGTTGTTTATTTGGCCTTAATCCAAAACAGATGGGGAGAAGGTGGATTTGGCCACCCTCCAGCCCCAGCAGCACATGTCCTACCTGACACCTGGATTAACCCTTTTCCTGACTATGCCCCAGCAAAGCAGAGCTTGCCAGCAGCCACGACGGCCAAACCAGCTCCCTGGCTGCATTTATAAACCTTGTTCTGATTATTTTTGTATTTGTTTTGCGCCTTCCGCTCTGTCTCACATTTGCTTCGAGAAACCACCAAGAACAAAGAAGCCCTCCAAATCCATGGCAGGGGTCTGAACCCCAAGCCTGGGCTGCAGCCAGAGGGTTTGTTCATCGCAGCTGACCCCATCGTCCACCCGGAGAGGCCAAAAACTTTGCAAAAAAAAGATCCCACACGTGGCTTGAAAGAGCATCAGCGGAGCAACCGCTCTCTGCTCCAAAGGACACCTCCAATGTTGCTGGTGAAGGATGTCACTGCCTGGCCAAAGGAGGGAGAAACCAGCTCTCCAAGAAGCCCGTAGGATGCACGTCCGTCGGGAAACGCCCTCAGAGATGCGATGTTGACCACATCCAAGCCTCACGGGAGACACCGGAGGGTGGTGGAGCAGCCAAAATCACAGGGATAACTCCCAGGTTCGCAACAAAAAGCCCCAAACCCTTGCGGTATCCGTTTCCACAGGGATTGACCAGGTCTGCAGGAGTCCCAGCAAAGAGAGAAGGTGGCCCCGATGCTCAGGACACCTGCAGCCCATCCCGAGCCGCGTCGCCTCCCCCCCAAACCACACGGCAACACAAAAAAAAAAAACCCAACAAAACACCCCGAAGCATTTTCCTCAAGCGAGCTAACTGAGTTAACACAAACACCGAGCTGGAGCCAAGGCAAGCTGAGTGTGAGATGGTGCAATTTTATTGATTTATTTCTTAAAAATACTATCACCACTGATTAGCCACGTCTGGCAGAGGGATGAAGGGAGGTGTGTGCATGTCCCATCTATGAGAATAAGCCAAATGCACAGGAAAAAAACAAAACCAAAAAAACCCCTTCGGCATGCTGTCTTACTCAAAACACCTATTGTTTTGTTAATGCAAAGTAGGTGCCGTGCAAACGTGATTCTCAATTAATGGGAAAAAGCTGGAGAATGTGCTGCCCACCTGCCAAAACACATTCATTTCCCCCCTCTTTGCTGATTTATGGCTGTGACGTTTTACAGGTGAAGTTCTCGAATCCTTCTCAGGAGCTACACGCGATGTAGTGGGGCTGCACCCATTGGTGTCTACTTGCATCCACACCCCCAAAAAAAATCCGGCAATCTGGATGCTGCCTTGAACGTCATGTCGCCAAAAACCCTGGCTGCTCAGCCAAAAAAATCCCAGAGGCCAATTCAGACACGGCGAGGATACTTTAACTGCAGTAATTCTGCAAGTAATCTTACAAACATCTTACTGATGTCTTACAAACAAATCACAAAAACACGCACAGCAGCTTTAAAAAAAATAAATGGAAAACCTAAAATCTACGCTTGCCATAGCAAAACTCTGCAGGCAACAGAGTGCAGGATTTTATCACCTTCTCTTTTTTTTTTTTTACATAACCTGAAATAAAATAATCCTATCTTCCTTCTAGTTGCCAAAAAAGACATTCTGTTCTTGGCTAAGACTTCTTACTCATCTATTTTACTGAAAACAGCTTTTGGAACAAGTACATAATGCAATGGATCAAACCCGCAGGAATTCCTCTCTGGCACCAGAACTCCCACTATCCTGGGAATACTTTCTAACAAATATTTAGCCCAGATGTGCATTCCTTTCTTTTTCTCTCCCTCCTTTTTTTTTTTTTTTTTTTTTTTTTTTAAAAAAAAGCATTAAAGTTTGGGTGGGGGGAGTGGGACGGGGAGGGAGGAGGTGGCTGTCTAGTTGGGGGGAAGGGAATCGAATCTGCAAAGTCCCATTTCTGGCGCCCCGGCAAGTCGCAGGGTAAAGCCCTAATACACTGGAATGCGAGGAATTAAATGGTTTAACTATCCTCCTCTTGGACGACGTCTCAACAGTAAATATTTCGAGTAATTTAGATTTAAGAAGGCTTGGCATTTGTTAGCCAAGCACAGAGAAAGGCAACTAAAACTCCTACCAGTGTCCACTTCATCTGTTTGTAAGAGACCGCACAAAGAGGCATCGTGGTTTTGTGCAGAAGTACACAGGGAAGATGCTCTGGCATTTTTTGGGGGGGGTTTTCACGTGCTTTGCGCTGGGCAGGAGAACGCAGCAGGGCAAGGGAGGCAAAGGAAACTTCTCCCACCAAGTCCACAGGCTGCATTTGCTTGTGCCTCAGCTCTCGTTTTGCAGGAGAACACCTACGAGCGAGGATATTTTAAAATTCGGGGGTTTCCATTGGTGGAGCATCCTAAGGAATGGAAGGCTCTCCAATCTGTGCGAGAGCCACCGAAAGCCAACTGAAACAAAAACCCCCAAAACTCGGTGCAATGCACTAAAAATACTTCTTTTGCAGTCACTTTTGGAGACACTTCTCAGCACGCCAGGACGAGGGCTCGGGCGCCGGGAGCGAGTTCAGGGTTCTGCTGAGCCGTGAGTCAGAGCGGCTCCCGCTCCCTCTCCCTGAGCCGCAGTGGCCATGCAGGTCTAGCAGGAGTAAATATTAGTTTAAAAAAAAAACAAAACCACACCGCCGCATATTTCAGCCAGGTACAGCTCACGGAGCAAACCTGAGGGAGAGTTTTTGGGGTCGGTGTTTATGCGCACGCAGCTGTTTATTGGCGGGTCAGGCGACGTTGGTGTGAGTATCCCCAAAAATTGGTGCAAAAATTGGAGCCTCCCGTTGAGCTACCCCAGATATTCCATGTCTAACAGCAGCAGTGATTCCAGCAACGCCTCTGGGTTACTTAATAATAATCACCGTGCTATCCACACTGATTCATTGCTCGTTCATTTAACTATTTTAATTCTTTGCATGTTTACTGACGTGGTTACCCCAGCGCTGCTGCGACAGCCTCCGCGATGACAACACTTCCCAATTTCGGGGCTGACCGGGGGCCAAGGTGAGCGGGATCATCCCATCGGGACCCTCCGGGGGACGATCCCACGCCCGTTCCCAGCTACGCAAGCTGTGCTTTCCAGTTCAGACCAGATTATTTTTTCACCCAGCTGGGTCTAAGGTTTCATAACCTTGCTCCAGTTAAAAATAGCCTCTGCCTACTATGCAACAGCAAAACCTAAAAGTACCCCGTGCCACCGAGCAGGAGCATGAATCAGTTTGTAGCACCACGAGTTTATTCTCCTGGCAGAGACTGAGCAGGCAAAACGCCTTCCCCGAGAAGAGCAGCAGAAGCATTTACTCCATCTACTAATTTTCCGAAGGTCACAAAGAAACAGGCTTTTCAGATTTTTATTTTTTTTCTTCCCCCCCTTATCGAGCCCTTATTTCTCGCTGACAGCTTGAAAGGTAAATAAGAAACATTAGCAAATACATTAAAGGTTATCTGACACGGCCCAAAACGAGACGAGGTTCAAATGTACTCGGTGCAGATTGTGCTGTAATAAATATGAAAACGGCAAAGTGCGCTTTGTCTAGGAAAATCCTCTATTTGATTACACCTCATGAATAATTCACACCAGGTTTCCATATTTGTCCTCCTGTAGGTACACGCTGTGCATTACCTTGCCTGCTATATATACGCACGCGTTTCCTGCGCTGAATTATTAAAGGCTCGCCGGGAGCCGCAGAGACTCTCCGCGCGGAGAACAAATGTGCCGCACCGAAAATAAACTCCCCAACCTTGACGGGCCTCATCTGCAAGCTGCTCAGCAGAGGAAAAATAATGATGATGATAATAATAATAATAATAAAAAAAAATATATCTCGTGGCCGGAAAACAATAATAAAAATAAAATGCTAATCGCTGCCAAGTTCAGTGTAACAAATGACAAGACTTTGAGGTTTGTAAATGGCCCTGAGGGTTTTTTCTCTCCATCCCACCGAGGTGCTGTCATTACAGACGTCGGTAAGGCAGGGCTGCTTTAGGAAAGGGCTGTCCCTATGTGTCAGCCTCTTCCTACAGCGACATTATGTAACTCGGAGGTGACAGACACTTTGGAGGATGCCGGGGAGCGGGGAGAGCGAGTGGGGGGTACAAGCAAAAAAAAAACCAAAAAAACTCAAACCACACTGAAAAAAACTTAGTGGCTTTTTTTTAGTTTGTTTTTCTGAAGTGTGCTGTAAAATCCCCGGTTTTTTATTCCGGAGGCGGCGGGAAGGAGGAGGGGGGGGAAGCCCCGCTCCCCGTCCGTCGGTCGGTCCCTCCGTGCGGCGCTCCCTCGCTCGCTCGGTGGGTCGGTCGGTCGGTCGGTAGGTGTTGCTGTAGCGACGGGAAAGCATCCCCGGCCGGGCGGGTTTGGGGAAGAGCGAGTCGGGCAAGGCTCCCCCCTGCATCCTCCCCCCTCCCCGCCTTTTATTTCAACATCAGAAAATTGGAACCGCAGCCGTAAAGATGCGGCAGAGCCTTAAACTGACCAGGGGGGAAACTCGCCATAAATCTCTGTTTAAATGTACGGACAGCACGGCGTTTTCTGCCCACGGGGGAAGTGCGGGAGGGTCGGGGGAGCAGCAATCCCCCCCCCCCCCAACTCACCACACACACACAGGGTGCCGCTGCCCCGGGGGTCCCGGACCCTCCCGCCGGTTCATCCCCAGCCCCGCCGGGCTCCCCTCGCCCCCGGGCAGGAGTAGCCCGGCCAGACGGCGCCGCTGAGTCGCGCCTGGACGGCGAAGAAACCGACACGGACCCCCCCCACACACATACACTCCGCCTCGACGGGCTCTCACAGGGTACCCCCCTCCCCAACAGCGGGGAAGCACCGACCTAGCTCCGAACCGGACCCCTTCGACGGACGAGCCCCGCGCCGGACCCCCCCCCACTCCTCCTCTCCTCCCCACTCCTCGACCCGCAGCCCCGGTGGGCAGAGCATCGATCCTTCCCCCTCGGGCAACGCGCCGCGTCCCTCCAGCTCCATCCCGGCGCCGGCGGTTCCTACCTTGGGCGGCAGCGGCGGCGGCGGCGGGAGCGGCGGGTTGTCGGCGCGGCGGCTCCGGCTGCAGCGGCGGTGCCTGGCGCGGCGCCTCCCGCTCTGCCGGGGCCGGGGCCGCGCCGCGCCGCGCTGCCCTTTTTCGTCAGTGGAAAACTCCGGGCTCTGACGCAGGCGGTGACAGGCGCGGGGCCGGCGGCCCGCCCGGCTTCCTGCCCCCCTTCTCCACCCTCCTCCTCCTCCTCCACCTCCTCCTCCTCCTCCGCCCCCGGGCGGGGCGCTGAGTCAGGGCCGACGGGACGCCCCGCCCCGAGCCACCGCCCCCCGCTCCCCGGCACCGGTGGGGGAGGCTGAATGGAATCGGGACGCACCGGGGGGGGGGGTGGTTTGGGAGCCTCGGGGAGTTGCGGACACGCAGGGACAGCTTGGGCTCCGCAATGGGTGTGGGTCGCTGGGGGGTTTGGGACACACAGCAGGGGCACACAGGCACAGCTGGGACCCCAAAATATAGTTGGGTCTCGCATGGGGTGAGTAGGGACCCCTCAAGCAGGCGTTGAGCCCCCCTGAAAGGGTTTGGGTGACTCAAGGGGTTCAGAGGTAGATGGGGGTCCACAAAGGATTTGGGGACCACAGGGGGTTTGAGGCACAGCTTGGACCCTGCAGTGAGTGAGGGACACACAGGGGATTTGGAACCTACAAGAGGTTGGGGACAAGCAGACAAAGCTTGGATCCCAAAACAGATTTGGGTCTCACAGGGGGTTTGGGGACCGTACAGGATTGGGGTGTCCACAATGAACAGCTTGGACCCCGCAATGGATTTGGGTACGACATGGAGTTGGTAACCTCCAGGCAAGGCTTGGACCCTGTAAGAGATTTGGGTCTCACAGTGGGTAAGCAGGGATCCTGTAAGGGGTTTGGGTGCCTCAAGGAGTTCAGAGCCCACAAGGGATTGAACCACAGGCAAAGTTTCAACCCCAAAGCAGATCCGGGTACCAAAAGGGGTTTGGGAGCCACAGGGGTTGTGGACACACAGGCACAGCTTCACCTTTCAATGGGTGAGGGTCCCAGAGGGAATTAGGGACCCCCAAACAGGAATTGACCGCATAAGAGGTTTGGGTGCCTCAAGGAGTTCAGAGCCCATGAGGCACTGGGGAATCACAGGCAAGGCTTGAACACCAAAACAAATTTGCGTCCCACCAGAGGTTTGGAGCCCACCAGGGGTTTGGGCCCCACAGGTGGTTTGGGACTCACAAGCAGACTTGGCTCCTGAAAGGCATTTACAACCCACAAAGGGTTTGGGTCCCTACAGGGGTTTTGGGGACCTACAGGCCAGGCTTGGACCCCAAAACAGATTTGGGTGTCACAGGGAGTTATGAACCCCCAAGCATGCATTGACCTCGTAAGGGGTCCGGGTGTTTCAAGGAGGCTGGAGTGCACAGGGGTTGGGGAACCACAAGCAAAGCTTGAACCCCAGAACAGTTTTGGGACGCACAGGGGATTTGGGACCCGCAAGCAAGGTCTGACCCCCACAAAGGATTTGAACCCCATAAGGGGTTTGAGTCCTACAGGAAATGCTTGGCCTCCAAAAGGGGTTAAAATCCAAAAGCAGGGCTTGGCCCACAAGCAAGAATTGACCCCCAAAAGAGTTTTGGCCCCACAAGGTGGTTGGGATCCAGAAGCAAGGTTCGGATCTCAAAAGGATTATTTGGACACCAAGGGCATTGGGCACCTATGGAAAAGGCTTGGCCCCCAAAAGGGATTTGGGCCTCATGGGGGTTTGAGGCACCACAAATAAGACTTGGATCCCAAAAGAGGCTTTGGTCCCATGAGTGGTTTGGGATGCACAGGCAAAGTTTGGCCTCTTGAAGGGATTTGAATCCACCTGAAGATGCTTGGGACATAACTGCAAGACCTGGACCCTGAAGGAGATTTTGAATCCACAAGGATTTGATCTGCACACGGTGTTTGAGGCCTACAGGCAAAAGTTGGTCCCTTAAGGGGATTTGGGCCCTCCAAAGGAATTTGGGCCCCATAGGCAAGGGTTGACCACCAAAATGGGTTTGAGAGCCACAAGCAAGTTGTCCCCCAAAGGGGGTCTCTGAAAGGGACTTTGATCCTATAAGCAGGGCTTGGCCCATAGAGGAACTTAGGGCTCCACAAACGAGACGTGATGTTTTGGGGAGTTTGTTTCCCAACATGGCTGGGATGGGGACGAGTCTGGGAGCCTGCACTAGGGCACCCCTTCCCCACCAGCTCTGATCACTGCAGTGTTCAGCTGAGGATCTCCACATGCTTTCCATTGACCTCCAGAAGCTTTCAGAGAGCTGCACCGCTGGGATTAAACCCCTCACAGTGGTTGATGAGGTGCAGACAGACCCTGTGTTTCCCAGTTTTGGCACTTGGCTGGATTTTCACCTCACAAGCTGAAGCTGGGCCAACAGCCAATGGCATGATCAGAGTTCACAGGGCAGGGGACAAGCATCTAAGATGTACCCCACAAGGTTGGGGTACAGCCAAGCTGAAAGAGTCAATGTGTAGGACCAAGTCCATAGAAGTGGAAGGACTTCTCTGAAAACAGTTGTATTAGGGTCTCCTCAACTTCACCTCTGCATCCAACCTCTAAGGGACTGCTCATCCCCTTCCTACACCAAGGTCCCCCTTCAATCCGTTGCTTGCCATAGCTTCAACTCAAAATCAGACGCAACTGGGTTGGATTTATCTTGGCCAAGAAAGTTGGGTTGGGTTGTGGAGGGATTTCCTGAAGCACCATATTTCCTGTGCTCCATTGTGAGCTCCTTAGCTCCAAGACGTTTCCTGCACAGTGCTGCAAGCTCAGGTGCTGACACCTCTGAATCTTATTTTACTTGTAAACCTCTTGGTGCCTTTCAACTTTTTTTTTTTTTTTTGTAACACAAGTGACTCATTTGGAAAGTACTCACTCTGAAGAGCGGAGGAGATGAGGCGAGAGCATCGATATGGTACTGCTCTTCTATAGTAGGCCCCTGCAAAAGTCTCACCCTTAGTCCTTTCATCAGCAAAGCTTTCAAACTCTCGTGCTAAAATATTGGAGGAAAAAGAATGATGCTGAGAAAAGGTCCTATCTAAAAACAAAGCCATAGCAGGTTTGTGCTGCATGTGAAGTGGTGCCACCAGGAGTTTTGCTTCTAGTCTTACCCCAGTATGTGTCAGTGATTCCCATGGACTGGGCAACCCTAGTGGAAGGGCAGCAAACCATAGTGGCATGTGAGGGTGAGCAACCAGGGAGGACTGAGAACACCTTCAAGCCGATTTTGCTGCCGTGCTTGATATAACTCCATGCCCACATGGTTACCCCATGCTTCTCATCTCCCGGTGCTTCACCCTCAGTACCCGACTCACCTCCTGTGTCCTTCTCCCCAGCCCTGGAGAAAAAGCAGTGACAGCTCGTAGTGGTACAGAAGCACGGGAGGGATGGGTTGAGAATTTACTTCAAAGATGCAAATATTGTGAAGGCAATATGTAATCATAGATGGTGCTCTGATAACGGGTGGGTCCTGTCTTTGAGGCACGAGGGCCTTCCTGAATATGACGGAGAACAGTGCTCAGTCGCCACAGGAGCGGTTTTCCTGAGGTTTCATTTACCATGTTTGGACATGGCCATGATTAATATTTCCTAACAGGAAGATGTCATGCGTGCAGGCTTTCCTCTTCGGGGTTTGGGTCGAGGGTGACCAAGTTCAGGTTATACGCTGACTCCTCACTTCCTCCACCTCGGAGACTACACCCCGGCCTGCCGCTGCCTCCCTGCCCTCCCAGCAGCCACGGCTGCCCATCGCTGAGCCCGGAACGGGTCCTGGCACTTGCGAGGTCTCACCGCACAACCCCAGGGGACCTGGAGAGCTTCAACACGATGAGATTTGCACCATATCACTTATCTATGCACTGTGTCTGTGAGACCAAGGTGGGAGGGTCATTTGTCAGCACTCTCGAGCTGAGTTTGGCATGAAACCCAGGGTATGGGGGAAGGGGGATATCCTGGAAAACAGTTGGAAATGCTGCCAGCAACCTCCAGGTTACGATTTTTTTTCTCTTGCTTTTTATTAATTTTAATGAAAGTAAAGCCACTGTGAGATAGAGCCCCATGCCAGGCAAAAATGAGTTAGCGATTCAATCACATGATGAACAATTCTGACCCCAACCTGCCCATATTTGTGTGTGTGAAACAGAAGGAGGGTTTGAAACAAAACCTTCTTGCTCTTCTTTCTGAAGCAGCGCTGCTTTTTTTTTTAGTTTAAAATTGACCTAAAAACACTACTATATAAATAACTAGAAGCTTACACAGAAGGATAAATAACCCTCAACCAATATAAGATATTTTCCTGTGTAGGTTAAATAAAATATTTCGATTTGACTCAACATTGTTGCGTCTCCAAATCTCCTCCCTCCAACAAATGAATTTGAGAGTAAAAAAGGAAAGAAAAAAGTGTTTCTCTTTAACCCAAGTCAGGTCGATTTGTTTTTTTCATCTCTGAAGGAGCATCTTCCTCTCCCTATGAAGCCAGAGCAGCTCTCAACCCCTGCCCCCAGGAAAGCCCTCGCTCCTTTGGCAAAGGCTGCTGGCAGCACTGGCCTGGAGCTGATTTCTCTGGCTGGGTGCCATGCGAGTGCTGTTCCGGCAGGAGGAAATTCCCTGCTGACCCGCTGAGGCAAGGATAAGTGTCCTGGCAGAGAGCAGCAGCAGTAGACCAAGCGCAGGGACCCCAGCGGGAAAGGACCCGAGGAGGATGCTGCGTGACTCATGAAGTAGCGAGATAAGAGGTGTGAACCAGACAAGCTCTGGATGTCCGAGCTCCTGGCTGCCTGGTTTGTGCTTGCACTTCTTTCCACTGGAATAAAAAAGCCTCTTGGTGCTTAGAGGTGGATAAATCAGGAATATCTGGGCTTGGAGGCAGGGATTTTTAACCTCGTTTTAAGTGCACACCCAGAGCGTGGCTCTGAAAAGGCTTATCAGCTGTATCTGGCTGTGGATGTGGGGGACATGGGAAAAGAAACCACTGCAGGAACCCACTTGTGCAATCACATGTCCGGCATCACCCCCGGCCAGCCCCGTGGCCCTGACTCTCCCCGTGGCCCTGACTCGTCCTGTTTCGCATTCAGATAAAACGAACACTTTGGTTTTATAACACGTTGTGCAATCACAATGAACTTCTGTGGTTGCTCATGGGCCGCCTGTCTTGGTGCCAGGGCTCCTTCCCACCCAGAGCATCTGAAACACAAGTTGAATACAGGCATTGAGTTGTTTTGTAGGTTCTTTTTATTTTTTTCCCCTGAAAGATGGACATAAAAGTGGCAAATCAAAGACTTCGCTTCAACCGTGCTCTGAGCTATTCACCTACACCAGGAACTGTGAGAGGATGCGGTTGTGCTGGGACAGCCTTGGGCGAGCGAGTCTGACCATGCAGATGTGGTGGGAGATGTCCTGCGGTGTCCTCATCGATTTTATACCAAGACAACTCCATCAGCTTCTGTCAAAACCCGCCTGGACGCGTTCCTGTGCGGTCTGCTGTAGGTGGTGCTGCTCTGGCAGGGGGGTTGGACTAGATGATCTTTGAGGTCCCTTCCAACCTCTAACATTCTGTGATTCTGTGATTGTGATTCTGCAAAACTACTCTTTATTGGAGCTGATGTTGGAAGCCAGTCAGACCTATAGCATTTAAGGCCCTATATACTGTGCTTTTACATACCTGCTGGGTAATTAGTTATGCTTTACCGAAACGTACTTTCTTCATGTATTTCACTGTGCTGTCAGTCCTCGTTAGACATAGTGACATCGTAATACGGTGCTCTCCTAAAGGTACAGGTGCCACGTACGCTTGAGAGAGATGGAGAGTAACGAGCTATTTGCTGGGGAGCGCTGGTTTAATTTTTAGATTCCAAGCAAACACGCAGAAATCACCAACCTGAGCAAATAAGTATTAACTTAAAATGCAGGCATGAAATGGGACTTGCGAAAGTGCCATGTAGTTTCAACCGCTCGCTAGCAATGGTTAGCGACAAAGGAAATAGCTATGACCAAAAAAAGTATGTTATCTGGACAGCTGAATTGAAGTGGGGCACCTGTGTCCTCAATTAACCCAACTAATAGTTCACTTCGGTGTCAACAGAAACCCTCACACCAAGATTTGGATGTGGGAAATACATGAGTGCTGTGTTTTTTGCTCCTTGACATTTTATGAGTCGTCTGTTTTAGCACTGATATGTCTCAAGTGATGGGACTGTTGCGATTTCTCTTTTAAGGATATCACTCTCGCACTTACAAGCACAATTGCCAATGACGGTGCCTCCAAAGTAGCTTTTTATGCTCGGCTGTTCTGTCTCCTGGCAGAAAGGGCTTCCAGAAAAATAAAGAAGTCAGGGAAGAGTTGCAAGCAGCAAGCAAAAGCAAGAAGCAGCAGCGCAAACTCCCATTTTTACCTCCAAGCAGGGACAACTGGCCCTAAACATTGAGACAGCCCAAAATATGTCACAGTTCTGGGTAATGGTAGCTTACAGTACAGCTCCATCAGTACCAGGCTCATTGAAAAATGGTATTTTTTCAGTGCTAGGACCTGTCTCCTGCTCCAGGTTGGTAATTGGTGATGTTGGCAGTGAGCCAGGCAGCACTCGCAGCTCTGTCTTGAGAGGATAAAAACCTCCATTACTTTATGCTCTTTAATTCTCCCAAGGTGCGCTGCTGTCTATCAATAGAGTCGCCATGAGGTAATAGAAATTACAAACCTCCCCAGACTTATTTGTCTGGAAGCGTTTCTTGTAAAAATAATTATGTGAGTCTCCGGAACTGTGGTACACAAGAATGGCAGAAGAGAAAGTTTGCGAATTAAAATGCAACAAAAGGCTCTTTATCAAAAAGCATGAGGGAGGCTGGGTGAGAGGCTTATTTCCCTTTTGATGGATTGGCTGGTGGTAGCTTTTAGGCAGAAAAAGCAATTTTTGCTGTCTGTTTGTCATTTTGCAGTGAAGGCACTCTAGACCTGGATCTGGGTAGGGCAATGGGTTTGGCCAGGCACTGCTCGGACTTCATTCCCTACCCCTGCTACGGTCTCTCCCTGCGAGCTTTGGTAAGCCACCACCTTGACACTGTGGTGGCTCACGATGGGGACATCACAACTCAGGTGTCACTTGCTTTGCCTGGCTGCAGGCTGGGGATGGGGCATCCTAAAGCCTTCATTGCACCCAGCGAAACACCATCCAGAGCAAAGTATTTGCAGTGATGTGACAGACAGCTCTGGAGGAAATACCTGAGCTGTCTGAAAAAGTTACTACCCCCCTGCTTCCAGCAAAGGCAGAGGAGCTGACTCTAGCTTCTCAGCATGAACCTATTTTGATGCAAAGTTGGAGCGAATGGGCTGGACTGTGAATGGGAACATCTGGGGCAGCCAGCACCTGACCCAAAGACTGCCAGGAGTGAAGTCTCCAGCCCTCTCCTGGAGGGCTGTGGTGGCTCCTTAAGCTGCTTCAAGTGCTTGTTTCAGAGCAGAGAAGCCAAGATCCCAAGCCATTAAAATAACAATATGTCTAAAGCTCAATTTTCTCCTCTAAAGACAGTTTTTGCAAGCCCACAGTTGAAGAGGCATTGCTTCCCCTGCGCAGCTCGTGATATTTGAGCTGAACTGAATCAGCAGTAAAATACATGCATGAATTATATGTATACAAGTAGATGTGTGTGAATCTCTATATATTTAACTTGATTAACTGAATTCACAGCAAATCTCGCAACAAAAATTGCTGCACCCATGTCACCAAGAGCTGAAGTGGTGTTTGATGGCCACAGTGGCCACGGGTGATGCTTTAGTGCTTTCTCCTCAGTGCCAGCGCTCCAGGCGACAGCGCTTGTTTAAAAATGGAAGCTACCAAGGAGTGTCAGGTCTTCATTTCTGTGCTGGCTTTATCTGTGTGCTGTCACTATCCTTCTGACATTTGCAGGATGCCCAGGGCCGCGGGGTTTTAGTGTCAGATCCTGGCAGCATGGAAAATTTGTTCTGAAAGGGGTAAGTGTGTGGAATTAAGTATGGAGAGTTTATTACTTTTTTTATCTTTGCTGGTGCTTTATGGGCTTGGTGACAGGTCACGCTGCTGAAGTGATTGCGATCAGTGTTGGAGCTTCTGAACCAAATTCACGTCTGCTGTAAAACTGTTTAGCTCCCAACAAGGCCACTGGCATATCTGGCATTTAGGGATCTTGGAGCTTCCCAGTGTGACTGTGACACCTTCGTTGCTCCCTGGGGAGCAGGACCTGGCTCTTACTCCCAGTTTTACCAATGGGAAACTGAGGCGCCAAGCTGGGGCCATCCTTTTGGAGAAGAATGGGCAGAGGCACAAGGTTTTGAAGCTGGGCCTGTGGTAGCTGTCATCAAGGTCTTCTGGTGTCAGTACAGTGGGTAAGCTTCAAAAACAGGGATTCCCAGTTACCCCGTGCAGGAGCTCAGGAATTTGTATGAGAATCCTAAATCCTCACTGCAGGCACCTACAGAACAGACGTACTTAGGCAGGACAAAAACTGCCCTGCAAGGAGGAAGCTGCATGGAAAAAATGCCACTTAATAGTTTTTTTGCAAAACATCAATCCTTTGGCAATTCTGTTGCCACCCAAAACAGGTAACCATTAAAATGTGGAGGCCTGACCCCAGAGGACCTGGTAGCATCCACCTCTTCTACTATGTGCAGCAAGGAGCCAGCTGCATCAGTTTTGCTCAGTTACTTTGTGACTGATTTGGGCTTTTCCTCTTCTTCCCTGCAGATGCTGGCACCCCGGAGTGCTGTGCTTATCTCGAGATGCTTCTCAGCTCTGGCTTCTGTTCATGGAGCAATGGGCTGCTCTGCTTTACAAGGTTACGCTGCCCTCACCTACCTGCTCCAGAGTCTGTGGGAGGTGATCCCTGCTCTGCAGAGCGTGTGTGGACTCGGGTTGTGCCTTCACCATCTCAGCGCCCGCCTGACCTCATGTGGGGTGCGAAGGGCAGAGACTGGGGCAGAGGGAGACCTCCTGCCTCTCTCTGGGGCTGCTTTGTCAGAGCCAGTAGCTTCCTTGATATAAATTAACAAAAAAAAGAGAGAAATTTTAACGGACTCCTACCATCGAGGGGTGGCAAACAGCATGATGGTGGTGGCAGTGTGAAACAGGTCTGGTCCGGGGAGCAATGGTGTGCTGATCTGGCCTCGTGTCCCCGCATGAGACGACATCTTGATTTTCTGGGATGCTCATCAGAAATATCTATGTCTCCTAACGCCTGCAGTACTCACGGTCCTGGAGGACAAAACCTTCTGACTCACATTAACTGTGCAAAGGAGTTAGACACCTGGATACCCCCATAAAGTAACCTGGCTCCAGTGTAGCAGGGAGGGTGATTTGGGCTTTGATGTGTCTCACCCCATGTGGAGGTTATTTTCCCCAATCATCCTGTAAAACCAAGTTGCTGCGTTTATGCTTCTCCCCCTTTACTTTCCTCAAAGAATAAAAATGTAAAAGAGAGATGTATACACATTTACAGATACACTTATTAACATAATGTACACGCAATGGTGACATCTGTGGGTAGTAGAAACCCCTGTAAGACAAGAGGATAAATGACTGACAAGCCATTTAACAGGAGGCAGAGAAGGAGAAAGGGAGATGCACATTGTCCTGCTGGGGCCAAAATGCCCACAAACTCAGAGGAAGTAAGAGCAACTTGGCCAGGTCCAGTTTAAACACAACCATGTTACAATCCAGAGAGGGTTCAGGAAGGGCAATAAGCTTGTGTCCTTTTGGTTTCCATTCTGGTTTTCGAGTTCCTGAACATCTGCACATGCAAGTTTTTCTCCTCAACTGTGACAGCTGCAAAAATGAGTTCTCTCATCCAAATGAAAGCCAAGATTGCCATGTAATGACTTGACCTCAGGAGACAGACTTCTAAGAAAAGTACCAAAAATGTGGCAGTTTCCCTGCACTGGCAGTGTTCATGTGCGTGTCCAGACATGGGATTTCAGGAAGGTTTTGGTAAGCCAGCATTCACTACATGCAGTCTGGAGGGCCGTGAGAAGAGGAGGCTTTTTGTTTCAAAAAACACCATTTATTTTGTTTTTGAAATTAATCTACTCAAGACAACAAAAAAAGAAGAATGTGGCAAGAATGAGATAAAAAAGGAGGTTGAGTTTAATTCAAAAAATTAGTTTTGCAGGAGGCCTGAAGCAGCTTTTTATGACTCAGCGTCTCCCCAGAGGTGTGATTTTCTGTTCAACCTGAGGAATCCCTTCCCTGCCTGACTCTGCTCGTGGCGTGGTCGCGGTTGTATCATACATGTTGGAGAGCATCACAGCTTTAACTCCAAAGAAAAACACTGCAGGGGAGAAATAGTTCTTGAAGTCAAGCATTATAATTTACTAACGGGTTTATTAAAATCTTATTAGAAGATTATTTTTTTAAAGTCCGTTTTACACAGCCGTTGCCCTTCTGCTGCTGTCTAATCCTGGAAAATCTCAGTGAATGAGTCATTTTAACTTACTATCTATTACACCCTCTTATTATAAGCCTGAGTGTGTTTGCTTCAAACAGCATCAATAGTGCCATAAAATCTCATAAGCCTCCCCTTTTGGAGTCTCTTTTGATGTTGAAAGAGAAGCATCTCAATGTGGTTTCATGGGTTACTCTGGTGCGCAGGGGGAATCAGAAGGAGCGTTTGGTTTGGAAAGTGCCTATAACTTCATCCCTCCAGTCCTGATCCTTTTGAAGAGGCTTTTCACGCATAGCTTCTGGGTTTGGTAGGTCAGAGACACATCACTGAGCGTCAAGGGTTTGCAAAAGTATGATCCCGCTTCTTAAAGGCAACCTCAAGCACCAAGTAAAGCTGTCCATGTGCTTGCACGTCATGACAAGGAAGACCTCTGGCAGTAGTGCATCAGGGCTATCTGAGGGCCACCCTATTTGTTTGCCTGATTTTGATATCTAAAGGTTGTCAGGTACCAAATGTGGCTTCAGGGGCTACGATCCTTCCATCTCTGCCTGGTTTGGCTTCAGGAAATAATGTTCCTACTTCCATGCAACCATTAAAAAGAGGGTGAAGGAGAACCCGATACAAAGACATCAATTTCTGGAGCACTGTTGGTTAGAAGGAGCTGCAGATACTTTCATATAATTAAATATATGTACATATGTTGGTGGCTACAGAGTGTGGTTTGGTCACAGCTTTCATTCTGAGTAGTGTCCTCCCCCTCTACCAGTCGGTGAGTTTCACCACCACTTTGGTGATGCAACCACCATGATATGTGCATAGCCCCAGGCATGCAGCAAGTGTTTCCTCAGCCCATCCTCCTCTTCCTCTTACCCACCTAGGTGGGCTGATAGGGGACAGGGACATGTGAGGAAGCTGTCCTGTCTCCAGATGGGCGAGCCGTGTTCTCCTGGCATCCTGGAGCTACCCTTTCCTCTGGGACAGTTGGCCAAGATTCAAGGGAAGAGATTTTCTCTGAATGTAACTACAGGAGAGGGGGAAAAAAAAAAAAAAGCACATTCAATGTTTAAAATCGCACTTGCTGCAGGGGATGTTTCTATTGGCAGAGTCGCCAGAACCGGCACAAATGATTCAAAACATTTTGTTAAATGAAATTCTCAGATGATGTCAGAGCTGAGGCTGGTTAGCAAAACCAAAAAAAAAAGAAGGAAGGTCGAAACCAAAAAGAAGAAAAAAATAAATAAATTACACCATTTGACAAGGAGGGATTAGGAGCTTAAAATTGTATTTATAGGGTATCCAAATATTTGAAAGCTTGGAAATTCATAGTTCCAGTGCTTTAGCTCAGCTCTACAGTCCTGCCAGCCTCTTAGTGTAAGTCACGCAACGCAGCCAGCTGGGCTGGACTCGCTGAACTTGTGAAGCCTATTTTCTGTTACTCAGCCCTGGCTTTCATTTCCTGCAGGCTCGCAAACAAATCCCACTGCCTTTGCATGCCTCAGTTTCCCCCTCTGTCATATACAGGCAATTCTTTCCTCCAGGATAAAACACTTCGAGATTTGGCACCAGGAAGAGCAGGGTGATGTTTTAGTCTCCTCTCTGATGCAGCTCAGCACCCTTACCGCGTGGGTCCTGATGAAGCAGCAGGCTGATCGTTCGAAGATCAACAGCAGCTCTTTGCATGACCTTTTTTTTTTTTTTACATCACTCATTTCTGTCAAACACAGAAAACTCACAGCTGAGGACAACTCTGTTGAGATCCGGTTCTTTTTCATGCCTGTCGCACCTGCCTGTTTCTCCAGGGATGTGCAAAATAACCACGTCTTTGTCACGACTCTACTAGCCCACTTCATCTTTATTGATTAATAGGTCATAATCCTCTTTTAGTGAAAACATAACCATGCCCGCAGCTAGAGGATTCAGATATCACTGATGGCAAGATTACAACCTCTTTGTCTGAACACGGAGAGTGAGACGGACTGTCAGAACAAGAGCACTTGTTAAGAGGAAAATCAATGGTAAGCTATTTGAGGAGGAAAAAAATCCCATCCACCACAAATGCATTAAACACAGGCTTCAGTGCTCCAATTTTGTATAAGCCCAAATTAAACGTGACCATAATAAACTGTTTACTTTCCTTGCGTTTACCCAATAGAAAGGAGATTCCAGTTCCCTGTAATGCCTTTGACAGTACAATTGTTGGGTCTAGTTTGTGGTAATACGGTTGCCGTTATTAAGTTTTGCTAGAAAATACCTCAATACTTTCCCCTCCTTTGAGAAAGTAAAATAGTTAATTATAAAATGTTAGTTGGAGTTGTGGCCTGAGTTAGCTATATCCTCGCTGAGGAGTCGTGGTGGCTTGTGAGGGTTTGGGAGATGGGAAGATGCCATGTCCTGCCCTTTCTTTTCCCTTCCCTCCCCATGTTTCACCTTGCTAAAATCCCATGTCGGGACTGAAAAGAACATTGATGCAAATCATAGGCACGTCTCTTAGCCTAGTGTCTTCTTGATGCCCCAGGCAGAGCTTTCCTTCTCGTCCCTCACTATTTGTAGGCTTTCCTCAGCAGGGACTGCTTGTTAGTGCATGAACATCCAGCCTTGAGCACCAAGGAGGGAACAAGATCCTACATTCTGCCCGCAGCCCGTGATGTACAGAATATTTGTTTCACCCGTGCTATTAAGACAGTGACTGTGCTGTGAGTTTCTGAGCAAGGGTGCATTTAAGCATGGGTGACCCTGCAACTCTGCTCCCTTTCTGAAGCCAGGTTCACTGTAACCAGCTGCTTTTACCGGTCACCAGAGAGACTTGGAGTTAACATTAAATAACGAAAAAGAACTAGATTTCCTTTGTTACACAGCTCACTGAGTGAGGTTTCCCACATCTGTAGAACTCACCACATCTTTTATGAGATTTGACTGTCAGCAAGACCTTATGAATCCCAGATGTTAAAATATGGATTTATTTATAACTCAGATCTTATAATAGAGCCTTCAAGAAGATTATATCCAGTCCCCCTCCTCAAAAGATCTTCCTGAAATAAAGGTCTTAGCTTTTATTATTTTTTAATTATTCTTGCTACATGATTTATCTTTGGTATTACCTCTTTAAATGTCCTTTAATTATTGTGGCTTTAGGACTGCTGTGCATTGGCCTTCAGGGAGCATTGGGCAAAGAGAACTGAGCACTGAATCTCCCATCCTGAGCGAGAGTGCTGCTGTTCAGAGGCAGGAGGGCAGCTCTGAAGAGATTCAGCTTCAGGAGTTTCTTGGCAAAGCTATCGGTCAAAGGCACGGCCAGGTCTGGGCACCTGCGAAACTTGGAGCTGGAGGTGTTTGATATCTATTGCAGCGCGGAGGAAATGCTCTCATCAATAAAAAAAAGGTTCCTCACAGCTGGTGACCATTACGCCTAACACAGGGTTGGACATGCCACAGCTGCTATTCCCCTGGAAGATGGAAATACTTTTGGAACAGCTTTTGGAGCATTTGTTCCATTAGTGCTTTCTCCCTCCTCCCGCTCCTTACTTTTCAAATCTCTGCAAGAAGAATCTGCGAGTGGAAGAGGAGGGGGTCCTCCATGAGCAAAGGCTATCTTGAGAGTTGGGGTACAAATATTACCCTGAATGAAAACTCCAGCAACACCCCTGGGTCCTGAAGGAAGCTTGCAGTGCTTGGAGCTTCACGCTTGCATGCAACAAGAGACAGGCTCCATCACAACCATCTCACACTGTCAGCAAAGAAGGTGGGGCTGAAGGGAAGTATAAAGAGTCTCATTTTGCACAGGAGAAACAGAAAGTCAATGATTTTACCCCAGTTCACTCAAGAAGCTGTCAGCAGCCTCAGGAATCATGACAGAAATTCTATAGGCAGCGGTGGCTGGGAGCAGCCTTCCTTCCCATCCTCCCTGATCCCTACCACCTCCCCCAGCCATGGCAACACATTCTGCCATCCTGTCTGGATTTAGGAAACCCTGTTTCCCATTCCACCCCCTGCCCTTTTTCAAGCTAGGTCATCCTCTGGGGCAAGTTAGGAGAATAGCTTCTGTGCGAAGAGGGCAGACAGCATTTGGCCAAGTGCGACCATGTCATCAACCCCTTGGATGCCATCACTGTGGCCTTTAAAGATCAAACCCACTGTTCACACTGCAAAGCTGCAACCTGCAAAGGTGCTTCAGCTCCTAGACCATGCCTAGCTCCTTCCAGCTTGCAAGTGATGGCTTGGAGCAAGGTCGGGATCCCAAGCTCTGGTCTCCAGCCTAAGGGCTATCTGGACAGGCAGAAAACATGCAACCTGTGAGCCCTGTTGAGCTTAGCTTTGCTCTCATGCCTCACCAGTTCCATGTTCCACTAAGGAGATGGTGGCTTTCTGCAGCCTTCTCTCTCGGGCTAGGCAGTTTGACATTTTAAAGGCAAAGCAGAAAGGAGGATGCCTGAAATCGTACTTCAAGGTGGGCCTCCTGCACCCTGAGATTTGCAGAGCTGAAAACCTGAACCTTATCTGTGTTGCGGCAGTGATGAACTGACGGAAATCCAGGAAATTGGCTGTCAGTGCTGACACTACACAAATCTCACGGCCTTTGTGAGAAGGAACAGCGAGTGGGTAACTGGGAGAAACTACCTGGAACTGGCATTTCCTGGCTGCTGGGAGATGGTGTGGAGAGGACCAGAGCTCTGGTGCAGATCAGCACAGTTCCTTGGATGTGTGAAGAGAAATATCTTTGGGGAGAGTTTATGGGATGCTCCCCAGCTTGTACATATTTTTTTGGCATATCGGTTTGTGTGTCGTGAGATTTAAAACCTTCATCACCCTAATGTTTTCTATCCCACAGAGAACTCTGATCTGAACATGATACGCACACATGAAAGTTTGCCAGCAGTGTGATGTTACAGAACTCGTGAAATGCCTCGCTTAACCACAATATTAGGCATTTTCCAAGCCACATACCTATCTGTTACAAGGTCTTTCAGATAGAGTTATAGACAGACTGTGGGTCATGAGATCCTGACCTTGGTGTGTTTTTACTCCCCTCTTCTCATGAATTAACTCCTGAACTATTGACTCTCCATTGAATGGATAGCAGGGTTCAGCTACATTTTACACGCAAGCTTTTCCATCCTGTATCTCAACAACTGCAAACCCCAAGGACGAGTAAATACTTCAACCTCAGCCATAAAATTGATGTGTTGCAAAATGAACAAAATGGGTTTAGCAACTTACAAGGGAGATACCATCAAGTCCGTAATGAGCCAGAACTGAGAGTTATCCTATCGCTCTCCTCAGCAATGTGGCTGGGAGAGCTGGGAGTAGATCCTGCCTTTGCGGGTGTTCAGTTTATGCCTTATATCTTCTTCACTGAAAGCAAAATCCATCTGTGGTTGTGTCAGATCCCAACCTCATGAGTTGCTCCAAAAGGAAAAGATTGATTTAAAAATCAGGAGGCTTGCAAGGAGAATGATCACCTTTTAAGTTCTCTTCTTCCTTCTGATTTCTGAGTCTGCAGATTGCTTTCTGCTAGGTTAGTGTGCTTTCTTCCACAAACAGAAATGCAAAAAAAAACACAACCCAAAACATTGATAAAACCTAAAATTGCCAAGATCTTGGGAAGCACAAAAAAAAAGCAATTAAAGTATAGAAAGCATCCAAATCGCCAGCACCACGTTAACAGATCGGCAACCACGCTCTGCTGCTGTAGCAAGGTGCAAAGGAGCATGGTAAATGTGACTACAGCTGTAGACTGAACCCTTATTTTGTCATTAAATAAAAGAAGGGCCCTAAAACATAGCCTAGAACAACGGTATATTAGAAGCTGTGCAAGCTGTTTCTACATTGCATGTCCTACTGTGTCCTTAAGAAGCTGAGATTTAAAAATTAAAAAAAAAAGGTGCATTTTTTCTTTACAGTTAGAGGTCAGATAGGAAACATAGTTTAAGAACTGGTAAATAGAAGTGAAAATAAATAGAAATGAAATAGTTTCATGTATTTCCTAGGTTCCCTAGCCAGCCTGGCTCTGAAAAACACCTCTCTGTGCTCTTCTGGCATCAAAGGTGAAAAGTTTGAAGCTTTTCATGCTGATTCTTCATGTCTAACTGAAAATTAAAACACAACATCCGTCTCCCCACTCCAAAATACGATACAGGCAGTGGTGGTGTATTAGTAAGTATCTTCACTAGAAAAAGATTATGAAGGAATAGTAGCCTGAGCCTCAAAGCAGAAGATTTCCATCATCTTGGAGGACAAAAGTCCCTGATATGCAAACCCAGATTAAACTGGAAGGGGGAAGAGAGCGACACGGAATGCACCTGGTGCAACATGAGGGAGGTAGGGAGATGGAGATACGTGTAGGATGGCTTTGCCTGTCTTCCCGTGTGATCTCTGTCAGGTATAAACAGGGCAATAACACTTCCCTATCCCAGACACGGCTTATCAGGAGAGGTCGGCGATAGGCAAATTCAGGTCACGCTCAGGCTGCCTACACGTATCCTCACTGGGGCACCTCTGCTGCAGAGATCAAAGCATCTCTCTGCTACCCCAGGCTGCCAGTCTGGTTCCTGCTTCCTTGTAGACCCTGTGCAGGGAGGCGATGGCAACACTTATACTTGGTAGCAGGTGATCTGAATGCTCATGCCTACACTGCTAAACTAACCAGAACCATTGCATGGGATTGAACACTCTCCCGTGATCACCAGGAGTTAGTTCGTTCCCTGGTGTGACTTTTGGTCCATGCAAACTATCAGACTGCCATCTGAGCATGATTCAGGGCATTGCATGGACCAGGGGATATGACCTTGTCAGTCAAGATCACAATGTGGGTGTTTGTGGAAGGTGGCAGGAAGGATGTAACTGTATGAATATGAGCTATTTCGTGGGTAACCATATGGATATGAGTTGTGTCCTGGTACTCATCCTTAGGGCCAGAAGAAAGGCTGGGGCAAGCAGGACCTGCTGTAGCCACAGCCAGCATGGGCTGCCCAGCCATCTGACAGGAGTTGAAGGTGATACCTAAATATTAAAAAGCCAGATTAAGAGGAAAATAAACAGCTAAATGGTAACCATCACATTTAACCAAGCATCAGTTCAGATATGTCTCTGAATGCCCAGAGCCTTCCTTGAGCCATGACCAGTCACATCAATCTCCCTTCCCAACCTAAAAGTACTTCTTCAAAACCGATGTCTTGGTTCCCTTTATAACCTCAAGGTAAAAAAAAAAAAAAAAAAAAGAAATAAAAAAAAAAAAGAGAAATGAGAGAGATTAATGTTTCCCCAGATTTCCTCAGCCAGCCCTCATGTCTCTGAGTAGAGATCATGGCTATATGAGTTTGAGACGTCAGGCTGGGGGCTTCAGCCTGCCACAGCCACATCCGTTCCATGTGCTCAACCCATCCATATAGCACATCTGCAACAGTCTGACAAGCTCAGAATATTCATTTGCTGCATTTCTTTTTTTCTTTTTTTTCTTTTTTTTTTCTTTTTTTTTTTTTTTCCCCAGGAAATCCTGCGAGAATCCTACAAAATATAATAAAATATACATGATACATCAGTGTTCACTGAATGCATTACCCTGTGTGCACTTCATCTCACTTCTTGCTCTCTGTCCTGGCTAGAAAATCCTGAGGACGTGGAGTGTGCCCCCAAGTCCTTAATATTTAAAGGATGCTTTGGAAGGTCCAGCTTGTGGGCATGTCCTTGTCCTCACATGGCTCCACTGAAGCTGGCTGGGCTCTCTGAGAAGGGAAAGACAGTTTAATTTAAGCAAGATGGCAAAATGTGGCTCCTGTACTTCAAGGCTTGATTCTGTACTTCAATTTCCATGAGAGGAAAGGATGCTAAAGAACAGGGAGAAGAAAAATTAATGGAAGCACATCAGGGTGAACATGCTACACGATGAGCATCTGGTTTCATCTTGTAGGTGCAGGTTGTTTTGAAGGTTAACTCTCACTGTATTACGAACATTCCTGTAGGAAATGTCCTCTCAGAAGGACAGTAGAAGTGTTTAAGACACATATACAAAGCAAAGCTTATTGAGATTGCAAAGTAAACCAGAGTCCCCTCCCAGGTGAAGACGGGTGAAGTATGGGTCTCTCATAAGGTAATTCCAGACTTTAGTTTATCATTTGCATGTAAGTTTGATTCCATTATTTGCCCACAGTCAGTCACTCATTTGATAAAATTGTCTTACCAATAAATCTAAATATCTAAATTTTCATGATTCATCTGAAACCTACTACAAAGACTTCTTTGTTTGCACTACAAGAGGCTTCACAGAAACATAGAATGGTTCGGTTTGGAAGGGACCTTTAAAAGTCATCTAGTCCAAACCCCCTGCAGTGAGCGGGGACATCTTTAACCAGATCAGATTGCTCAGAGCCCCATCAAACCTGACCTTGATTGTTTCCAGGCATAGGGCTATTTGGGCAACCTGTACCAGTGTTTCACCACGCTCATAAAAAAAAATTGTTCATTATATCTAATCTAAATATACCCTCTTTTAGTTTGAAATCATTACCCCTTGTCCTATCACCCTGTTAAAAAGATAGTCCCCCTCCTTCTTTGTATCCTGCTATGGTCTAGTGACTTGGAGAATTCCCCTTTTCTTCCAAAGCTGTTCTGTTAGAATCACTGGTGAGAATGAGAAAATACGATGTTTTACGTGGATATCACATACAACCCACCCAGACCCTGCTAACCTAATAAAAAACACAGCATCTCATATTCAAAGCTTGCTTGTGCCTGACTGAAGACTCTGCAAAGGCCCATCTCAGTGACGACCATCAAATATCCACCATCAAATATCCACCGTCCTTGCCCTGAGCCCAGCTGGCTGGAAAATTTCAGGGCTCTTCAGAAAGTGCTGTCAAGTGGACACGTGGACCACGACAGAGAAATAGGTCAGAGCCATCAAGCTGTGGTCTGATTTTCATCGTGCAGCCAAGGGCATTTTTGTGACGAGTCTTTAAATACGTGAAAAAAAAAAAAAGGAGGGGATCAACCTTAGAGATGCAATTACCATGGGCTGGCCTGTGCCTTTTTGGCAGCAGGAGTCCTTCAGTCATGGTGCCTCCTCGAGACAGAGCAAAATGTCCCAGGACTGACTGTGAGTAAGTGCCTAAAGCATATTAGCCAAGATGAAGCTCTGGGACACGAAGGAGGGCTCTTCAAAGGCACAAAGGGAAACCTAACTCCTCTTGGATTTCATGCTTTGGAAAATCTATCTAACCATAGTCTTTTTGCTTGACAGGCAAACTTAGGCTCAAGTTTCCCCTTTTTAAAATAAACTTGACAAACTAATTAATTAAAAAAAAAAATTTAGCTATCATGTTCTACTTTCACTTGCGACATGGTAACCATTAGTGCATTAGCAGATAAATTTATCTGAGCTCACTGGGAAGATCGCGTGTATCTGATTAACATCAAATAGTAGGTCAACATAGTAAAGTATGAAGTTAAGCCCACAAGTAGGTCTGATCAGAACTAAAGAAAACATTAATGCGATTAGGTATGTCATTAATTGATGATTTGGAAGAACTAGAGTAGAGGACACCTCAGAATTACATCAGATTTATTTTCTCTGGTCTTTTTAACTATTCTGTTTGGATGAACCCGTGTGGGGATTCAGGCACACCACGGAATGTGGCTAATTCCAGTAGGACCTGAAAGGCAAAATGACAAATATATCACCTCTTAAAAAAATAAAATCTATGCAAGGAAAATCAAATGCCAACCTTAGAAAATGATTCCTGTGGTTGATACTTCTCATTGCTGAAAAATATCTATCTGCTTTCTAATACGAATTTGTCCAGCTTAAATTTTTTTGATGTCTGGTTTTATTATGTCCATATCAGGTAAATAGAATATCCTTCTGTCATCTTTGCTATGACTTGCCAGAGTCAAGTCACTTGTTAGCTGTTTCTTCGCTTTTCTAGATATCTTGAGGGCCTTTCAGTGTAGGCCATAGATATTTAATACAGTTTGCCTGCAATGGACGTAGCAAGAAATCAAGGATACCTTGACCTCTTCTTTCTTGGGCGGTTCCCAGATTTCTCCATCATTTGCAAACTCTAGCAACATGTTTCCCTCCAGGATGTTAGTAAAAAAGGTTAAAGTGTAAGGCCAAAAACTGAGCTCTGCAAAGTACCGCTAGAAGCACGGGAGCTCAATGTGGCAGTTAGGGTTTGAGATCTATCGAATGTCCAGCTTTTAACAGATTTTACGTATGCCAAGTGGATTCAATCAGCTTAAAATACCCTGTGCTACTGATACCTTTAGAAAGTGCCAACTCTCTTCACACTGTTGTCCCTGTCAACTGTGTAAAGGTAAGTTTACTTTGACAGGATCTCCTTTCCATGAACTGGTGCTGATCGCTATTGACTACATTAGTGTCTTTATTAATCTAGTAAATTTGAACTGATGCAGTTATCAGTGGTTTATTGTTGTGCTAGGATTGATACAGTCTCCAATTTTAACTCACAGACACCCTGGAAATAACGAAATTCAATACTAATAGCCCCTGGGCAGCTTGGTGAAAATCCTAGGGTTCAAATTATCCTTTTAGCTTCAGTCACTTGCTCCGTAATGACCACAATAAATATTAGTAGAGAGGAGGTATTTAATTTGCAACACATAATAAGACTCTGTCCCTGGGCTTTTTCACCAATACAGTACAGAGATGTTTACTGAACAACTTTTTCCCACTGTCCTTTTGCTTCCTTTTTCAATATCCTACAATTTCTGACTTCTCAGTTATACTTATTGTTAAAATCATCTTTCTTTTTTTCTCTGAGTGTGCCATGTTTGCGTGGATACCCAGACATTACCCTGTAAGTCGTGTATTCTCACTCCTCTGCCATATGTGCCTCATATGTGGAGTCCTTCCTTCCCTCCCTCCCTCCCTCCCTCCCTCCCTCCCTCCCTCCCTCCCTCCCTCCCTCCCTCCTTCCTTCCTTCCTTCCTTCCTTCCTTCCTTCCTTCCTTCCTTCCTTCCTTCCTTCCTTCCTTCCTTCCTTCCTTCCTTCCTTCCTTCCTTCCTTCCTTCCTTCCTTCCTTCCTTCCTTCCTTCCTTCCTTCCTTCCTTCCTTCCTTCCTTCCTTCCCTCTCATTCTTCTTCTCTCTTCCTCTCTCTTCCACTCTTTCTTTCTATATTTTTTGATTTGGAACTGACATCAACCTTCGAAAACTGGCCATTTTGAGCAGCTCAACATGCGTGTAATATGCACACATGCACATACATACGGATTTTCTTCTCAATCTGCTGATTTTTGTGTGTGTATTAGAAAATATACGTATTCTCAGTTCCATCCCCTCTTCCGTTTAATTCGGTCAGCAAAGGAGTAGCTAAAGATGTCTTATGAAGATAAGAGAACTGGGCTCAGGGAGCTGTAAAAGCCAAGCATCTGTTAGAAAGCAGGGCTCTCCCCCCACACCAGAAGCTGATGCTGGACACCTGCCAGCTTCTTCCTACCTCCCACACCAGGATTTTTTCAGCTGTCCCTGCGCCAACAGCAGTAGCAACCTTAACTCAGAGAGGGAGAGAAAGGCTTGGAGGGATCTCAGGGGGCTTTTTCACCAGCCCCCACAAGCTGGTACAAACTACAGGGAAACTTCTTAAAGCAGCTTCAATGTTAGAAGTAAGATTCCTATAAAACCCCTTTTTCTTATCTTATATAAAATACTTGTCCCCCAACTCAGAAAGCATTGTACCTCATGGAGGAAGAGCTTCAGAAGAAGATCAGGCTAATTACAGGTACGAATTGAAGGTTCAGGATGCATTGGCATGGTTTCTCATGCCCAAGTGGTAAAAAGACATCAACAGCCAGTGTAAAGAAACATCCTTCCTTAGGAAGAACTAGTGCTGGGGTGGCCAGTGTGGGGCTCTTAGGTTGCATATGTGAGCACCTCCTCTGACCCGTATGGTACCTGAGAAGCGTCTTGGGGTCTTTAATCCAAGACAAGTTTTGGTACACAGATCATGAAGCCAGCTGTACTAGCCAAAAAAACAGAAACAGGATGAGCTCCTCTCTGAGAATCATGGCTGAACCAAGGCCATGAAAAGCCTGCTTTGAACCCTAACATTCACCCTGAGGGCTGTTACTTCTTGGCTTAGGCCCTCCAGGAGCAGTCATACGTATTTTCTCTTCATTATAGTAGGGGGAAGGGACCTTCTGGTGAAGGCACCAGTGTGGGGTTATTCAAGCCAGCTCTTAAGCAAAGACCTTATCTGTTCAATATACCCAAATGTGATTAACCATGTTTGGCCAGTGTGATCCCTCTCCAGGCAGCAATGGGAGCACAGACTCGTAACCGACTTACCTGTCCATGGCTTCCTGATTCCTGTTAATTCTGGAAAAAATCCACATTTCTCAGATGTGCCAGGGCAGTTCCAAACCTACCTGATTTCAACTGGACTTGGATTCCAGCCCATCTACACAGGACACCTAAGCTGACACTGCTTGAATTTTACCAAATACCCTGGATTAGGACACTTGAAGCATCAATATTTGATGCAATACGAAGGGACAGCCTCGATTCATGATAACACTCAATGAGTGTTCCAAAAGCTCTCCTAAGCTATTGAGTGTCATCAGTAACGTCAACAAGAAGGTCAGCAAACTTCACGGGCTAAATTCTGACCTCCTGGATAGCTCATGATTTCCCAATGCTCTTGTGCTGGGATAACAGTGATACATTAACTTGATGGGCTTATGCAGGTTTGGCCTGAGGGACCTCTATGACTTTTTATCTTCTGTCATTCCTTTTCTTGTTAGACTTGGGAAGAAACTGGGTTTTCAGGGATTTCTATTGTTGCTGTAGAACATAATTTGTCCTGATGAGAAGCAAGCCAGGCAGAGCGAGCTGTGACTCTTTTCCTTCCTTACTGTCTGCCTGTCTGGCATCACTTTCTCTTGTAAGCTGGGCTCTTAAGTGGAGACAGTGCATCCAAGGTAAGGATATTACTTCAAACCTCCTCTCTATAAATAGGCCTGGCTGCCGCCCCGAGGTTGCTCATTCTGCTGTCAGAATATGGCTAAATGGCCACTTATGAATTCCAACATGTGCTTGATGTGGAGATTACAGCTGCTGTCCAAAACAAAGGAGCTTTCTCTTCTCACAACAGGCTGGTCCCTTTATGAGGCAGTTTGGAAAACTCCCATCTCTTCAGAGTGTTTAATCTATGCCCTGATGCTTCTTTTGTGTGAGGACAACACAACTTCCTCCAGACCTAAATGAAACCAGCACCCTTGGGTGTCCATTGGAATATATTTGATGTCCTGAAAATCGCAGGGAAGGAAAGGTCTGATCCCTGGAGGGTTCCCTATGGAGCAAAACGCGAAGATGCAGAATTATGTCAGGACAGCATAGGATGGCAGAGTGCAGAAGTGCTGACCTAGACTCCAAAATGTCATTGATACAAGAGTGTGGCATTGCCCCTGTGCCCCCAGGATCTTTCATCCAAAGGAAAGATGCTTGGTCTGAGCTCAGACCACTCTAATGTGCCAGTGGTGGTAGCAAGGATGCCTGTGAGTTGTGATTAGCTGGGGCTGGCTGATGAATATTAGTTGGTACAAAAAGGTGGTGTTTTGCAAAGAAAATAAATCGTTAAATGCTCCTGCACAGCTGCCTTTTCTCACAGTAGTTTTAACAGAGCCAAAGAAAATTCTGTTTTTCTCACACTTTGTTCTTACACTGTTTTTTTCCTGCTTGAGGCATTTTGCAAGGGAAATGGGAATGGCTGTGCTCACTTGATGGATGTGGGAACTGGCAGATCAGGTGAAGGGATGTTTCCTCCTGTCGCCCAGTAAGTCCAGGCAGCATTAGGAGCAGACCGCCCCGCTCTGCATCCTCAAACTGAGGAGACCTTCCCTCACACTAGGGCAAACCGTGAACATGACGTACCGGCATCTCCTAAACACTTGGGACTGAAGCACGGCTAACCCAGAAACAGCTTCTCTTTGATTTCTGGCAGCGGAATTTAGGCCTAGTCTATTCACGTATACTTGGCTGGCATCTGCAGCTGCTGTTGTATGTCTATAAAAGTGTACAATTAACCTTCTCCTAGGCAGCCACAAGGCAGATGGCCTTCACGGGCTTGGCAATAGCAAGCCAGATGGCATGGTGAAGGTAGTGGCTATGGGGTGGCCATGTTCCCCCACCTCCCAGCTCTGCTGAAGGAGTTGGGTACATTCTGTGGGTGGCCAGTATTTATATTTGCTTGTAAATTATGGCCCGCAAAATGCTAAATGAGTCTGGCTGCAACCTCAGAGCACAGCCTGGCTCCTGTGACCACAGGTTTGAGTCTCACAAGCGGAGCCACGCTCACCTCCCAGCTACAAAAGAGCCCTTTGTGCGTTTTCCCCTGCTCCTCTCAAGCTGTGCACTTCTCAGCTACTCCGCTGTCCCTGTCTATGCCTCGTTGCTGCTCACCATGCCAATGCCTGTGACTCAGCTGACTCTCAACTACCTAGAGCTTTGAACTATCAGTCAAGACACCTACCACTCTTCTCCTCCCATCTGCTCTCTTTCTTCCCTGACATCTTCAGAGCTTTGCTCCTCACCCACCTGCCATTTGGTTGCATGTCTCGTGGAAAGCGTCACCCGGGCAATGCTTCCTCACTCCCACGACCAAAGCTCCTTGCTCTGGTAGGAGGAAGATGTGGCTTTTGGTGGTGAGAACGCTGATGGTCTGTCTGGGTTTCAAGTCAATGGGAGTAGCAGCCGACACCTCTCTCCACCTGTAGCAGCCCAAGGGAGGGTACAGGTAGTGTTCACTGAACAGGGATTGCCATCATTTTAGGAAGTCAGGACTCCTTGTTCAGGCTCTGCTGATACTGTGTTCAGCGCTCAACCTGACATGCTCCCATGTCCTTGTTTCCCCCACGTACTGTGGCTGTATCAGTCCCTCAGCCTCGCCACATTACACGAGAAGGAAACCTCAGCTCATGTCTGTGACCGTAAGCTCGGTTTCCTTCCCGCTGCACTCATTTCCCAGCAATGGTGACAAGCAGCATCGATTTACTGACTCTGAGGGAGTTTTATTTTGAATGTTTTATGCAAGCCAGAACGTGGCTGCAGCCAGGGACAGGGATCTGGTCCTGGGGGCTGCAGCATCTCCTCCCCAGTGTGGCCATAAGCTGTGCAGATCATTGGTGTGAATAAACATCCAAAGGGACTTACTTTGCTGCCTGTCTCACACTAATGCAGCTCTCGTTAGCTGGTGATTTTTGATGGAGATGTGTGTGCACTAATGGGAGATTGCCAGGCTAGAAGTGATTAAAAAAAAAGTTCCTTTCAGCACTTTAAAATCATTCTGAATTATTAAACAGGACGGAATTTTTAAAGTCTAATTCTCTTTTCCATTATTTATGCAATCTGCTTCGGTTTTATCCCGTCTTTTGAGAGGTATGAATTCACCAGAAAGTTTCACTTTCAGGTTGTGACGCTGTCGGTGTTGGAGGCTGCCAAGACTGCAGTACTTCTTACTGAGAAAGCCTGGGTGGGGGCTGCATCGTTTCCCTTTTCCTTGCACAGCATTTAAATTTCTGGTTACTTTTAGCACTTCACCTACAAACCGAGGAATTTTTCCAGTTGCTGCAAAAGGCCACTAAGGATCAGAGAAAATAGTCAGCACATCAAAAGTGTCCTGCAGTAGGTATGTGATCAAACAGATAAGGTCTGTGCCTGTAGCCCAGTGCTGTCCTCCAGCCCTTGCTAATATATCCCAGCTCTAGCAGCAATCTTTGCTACTTAAATACTCTGAAACAAAAGGATTTTAAACTGTAATTTACTTTTTCTTTTTTTTTTGGACATATTTCTAAATCGGTTCAATATGGCCTTGAACCACTAAGCTAAAAGTGTTTGACTTGTTTCCAAATCGAAGTGTTCATAAAAAAAAAAAAAAAGAAAAAATAAAAGGGAAAGGGTGGAGGGAGGAAGGAAGAAAATGCAAGAGAAAGAGAAGCTCTCTGGCAGTTTAAATCAGTCAGCCCTGCACAGTGATTTAAAACCAGTGGAGCACTTCAAGTTTTCCTAAGCACTTAGCTTTGGAAGCAGTCCGAGTCCTGAACACGTGCATTTGTGGAATCATTTACCATTATTAGAGAGTTTGAATGGTGCTTGAGCTCTCCCTCTGCCCCGATAAGCACTTAGATTGCCTATGATTAGTAGGGTGGTTTCAAGCTTGTGCACAGTTGAGGGTGATTATTTTAAAGCGTGCCATCGCCCGTCCCTATCTCCAAAGATCTGAGATCTTCCAAATTCATTAATTCCTTCAGCTCATCTGAATGGAAATTACTAACTAGATGTAGTTACCTCAGTGCAATTTTACAGCATGTGTCACAGAGAGTAATAAATATTTGCAACCGGGGCAGATGGAGCAATAATGTGCATGCTACAGAGCACTCCTGTGCAGGGTAAGACCTGTTATTAAGATATGTGATTGTAGAGCCTCTGTGCTCCAGCCACGGACTGGGAAATTCTGGTTTTAGATGCCCTGATCCTTCTTTGAGCTGGGAAGGGCAGAAGGACAGTACCTGATACTCCCATGTGTTTTACCGCACTGCATTGCGCTGCACTGATGGACAGCACTTGGTTAACCCAAGTCTAGATTCTTGAGCCAGCACGTAGGAAGTCAACGAGGTTGTCGGATGAAGCTGCGCAAAGAGCTGATCTTTCAGGTTTGCTGGCTAAACCAAAGCAGTTAAAAAAATTTCTCAGAATTCAGGTTAACTCAAAGATGGAAATGTTTTGCTTTTCTGAGCTAAGCAAAAATCTGAAAGAACCCTGTTTTGACTTGTAAGCCTTTTGGTTAACAGCACACAAATTTTGAAATAAATTTCTGTTGCAATAAGGAAAAATGGAAATGCTTTGACTTGAAATCATCTCTGCAATTTCCCCCCGAGTCTTTTGCCAAGGTGATAAAACCAGCAGAAAATGCAAACCCAAATTCCTTGTTTTCCATGGAAATTTTTGACTAGCAAAAAAAAATGCATCATCTGGCATAAAGGCAACACAATACGCCCAAATTTGTGCATGAAGTCAGTTGGGTTTGTGAGGCTGCTTCTCTGCAGTTCAACTCCCTGTGAGAAAGGGCTTTACAAAAGCCCAGAGCTCTGCTGCTGGTAGGGAAGATGACAGGAGTTTGAACTTTCGAGAGGGTCCCTAAACTCCTCCATGTGGAAAATCAGAACAATCTGCTGGCAAAGAGGTCAAACTGGAGGCATAAGAAAGATAATCCCACCCCTACCTCCTCGCAGACATGCAGCCAATGGTCTCCAGCACCCTGGCCCACTCCTGAGCTCCCCCAGCCTATCTCAAGACATTGGGAGCTGGATTGTCTCTAAAAAGAAAAAAGAGAAGGAGTTTTCCCTGGCAGACAAACCAGGGGAGCAGCGTTGCCCTCCCTGTCTCTGGGACCCCTTGCAGGGGGCTAATCCCTGTGCTATCTGAGCAGGTTATGAAGCGCCCTACAACAAAGTTTGGGTCCCCAGCCTGCCCCGGGTCTTGACTGGATGTCTCTTCATCTCCTTACTAATTAATTTGCAAAGGAAGAGTACAGGGAGGTCCAGGTGCTTGGGTGTCCCTGATCCACGGGAGGCTGCAATCCCAGAAATCCATGTATAGGTGAGGTTGGCTGGTCCCCAGGGCTTGGTCTTGAGCTTATGTGTCTGCTCCACCGCTTTGTAGAATCGGGTACCTCCAGAAGATGGTTCACCTGACTCAGACCCCTGCTTTCGGATGAGATTACTGTCTCCTTTGCCCGCAAAGGCTGGCTGACTCAGATGGAGATGTTTGTGTTACAGAAACCTAAAATCAGGGCAGATGACTCCCTCCCAACCCAGCAACCCTTACCAGTGTACCCCACAACCCCATCATCTCTCCTGCAGTTACCCTCCTGGCAGCTCCGTTATACAGGAACCAAGGGACTGTTTGACTTTCTGCAGGTCCTGCAGGTTGTCTGCAACAGCCACATCTTCCAAGATGTGGGCCAACATATCAAATATGTTCCTCTTTCCTGCTGCATGGCATGTGTGCTCTGTCCTCTGCTTGTCTGTGGTCTTCTCCTGCAGAGCTGCTGATACCTTGAGGTGATGGTGATGTAGGATTAATCATGACAGGGATATGGATCTTATTTTTAACTGGGAAGTTCTGTGTACTACTCTGATTCCCCACTAAAATTCAGTTACCTGAATTGTAGACTTTCATTCAAATACCTGTGTTAAAAGTTGTATTTTGTATTTTTTTAAGAACAAATTCAGAGAACACTTTTGAGAGGAATACCCAGGAAAAAAACTTCAAAACCATTGATTTCTCATATCCAAGATTCCAATGTCCTAAAGAAATGCATAGCAGAAGGCCCTCCTCCGTCTCCACCTTTGTGAAAAAGGAAACAATTTCAGGTCAGACCTAGCAGCCACTGCTTGAAAGGAGAAAGTCATATATTTCCACACTGCCCTGCTGCCCTATAAAGCATTGAGAAATTGGGTCTGAAGAGGGTTATTGCTTTCTGGAGATACAAAAGGAGTTTAACAGACCAAAACTTAACCTAAATATAGCTGTGATAAAAGGGGACAACTCTTGGGTAGCTGTGCTGGTATCTTTGATTACAGCAGTGCAGGCTGGAGTGTAGCTGAGGATGCAGTTCCAGCTCTGACCGCTGTCTGAATGCTGTTCAAGATATTTCAAGGCTCAGTGCCTCAGTTTCCCCTTCTTCAAATGGAAGCTGGGATCCCCACCCTCCCTTGCAAACAGCTGAGAGCTCTGATTGTGCAATGCTCTAAAACGGGGGTCTGAGAGGTCTGTGATGGTGGATTTTTTTCTCATAGATACCTGTGTCTCTTTGTTCTTATTTTACAGTCCTAATGGAGGAAGAAAATATATCTGAATTTGCCATGCTCTGCAAGGAGAAAGTCATTCTCATTATTAAGCTGTTATTTTTATGAAGCCGTAACTTATGGGTTCTCAATACTTACATTATAGTAGTCAAAAACCCGGATGAGATCCCATAAACCATTCTTTATAGTAACCAGATGGTCATCAAGGCTCCCAAGGTACATGACAGTGCCTATAACTGTGAAACACCTGCGTGAACCTTAACCATCTCTGTGCCAATTCTGCCAGTGGGGTGACCTCTCCTGCAAAAGGGGGCTGGTTATTTGGGGGTGTACAGCATCGTGCTTCTCCTCCCCAGACCCATTAACCAATGCTGTCCTGTCACAGGGATGTGTAACCAGTCCTGTTTCCTTCTCTTTTATTTTTAACCCCTTCATAATGTGGGTAGGTGAAATATTTGGCCCAGTTTTACTTCACCCGTTAGAAAACTGGATTGACTTTTTCTTGGCTTCCTGCTGTATTTCTGCCTTCCCTTGGGAGGTGCCACTGGAAGGGTTCTTTGGCAAGTCCCCAGCTCACCGTGGACAGGGCTGTGGGCTCACGTCTCTTTTGAGACCATCCATACTGGCAGAAGATGCTAGGTCCCACCAGCCTTCTCCATGACACCCAGTGAAACCCCTCTTGGAGGCCACTTTCCTCCCTGACTTTGGGCTGTTGGTTCATCTCCTCGCATCAGTGATAGCCAAAATGAGCTTCTGTGAGTTTTAGGTTGGTGCTAACTCATGTTGCCTTGACCAGGAGAGGTTAGCAAGGAGTTGCGGGTGTGTGTTGAGTGACTGATGGTAGGAAGATGCTCAGCAAGAGTCCTGAGCAGAGGATTTCCAACAAAAAGAGTAACCTGTGTGTCAGTGCTATTGGCAAAGCGTTTACACGACTACCAATTCCTAATAGCAACAGGCTCATGGCACCTGATGTAGCAGGGAGGTGCTGTTACTGAAAGGCTTATTTAATCTCTCCTAAAAATTAGGGATGGATTGGTTTTGATGTCTGACCCAGTACCTCAGCAGAACTGGTGGGAAAAAAAAAAAAAAAAAAAAATGAAAATTTTATGGGGAAAGACACACTGTTGCTGTTGCAGAGGGAAGTGCTGCTTTTTCAAACCTGTTCTGATCCACAATATCCTGCAGCAGTCGAACATTCGATGAAAACGATGTTGTTCAAACCCACCATTTCAGGAGAGGCAACAACTTTTGAGAAACGATTGCTGTCTGTGAGATATCAGGAGAGGCATTTTATTTAATATTATTTCTCTTTGCCCAAAACAGGCTTTTTTAACCTATGAAACCAATAGCCCCCCAAGAACTTCCATAAGCTCTGTGGTTTCTGAGTAGGGATGGGAAAGCACTGGGTCTCCAGCAGTGCCCCTCTTCCCTGACAACCTGATGTGACCTTCATTGACATGCCACAGCCCTGCATGGCCCAATTCTCCTTGGGGAAAAAAAAAAAAAAAAAAGAGAAGAAAAAGAAAAAAGTGCCCTTACTCATGAGTTTTTTCCTCAGAAAGCCACACTATGCTCACTTTCCCAGAGGATGAGTCAGGCTCTGGCCTCGCCAGCATCCTGCTTCTCCCTGCCAAGCCCACGGCAGGACGGAGGAAGAGCACAAGGGTGTTCAGCAGAGAATTTCCACAGAAAAGGTGAAACGTGTCCCAGCACTGCAATCACCAACGCCGCCACCACGTCGACTCACTTTGTGGCCTCATGTCTGTGTGCCGGAGATGGCTGTGGGTGTGAAGGTGCCGTGCTCAGCACAAGGAGAAAATGCAGCCCATCCCTTCCACTAACGCCTTCGTGATGGGGTGGCCCCTCTAAATAATAGATGTGAGCAAGCAGGTTTTTTTGCCATGAAGAAACAGATATGCTATTGTCCTAAAAGAAGACACCTACTGGCATGGGAGGTTCTTGTAACAGATAGATATCTCTACTTTCTGCAGAGTTTTTAAGTTGGGTAGCTGTTTGTTTTCATTATTTGGTTACAGATATACATTATTGATATTTTTGTGTCGCTTAGATGTGGTGTTGGGTAATACGGCTTAGGGGCGAAATTGTAGTGTAGGGTTAATGGTTTGACTCGATGATCCCAAGGGTCTTTTCCAACCTGAACTGTTCTATGATTCTATGATTCTATGATTCCATGCCCTGACTCTCCATCCTCAGGCCCACAATAGGGTTTCTGTTACCCATATCCTTTCCAACAGCATATATTATATATATATATATATATACCCACGTAATTTCCAACTTCAGAAGTGCTCTCTGATATCTCTAATTCAACACTGAAGGACAAGTTTGCATCTGTCCACCAGCATCTCCACTTCTATTTTAAACTGAACTTCCAGACACTTCCTGAAAATAGTTGATGGCTCGTTTCCCTTCCTGAGATATCAAGTGCTGTGAGCTCCCTGGATTGGAAAGGACGGATATCAAGAAACAAGGAACAGTGGAAAGTGTTGATTTCCAGGCTGTTCCAGTGTGATATCAAAGCATGATGGAAAAATAGAGGAGTGGGTGTTGCCAAAGCTTTTGAGCTTAAGGCTGGTACCTATAAATAGAGACACCCAAAATTATTCTTAGGAATTGAGTCATTAGTTCTCTAATATTTCTAGTAAGTCAGTGGGAGTTGTGCTATTTAGGACAGAGGCAGAAAGTAGGTAGGCCCACACAAAAAGTCAGCTTCAAATGCAATTACTAGCCTTTTCAGTCTTGAGCAATGTTTCCCCTGACAGAAAGATGTTTAGCAGTGAGATAACTTATTGTGATGAGCTGTGCACAGCCCTTTTTAGCTATAAAGGCACAAATCGGTGCTTCTCACAGCCCCTGGCAGCTCCCCTTTGCAGTTACCAAGATTTTTTTCTGCTAGAGTTTTTGTCCCTAGGGGCAGCTCAGCCTTGGTGAAAGCCCCAGCCAGGTTGGGATGAGATGGTGGTGGAGGAGGACGTGGTCTGTGAAGACTTGTCATCAGGGTTAGGGAGGTCATGTGGGTCCAGGAGTATTGCAAAAGGAAACTTGGTGGAATCTCATGAAACACTTAGACCCAAATGTGGGTGTCCCATCGCAACAGCAGCATTTTCTGTTGTCCATTGGTGAGTGTACATCAGCATGAAGTGCAGTGCTCAGGGGTGATTTTCACGTGATTTTCGGATTTTTCCTCCTCGACTCCAGCCAAACGCGTTCAAATCGTGTCTCCTTCTTGCCGAGGGAGAAGCAGGGACTTCCCTGCTGCTCTTGCGGTGCCGAGTCCTGCATCTGGTGTGCAAAAGTTTGCTCAGGCAGGAAGAGGATGAGTAACGGAGCCCCAAAAGTTCTTCCTCCTGCAGATTTATGGTCCTTTCCCTGTGTGAGGGCTAAGTTCTTTCCCTGAGCAAAATTCCTAAATCAATGGTTTGATTAATGGCTGAGAAACATTTTTCCCGTCGAGTCTGGAAGGACTTTTCACACGTTATTATCCAACAGAGCCAGAGACGACACACAGATTTGTTTTAAATTTTATAAAGTAATCAGTTTTAAGAGTCAGATGAAAAAAACAAGCTCCCTGGGTGTTCAGTCATACAAAGGAGAACAAAATGTAAATTAAAAGGTTTGGGATGCTTTGGAAGTCTGAGTCTCTCTTTAATTCACAGCATGCCAAGATATGTGACTAATGACCATCTCAAATTGCATAAAGACCTGAGCTAGTAGAGGTCACCTTAATTTCCTCCACCTTAACTAGTGCATCTCTGATAAGCAATGTGCGTATTAGAAGATGGGAATAAGCCAAAACAGACCATTCCTCATCTCAGTATACACAGGATGAAGGAGGGTGAAAAATCTCTCAGAAATTAATGTCTGCAGTGTGTTTCCCAAAGTGACTCCCGTTCAGACAAGCATAACATTTGCAATTTCCCTTTAACATTTTTCAGTGGGTTATTTTTTTTTTTTTTTAAACAAACAAGGAAACCTCAGGAAAAAAACACGCTAATCTATTCAGAACGTGAGACTGGGTCAAGACTGGATTTTGGAAAGTCTAATGCTACGTGAATTTTAGTTCATTTATAACCAACACTACGTTGTCTTAGTGGGTGCAAGACACAGGGATAAGACAGGCTGTTTCTACCTCACCAGGAGAAATTATGTGCCATGTCTTAAGTCTGTGCGTATCTCAAATACAGATCCTCACTGCATGAGAAGAGCAGGACGTGGAAATAATGCATGCATTTCAAAGCAGGGCAGGGGTGAAAAATTGGACCTTTTGTCAGAAGTGCCCAGGTGTGATTGGAGCATTGACAACTCCAGTCACTTGTTGGAAACGGTGATTTGTCTCTCAGCCAAACCAGAACTATTCCTCCTTGCAGTTCCCTCCTGCCCCAAGACATTCATGGGAATCCCTTAGCCAAGAAAATAATTTTTCCTGCTCTTTGCAGCTTGGAGAGCAGAGGAAATAATCCTTTAGTGGATATTTGGGGAGGTCTGTCCTTCTGCGAGTGCCCAAGGTGTGCTGAGCAGGGATGTGTGCCGGCAGGGGTGTTTGCAGAGCATCACTCCCAGATCACCTCCAGTCTTCCATCCCACTGGCCACCAGGACCAGGTACAAGGATAACTTACCTTAAAGACACCCAGCTACCAATTTAAGGTTTGACAGAGAATAGTGTGATCTTGGCCAAGTCTTCCTCACTGAGATCTTGCAGACAGCCCGAGCTAGCTAAGGGTGTGACCTCTTGAGTGAGGGGAATGTGACAAACCACCGGGTGTTCCTGAATACATGAATTGCATAAAATTGTAAATCAAAATGTTGTGCCATGGTTCAGCACCTGAATTGGTAGGGCTGGGCCAGTAGTTGGACTCTGTCATCCTAAAGGTCTTTTCCAACCGGAACTACTCTATGATTCTATAAGCTAACACAGATCTGCGCTGAGGTTAGACTTGACACAGAACCAAGAAGTTCGTTCTTGCAGAGGCACAAGGTCTGGGTTTATAATTTCTGCTGATAACATGCCCCCCAGCGTGACGTAGCAGCAGAGTTTACTCCAATACAAAAAGAACAACTCACATTCACCTCATCATCCTTTACACCCCAACAGCTCTGCTAACCCCCTGGGATACTGCCACGGCCAGGACTTGAGAGCACAGGGCATCAGGCCAGATTTAGTTGCCTGCCCATGCAGGAGACGAGCCCTGCTCTCCCTTGATGAGATCTCCATTGACTGCAAAGGAAGACTGGGGAGACTTGCTCAGATGGGCAATTTAGGTGTCTGCTCTTGTCAAATGAGTCACACCCAAAACATTCAAAGGCATCCTACTTGCTGCAAGCAAGCAGGCTTTCCCATGAAACATCCTGTTTATTATTCGAATGCTGACACCAAATCCGATTTTGCATGATAGAAACCGAGTCTATTCTTAGTTTGGTGTAATGAGTGCTGTTTATCATATCAGTTTAAATCTTTACGTGGAGTAAATTTCAAGGGGTTTATCGCAACTAAAATTTTACATGGGAACACCATGGAAGCCCCAGCAAGAACAGCAAACTAAAAGAAATTTATTTTCTGCTAAGACTCAGATGATCGCCACGGATGCACACCAGTAGAAGATATGAATACCCAGTCATCGGAGACAAGTGCACATAACCACCAGGGTGGTATTCCAGATTGAGAAATTTAAGCCAGAATTTGGGAGTTTGCGTAGTAAACAAGTTAATAGATTGTTTGTTTCATTTCTTGGCGGTTTTTCCAGCTGAATCGCTTTGTAATCCACTCTCACGTCCACTGGCAAAGGGGAAAGGAATCCTGTTGAAAGGGTAGACAAGCATGGAAAAAAAATAAAAGGCAACAATCTGAAATTGCAGTTTCACAGCACAAGGGCAGAATAAACATGACAAGTGGAAAGGACGGCATCCTTCCTGTGTTAGACAGTCACCACCGTGGGGAAGGTGAGGAAAGGGAGCTAAGGCTAGATGGATGTCTGCCCTGAAACATCCCAAGGGATGACACTGACCACTGCAATCCCCTTACCGGTCTCTCCCTGGATCGTCTTACTGGTCTCTCCAGGAGCTGAACTGGTTTTAAGGATGTGCAGAAAACCAGCAGCGCTGTTCACGGTCCTACAAGAGCCGATTGTGAAGATCAAGTATTCCTGTTGTGATATTGCTTCATGGTGTAAACACAACATTTGCTTTAGCTGATAAGACCTGGCAGCACGATTTACTGTGATGAACATCTCCTGAAACCTGATTAGCAAAGCATGGCACTAGAGCTGGTCAGCATTTATTGAATCAAATGATTTTAATAGTTGAAAATGTCCTTTCCCCTAAATTAAAGACTCGTAACAATATCTTATTTTGACCTTCTTTACTTTCTGAGCAAAACACACCCCAAACAACAACAACAACAAAAATACATCCAGTTTTCATTCATCCTCCCCCACTTTTCTGGGAACAGCAAGAAAACTTTTCTGTGTGTGAAAAGCTAAACGGATGGATGTTTGCACTGATACAGCTGAAAAATGTCATATTAACAAATAGTTCTTGTCTAAAAATTGTTGAATGAAAAGATTTACTATTCTGTTGATGAAAAGATCTCTATGTGGATAAATAATTCTATGTAACTGCTTCTAACTGCTGACTGCTCTTGTAATACGACTGGCTCCCAGCAGCCGGGAAGGGCACAGCCTATGAATGGATCTTGTCCTGCCTCGGGCAAGTTAGATGAGGGATAGCTTAGGATGTAAGAGTTTTGCTCATGGGGATCTCCAGGCACGTCTTCTCTGGGTGGTCTCCTCTGAGTGTTTTGAACCAGGCTTTGCTTTCAAGAAGGCTGCCATCATTTTCTTAGATTCAAAATGTCACTGCTGCACTCTTCTGCAGGAGAGGGGTGGTGAGCCGTGTCCTGGGACTGTGGTTACTATACCCCAGGGCTGCACAGACCCGGACTCCCTCCTGGTCTTCTCCAAGCACCTCTCCCTGCCCACATTGCATTTAGTGTTGGTTTTTGTTTGTTTGTTTTCCTAAAGCGAAAGCCAGGCAAGGAGCAAATACTGAGATGTTTTTTCAGGTCCCATAAGTCTGGTTGAGTTGAGCATGTTACAAAAGGCAGCTTGAGAGCATCTGTGGAGGCTATGGAACCTGTTGGGGAAATGCATGGGAGTTTTTCACGGGGGTGACCTCCATGTGGCCAGCATCGACCCCTAAGTGTAAGCTGTGCACCACAGAGGAGATTTCTCCCTCTCTCACACTCAGACTCCTCTGTCTTGATGCTGTTGTGGTGCTTGTGTGGATGTGGGGTGAGCAGCTTGGTATCTGGAGCTGCCCCTGACTGAGATGTGTCTTTCCCAACTGTCAGAAGTGTTCACAGCTCTGACCACCAAGCCTAACTCCCCCAGCATTTGGATCTGAGGTCTGTGTCAGAGTAGGGGCCAGCTGTGGTGGCTGCATGCAAAGCAGCAGAGGTATTTGGGTCACAGCTTCCCTGCTGCAGCATGCTTCACTCAGTCCTGAGCAGGGACTGGAGCAAGCCATGCCCAATTAAGAATCAAAGAATCACAGAAAGATTTGAGTTGGAAGGGACCTCTAAAAGTCATCTACTCCACCCCTCCTGCAACGAGCAGGGACTTCTTCGACCAGATCAGGTTGTTTGAGCCTGGTCCAACCTGACCTTGAATTTTTCCAGTGATGGGGCTTCTACCACCTCTGTGGGCAACCTGTGCCAGTGTCTCACCAACCTCACTGTAAAAAATTGTCCTCCATATATCTAGTCTAAAATTACCTTCTTTTAGTTTAAAACCATTACCCTTTGTCCTGTCATAGAATCCTAGAATCCTAGAATCAAAATCATTAAGGTTGGAAAAGACATCTAAGATCATCAAGTCCACCTATCAACTCAATACTGCCATAACTACTAAACCATGTCTCGAAGTGCTACATCTACACATTTTTTGAACACTCCAGGGATGGTCATTCCACAGATTCCCTGGGCAGCCTCTTCCAACACTTCACCAGGTGCAACAGGCCCTGCTAAAGTTTGTCCCCATTTTTCTTATAGACCCTCTTTAAGTATAGAAAGGCCACAATAATGCCCAGAGGACCATGGGCTGCACATTGGTTTTGCTGATGTCTTGTGTCCTGCTGCCCTTCCCTCTGAGCACCAAGAACCTCCTCCACTCGATGAAAAAGGGCTGCGTCCAGCAAACCAAAGTGGGAACAGAAACATCTCCTTTTCCTAATTGCCTTCTTTCCCTCACGAGTCTGCAGGAGATTTCTGAGTTTGCAGATTCAAGGGGAGGCTGGAGAAGTTGATGGAAAAGTGTTGTTAAACAAAGAATTCCCTGAGCTGTGGAAGACTGAGGTCGGGGTACATCGTGGGGGAATTATCGTCTCCAGCCCCAATTCTTATACTCTCTCCTGTGACATCTGCACTTGGATGCTGCTGGGTCTCAGGCTAGCTGGCCCTTTTTTTTCTGGCCCAGTTCAGCCACTGTCATCCTCACCACAGCTGCTGCCTGTGGTATCTCCAGCAGCAGAGCTCGGAGACGAGATCCTGCAGGGTAGGTGGCAGGGATGAAGGTAGATGATGTTCATCACCATATCCGAAACGTCGGTAATTCACCCTCATTTACACCAAGTTCTTCAGACAAAGACACTTTGAAGGCACAGCATTTTGCACAGCATGGAGACCATCATTTTTGCTTTGGAGTAGGATTTGAAGGGTCCAGGGTCAAGACCCTACTTGTGTGAATACATATATAGATATGTACACGCTTATGTGTTTGTGTGTGTGACATACAATAGTTCAAACCTAATTTCTCCAAAGCTCATTTACTGAATACTTTTAAGCTGGGACAAGTGGTGAATGGGTTAAAAAAGAAGATTTTTTTTTTTTAATTTGTGCAGTTCCAGAAGTGAAGCAGAGTTAAAAGCACAGAACAAAAACCACCAAAAGACCAAGAGAAACAATTGAGTGTTTTCCTTCCTGTATATTTGTTACAGTTCTTGCTGGCCATGCAAAAAAAAAAAAAAAAAAAAGCCAAAATAAAATCTGGCACACAGGTCATTATGTTCTTCGGGAATCAGAAATAGACTGAGTGGGCTTGGTAGGCAAACACACATTTCACAAGCTTCTTCTCGTCACAAAGCCAATATTTGCTCAGGAGAGAATTCTTCCTTCGGGTAATTAATATTTTTTTGCTATTTATTTCTCACTGGATGGAAGTTTTGGAATGCGTAAGGAAGGGGGGAAACCTGGCGGTGTTCCTCGCACTTATTACATTGCTGTTGAGGCCTCCAACAAAAATCACAGCGCTGAGCGTACATTCCTTTCGTAAGCAAAATGGATCATCAGGCAACGGAATGGCTTCAAAGGAATGCGTGCATCATGCCTTTGACATTTTGCTACAGCTCGAGCAGGAGGGAGAAAAAAAAAAACAGAGTTATGGATAAGTACTTTCCTTACGTCGTACATTTGTTCTTGCCCATGCACTGTGAAGGAAGATTTCCACTTGGCACCTGAGACACTGGAGCCTCAGCTATTCCTCTTCCAAGCCACACGCTCGAGAAAAGCCAGAGAGTTTACATTAGAGAGGAACAGGAGGTGAAGGAAATTGTAAACTCGAGTGAGATGTTATAGGGCAGGTTGGATGCTGGTGGGTAGACTAACAAAAGTGGAATGTTATTGCTAAAATCTGGCTCCTTCCAAAAAACCAGTAACGTTGTCAAAGCCTTAAGTTTTGTCTGCTAGTTTCAGACATTCCAACATATGCTTCTTATTTTGTTTTTAATACTTACAGTCCATCCAGAGACAATTCATGGCAACTGTGGCTATTGTAACACTATATAAAACACGGGGTTTGATGACAACTGATATGAAGTGTGATTGGAAAAAATAATGCCCCCTGGTAATGATAATATTTCCTGCTCAGATTGGTCTCACGATAATAGGTCTGCTCCAGTGGTGTTTTCAGAGTCATATACAGGACTCTGGTATTACATTACAGCTGCTGCCTAGTTATACATCCGTGTGAATGGGAGGGAATAAATGCACATGCAGAAATACCAGAATGTCTGAAAACAGGGGGCCAAACAGCCACGATTTCTTGTTAGGCTCTTGGCGGGTGGATGAAATGTTGTCCGCTTAGACCCGACTGACCAGGGAAACATCTCGTCTCGTTTCACCGAGAACAGAGATGCAGCCTCTGGATCACGGCCCCAGGCATCCTGGGCTCTGCAGCCCCCCAGCCTGCCCCAGCAACCAGCCTGGGTCAGATTGTCTCCCAATTCAAGCTGCAGAGGTCAGAAATAGCCTGGAGCAGAAAACTTTGCTTGCAAAGGGAAGGGTGGATGTGGACAAGAAGCAGAGCTGCTCTGGATGGAGGAGGAGAGAGAGGGGCCAAAAACCTGCCTGATGGATGGGGCTGTGAGGGTTCACTTCGTCCCATTCCAAGAGGAAATACATGTGAATCCTTTGTTGTAGCTCTGCGAGCAGTCCAGCTTGATGGCTTGCAGGGTTAATTCTCGCAGAGGAGCAGAGTTGTCACTGGCTCTGGATGCCAGCACTACTATGAGCCTGTTTATCTTAGGCTTCCCCATCTCATCCTTCTTACTCCATGGCACTTACTAACCACAGCAGTGCCAGCAGAGCTGGGGACAGGCTCTCTTTTCTGCCCTCTGGCATTTAAGAACTTAAATCCTCACTCTTTCCAAAGGGTTCCAGGTTTCAGAGGTCAGTGGGTATAAGGAGAAGAAGATGAGGGACCACTTTGCTTGGCCTGAAGTGCACAAATATCTATGTTGATGATAACACATGCCTGAGAGGCTGGCACTGCAGGGCTGCAACACTGTGAGGAGCTTGGTTTTGTCCACTGGCTTTCTGTGACCTGCAGCAAATTCCTTCCCTGATTAAAGGCCTAAATCAACGGATGTCAGATAAGGGCACCTGCCCACCATTTGTGTGTGTGAGTCTAGCCTTGTATGGCAGTGAGGTCAGGCGTCACAGTAAGGCAGCAGGTCAGACAGCGAAGCCCAATTCGTGGTTCATGCAACCCTTGGGCAGCTTGAAATGTTCCAAGCTGATTCCAACTGTTGAAGTGACCACAACAGCCCTCAGAAGATAACTGCAGCTGGAAAAGTTCTCCAGAAAAGATGTGAGCATGGGAGAAATTCCTGAAGGAAAACAAAAAGGGTCTTTTCTTAAGAACCTAGGGTGTTTTGACTCTTCAACCTCGTTTCTACTCCACACAGCAAATCTGGGAGCAAATGAGGGTAAAACACCTTGTTTTCAAGGCTGGTGGGAATCTGGGGACCTATGATACTGGACTATAGGATTTCACCTCCAATAAGCAGGGGTGTCTTAAAGATGCCCATGCCAGGTAAATGTGATATCAACAAGAAAGAACAAGATGATGCTGGTACATTCAGAGTCCCACAGAAATTCAGAGCCCTTGGACTTGATGACCCAAGACCACGTATCTGGCAGTTATCTAAGCAGGGGGATGTGAGACAAAGTCGGCAAACAAGATCAGATCTTGCTCTGAAAGGGAGGGAACTGAGTCACCCAGATACGCACTAACATCAAGGGGAAACTTCAAAGAAGCCAAGAGATTCAGGATCAAGGACTCCAAGGAAATTTCTTCAAAGGCTGAGCAATGTGACCCTGGGGCTGGGAAGAGTGTTAGTGTCCACCCTCTCCAGCGTGATGGTGGAAGGGGAAATTGTGCAACTCCCAAAAGTCTGCAAACATGAGCAAAGACACGTGGAAATTGGGCATCATTCACAACAACTGGCAACACGCCTCGGGAGCAGAACAAGCTGAGGTCCCCACCACTCTCGTGAGGGAGAGGACAGGAATTTTTCTTGTCAAATCCCAATGGCGTGAGCCTTTGGGATCACAGATATTGGTAGTGAAATTTCCAACTGGGTTTTTATTCTTCCCAAACTGTCTTTCACAACTGCTTCCCTGCTCTGTAAATTGTGTCAAGCTGCTGCTGCAGAAGGGCCCTTGGTTCCTGTCTCAGCGATGCCACAGAACGACAGTGAGCATGGAGGGCATTGCGGGGGGGTGACTAACCTAGGTCTTCCTAGGTAATTTCACATCCTTCTCCAGAGCAGCAGAGCTGATTACCACACTGTGTCTGCCTTTGGCTTTGACCTCAAGAGGTTTATTTCAGCCTGAAGTGGAAGATGTCTAGAACAAAGGGATGCAATTTGCTCTAGGTTTGTTGGCCAATATCGTGGAAGCTCATTTCCCTGTCAAAGATTCCAATCCCATTGTAAGCCATGGCATTGCAACATGCTTTGGAGCCAGCCCTACAGCTACGTGACCTGCCCCAGTGCACACATGTGCACTGCGTTAGCAAAATAACTGGGAGGAAGCCTCTGGAGGAGATGGCTCTAGAGCCACTTGCCCAAGCAGGGCCTCAGGGCAGATTTACCTGGCACCAAAGGCAAAGTGGAGATTTGCTACTAAATGGGACAACAGGTCACAGGAGGAGAGGGAATAGCTTGTAACCAAGTGAAGCACAACCAGCTGTGTTCCTGGAGTCAGTACGTGAATCTGAGCCTGACTCCTCCAGCTCTGAGAGAGCTTGGACCCCCCTCAGCATCAGTGATGGTCAGCCACGGTGGGATTTGAGAGTGTCCAGGGCTGACTGCTGATGGAAAACCTCCAGGTCAGTTTTCATCTGCACTAAAACTTTGCACTGCAAAGGCAGAGCACTGGATGACGGAGGATAGGAAGAACAGCGCAAAGGATTGAGATGCTGGCACCAGGCACCCCGTGCACTCAAAAGCTGTAGAAGAGGAATGCCCACAGGGCTAGCACAGTTTTGCACGCTGGGCACAGAGCACACACTCCTCGCCGACACGCACCTCCCGCTGCGCAGCCTCAACACCACAGCTCCATCCCCTGGGTACCGAGGCCAGCTTCATCCAGCTGGCACAAGGAGCTGCAGAATTGGCTGAGAAGCATGCCAGCAACTGCCACACGAGCTCTCGGGGGGGCTGCTGCTTGCCAGACCTTGCTGCACCTCGCCCTGTCTTGCCCTGGTTGCCGTGCTCCTGTAGGTAGCTAGCACAGGTAGGCTCCTTGCCCAGATCAGCCCTGGGCAGACACCAGCACCCAGCTGCGTGGGTTAGCTGTCTGCCAGTGATAAAAATCACAGAAAAGAGATGGGTTTTTTTGTTAACGGCTGTGATTTTATTTTTATTTTATTTTATGCCTACCAGCCTCTCCTGAGCACTACTCTGAGGGGAAAAAAATATATTCCCAGTTAGAGGCACAGTAAGGATGGTTCACCCAGCATCAAGCAGAAAATATTCCCATGACCCTGGAACCAAGAAACAACTAGAGGCCAGACTATGATTTTAGCTCCATTGGCAGAAACTTGGAAGAAATTCATTTAAATAACTTGGGTTTGCTGTGGTACAAGTGAGATCAGAGTCCCCTGCTCAGCTGCTCTCAGCCTTCTGGGTACTGCTTGCACCCTTGCTCTGATTCACGGGTGTAAGTTTGGGTTTCTGGGTGTGAGCGCAGCTGGTTATTGCCAGCCAGGAAACCAACTCTTCTGCCACCAGTGACTTGCCTTTTACCAATATGTGATTTTTTTTTGTTTGTTTGTTTGGTGGTAAAGAGAGCTCTGATTATCCAGAGTGTGTGATTTTGATGTGGCCCAGGCACAGACGTAACTGTGTCTCTGTTTCTCAGTCTGATTTCTATTTGGGACCAAATGCAAGAAGCATGAGGGAGCTTGGTCTTCTCTTTCCCCTTGGCCAGAAGACTCAGGCAGGAGGCATGTGTGCAACACGGCTCTGAAACAAACCCCTTGCCAGAAAGCATGGGCTGGTTTCTCTGACCATGTACTAGGCAGGCTCAGAAAGTTCAAAGGAGACACATCGCGAAGTGCCAGAGAGAGGCAGAGAGAGGGAACCTGTCAACCACAGCTCTGCCCCAGGACAATGTGGAAAGAGAATGTCCTAAAATTGATTAACACCAAAGCTGAAGTTGGTTGGTGTGACCAGGGGGACCATTTAGAGATCCTGCCAGCAGCACACTGTGGAGGCAGAAATGCTAGTTAGGCAGAAGGAGGAGGAGCTGTCCAGGTAGTTGGTTGGATGTGAAGGCTGAGGGGACCACCTCTCATGTCTCTGCTCCTCAGTTAGTTCCTAAATAGGTCGCTTCAGTTCCCAGCATCTTAACTGGGGACACCTGCAGAAAGAAGACTACTGGATGCATTCAGGAAAATGTGCACAGTGTGAGGCCATGGGAGCACAGTTTTTTTTTTCTACTGGAAATACCTGAAAATCTTTTTGCAGAAAATTCCTTACCAACTCTAAAGCTCGTCTAAAGCCTTCTCTCTCTCCAGGCCTCATATGATCTCCTTGCTTGCCCTGGCAGAGGAGACTGAAGCTGCTTTTGGCTGTTGGTACATTTCCACCCCCCAGGCCTTGCACTTGAGGGGGTGCCAAGCAGAAACTCTCATCAGTCCTGGCTGGAGAGAGCCTCTGTATTGTGGGAACTCTGCAGGCACCCCATCTCTTCTTGCCAAACAGCTGGGCTTGCAGCTGGCACAACTGTCTCCATCTTAATCCCTTGCTCTTCAGGTGGATTGGGAGCAGAAAGAAGCAAAATGGGCTTTGCCAAAAGGAGAGCTCCTGGCTTCAGTAAGAAAACAGGAGAAGAAGGCAATGCTATTGTTTAGATGTGATGATGCTTATTGCCTGTAGAAACCACAGCAGAACTATGAAAAGAATTCTGCCTGTGCCATGGATATGAAGAAATGAGAAAACTGAGACAGGGAATACACCCTGCACCCTGAAGCATGTTTCATGCAAAAAGGCTGTTCATAACTCTCTGAGGAAATAGCTAATTTGGTGCCTTTTCAACGCACTAAAGGGGATGCTTCTAGGTTAGGCAGCATCTGCCTGTTTTACTGTGTGTCGCATCCCATCGGTGCAACACTAAACCCCATAAACATTAGCAGCACAATGTGCCCATTGATGGAGGACCTGAAACAAAACGGTTCTGGCCAACTTTACATGGATTGTTCATCTCTGAAACTCTTGTGCAATTCTGAGCATTGCTTGTATGTATATGTACTTTATTATTAATTTATCCTTCGGGATTGCATCCTGCAAGGGCAAAGTGTATTTATAAAACAGTTATGTAGATGTACTGAGAGAGTGTGTGCCAAAGTCAAGTGAAAGTATGTTGCAGCAGTGATTTAAATGACAAGGCTCTGTACTGGTGATTTGGTCCAATGTCTTCATAGCAGAGGCTGTAGGACTCTTGTCCCTAGATTTCCACATGAAACCTATAACCTCTGGTGGAGGATTTCCATTCCCTCCCATGAACTCCTCTGGGCCAAGCACACTGTAAATTAACTTGCTTTATTTAAGGACTAGAACCAAAACCCTGGAGCCAAACACCTTCTGTCTTCATTCATATTTGAATTTGTGGCTTGGGCCCATCTCCAACTGTATTGTAAAGTGTCTTTTATTTTTCTCTGTTAAGGTGTGGACAGAGCCAGCAGTCAAGAGACGACGTCCAACGCATTTTGTCTCATGTTCACATTGAACAGGCCCTTTGAAGTCTGTGCGCCCGTATGCAGAAATAGGTCACTTGGATGAGTAAGAGTGGGATACAGCATTGATTCCCTGTGTTTTCTAGAGAAATATTGCACAAGATTTGTTGTGTGATCGGGCACGTTGACTTAGTGGGTAAGACAAGGAAACCAGATCCCATGAGAAGATCTGCCCTAAGCCTCACGACGTGACGGGAAGGCTGGAGTGGGGACGGCTGCCTTCGTCCCCAGCCCACAGAAGTTTGTGACTAACAAGGCAGAGCAAAACACAGATGACAAAGAAGAGATCTGCCCAAAGATACCAAAACCACTTGTCTCTGCTGCTTTTCAAACTGAAGTGCAGCCGGTGTGTGGGTGTGAGGCGAGGGCATGGGTCCTCCCCACTTTGGATACAGCCTTTTTGCTGCCCAAAAAACCCACACAACAGCACTGGTGATCTGGATAGAAGGGACTGCATCCACCTCAGTGCAGGGTTTCAAGTGTTCATGCCAGTTCCATCATTTCCATGGTGCTCTCTTGTGCAGCTGCTGCGAGCAGCCGGGTCAGTCCGTTCATGCATGGAAATAACCCCTGGCCAGCAGGAAGGCAAGCAAAGAAGGTGAGATGTGGCTTATAAGCACTGCCAGGTCAAACAGGGCATGGCTTGGCTTCCCCTGAATCCTGTAAGACAGGAACCATATGACAAAGGAGTTTTGTGGGTTTTATCAACAATAGTGCCTGGACACCAAAGGGCTGAGAGTCACACGCTGGTGGTGGTTAGAAAAAAGTAAAATGCAATAAATTCTTACCTGTCAGAAGAGACCTCAGCTCAAGGCTGCAGATGCTCTTGAAAATAATAAATCTTTTTGGATTATTTTGCAATATTTATGAGGAAAATTGGATGTAGGCTGGTTAAACATATGCATAAAGCATGGAGGATGGAGGATACCACCGGTACATGGATTTTGGCCACAGCCTCATGAGTGCTTCTATCCCTCGGATGGGCTTTCCCTCTGTTCCACATGTACCTCTGGGAAAAAAACTTGGCATCACAAAAAGGATTGTTATTGTTCCCTCTGGGCCCAGAAATGAAGATGAGCAGCTCGACTGTCAGCTGATCTTTAAAAAATAACAACCTTTTGCCCCTTCATCTTCTCCTTTAGCAGGTTTCCACGTAGGCTTCTCTGAGAAAAGAATTGGCTTGGTTTCACACACCTTGCAGAGAGGAAGGAGAAAATGTAAATAGTTTGTTCTCTGGTATCTGAATCCCCCCAGCAAGAAGCTGAAACACCCTGAAATGTGCTGGGATGCAGGAGCACAGATTCTTGGACTATCACACCCCAGCTATATAGGAACATTTCCTTATTTCAGTTGCTCTGGCTTTTGAGGACACTGAATATGGTTGTTTTTAGGGCACAGAGGGGGTTTAGATCAAGCAGGAAGATTTAAGCTGGAGCAGTATTCGAGTGTGTCGAATCGGTTTGTGATGGGCACATCACCCCGCGCCTCTGCATCCTCCCGTTACACAGAAAATCCAAGAGGTTTGCAAAGAGAGGCTGGACCTTTGAGGAAGAAAAAAAGAGGGAAAACCAGCATTAAATGGAGTATTACCAACTGACTGCTATTTCATTTCTCAGGAGAAATTTATGATGTGATCTTTAAATCCTCAAGAGACAAACCTGAACAGTGTTTTCTTCCTTCTGGGCAAAACTCCTGGAACTCTTAAAAAGACATTATATTTCACATCTCAGCAATCCAGCAGCATTTAAAGAACTGGAGAGAGAAGAAAAATTTTTTAACAAGTAGTTTTCTCTTTTTTTTTTTTCTATTTTTTTTAAGACACTACACAGTCAGAATTCAGGAAAAATAAATAAATTCTAACATCTGGTAATTAATAGCTTATGAGACGACGAAAAGTTGTCTACAAAGGCAGTTCACAAGAGTGCAGTTTTTTCCTTGTCTCTTATCTCTGAATATCACTGCTTTCTCACTAAAGCAAAAACTCTCTGGATATGGCATTTAATTGTGTTTCTGCTGTTGCATTTTAGGAGTACAAACAGCAGGACCAATATAGAAATTGTCCAGATATTCTGGTTTTCTGTCTCAGTTTCATCTTCAGCCAGGACGGGTACAACTCCATGGAGACATCAAACTCTGCCGCTCCATCTTGGTGAAACCAAGGGGTTGAAGCAACTTATCGTTTGGATGGTTCTTCATCCTGGTTGCATCTGTACTGCTCAGATACCAACACCATTTGTCCTCAGAATTGTTCCTGAGGCAGAGAAAGTTTGGGGTTTATTTTTTTTTTACCCTTGTTTTATGGGAGGAGAACTGCAGCAGAGGTTTGAAGTGACTTGCAGAAGGTCACAAAGGCAAAGCAGGTGTCTACCAACGTACTGAAAACTGTAACCACAACACTTTCCGCTTTTAATACTACTGAGGAACAGAACCAAAAGACAAAAGGCCAGTATAATACTTCAGTAGGATGTCACCCACGCCATCACAGTTTCAAGGATGGCATAAAAATGTCCAGATTTAATTAAATTCATAGGCCTTCAAGAGCTGTGAAGCATAATCTTTGTTTTTGTGGTAGGAAAAATAATAATAAAAAAAAGCCTTAAAGAGCTTGAAGCTTATACCAAATTGCAAAGAACCACAGGGTTTTTCAAAAGTATTCATAGCACCTGTACAGCCAAAAGGGTACTTTGCATCCTAGCGTGGGTGAAGATTATATGAAAAGTGAACAGACTTCTTGCACAGCAAGCAGGACGTATGTAGGCACCTGGACAAGACGTGGCTCGATGTGACTGTTTAAATCTGACTTGCTCCCCATGCAAATGGCTCTCCCACTCTTTCCCTGAGCTGCTCTGTGACAGACCTGCTGCAAGCAGGGGCACCTCATGACTCCTGTACTGCTGCCTTGCTTACTCTTGCAGCGTGGGTCCTTCATCGTATCTGCAAAGCAATTTCCTTTTGGTGACACTTGAAACACTTGGAGTCCTCTCTCCTGTGTGAAAAGTTGGTTGACATCTTGTGGCATAAAGACAAAGTTTAATCGCTGTGGACTTTCGGGATGAGGTTAAGTGTGGAGTGATATCTGCCCAGATGGGACCAAGCCTGCTCAAGCTGTCTCCTCCCTTGGCTCTGAGCTGCTGGCTGCAGTGCAGGTCAGCTGGGAAGAAGTTTATTCCAAGGAGGAGGAAAAGGCAAAGCGGAATTAATGTTAAATCCATCCAGGGACCGAGAGGCATGCAGACAGCTTGCATTCTTCACAACTCCATCGTCTACAGTTGAGCAAGCCCATCGGGGCAGCCAGGATGCCATATATTGTCCTATTGAACCTCAAGACCTAGGATCAAAGTGCTACCCTGACACCCCACCTAAAAAATTAAGGCAATTTGAAGATAAAGAGCACACACGTTTTCTCATCATGCACTGCCCGAGCAGCATAGGCCGTGCCTAGGTGACATCCTGTAATATTCAAGAAAGGGCTGACAGTCCTCAGAAAGGCAGACAGGAAACTAAATTAAATTTTTCTGTGACCCTTAGTGCTCCGAAGGGCATCTAACCTCAGGTCAACCTTCCAGTTAACACAAAAGAATAGAAAAGAGTGTTCTTCACCTGGACCTTGGCACTTTCAAGTATTTTGAGTGCCTTGTGTCGCTTGGGGTGGAAAACATTATTATCTCACTCACCATATCATGCTCCCGTGACAGCACGCTAAATTTTGACTAGTTGGAGTTCAAAGAAGATAGGTTTATGTGGCAAAGAGGTCTGGACTCTCTGATCAGCTGAAATAACTGGTCAAACTCCCATAGACTTAACGCCAGGAGTCCTCAGGGAAATCAGTGGGAGTTTTCCCGTAGGCTTGATCTGTGGCGGCTTAAACAAGGCAAGGGAAGGGTTTCTTAGTCAGAAAGGAGTCTCCTCTCAGCAATTAAAATATAGAATTCTACTTGAAAGTGATTAATATTTCTAGTGTCTACTTATGGCCAAGCCACATATCCCCAACCCTACCAAATATGAACTTAAATACACAACACTCTCCGGAGTTACTTCTCAGTTAATAATTTATGTATTCTGGCAACAGATCAATGCAACTAGAAACTAGTTTAGTAACTTACCTTCAGGGTTGTCTATCTATAAACACTGCAGATTCCTAAGTTAAACAGAACCCAATTGTTTTCCCGTGTAATAGAGACCAGGGCCTGATTTATACAGTTAATTTAAATGGTAATCTAAAAGAGTTGGGAAAAAACCAACCTGTATCATTAAGGGTTATGAAAGAGAGAGAAACTGTTTACTACTGGATTCAGAAATATGTGATATAAGTGAAGATAAAATGCAAGTATCAAGACAGAAGTAATGAAATGGTATGGGCATGTGTTGTCTGTGCTTATATAATAGCACATTAGTCCTGGCTGATTTTTCCTGAGGTTACCCTGCACTCACAGAACAGTCTGATGCTGGGATTTGAGTGCAAGTGTGCAGCCCAGATTCTTGCCTTTTTAACACTGGGCTGAGGCCGGTGTCAGAAAGCAAGCAGGGCCCGCCTTGCTGCAGCTAAACCAGGAATTTAAGTGAAATAAGAGTGTCCAGACTTGCCCCTTCTCCTTAATCATGTCTGGAGAAGAGAGTGGACAGAAGCCTTTGCGGATGGCTCGTGCACTGAAACACCGCTCGCATCTGAAAGCGCCTTGCAGTGACTAATTAGCAGGCATCTGTTACAACTTGTTGAGCCTTATCTTCATTTTCATACGCTCTATTTTGGAATGAAGTTTTATTCAGGCTCCGGCTCCTAAACGTTGCTCAAGAGTCACATTACAGGATTAGCCTTCCTGACAAAGGGGAGGGGATGCTTTGTGGTTAGCAGTGCAGAGTAGGAGTCAGGAGGCTTGACCCTGTCCTGGCTGCTGCCTCGTCACCTGCTCTGAAGCTGCTCACTTGACTCACACAGCTAAGCCTGCACAGATAGGAAGGCTTAGTGCATGTCTACGGAGCATTCAGAAATCCCCTTTTAAAAGCTGCCATGTAAATAGTGATTTAATAGCTCTCAGATGCTGCTGAATTACCCTCCTCCAAATTTCTCCTCCTGCAAAGGGAGCCACATGGTTTCCCTCCCCGGCTGCAGGTACTCATTCTCGGGGGCAAAGCCTTAAAAGACTCATCTCTGCCCCATCAGGGCTTCACGTTGTCTAGAGTCAAGGCAATCAGGGCAGAGACCTCTAGATGTAAAAACCACAGACCATTGAAGCTATAAGCCTCTAGATGGGATAATCAAAGATACCCTTTTTGTGGGTCAGCTTGGAGGATTACAGATCCTCAGCCACATCGTGCAATCTTATCTCTGGACATTGCTTATGTGAATTGTGAGTTCTCTGGCTGCTCGTGCATGTGCATGGAGGGGAACTTCCAGATCCTGTGAACTGACTCACCCGAATCCTTCTTTTTTTGTGTTTATCGAAGGAAATCCAGTGAACGCTCTTCAGAGACAAGTGTGTGAAGGTTTGGAAGGTACTGCACAACATGTGAAGTTTGCCTGTGTGGGAAGTCACAGCACAGCAGGGAAAGCTGTGAGCACACAGCCCCTGAACAGGACTAGAAAGGTTTACTTACATTTTGAGATGAAGCAATGGAAGTGATTGTTCCAAAAGGGCATGGGGTAGGAAGAAATCCTTGCCTAAGCTTGGTAGCAATATAGGCTTCTTAGCAGAATGAAGGCAGAGCCTGTATCTGAGCCCTATAGATCTGCACATTATCTCTACCTGTGTGGGCACTTTAGTTACGAATCATCTGCACAAACATATATAATCATCTAAGGCACCCTTATGGTCAAAGGAGAGGAAAGGCACTTTGGGGTGCAGTTCCTCTGGTGTATTTTAGGCATCTGTTGTAGTAGGAGGTGAATTGCCCTCCAGACCTCAGTGGGCTGGTCTTCAGTAACTGATCGAGCAAGGGTGACTAGCTTGAATGATGCTGCCTGGATACAGCTATCTAAAGGAATCATTAGAATATCAATTCATTCCCCTGGAATCGTAGTCACTTCCTCACAGTTCAGTTTAAAATGCCTCCAAAGTGAAATCAACTCAAAAGGAAAAAAAAAAAAGCAAAAAAAGCCCTCTCATTTCAGAGACACTAAAATAAGTGGGAGTGTGAACATATGCGTGTGTCCACATGGGGAACTACTCTGGAGTCTCTGCAGTTCTTTAAATACTCAGTGAACATGACACCAGGTTCACCTCCCCTCCTGCACATGCTCTTTGGTACACATAGGCTGCACACTTCTGTTTTCCTGTTTTTTATGGAGGTGACTGGAGTGGAGGAAGCTGATGGCGAGCTCCAGGATCCTGTAATCGATAACACAGAGCAATGCCAATCATTTATACTCATTTATCACATGGCAGTTGGCCTGACTGTGGAGTGAAGGCAAGCTGCTCTCAGTTGACACTCGTTAAACCACATACTGGTTTAAAAAACAATATTAAATTGATTTTTTTGAGAAATCCTATTTCTTTACAGGCAATATCCCTCAGCCTCTCTATTGGTGTAGTAGAGCTGAGTAAGAAGATAGCCCACCAGCACGTAAACCCCCTGATCTTATTGCATTAGAAGAGATGAAGAATTAAATCTTTCTCTTAGCTACACTGACGAATTGACTTCAGGTGAGCTACCACGGATGAAAATTAGGCACGACTAGAGTACAGCTGGGCCCTACATGTTTCAGGATACACCCTGTTTGTGTGAATTACACGCGTGCCTTAAAGGAAACACAAAACCTTCAGATTTTGAGAATGAGATAAAAATTCAGCTCTTCTGCTAGCTTTCCTGGAGTGAGTGGTTTTTGACACGCGCCTTGCAGAGGTGAGGAGGTGGTTGCAAGGTTTCCCACCAGCCCTGCTTGTTTCCAGCGGAGGTCAGCTCGTGTGGTTTTCACCTTGTGCATCGTGACCTGCAGCGTGACAGGCACGGCAGCGAAAGGCTCAGACCAACTTCTCCTTCAGGCCTCTCGAGGGAAATTCTCATTGCTTTTCCCTCAAGAAAAAAAAAACCCAGATACTAAATACGTATTACCAAGAAAGTTCCAGGGACAGAGAATAGCCCCAAAAAGCCTAGCACTCTGATGCAGACACAGAAAAAGGACATTAGTTGATGTGGACTCAGAGCGAGGGAGGACAGAATTGTGATTCAAATTTGCAGAAATCCCCTTGCAATAGCTGCAAATTTAAGAGCTCGCAGTTGTGTCCCTCATTTACCACCGACTTCTGGCAAGAAGAGAAGCTGTTTAGGGGACAGTCTGATAGAAGAACCTCCATATTTTAACAGAAGGCTTTGTGGCACCTAATCTTTAGAGACTGGTACTACAGAAGAGATCCCAAAAACCTTGCTAGAAGGGAAGCTCTCCCAGAAGTGTGAGTAGTTCTGGTAGGGGGACCAAAGAGCTGCCACCTTTTTTCTCCCTCATGCCTAATTGCACTTGACGTCTTTAATGCGCAACATCTCAGTTTCGAAAGGTGAGTGAGCAGTGGCACCCCCCCAGACCAACCTACCGACCTGCTGCTGAGGGGCATTTGTGGGATGGGGAGAGGCGAGGTTGTCCTCAGGCTGTGGAGCACATCGAACAGCTTCTTTCCACCTCCTGGGACTTCCAGCTTTGTGCCACAAGATTTAAAACAAAAAGGGCATTCAGTGCCCCATTTTGTGGGCAGTCTGATCCCATCTGTGTGGGTCCACAGAGGACTAGGTGAGTAGGATCCCTCTGGGGTGTTAGTCAGAGGAATTGCTCATTTCTGGATGGTAATGGAGCTTGGTGTGACCTCAGCCTAACCTAGGCACCATGTCCCTTCTAGCTGACTGAGTCCAGGAGCAACTCTGGGCCCCCAAAGACACTGCAAATTTAAAAGCAAGATGCTCACAGCACCTTCAGACTTGGGTTTCTGCTAAAGGGTCTCTATGTTGAACTTAAATGAGGTTTTTGACATGGCCCTTAGTCTCTTTGATGTTTAGTTCCCAGTAGCAAAATGGGGATGCTAGTATTCAGCCCTTTGCCTTCATTCTTTCTTTTTTCTGTTTTCAGACAGGATTCACTGCTGCTCTTTATTGGACCTGCAGTAATAAATGCAAAATAATTATACTCAAAATAAGCCTGTAAATTAATCCATCATGAGCAGTGTAGACTGCAGGACTTTTTAAAAACTAATTATTGTTTTATGCAGTAGACTTTCTAAATAATATGACCTCATAAAGCTTCAGAGAAATACCAGGACACAACGATTTCATATCCTGGTTGTGACACTGAGAAGCAGCTTGAGTCGTTCTACTCCTGAATCAAATCCCCTTGCAGCTGCCCAGCTGGGTGACCCTGCACAGATCCTACCAGTACTAAGAAAAATCCAGTTAAATGGCAATATTTTGCAGACTCAAAAAATTGAAGAAGCAGGACAGTGGTATTTGTCATACTTTGGAGGAAAACGAATGATAGAAAAAAAAAAATCTGTTCTAAAGATAGTGTATTTTAGCCTTTCCTACTATTTTTTTTTTCCCCAGAAGATCTGAACAAGCAGCAAAGATTATAAGAAGTGGGTTAATCAAATTGTGTGCCTGGACACTGAGGTTTCTTTGGCTGAGCAATGTGTCTGTCCTAATTAAAGAAAAGTTTTCCAGGGGATAGAAATGCACTTGAGTCCTTGTATGTTTGTGTTGGTCACTTGCTGAACATGGGAAGCTGTGGCTTTGCTTTTTCCTTCAGAGGATAAAAATACACATACCACACATTTGGCGTTTCATTTCTCCACCAGAGGGGAGGGTAATTTTTCAGCAGGCAGTCGTCCCTTCTTTCTCTTCTATTTTTTTCCCTTTTCTTTTTATTTGAAAGGAGCATTTGGTACGGATGGAAGATGCCAGCGTGACACTTCTTTTTTCGAGACCAGAGGATGAGAGGATGCCTTGGGCAGCTGCAGGGTGAGATTCTCCCTGTGTGTGTAGCTCCAGCTTTGACATGACCCCCAGTAATTCAGCAGCCTCTGGAGCCAGACTGAATGACTCTGGTTCATGATCCACAAAAGTTTCTTGGAATCAGTAAAACTCATAAAAAAGAGCAGCACTCACTGCTGGGTCAGCTACTGACTGCCTGAGCAAACAGATCTCTATTCACAAGGACAACCCAACTGCATGTTGGGTCAGACAGTGGAGAGGGAAGGCTCTGGCTTCATCCTCATCATCATGAAGAAACACTTATATGGCTCCATCCCCACCATCACAGAGAAACCCTTCTAGTAGGCTATGGTTTCGTGGCTAATCGCGAGAATAATTGGGAGGAAAGTCTTTCCCTTGAGAAGACATTAAAAAAATCACCCGAAACTTTTTTTTCCTTGGGAGGGGGAGGTGTCTTTCTTGACTTTATTACTGCTGGAGCTTTGGACGGCATTCCTGTCACAGCAGTCACACCGGACCTGAAGGAGATGGTGGCGAGGCCAACCACTGTGCTTTGCTGGGCCCTTTCTGTCAGAGGGGACATCTGCTAAAACCAGCTGTGGCAGCGGCTTGCGAGTGATGGAGAGCTGGACTCGGACTGCGATTCAGCTCATTAAAAGCACCCCGGGGGCTGCTATGGTTATTTGCCCCCTGTAGTGCTGGCATTTCTAAGGCCAGGTCAGAACTCATTGCTTCAGGCTCTGAGCTCTACGCTTTGTCAAAGGACACGTATTTAGCCTGTCCCTCATCTTTATCCACCATGTCGGAGGCAGAGACCTGTGTCTGAGCAGACTCCCATCCCTCCGCTCCTCTCCTCCGAACAAATGTGGTCAGTGGGAAACAAAGCCCAGAGCAGCAGCACGTTCCCCTGAGAGCAGACGGAAAGTTTCAAAGGCACAAAGGGTATTTAGGCACCGACTTCAAAGTCAATAAGTTGGATGTTGGGAAAAAAAAAAAAATCTCCCCCGTAGCCTTTATGTCATGCCACTTAATAAGTAATTAAAAGCTCAAAAATCATGAGTCTGCTGCTTTCATTACTTCCTAAAGCACACTCGATACATCATCGCTCTGTGAAATGCTTCACATGTACCGCATCCTACTTTAAATATGCCAAACAGTGAAGTGCTTAGCATTACAAAGGCAAAGACATCAAGGAAGCTTTGATAAAATCTGCTGAGCAGACAAACATCTCTTTGGTTGGCACTAGCCAGGCTAGGTTTTTATTCCACAATGATTAAAAACATTTCAAGTGAAGGCAGCTCAGCTTGTATTTTAGACACAAGACCATTAGGTGACAAAGAGCGAAACCTTTCATTACCGGGATGCTGGCTAAAGGGGATTAACCCATTCGGAGTTGTGGCTGGTGTAAGGCAAAGGTTACTCAGAAATTTCTCTTTTTTTTGGCAAAGGAAACTTAAAAAAACCAGCTGTATGGCTCTGCAGTGTCGGTGGCAGAGAAGGTGGGAGAAGAGATTGGGAAGGAGATGCTTCGTTTCCCAGTCCCACAGTGATGTATCTGAGATATGCTTGCAGGGTAGGGCGCAGCTTTTCTGAAACAGTGAGGCTGACATCTGTGCTGTTGCGAAAAACTGCCTGTAAAATAGACCGGGTTTTATTTTTCCCTCTCAGGCTCTGTTTGTGGTAGAGCACGTCTGGCTGTAAGCTCTGGATAGCACTCAATATGATGAAGCCCCAATGGTGACAGGGTGTGTTCCCGTGATATAAATAGTCATTTAAGATGAGCTAAATTTACTTGGTGAATCACTTATTTGCTAAAAATGTGGTTTCGGGGTGGCCACAGTTATTTGCCAAATATGATGCGTATTCTCAAATATTTTTGGGTTAAATGAAAAAAATTTGGAAATGTTGAAGCGCTTGATTTCAGCGTTTCCAAAAACACACACACATCTCAGACTGTGTTACTCTCATGAGTCGGAGGAAACGTCCACAAAAAGGAGAAGATAATAACATTTCTCTCCCCAGCTACCCCCACAGCCCAGAGTTTTCAGGGTCTGATTAGGAAATCTCCTGTCCTAGGAGTGCTCCTTACTGGGATAATTATGGGGTACTCTGACCTGGGTGCCGCTTGTTTTCTCCAGTTGAAATTACTTCACTTTGTAAGAATAATTAAATACCCACTGGAGGAGAGCAAGGGTGACAATAGTTTTGTGGTTAGAGCACTCCCCTGGGATTTGGGAATTCTCCCAACAGCTGCATCAAAGAGTAGTGTTTATACAGAGTGGAACAATTCCAGAAGAAAAGGATGAGAGAGGCTGCAGGTTACCCTACAGTCTGGTCATTGGAGATACAGGAGACAATGACAATGTAAGGGCTTGGAGCCGGTCTTGCACAGAGCAGGTAATTGTTTGACTATGTGGGATGCAATTGTGCGAGCCCTTTCATGTAGGTCACAAAAATGTGGTAATTTGGTTCTTCCACTTGATCCCAGAATAAGCACATTTCGTAAACCCCAGACAGTCTTTTAGGATGGGGAAAAACCCTCCCCACCTACTTGGAGCTCCCTCATTCAATTCCTGTTGCTACTTAGTGGGCCAACTGGTGCACCTCAACACCTGAAGGTGGTTGCACCAGGGAAGCGATGATGACTTTTCATACTGTGGTCGTGATAAACTCCATTATCAAAACCCAACGTCACCAACTCTTCCCATTCTTCTAAGGAAGCTATGGGAAAGCTTGGCACACAGAAGCCGGTCTGCTCAGAAGCTAGGACTGCAAGTCCATCAAAGCAAATGGTAAATAATAATTCAGGTCTCATTTTCTGTATTCACAGCAAAAAAAAAAAAAAATTAAACCAAGAAATCATGAATACATTTTGATCCTTGTAGTGCTGCATGGGGGGGGTATATTCAGCATAGGTTTCGACCTTCCCAGGAGAGGCAGAAAAACACGTAGTTCTTAAAGAAAGCTGAGAGGGTCAGCAGTTGCTTGCCTCCAGGAGATAGGGATGTGAGCAAACTATCAAGTAACATGGAATATGCATATTTGCTAGCACCTGAAAAGCTGAGGTTTCTACAGAGCAAACCACTGCATACTTGTGGGATTAGGCATGTTAAAGGAAAATGTACTCTGCCAGCCAGGCTATATGTGTATCTATCTATATATATATAGCATGATGAAGGGCTTGTTCCTCCGCTTTGGCTGGTCTCTCTCATGGGAGAGAAGGGCGGTTCCTTTTTATCTCCTCATTTGTCCTTGTGCAAGACTGATAAAAACAGAGAATGAGATGAAATCAATGTTATCATCTCACAGGACCAATAGTAAGACAGCTAAAAAAATAATATGCGAAACTTTTACGTTTACGAAAGCTTGCTTATGAACAATTAACTCAAGCTGAGTGCAGACTCTTTTGGAGAGGGTGTGTATTGGTAGAAATATTTAATAGGCCATTTAAACCTGGCTAGAGATAAAGCAATGCAGAGGCACTCAGCAATGCTCCCATTCACACTGGTTTCAGTGGAGGAGGATGCCTCACAGTCATGAAGGCATCTCCCTCTCCTCTTCTGTCCTTTGTGCAGCGAGTTAAGGAGGTCTTGTGGTCCTTCCAGACTTAGCTTTTCTCACTCTACTATGACATCCAACTAAACGAGGTCCTTTGGTCTTTTTGTATTTAATGTGTGACTCTCAAAGCAAGCAGAGGTGCAGATATTGAAAAGGGGGACCTGCCTGCATTCCGGGAGGGTGTAATTCAAGTTCACTCAGGGAGAGAACTTGGATTTATGCAAAGTCAAGCTCAGGCAGGATTTAGTCTTTTGGACATGGCTCTGAACTGATGCTCTGAAGTGCTCCTGGACTGGAGCTAATGTGTATGGGGCAGGTTTTGAGTAATGAGCATCTAAACGTCTTGGGGTGATATTCCACCAGCCATCTCGCCCTGCTGGCAGAGGACCTACTATGCTGGGCACGCGGGATCTTATGTGCTTTCTTATTATGAAGAAAAGAGGAGAATGGTGAAACTCCTTGAGCTGCTCTGGTAAATCAGCCCCTGAAAGCAGTTCAAATCTGCAGGGAGCTTTGTTTCTCCTCCTGCAGGGAATGGATGTGTTTTTAAGTGTTCACTGCGTAATTGTGACCAAACACCACAAGGACATTCTCTTGAAAATGCATTTCATCACCATAATTCTGATGTAACATGACGCTTCCTAAGCAAGTCGTCCAGAGGCTTGTCTATAACAAAGTGAGGTTATTCCCAAAGAGTTGCTTTAGTTTACGTTCCTGCCCCATTCTAATCCAGATGAATTTTTGCATACAGACAAGACCTAAGGGCTTGACTCAGGAAGTGCTGCAGTAAATGACAACCTTTCTGCTGAACCTTGCAACAAGCCCGAGGTGCTTCTGGCTGCCTCTGCCTTAGCACTTTGGTTCAGAGCAGTAATGCTCTTCCTTAGCACCTCTCTGGCTTGGCCTCCCTCTTCCCATAACAGTCCAGTTTACAGCGCAGCTTTGATGCTCACAAATCCAACTTACTTTCCTCTTTTTTTTTTTTTTTTATTCAAGTGGAGACGGAATCAAAAGTTCTTTTACAACCCCTTACAGAGATATAAGGTAATAGATTAGTAACCGGTCCTTTAGCCAGCCTCAGCCATTGGGCAGGGTGGGATTTTCAATGTAGGTGACTTGAATAAAATTAACCTGGAGTGACCCCTGTGAACTACATATAGCACAGATGTTGTGCCCTCAGCACAAGTCCGTTTGATTTCCTGCTACTCTTCTGCTGCTCTCCTGCTAATCTAGATGTAGCAATTACTTGCTAATATAGATATGGCCTGTACGATGCATATCACTGTCATATCTGACTCCTTGCAGCCGCACACACGAGGCAAGATGACAGCCTCTGCTTTGCAAATGGAGATATGAGACAGTCCAAGGAGATAGGAATGTTGTTGTCAAGTTGCAGTCTCCTGGGTACTGGCTTGAGGACAGTGTTTCTTCCCAAGGTGGCCCCAAATGCCCACAGACCATCCTGAAATGATGATATTTGTGATGTGGGGTTGGTGCAAAGGGGAGATTCAGTGCTTGGCTCTGATCTGTGCTGTGTCAGCAGCTACCAAGGTGTGGACTTCAGGCTGCCCAAATGGCCAGATGAGCATGGACAAGCTGGAAGCATGTACAGTACTTCTCTGAGGTCTGGAAAGAAAATCTGGAGGAGACAAAGGCAACTTGCAAAGCCTGTTCTCCACCTGAATGACAGAGTGTGATGAATCATAGAATCATGGAATGCTTTGGTTTGGAAGGGACCTTAAAGGCCATCTAGTTCCAACCCCCTGCAATGGGCAGGGACACTTCCCACTAGACCTGGTTGCTCAAAGCCCCATCCATCCAATGTGACCTTGAACACTCCCGGGGAGGGGGCTTCCACAACTTCTTTGGGCAACCTGTTCCAGTGTCGCACCACCCTCACAGTAAAGAATTTCTTCCTAATATCTAATCTAAATCTGCCCTTTTTCAGTTTGAAACTGTTGGCCCTTGTCCTATCAGTACACTCCTTGAGGAAGAGCTAGTCCTTGCTCTGACACAGATGTTCTTTAGGACCTCTGTCAAGTCACCCTGTCTCTCTGTGCCTCATTTTCCCCCAGTACCAAGGGATGGGTCATTAGCCTGGCTCATCTACCGGGGTGATGTCTCTACAAGTAAACTGATGCCAGAGTACGCTCCTGTGGATGGGACCTGACAGCAGCATCTCCAGCACAGCCTTCTGCACTTCTGCCCCATGCCAGAAAGGAGTGTCCCAAACATCGCTCCAGAATGGTCCACAGGTTAGAACAGGCCAGGAGCAATTCCTGACGCAAAGTTTACATATAGCTGCCATGTTTCAGAGCCTGAAGGGAGTTGGACACAAGACCCTCTGTGTTTGTGATCTGAGAGCCCAGAAAAGGTCCTAGGCACTTCTAATTTACTAACTCCGGTGTAGTGTTGTCCAGTGGAAACTTGGGTCCAAGTGTCTGTGCTGCTTTGTTAGTACCAGATCAAGCAGAATAAAGTCAAGGCTTAGCTGGACACTACCTTAATTTAATAAAAAGCATTCATCCATTAAACTTGCCCTATGTACTTTGCCTACCTCCCCTATAAACAATGCCTTGGCTTGGCCTTCCTCCACACCACTTTCAAGCTCTTTTTTTCGCATCCTGAGGAGCAGTAAAAATAGGTAATCTTTAATGAAGGGACACCTCTTTGGGCTAAAAGCCAGGCAGGGTTCCCAGAGGGAGGGAGCTGGTGGCTTTCCAGGGCAGCACCAGATTGTGACAATGCCATCCTGCAGGCAGGAGGGGAAGAAAGTACAAAGAGACAGACTGTACAGTCTCATACTTATTGCTACACTTATAATTTTCAATAAAGTACTGGAACAGCCAGCCCCTGTACCTTGCATTCTCTTACAACTCGTTTCTCTGTAAAATCGAAAATGGGACAAAGTCAATTACTTTATTTTCCAACAACAAACCTCTGTGGAGTAATAACTCAGATACTGGCTGTGGTTTGGGGACCAGCTTGAGTTCCACTTCAAATTGTCTTAATGGTACTGAGATGGTCACAGTGATGCTTTATGCCACCGTCATAAAGACCAGAAGGATTTTTGTTCTTGAAAGCCCTGTCCAAAAGAAAATAAATCAGTACATTGTCTCTGCTGCAGCCTGATGCAAATGAGAAATGCATATACACCAGCTCTTTGGGAGAGGTACCTGTTTTTTTGTGTTTGGAAGGGCACAAGCAGAGGGAGAAAAAGTGATTCAGGATTGGCACCATAGCAGGAGTGTGGAGGGCAGGGGTGGATCAGATAAGCAGAGGTCTAAGACCATAAATACCTCCACGTCACTGCAATGCAAACAGCAACAAATTCCCCATGAGAAGTAAAGTTGGTGTGTAACTAAAAGCATGTCGGAGAAAACTGCCCCAGTTTGGGAATTTAAGCTTTAAACCCTCTGGAAAATGAACTGTGCTCAGAAGTTTCCCAGCCATGTGTGTTAATTACTGAAGATATTTATTTTTAACCTAAGGCGGGCTCCCTCCATCACAACACTTAGCAGGGGACTCACATGGTACAATCGGACAAAAATCAAAGCCACTCAAATGAAGGCTTTCTCTGTGAGCAGGCTAGCCCTGTGGGGATGTCCCTGGTTCACCCCTCATGCCGTGAGCCTGCTGGGTTCAAGCTGGTAAAAGTCTGATCGTCTTCTTTGTTGGAGTCACAGAGGCCTTAGGGTTTGTGAGCTCAGCCACAGAGGGAAGAGGCAGGATTAGTGTGGGTGAGCTCCTGGATTGATGTGGGGACAGCAAGGATGACCCTGCCACCTCCTCCATGTTTTTTTCCATGGGTAGCTAAGGGGACACATCGTCTCACCTACAGGACACTGATCATAAGTCATGATGCTGGGCACCAGTCACTAACATACAATGCCACACCTGTCCCATCTCACACTGCTCAGCAACACAAACCTTTCCTCTTTCCATCTTCTCACCGTGACTCTCTGGTTGGCTACCAGCTCTGTCTTGGCTAAGGAAGTCCAAAGGGGCCAACTGCAAGACTCACTCCCCAACTTTAGTCCTGCAACCACAGAGGGAAGGGAAGACAAGAGCTTTGACATAGAGAGTAGGTTACGGATGCTATTGAGCCCACAGAGAAGGAAAGGAAGTCTTGCAGACCTCTGGTGAACATCTCCCATAGGAAAACAATGACATCTCAGCCAAGAATATCAATTTTTGAATGGATACTATATGTCCAACACATGTATTTCAGGTTTGACTTGATGGCATTGTCCTCCCTGAAAACTGCTGACCCTTCCCCAGGAGCAGAGAGCGAGTAACGCAGTATTACTGTTGCAGACAAGGCAGTGTAACATTTAAGTACACCTTTCCCTTTTCGACTTGGCTTGCTGAAGAGCCCAACAAAGTGAAGAAGTCTGTCTGTCTATGTGGGGGTCTATCTATCTACCTATGCTAATGCCATCTTGGATGTGTGTTGAACGCTGTTTGCCCCCCACTGATCCAGCTGCAAAAAAAAGCACTGTTTCATCCTGAGCCTGGACATCAGGGGCAGCTTTGTCCTTGGTAGATAAGTTCCTCATGACATGTCCCCTTTCTCCTTCTGAGCCTCCTGTCCTTGTGGCATCTGAGGACTTTGCCCATTTGGCCAAGATTTCTAGGCGTCCCAAAATCCCAGACAAGTAGCCGTGGGGTGTAGTAACCGTACAGCCCACGGACATGGACTTTGGCACAGAAAACCCCAGCTCCTGTTTGTGTGCTGTGGCCATGCCATAAACACGTGAGCCTGATGGCCCCCCTTGGCTTTTGCAGACCATGACTGACACACCATCTGTCCCAAGGCTGCCCCAAATAAAAACACTGCAATACACAAAGAAGCCACGCTGCATTAAAGACCTGGGACAAGCTATCATTCCTTTCTGATAGTATCTGGAAGGCATGCAAAAAACGTGTCCATGAGCAGTGCTGCTAAAAAGAGAGAGAGGGAGGAAAAAAGGCATGTTTTTTTTCTTCCCTTCTGAATCTTGAAAGCAGAGCGATAATCAGTGGAGATAAGCTCTGTCATGTGTGTATTCTTCTAGAAAATAAGGAGAAAAAAAGGCTGAGGTGGTTCTTTAGTGCTCCTGCCTTTCAGCGGGGGCAATCAGACACCCAGGTAGTTTCCATGGCTCAGCACTCATAAAGCCTACTCGTGAGTCATCAACTCACAGGCCCCAGCAGCTCAGACCCTGTCTTCTCCACATAGACATGGGCTTTCTGCTCCTGTTTTCCCTTCCCCAACCATTCAATGTGAGCCAGCAAGAAGCTTACACCATTATCTCTACCAAGCATCTCAAGGCAAGTTCACATGTGGGGATGTCACACCGACTTGTCCTTCTTCCAGGTGTCTCCACTGAGAACACGAAAGTTTTGGTCCATTCAGAGACTGACCTGAAAGAGTTTGACTTAATTTATGATGTCCTGAACACATCAGGTGTTGTCCCTCTTGTGAATCAAAGTAGTTAATCTAGAAGGATCACTTGGGAAACATTATTTTTTTCTGTGGTGTCAGTCATTCTAAGAAACTGGGAACTACTACCCTGGTCATGAGAGCAAACTTGCAAGGTAACCCCTCCCAGAACACAATCTTTTTCCCAAATCAGGTGAATGGGTAAAGCAAAACGTCACTTGGGAAGGACAGAGCGAGTTCTTCCAGGCACTTCAGTCCCCGGCTAGTTAAGCAGGTTATAATGGGCTTTAATTGTTACTCCCACGGACTGAGACTTTACTCATGGGTGTTGATCAGCTCTCCAAAAGGACTGAATCGTCCCCTTGCGTTCAAAAACCAGACAGCTCTCACCTTCCTCATCTGGGATAACATCATTCAGGAGAAACACATCTCCATGGTAAGGCAGGGCCAATACAGCCATCAGTAAAGGACTGCTGAGCCAAAGGGAAGCTGAAACCAAGCTCCCAGCCACTGTGCTCTCCAGGGGTGTTGTACCTTCTCAACCAGACAGGCTGCAGGGGATATTGGGCCAGGAAATGAAATACCGTGGCAAATCCATCAGGGGAATAAGAGTTGTTGTCTGCTCTCAGCTGGCACTGCCTGTGAGCAGGGATCAAGCCCCTTGCGAAAGTCATGAGCACGTTATCCTGTCCTTCCAGTTGGGAAACTGAGGCACCTTGGTCTGGTTGTCCCTTTAGAGACCTCTCAGCAGGTATTTGCAATGATGCTGGAGGAACACCTGGACAGGGAGGCACGCTGGTGCTGCCTACAAGCAGAGGAAAAAGTACTTTTCTTGGTCACCAGCAGCTCCTTCCCAAAACCTCACAGATTTCAAAGAGGTCTCTGTAGCAGATGCTTTGCCACAGCTGTGGACTCTCTCCTGGCTTGAGCTCTCTGAATATGTCCCTGTCTTGCCCATTCCACTTTATAACCCATCCAAAGCTGACCATCCTAACTTTGCCAGTTTCATCGGGTTCATCCTGCTCCTCTATAGCCTATGAGCTTGCTTACAACAGAAATTGCAAGCTCATTTATCTGGGTTTAGCACAGTAGATTCAGAGTTAGACATGCAAGGCCTCCAAACCCAGGATTCCTACTGAAATGCGCTGTAACTCAAGACATTGCAGCAAGTCACTCTCCTAGCTGCTCCTGCATATTTGCCAAAAACTTTACGCTGTGCATCAGGGTGGGAAACAGAGACTTTTTCTCCATGAAATGACAGCACTGCCAGGGTCACTTTTGTCTGTTCCTGTGCCCTGGATATATTATGCTTATTGTTTTCACCTGATACTAATACAACATTGTTGGTCCTTGCTTCAGACATGTACTGCACTTCATCCCCTTCAAGCTCTGATAGTCCAAACCACCTTAGAAACCTACAAGGCTTAAACTTAAACATGTACTACTCATCAGAGAGTATTCATTTTACACTGAGCTCACTAAGTGTATGGCCTCGGGCACATTCTCATCTTCTGATAGGGCTTGCACAACCTTTCTGGTACCTTATCAGCACGAAGCACAGGAACAAGGTGCTTTGCTCAGACCTGACCTCTTCCCTTCCACTTTAGAGCCAAGGGGAATGGGCATCCTGGGTCACCATCTGCAAACAGGGCAAGGCAAAAGCTTTACAACCTCTGTTGCCAAATGGCACTGGCAAAATAAAACCTTCCCTCCATCAGGCTGAGCTGTGAGTGGTTTGGCCCAGGGAGGAATAGCATCCTTTACTAAACATGGGTAAATCAGAGCTTGAACACGGAGAGGATGAATGTTTAAAGGGGATTGTAATGCTGCCTCCAGGCATACACCAGCCTCGCTAGCAAGATGAGAAACAACTTCCTGCACCAGCAGGTTTGCACCACTCAGGGTATTTGTGCATCTTCCTCCAAAGCATCTCAGTCCTGCTAAGCCCAGAGCCTTAACCTGGCAAACCCAACTCTGTGGCATCGCATCCCCCCTGAGCACTGACGAAACCCCCTGGGACACCCCACATGCCAGCGCTTCTCTGGCACTGTGCTGCTTTGCTCGAGGTGTGCTGGCTTTGTTCATGACCCAACACTTCACAGCTGTGAGTGCTTTAATATTCATGCAATGCCCACCTCCCCCCCCCCCCCCCCCCCCCCCCCCACACTCCCTTCTTCTCCCATGTGGAGATGAGTTTCCACTTGCCGCACCACGTTCTTGGAAGAACAGGCAGAATTACAGATTTCAAACTAGCTCAGCGGAGGTGAAAAATGTTGCCTAAAGACAGAAGGAAAAGATTGTCAAGTGAGATTTAGAGATGCCCTGGGCAGGTGAGTGATGATTGCATCGGATTCTGATGGTACATCTCATTCTAGCACTGCCTGGGAAGGTCTCTTTCCCTCCAGAAGCTTGTTTTTGTCCCGTCTTCAGTCTATTTACAGAACTATTCAGCTAGAAAAAAATGCCCTCTCTAGCTTCAGACTCTCCAGAGTCTCTAATACCTCCTGCCACTAACGATGACTTTAAATGGCTCCCGATTTTCTCAAACCAGACAGCTTGTGCGTGATTCTCTTACGGGCTTTTCTTCTATGACTCAGCCCTATATGAACGGCTAGAAATGAACAACAAGTTAAACTAACAAGGTCTGTGCCAAGCTTTTTTCTTTTTTTTTTTCCCCAGGATACCATTTTTCCTCAGACTCTCTCAGAAGTAATTAAAAGGTGTCAGCTTTAGGAGGAATATCCTTGACAGTAATATGATATAACTCAGACTGAACAATACGTTCAGTTTGTACCTCGGACCATAACACAGTGCTATAACAACGTCGTGCTGTATTTACTAAAGATCCTCAGGGAAGAATGCTCTGAGCTAACAGAAATAGGACAAAAATCTTCACCTGATCATTGACAGCTCTGATTAAATTTATTAGACAAATTCAGAGTAAGTGTCTATGTAAAACTATAACACGGGGATTCAGGAGAGCCCTGTTCGGCCCCAAGATCAACATCTCATTCCTTCTCGTGATCATAATCCTCATCTGCCTGAAAAACAAGGGACTTTTTCCTTCTATGCTGCAGCCCCTTAGGTGGCAATGACTTCAGCACAAGATTGTCCTGTCCCTGTTTCTTAACACAGTACCTCACACACTGAAACTCTGTGACTTCCAAGGTGCCTTTAGAAATTTCTTTGATATCAACGTGTTGTTCTTTTTGTTATTACTCTGTTGAGCTGTAGAACTGATTGTCTGGTACTTTCTTAACTGGGACACAAATGGGAAAGAGGTATTTTCCCACCAAGCACCCAATGAGCAATGCCTCCAAAAACCTTAAATCGAGCAAGATACAAATCAGAATCAGATCCAATATCTTCTGTGTCTGCCCTTCACTAACCTTGGATGCAGCTCTGTGAAACTGAATCTGAGTTCACAGAGTTCCCTTGGGACTTTGGAGCTGAAGCATTTAAAAGTTGAAGTGGGAGTGAGCTTCTAATAACCAGAAGAAGTCATGAAATAAATATCTATAACCAAGCCAGACACAGATTAAGGTGGGTTTGCCCCTTAGTCCTTTGAACATCTTATTAAAAACACCAAAGCTAAGACTCATGTGCCTTACAGGTGGCTAAATCTGCTCTCTTCTCTAGATTTACACCTGAGTAATGTCACCAGTGATAATGATTTGCCACATTGTGTTTCATGGCAAGCTGGGTCCTTGGGTTTCTCATCTGAGCTCAGCCTAGTTTAGAACTCCAGTGAAGGCCAGGATGCTTGAGCCAGGATTATCGGTTTAGCCGTGTTGTGGGATCAATGCCAAATTCCCCAGAATGAACAGCAAGAATCTGGACAAAGAGCCAAATCCAAGCTACATCCATCTTCAGAGCTGGCCAGATGTGGTTTTTTTAACATAAAATGAGATTTGTGTTTAAAGACAAAGTCTGAGGGAGACTATTGGATCTAATCAGAGGTTTTGATCCAGCCCTTGTTTTCTCTCAGCAACCCCACTCGTGTGTTTTCAGGCAGTTGCTTTCACTGGAGCAAAGCACATCTCAGCTCCGGGCATTGTTGAAAGCGAGGTCAGAGGAATGCATTTCTGCTGTGGAGCAGAAGTTGCTGGGAAACCAAACAAGCAACAAGTTTATCTTCAAAGCCTGGGATCTTGGAAACTGGAATTATCTGGGAGGAATACCCTTCAGTGGGAACTGTTGCATCTCATCATTCCAGGCAGAAAACATTCCAGGTTATGACGAGGTGCTGATGTCTACACAGGGACTCTGGGGTGATTAGATTTCCAAGATCCTCACAGTGGAAAAAATGCTGAGCATAATTATTATTTAAACATGTAAAGAAAATTAAAAAAAAAACCCCAAACCTTATTGTCTCAGAGAGGTTTTAAGCAGCACCGAAACACAGGAAGGCATGTGGTCACAGGAGTTATCAGTCAGGTCAAAAGCATAGGGCCACGTCCCACCAGGGAACTGAAGCCAGATCATTCCCTCTGAGCATGTACCTCTCTCTCAGTTGAATTTTCAATTCAATAAGCAATTGAAAAGATCACTGAGCTTCTAAGACACCGAAGTTTTAAATAACATAATGCCAGCACCGCAAAAAAACAAGTCACATTGATAGATGACAGCTCATTTTGTAGTCAGCTTTTGCCACACTGGTGGCAATTTCAGTCAACCTCATCCCTATGGTGTGAGATGTCCCTAACTCTTGATGGCTCCAGTACGAGAATAGTCTCCAAGCAGAGGTATTTCAGGTCTCAGAACCAAAGTCATCTCTTTGCTCAGCCTCATGAGAGTCAAGGACAGTCAAAAACACCTTCTCAATTCTGTGATTAGTGCTCAAAAGACATCTCTAGAGGAATCTTTTTTCTGGTTTTTTTTTTTTGGTTTTTTTTTTTTTAATCTGTCAGTCCAACAACACTGCTATAGCCTGGCCTCAAGCTTGAGGTGGTTGGAAAGATTGTCCCATGTGAACGAGGTCCATCTTTATCCAGACATCTACATTATGGTTTTGTACCAATGTGGTTATGCAGGTGACAGAAAATTTAATGTACAACAGCAGCTATCATCAGAATTTGGAGTTAAGCAAAACTGAAGGCACCTGGCTAATTGTCACACTTGGAAATATTAAAGTTATTTCCTCTGGAGGCTGTAATGGTGTCCTAAAAAGAAACTGTGGCTTCAGGTCCAAAACATAATGTCTAGAGGACTGAAGAGGTGGCAAAGTCTGTTAAAGAGAACACAGGTCTTGGAATTAAGGAACAGACATATATGTGAGCCAAAGTACGTAGAAACCTAATTCCTGATTGATTTCTTCAGACCTATAAGTCAAACTGTCTTCCAAGACCCAGCCTTTTAAAAATCAGCCGCATCATAATATACAGGCAGATATTTACGTATATTGCTGCTGCATGTTAAAAAGAAGCAGCACTGCGAATGTGTGTCATACAACATGTTCTGGCAGCCACCAGTGACAATTCTTTTGCTGGAGTGTCAGATGCTTTTTAGGACGGGGTGGTTCTGAACTCCTTTTCTGCAGACAACACTGGGCTACGAGTGGTCATGCTGTGCAATGTAATGATGGACCAGATGTTTCAGGGTGGCCATGGATTTGTAGAAATTTCTAAAGAAAGAGATGGAAAGTGTCTGTGTATTGAATAACTGTTCTTGTGCTTCTCCACAAAAAGTCAGTTTTTCAGGGAATATCTGAGCATCCTTGGCACTTTGAGAGTTTTGCTTGATGATAAAATCTAGGATGTCCATGTGCATTGCACCATTTGCACTATTTGAAGTTCATTCCTGGGACAAGACAGGGATAAACTTGTCTGGTGCAAAACTGCAACCGTATTGTTATAACCTAAGAATTAGCAATGATGTAGATCCCTCAGGTACTCCATATCTCCCAGACAGGCAACCCCACTTCACCTTCCTCCTCGTACCTACCCTGCAAGTAGAAGCACTTGAAAACGTGCAATTAAGAGATAACGTCAGTGAGATAGAGCGTAATTGCTGGATAATGGTCTCTTGCCTCTATATAAGTACCACACCAAAGCAGCGACATTTATTTCCCAGACGGAAGATGCAGCTTTGACCCTGAGATAACACAGTCTCACAGTTACCTCCATGGTGGATTGAGTCGGTGGTTGACGTGCCCGAGTGTGTTTCATTTGGGCTGTGGGCTGCAGGAGCAGTTGTTCATTGCTGAGCAGTTTGAATGCCTCTTGGCTTAGAGCACTCGAATATGCCCGAGCTGCTGAAATACGATTCAGTCCCTGGCTCTGTCACAAGCCTCCTCTTTCCCTCTGTCCATGACCAGCAGCCTTGCAGGGGAACAGCTGTGCACGGAGGTGGCATGAGCAGACCTGAAGGTGAATGGAGAAAGCTGCACTTTTTATTCAAGTCAACAGGTTAAGGAACTTCGTTATCTACATTCTGCAACCTGAGTTTGGTCACTTGTGCTTTTGCATCATCTCCGCCTGGGACAGAGAGGACAATGTGCGTCCATTTGGGTCACAGAGGAGAATCACCATTCTTGCTGTGACCCTTTTTGTTGGTGTCAGAAGGAAAAACAAGAATGGATTGGCCAGTGGGAGAAAACCATCTGTTTACTCCTAAGTCTGAATAGATACTCACTGGGTGAGCAGCTGTGCCAGCGCAAGACAATTGCCTTCCTCCTGGTCTTACCACCCCCTCCCCAAGATCACACAGTAGACAGGTCTGCTGAGCACTCATCTGCTTCGTGCAAAACCTCCTGGCGGTGTTTTTCTCTGAAACTGCTCGAGGAGGTCGCAGGATCCCATGAGCAGACAGAGAGGTGGGATGGTGAATCCCAGGTGGCAGGTGATGGAAACAAACTGCGGGAATCACAGCCAGGCCTGGGAAATGCCTGTCTGCAATGTCCCTGGGGATCGGAGGGAACATACCTGGCTGGGGTGGATAGACAGTTTGGAAGAAGGTTCTTCTTGTTCCAATAGACTCTTGGCTTAAATCCAAGGGTGTCAGTAGGCGACTTTCACAAGAACAAGACACGTAACAAAAAAATCCCGGTGGTTTTCTGTGCTGTTTTCCCCTGCTGAAATGGGATAGGTCTTATCTTTTTAAAGAAACTCTCCAAAATTTGCTTCCTGAGAACATTCCCCCCCTCAGGTCCCCGCACCATTGCCTAATTGCTACGCAAAGCTAAAAATAACTGCGCTGCTTTCCTCTGAACTGCCTGGGCACGGCAGACAGGCTGCAGCGTCTCGTTGGGAAGCAGAGCCTTTGAGGACTCCACACAGAAGCAAAACAGAGCGTACAGATAAGACCTGTAGACTGGCAAAGTGAAACCCTGGCTGACTGTTTCCTGTACCCAAAAGATAACTTCTTCATGCTTACTCAGTCTAGTCTTGGCACCACATTAGAGTATTCCCTTTACTACGTTGCTACGGCCATTGCTGTCCTTCTCACTCAGAAGAAGACCTGAGAAACAACAGCTCAGCCTAACCTCTGCCTTCAAACAGGGGTTGGGATTGATGTACTTCTCCAAGACCTGGTGGGATTTCCTCCCTAGTCATCCCACAATGCTTTTGCTGTCTTCTAAAAAGCACTTGGAAATGTGGTCTTGTTGCAAAGCTTGACTGCAATTAATGTGGTGCTCATGTTGCCTCTCAGAATTGAGGTTACAGAGGTGAGAAAAGCCCCAAATGCTCTTGAAAATGTTCATACCAACTCCAGTTCCTGTGTCTGCTTCTGTCAGAGAAAGCATCTGCAGGCTTGCAGCAGGATCCTTTCAGGAGTGTTGCCAGGTCAGAAGGTGTTCAGCAGAGTACTGAATATGTGCAGGGTTGTTCTCTGTGCCACAACGCCTCACTCCGAGGTCCACACTGCAGAGCAAAGCCACCTGGCCAATTTTCAGGAGCTTCGTAGCTCCTATTTATGATGCCCCCTTGGCTCGGTCCTTCAGCACTGGCTCAGTCACAAGGACACAGAGGGATGGGTTTTGCTTTGAATGTAACACCTGACATGGACCTACCTTCCTGAACTGTGCTGCGCCCCTCCTCCAAACCCCTGTAGATTGACAGATGGGGATTTGATAGAATTTTAATATTCAAAATGCCACAAGAACTGCAAGGAGAGTCTGAGGCAGTCTTCTCGCTCCTCAGTTCCCAGAAGAGGTTCTTATTCAAAAGTGTTCTGCTCCTTCAGTGAAACAGTACCAGAGGGCCACAGGGAGGCTAGAAAAAAAATCCCCTTTTCCCCTGCAGATATAAACAACTGTTGCCTGAGCAGTTCAGTGCTGAATTTGAAAAAGGGAACAAGATCTCTTGCTGCTTGCACAGATCAATAGTTTTGAAGGAACATCAAGTATTCAGGACCTATGAGGAGATGCCCAGTCAAATTGCATTTTTTGAATGCCTAAATGATTCATCATTTGCTGGAGATGAATATAAAATGGGTTATCTGAGCTCTGGAACTTGATTGCCAAATAGTGGGGATTTCAAGAAAAGTTTCCTGTGTCGTACCTGCCAGCCCTGTGCAGACCTCTCAGATGACTTCAGGCGTCTCAGACAGGACCAGATGCCTGTCTTTAAGCAGCAGAATTGCACCCTGGATCTCCAATGGAAGCTTAGACATGTAGCTTGCAGGTAGACATCCACATATATTTGGGCATTTTCATCCTTGTTCTACTTCACAGGAAATGACTCGTTCTCATTTTATGGGCTGGGGCAAAGGAAGGAAAAGGAAATCCTTAGCAACCTGAAGAGCATCCTGATCTCAAACCGCTCATGGCTGGCTCTGGTTTTACCCTGAATGAGAGACTAATTCCAGGGAAGTTAGCAGAAATTTTGCACGAGCGTTAACAAGAAGGATGTCAGCTTCCCGAGAAAACCCACTCACTGAAGCTCCCCAGAAATTCAAATACCAGATTGATAAGGTTGGGAAAAAGCAATCTTGGCTGCTTATCCAAAGGCTAATCACTGATCTTTTGTGCTGGTTGTGTGCAGTATCTGCATCTTGATAAAAAATAATCCTGTCACCAGCTTCTGCTGAGAGAGGGTGAAGGGAGGAGTTAGCAAGAAATCTGGTGCCCTTCTCCCAGAGAGGGATACTTGCGAAGCGCTGGCGCGTCTTACCGAGCATCGTGGGTTTTTATTGAGTTCGACATATTTTAGATCAAGGGGAAAATCCAGGGGAAGGAGAACGCATTGGGTTGAAGGATGACAGGAGTCCCAGGAATTGTGACAGTGAGAAGTGTGACCTCATTTTCACTGGAAGAGTAACTGGGAAAAAAGGTGCCACAGCAAACTCTGCAGTGTCTTACACTACTCATTTTTAAAAAACAAAAAAAAACATAATTCCTTTGTTTGGATGCGCTGTCTGTTGTTATTTTCCAGAAAGCAGGGCTAAGGTGCATGTTCTGCCTTCTGGCTCAACCCTGCCTGGATCTTTACATTCCGGGATTTTCTGAGAAACACAGAATCTGACTCAGACCAAGGTCCAAAGCCCTTTGACATGACTCCCCCTGGCTCCAGAAAACTTTGTACAGTCTGGCTGAGATCCATACCAACAACTGCTAGACAGGTGAAAATAAGTTGCTTAAACCTGAACTAGTCTCCCTCAGGTTCCCTTTATAGCCTGTGGAGAGGAGTCAGATGCTGCCGCAGAACGGTTCCTCTGACCTATTTTAGGATGAAATGAGTCACTCCCTGAAAGAACCCGTTTTTCCCCATGGACCACAAAGGGGAGTCCAGGATGGCTAACTCAGACTTTTGCACCTGACTTTGAGATGGATCCTACTCCACCTGTCTACTTTTAGGGGGCTGTGCTTCACTGATTATCCCTGCTGGTGCTGCTCGTTTGCATTATTGCAAGAACAGATAAGCTCCTCGATTGCCACAGCATCACAACCAGACATCACATACCGGGTTTTGTCTGATAACTATTCTGATCACAGTGCTAGCGGCTGCCAGGGTCAGCCTGGTCTTCCAATATAGCTAAAACTGTCACATTTTGTGCGAACAGAGTTATAAATGGGATCTCGAAAGCATTTCTGTTACAGAGGAAATCAGGAGAGACGTTATGTCGTAGGGTGAGCCCCCTGCGTCGAGAGGACTTGCGACAGGAGGCTAAAAGCAAGTAACAGACAAACTCATTATCTGCAAATGGTGTGAAAAGAACTACTCCTCCTCAGCTCTCGTGTGTGCTGGTTAATATCTCCTGTGGCTCCAGTCAAACTAATTTATTCTAGTACAAGTGAAAGTAGTATCTGATCTGGGAATGGTAAAGAGAAAGGATGAGAGGGTCAGGGAGACTCCCACAGCAGGCATGCACAGGCAACTTCCTTTAGTATTCGTGTATCTAGTGTTCATTCTAGGAAATAAAAACCATTTGACACATCTGCTCTTTGTTATTTGTACAGTCCCAAATTTGCCAAATCAGTTGTGGAAAGCTAGACACTGAGGCTGTCAACATGCATCTCCTTCTGGATTTAGTTGTGCCGATGGAGGTGTTCCCAACCTGCTTTTTCCACAACCGTCATCCTCTGTCCAGACCCTCTCACCTCAAATCTGCTGCTGGTTTGCTCCAGAGGCTGTTCCCTAACCTGTTGCAGCTCAGAAGAACTACCTGAGCTAAGATCAACATGCTAGTCCTCTTGAAAAAGGCCTTTTCCATAACTTTCGCAGCTGGGTGCATGCTGAAAGATGCACCACGTTCCTTCAGATGCTGTAGTTTCAGCTGGTCTCCAGCTTTCCCCTCCAACATGAGGCAGTGCACATCAGTGTGAATGACTGGAGGCTTCTTCTGTGCTTGAGCTGCTGGACTCTGTTTTAGCTGGTCTCCCTAAAGAGAAAAGCCTTATCTGGTATTGGTGATGATGAGGGTCTTAAGATGGGTTTGTTTAGTGCTCAAGCATGTCTGGAGCTGCTGCAGCTCAGCAATGTCAGCTCTGGACACCTTGGCACCATAGGGATCAATGCCACGATGCTGCCGGGGAACGAGCATCTCCTCTTGGTATCTCCGACCTTTGCAAAGGAGAACGTTCCCTAATGTATTCCCATGTTAGACACTCCCATAGGGTGTTTGGGGGGCCACAGTAAGGCAGAACAATTCATTTTTTGTTAAGTCTGAGGTGTAGGGAAGGACGAGTTAGCTCAGGCTTCTCATATCCTGACACATGCCATATTCACTTCACAGATACACAACAATTGGACTGGTGACAATCTTTGTTCCCACCAATCAAGATCTATCTCAGCCTCTTGCTATGACTCCTACATTCAACTGTGATTTTCTTCCACTTTTCATCAGCATAAATAACGACAAGAGGTACGATGGACGGCCCAGTGCTGAGACCGCCATGAGAAGGTGGCCACCAGCCACAGGTGTCAGAAGCAGCCTAGAGCTATTAGGGTAGCACAGGATAAACCAGCTTCCATCACTTTCCACCAGTGCTCCTGAGCTCAGGTAGCAGTTAGAGATGAATCCGGACAAGCTCAGTTCACTTGTGGCAGGGCTGAGTGATGCACATGCCTGAATTTAATCCAGATGCAATTTTTGGCGTTCTATCAAAAAGCCCGTCTTAGCCTCATGCTTTGATTCCTCAGCTCAAAACTCCCTTTGCAGCTGATCCATGGAGAACAGCCTTTAGTACTGCCTAGGCAAGTTTAGACTTGCCTCCCTGGACCACTCCACACCTCCAAAATACGAATCTTTCCAGTTGCTAATTAGCACAATCTTTGGCAACTCCGCTAAGCAGAAGCCACCAGCCCTCCCACACACTCCTATTTCTGTGACATTGGCATAAGGAGCGACTTATTTGACACCAATAATTTTACCTCATGGTAAAATCATGTGAGAGCAAAGAGAAGCAGTTCCTGGATCTTCAGGTACATTTTTCCCCAGGAGAATTGAAGAGGAGAGAAAGGAAAAAAAAAAAAAGAAAAGGGAATTACTAGAAAACCAACCACCTCTCTCTTTGGAAATAAAAGGTATGGTGATAGGAATAGGGGTCCTGTTCAAAGAGGGGCTAATTGGTTTGTATAAGCTCTGTCAGCATCGCTGGAGGAAATCCGTGCAGTATATTGCTTGTTTGGCTCCTCACTTCCATTTCCTATTCATGTATGCATCACGTTTGACTGCAAATTGCAGCCATTTCCATAAACTCGTCACCTCTTCCTTTGAGCGTGTTAGCGAAAGAGGGAAATCAAATGCTCTGCACTTTCCCTCAATAGCTCTTAGCACATGTTTTGGCTTTAATCAGGAACAAAATGCTTTCTAAGTAGCATCTGATGTTGCTGGTTATCTGCTTGCCGCTCTGCGGGTTTATGGCCCAGCGCATTTAGATAACGGGTAACATTAGATGCTAATTTGAAGGCAGGTTGCTTGAGACAGGGGTTGAAACATGGCTTAGACACTACTGTAGGGACCAAAAGGTTTGTTGGTGTTGCTTCTTCCACATCTTAGTCATGTCATGAGTTGATTGCAACAGGGCAGCATGTGCACGCTAATGTAGGGAAGGGTTTTTGAGGCACAAAAAATGCTAAAACCGGAGAATACAAAGTGTTGCATTGGTGTAAAACCAGCAGATAGCCTCCCATGTGGTGTTGCTCCCAAGAGCAAATGGGACAGGTTGGGGTGAAGGAGCTGGAAGGAGAGAAATCATGTGCCTCCAGGCTGCCAGCAAGGCCATGCTCCAAGGACTGGAAACCACCTGCAGTTCCTCAGCTGGGGATTCCCACGGGAAGGAATTGCCACACGCTGGGACTCTGCCAGCGTAGCACGGTGATGAGTTTTGCCTCCTCTTGGCCAGCTGCAAGTTGAGGAAGGGAGGAGAGTTGGGATCAAGAGGAGCAAATTAAGGCTGTAACAGATGAGTTTTGGCTGGAATGGCCAAGACAGCTTAAAATCATAGAATGTTCGGGGTTGGAAAGGACCTCGAAAGATCATCTAGTCCAACCTCCCTATCAGAGCAACCCCAAGGGCAGCCACACAGGAACTCATCCAGATGTGTTTTGAAAGTCTTCAGAGAAGGAGAGTCCACAACCTCTCTGGGTAGTCTGTGCCAGGGCTCCATCACCCTCACAGTAAAGAAATTTTTCCTCATGTTGAGTTGGAACTTCCTATGTTCTAACTTAAACCCATTATTTCTTGTTCTGTTGCTGGGCACCACTGAGAAGATATTGTCCCGTTCCTCTTGACACCCACCCCTCAAATATTTCTATATGTTACTAAGATCCCCTCTCAGCCATCTCCTTTCAAGGTTAAACAGCCCCAGGTCTCTCAGTCTCTCTTCACAGGAGAGATGTTCAAGTCCCTTAATCATCCTTGTAGCTCTCCCTTGGACTCTCTCCTGTCTCTCTTGAATTGGGGAGCCCAAAACTGGACACAGTATTCCAGGTGTGGTATCACCAGGGCAGAGCAGAGAGGGAGGAGAACCTCCCTAGCCCTGCTGGACACACTTTTCTTAATGCACCCCAGGATCCCTTTTACCCTCTTGGGCACAAGGGCCTGTTGCTGTCCCATGGACAACTCACTGTCCACTGGGACTCCAAGGTCTTTCTCTATGGGGCTGCTTTCCAGCAGGACATCCTCTAATCTGTACTGGTGCCTGGTGTTATTCCTCCCCTGCTGTTACTCCATCTCTGCTGACAGAAAAGTGACTCTCCCCACAGCTCATCTACTTGGAGTTGAGCCCGACCCACCACTAATCTGGGCATCACCCCAGGTCCGGTGAGGCAGAGGGACAATGCAAAAGATCTGCAAGCAGTTTGGGCAAAGCTGGTCTGCCCAAACCGTTTATTTTAGGTTGACAACTCTCAGCATTGCTGCCGCAATAACTTCGCCATGGTCACCTTCAAGCCAAGGTGAGTCAAGAGTCGGATTCAACAGACCCCAAGCACCTTTTGAATCCCTCCATTAAGAGAACTGATATTTCAGTGAGTTCAGTGCCTGTTTATGCCAACTTATGTTACTTGTACAGTGTCAAGTGGCTGTGGGGAAAACCCAGACCCAGTGAAATTACTCTTTCTGAAGTGAGGGGCTAAATCTGGTCCACCCAAATACAGGTCTCCTACCAAAGGGAGTGTAAACGGGCATCTCTGTGTGCTGATGACAGACTGTGCTAACACCTGCATTGAGGGTGCAGTGGTCCTGTGTTTGTGTCCTCCATTTTTAGTTTCTCACTTTTCAACCCTGGCCCCATCCACCCCTTTCCCCACAGACTACAACAACAGTTTTGCCTTTTGGTTTGTCTGGGTGGAAGAATCAGGCTCACTGGTGCTTTGATGTTCCTGACTCTTCTGTGATTAAATGACAATAACCAAAACAATTAAAAAAAAATTAAATCACGCACACAGGTGCATCAGGGACGGAATGTTTAAATATCCCTGTAACTTCCAGGTGCTTTCAGACTCCAGGTGCTGTCGCTGTCTTAGCCCAAGCAGACCAGGAAAGCCCAAGCTCACATTCCTGTTTATTTGCGAAGCGATCTCGTAGCCAAACCACACCTCCCCCCCCATTCCATTTTTACAGGCTTTTTCCTTATTAAGGTATAAGTAGCTTATTCTTGCGTGTCCTATGCAAAGTCCAGATGGTAGCTAGAAAGGGCAGCCCCATCAGACACCCACCAGCTGTCGCCTGTAACCTCCATGCCAGCCATCCCCAAAACAGCCTTTTATTGCCTGCAGCTCTTTAGTTTACACTAACACAATGTTGGATTTATTTTTTGAAGAACAATGGAGTCTTGATCTAAGTTTCAGGACTGCCACTGGTTTAAAGAAGATGCTGGAGAGCCAGTGACTATGACTATAAGTAATTAGGGGATTATAGCTACTTCTTTTTCCTTTCTCTGCATAGGGTAAGACAATCCTTTTTTTGCTAGTGCAACAAGTACCCTGTTTCCCCAACTCTCACTAGTGAGTTATTCTTGCTAATCATTCAAGAAGTGAGAAAGAAAACAACTTAAAAAAAAAAATAAAGGAAAAGAAACTGTGACTGCAAAAGCACAAGGACTACCAGGAAGATTCATGGACAAATGTATGGTTTTGTACATTTTACATGTACTTGTACTTGTCTCTTTTTATTTTTCTACCTCTATTTCAAATTTCCCGTAATCACTCTGAACAGGATGGTCGTGAACTCTGCTATCAGGTTAATAAAGTGCAGTGGAGTCAACAGACCTGTCTCTGTTGACTTTAAGCTTCGGATCGTGAAATGGAGAGTAAAAACAAGTCCCTTATGACGATAACAAAGTTGCTGGGGTTAATGTGTGCTTGTGATGTCAGAGATCTTTTAGGATTCATGCAATTCAGGGGAACAAAAAACTTCTTAAACTCCCAGCCATGAGCTCTTTGATTCACTGTAATCCCCGTAAATTTAAGGCAAAACCAGATGAGCTATTTAAACCAGGACGCATGTGCCCTGTCTGAATCCTCACCTCCAGCCAAGGCTCTGTGCAGGCAAGAGAAGGGTGCTGTGAGTGCATGGAGGGTTTTAAAGCAGCCTTTGTCTTCTAAAGCATTATATCTTGGGCAGTGCTGATATCTCACCATTCCCAGGGGAAAAGGAGGCCCTTCTTGTTTCTAGTCACCTGCACTGGAGCAGACTGTCAAGCAGGGACCCTGCAGCACCCAGTGAGATGCTGAGTCCTGGAGATGCTGACGTCACATCCCTTCTCCTCAGCATCTCCTGTCAGCATTCAGTGTCACCCCCTGAGCTTGCTCATTTTTGTGTGAGCTGTTTTTAGGTACCTACTCCTCCTCATGCCCTCTAGAGCTGTGGTGATTAGCTGAAGGCAGTGGGTTCTTGGGGACAGCAAGGTAACAGCCATGGTGAGGGCAAGATGGCACCAAATCCCTCATGTTTCCAGCCTGAGGTGTCTGCACCTCTTCTGCTGGGAGGCTCCAGTGGAGACTGGAGCCAGGGGTAGATCTAAGAGAATCAAGCACCAGTCTTCCCTGTTATTGCAAAAGAGCTTTACCAGGAGGGCTACACGGTAAGGGAAATTATTAGCTAGCTGCCATGTTAAGTGGTTGGGAGCTCAGTGGCTGCACAAGACCTGAGTGGTCCTGGCAAAGAGAGAGATCAGTGTTACCCCAGGGAAGCACAAACCTGGAAACCCTGAGGGTATTAATAGAAATTGTGTGAAATCTTCAGCCTCAGAAACCCTGCTGCTCTCTCAGAGTGATTAGCTAAATGCAAAGTACTGTTTGCCTGAAAGCTGGAAATAACAGTGCTGAGAAAAAGTAGAGACATCAGTGCATTCATCGGAGCAGTCGTTGCTAACTGGTGTTCAACGGTTAAAACGCTTTGTCTGGAAATGCCTGTGAGTGTTAACTACTCCACTGCTGAGAGATGCCCTCAACATTGCTGCCAAATGTCTAACCCTGGTCTGTTGGGACCTGCCTTCTCCATCCAGGTGCTTTCTTCATTCAGGTGGTGGCAATAAAGCAGCCAAACTGGTTTTAATTGCTGCATTTAATTCTGAAGCCTGTCACGTTGGCTTTGTCTGGATGATAATCAGATAAAAATAGCATCCAGCTTTTTCCTCCTGGCACCTCCAAAAGCTGCACAGAGGTCCCATTAGATGGATCTAACATTGACTGGCAGTGATGAGAGAGGTGTGAGATGGTGACTCTAATCTATAGGCTCCCTCTTCCCGGGGGTAAGGTAAGATGATAACTTGTCCCCTGGTATCACTAACAGCGGTGGAGTGTTGCAATATTGGTATCACAGAGAAAGCAGTTTGGGCTATGAGGGCATTTTCTTTATCTGATTTCTGCCTCCAGCCCCCAAGGATGGGCAGGGTCACCCTTAAACCTGGCATAAAGATTGCAAAGAGGTTTTGTTAAAATCAGATTATCATCCATTCAACTGGAGGACGTGGAGAGATCTATTGCGGGGGTCAAGTGGGCATCCAGGCCCAGATCAAGCATCAAGACAGCATTCTTCACTTGAATTAAGACCCTGGTTTATGTGTCATTGGACAAGAAGACTGAAGAAGAGACAGAAGAGTGCAGTAAAGTCGACAAAAGTTTGGCGACGCTGAGGTGTCACAGTGGATGAATGTGTGGGAAGCCACTGTAGGCATCTCTGACTCATGCTTACGTTCTTGGCAATTGTCAGACATCAACCCCACTCAGGGCCTCATCACCAGGAGCACAAAAACAGTGGTCCTTGTGGTCCTACCCAAGGGACAGCCTGAGTGCCAGACTTCATCACCTGGAAACCGAACATCTGAAGGCCACAGGCAGCAGAATTCATAAGTGGAGGAGTCGGCCTCTGCAGTCATTCCTTCCAGCAAACTGATTTGTGAGACCATTTTCATTTACAGGTAAATGTAAACAGGCTGTGCAGATGCAGCCAGATTACATCTCCTTTTTTTCTTCTTTTTCTTTTTTTTTTCTTTTCTGAAGGCATACTTTGGGAGGCATTTGTTAGACCACAGCCTCAGACTGTTTCAGCTCTGCTGAAGACATCCTTTCCCAGATGACAAACCAGCCCAAACCATTTGCTGAAAGAAGACCTGTTTTTGGTATTTTCTTCCCAATTCTCAAAAAAAAAAAAAAAGAAACAAGGAAACAATACCTGGTTTTAAGGTGTGATTTCCAAGAACTCAGCACATCCTATTGTGGCTTTCCTGCCTCAGTTCTTGTTAATTTACTTCCCACTCTTGCCCAGTCTTCAAGATGCTGAGCTGACTTAAAACCTAGATGCTCCTTTGGGGCCTGTACCTATCTAGCATCTAGCCTGCTCTTTCTGCAACTCCAACAAAGAACCTGCTAACAACTGAATGAGATTCCCCTCAACCCAAGCCCTGCTTGGATGCTCCACCACTCCTGGGACCCACAGTGAGAGTGGGTCTGTTCAGGAGGGTCCAGTCCCTGGAAAGCTGTGGGGTCCACCTGAGGGGCTGGTGAAGGCAAAAGGAGATGCAGATGGAGAAATCTTAGAATATCTGCAGGAAACCCACCTGCCCACATGAAATGCATCCCCATATCCTGCGGCAGCCCAGAGCTCACCTTTTCTGAGGTCTGCTGAGCCCATTGTTTGTGGCTTGAAGATCCCTTAGCGGCATTTAGGTGACTCACTCCCAATGGGTTCAGCTGGGAACCTAAATACTAGGTGGATCCTTTTGCCTGCTGCCCAAAGCTATCACTAGTCTTTGGCCAAGGTAGACCATATAGACTTTTATAGCCCCTTCTGACAGGCCCCAGAAGACCCTGTGACCTCACTGTGACCACTAGCATCTATTTTACACTGCTAAAGCAGACCCTTGGCTATTTATAATTTTTAATATAGTGACCACCTTGACAGCATGGCACTAACATGCCCACGGCCTTGAATTTTGTGTGGCTTCTGCCAGTGATTTTTTTTAAATTGTTTTAGTAGTATTTCTTAGGAAGGGAAGGAGGGAGGAGCAGCAACAAAAAGCTGATCTGATTTTTTGGCAAATAACCTCTTGGCAGCACAGCTGTCAACCTCCAACCCCATCCCCAATGCACTGGCTGAAGACTCAACAGGATAAACCTTCTGGACTCCACCCGCAGAGGTCAACCCTGAAACAGCTGAGAATCTGTGCAGCCAGAAGTGGAAAGTGCAGTGCCTTTCCCTCCTGTAACTATCCTTTTTAATTCCCCTCCTCTAATTATCAGAGCAGACATACCAGAGCCACCAGCTAGCCAAAAATGCAGGCAGTGTTTGACTGACATAATTTTTCCTTAGATTTGTGGACCTCCAGGAGAAGGTTGGTTGAACTTAGTCCAAGGTAGGTAAACACCAAGTTGGAAAGCTCCTTCCCTCTGGCCACAGGCTCACAATTAAGACTCATCTGCTCCTGGAAGGGTCAGAAATAGGGCACAAACGCAGTACCTAAGAGCTGGGCTTGAGGCAGAGTGGGCAAAGGTGAAGTTGCAGTTGGAAACTGTCAAGCTCCAGACAAGCCAAGGACTTTCTCAAACATTAGTTCAGTGGTTTGTTGCTATCTCTCTCCATCTCCTGTTCAAGCACAAAGGAGATGGTGGGGTGCTAACCTGTCCTCCCTGTCTTTCCTTGCACCTTGTATGAATTGTTGATGCAATTTTTCTGGAAGAGCCTAGGCAGGTATCAAGCAGCAAACTGCTTTGGGTATGGAACTCTATTTACTTTTGCTTCTTGGCTCCATATTATGGAGACAAAACCCACAGGGGGGAAAAAAAAAATCTAAAACCTCTTCCACCTGGAATAAGGCTCACAAAAGAGGGTTGTTAAACTTTGATGATTACCCATTCAAATGGAGCTCTGTTGGACGAAGAGATAGCTGCTGCTGAGGGCAAGCCAGTTTTTCAGGACTCAACTCAAAGGGGCTGTTGGCTAAATGCGGGGAAGCTTGGCAAGGAATTTTGCTCCACCGAGGAGCCTGATCAGAGAGCGAATCTGACAAAGGGTTCTGGCACTTAGAGAAATAAAGGTCTCTCTAGCCACTTAAAAGGAAACTTGTGTAGAAGAAAGAACAAAGAGGCAGGATTTTATTATTTTTTTTTTTTTGTAACACAGAGGTCCTTTGAATTGAAGAAACTCCACATGGAAAAGAAAGCTTCCTTAGAGGAGGGGGGAGAAGTGAATGGTTTAGAAGAGAAACCCTGTGTAGGAGGAGAAAAATACAGGACATTTTGGGGGTATATGAATAAACTCAGCAGAACATAAGGAAAAAAAAACTACCACTCAAGCAGGGAAGTGCCTGCAGATGTTGTATTGTTTTGTCTCTGCAGCTGTTTATTCCTTGAGCTACAGTGAAGGCTGATTGTGCTTTGAGCTCCTGCAGAGTATGTGCACTTTCACGATCCTGTTGTAATATGACCTTAGGAGAGAGGAACAGCAAACTCACAATGTCCCCAAAGGTCAATCAGTGCATCAGTACCACAAAGTCCCATTTCTGGGGCACGGCGGAAGAAAACATGTCCAGAAGTGTTCTGGGGAGTTCCAGAAAATCATGAGAACTACAACTTACTTAAATGACAGCATCAGGCCAGGACACACTGGAATTACCTGTCGATGGGTGTTTCAGTAGAGCTCACAGCTCACTGGAGCTGTGCCAGGTGGCAAGTCACACTGAGATATAGAAGCCGCAGCACAGATGCGCTTATGCCAAAATAAAGTCCTTTTTCTGACCCATTTATTCCATTTTGGCAACTGGTTTGAGAATGAACAGCAAAACCTTCCTCTGTGAGAGTTTGTTGATAACACTGCCACCACCTCCATGCCGGTGAGCTGCTCCTTTGCAGGTGGTTAGTGCTTTCTCCACAACGAGTAGGCATGCAGCTTTTCTCTGAAAAGCGGGTGTTTTTCCACGGAAACTTTAGACAAAGCCAAAACTCTTCTTAGTCACCACCATTTCCCCGAGGTTCCTCTTCGGTGTCGTGGTGTTTAACCAGACCTTGCTGCATGAGAGGGTGGTAGCACACATGGTAATGCCAACTTCCCACCCTAGAGACTGCCGGTGCCTTGGGGAATCCCTGCACTACATAATGTCCTGCACTGCAAAAACCTCGCCTGCTGCTGCATGTCTGCAGAGCTGGTGTTCCCAGTTTTGGGAGACCCCACTGGGAAGGTCCAAGGCACTGGGTTAAACCAGTGGTGGGCTCTGAGGCTTTGCTCGTGACTCGAGGAGGGTCAGCAGCTGTCTCCATTGAGCAGCCACATGGTCAGGGGCTATTTCTGGGTTTAACTTGAATTTGGATTGAGAAACACCGGGGTAAAAACTGCACCTTTGAAAATTTAACCCTCTAGAGCACAAACGTGATTATAAAGGCATGAGTGCTCAAATCCCTACCCACCTGTTTGATGAAAGGCAGATAAAGAGGAGAGGAGAGGAGAGGAGAGGAGAGGAGAGGAGAGGAGTCAGTAGAAAGGGACCTACAATGATCATCTAGTCCAACTGCCTGACCAATTCAGGGCTCACCAAAGGCTAATGTATGCTTGAGCAGGTCCCAGTAGAGGGCCATGAAGATTACCAAGGGACTGGAGCACCTCCTTTATGAAGACAGGTTGAGAGAGTTGGGGTTGTTCAGCCTAGAGAAGAGAAGATTCCAAGGAGACCTTATAGCAGCTTTCCACTATTTAAAGGGGGTCTACAGGAATGTAGTGATAGCTCAAGGGGTAATGGTTTTAAACTGAAAGAGGGTAAATTTAGATTAGATATTAGGAAGAAATTCTTAATGGTAAGGGTGGTGAGACACTGGAACAGGTTGCCCAGAGAAGTTGTGGCAGCCCCCTCCATGGAAGTGTTCAAGGCCAGGTTGGATGGGGCTTTGTGCAACCTGGTCTAGTGGGAGGTGTCCCTGCCCAAATACCTTTTTAACACTGACAGGCTTGGGGCATAGACCACCTCTCTAGGAAGCCTGTTCCAGTGTTTGACCACCCTCTCAGTAAAGGAATGCTTCTTCATGTCCAACATAAACCTCCTTGGTGCAGCTTTGAACTATTCCCACACATCCTATCACTGGATCCCAGGGAGAAGAGACCAGATGTCCCACTGCTTACCTCTTTTACAGCAAGAAGGATGGCAGCAAGCTGTGAACACAACAGTTGTGGGGTGAAGGGGAGTATTTAGCTCTTTTCATGTGTCCTGTTTGCTTGCAGAGTTGCCCTGGATTTTATTTGCAATCCCTGCCTGCAGTACGTGATCAGATACCGTTCATATGAACACCACGTCTCGGTTACAACCCAGTGCTGGCTCCAAGCCATCTTCAAATGTTTGTTGTGCAGAACAGCCCAGAAAGCCTGCAGAGCCTGGCAAAGACCTTATCTCATCGCATCGAGGTGGATGGATGGGGATGTCGAGGGCAGAGACCCAATGCCCAAACTTTGAGCAGAGGTGGTGAGTGTCAGGAAGGGGCCGATGAAGGGACCTCGTTGATTTGAGACCATGTTCTTGGGACTGAAAGCTGAGCAATGCTAACTTCACACCTTCAATTTAAGGATGTGGAATCCAGGTTCAGGTTATCAAAAAGTAAATCTTATCCAGGGAATATAGCAACAGAGCTCCCCTCCCAGCCCTATACAGCTTGGATTTGGATTTACTCCTTATGCCCCACACTAATGCCTTTAATGTCCAACAGCTCACTTCCTCAGGGTTGATCCATGATTCATAGCTATGGAAAGGAAAATGTAAAGAGGAGTTTTTCTGGGAGAAGGAGAAAAATGGGTATCAGTGGTGGGATAGAAAGGTCAGCTGGAGGAAGGAGAGGTCAGGACTGAGAAAGGACGGATCAGATAACGGGTTAGATGAGATGGAAAAAAAAAAAAAGACAGGAAATTCACATTTGTTACAGGAGAAAAGGAGGAAGTGGGGAAAGGGGATGAAGTGGGTTAACAACCAGAGAAGACGTGAGGTAGAAGGCGGCAATTTTTTCTTCCAAAATATGCAGATGGGTTTGACTGCAATGTTTTACTGACTGAAAGCAATTTCAGGAAATTGTTCTTGAGTGAAAAAAAAAAAATGCTATTTTTTTAGTAGAAATATTTCACTTCTCTTTGAAGCTTCTCTCATATTAACAAATTATCTGAGCAATTCATATACGCACTGAAGAGAGCACTGTGGTCAGACAAAGTGCTTGTTTGGCCTGAAACAAAGTTATTTCATTAAAATGCTGATTTCCCCCTTCCTGGCTGGAAAATGTTCGTTTCTGGTTACCCCACAGCAAATACATTTATTTTTTCCGGTCTGGTCACCCCTCACCCCCTATCAGTTATTTGTGCAGTTCTGCTTTTCAGCAAATTTACACAGCTGACAGCCGGGGATATGAGTACCGCAGATGGGTACGAGAAGGAAGTCCTGCTAAGCAAGAAAGGTGATCATCAGAGTCTGACCAAATCTATTGCCTGCAAATATTAGCAGAGCAGAAAGCGTCTCCGCTTTGTGGGCATGACCACGGAGAGGGCGGTCGCTTTGCGCTCTCGACGGTGTCATTTTAATGCAACCCTCAGTCGGTTGGGTTTGAAAGAAAACAGCTTTCCGAGCTCTTTTCCAAGTCTCGTGTGTGTGTGTGAATAAACACTCCAGCTCGCAGAGGAAGCTGGTGACAGATGGAGCAAGAGCTCGGCTCTTCTACCGTGCTGGCCTGGGCTCCAACCATGAAACCGCGCTGAATTTACCCGTCAGCTAACCTGGCTCACCCGTGCCAGGGCAGCGTGTTCACCAGTGCTGAACCAGTAGCCGGGGCTTGCCAACACTTTACATCCCCTGCAAAGTTTGGCACTTCACCACAGCACCGTGCAGAAACACCTCAGATGTCTTCAGTCCTGCTTGTGGGATCTGGAGCTCAGCACAGGGCAAGGAACTGTAGGAAAAGGGGGAAAAGTTGATAGTGCTGAGCGGTTCTGGGTGCCCGTGGGCTGGATTACCCCAGTGTGGGCATCGTCCACTGTTGCTGCCCTGAAAAAAACACAGTTTGTTGTAGCAACTTGTATTTAAAGAGTGATGCTAACGCAGCTCACACCAGCCCAAGTTCACAGCAATGTGTTTTTGCGCATGGGTATTTGCACTGTTTTTTTTTCTTGGGTTCTTCTTGCTTTCAGACAGGCTATAAAGCAGCGCATGATCACTTGAGCAGCAGTTTATTTCTGAGTGGAGCATCACCTTTTGCATTCACATAAACTGCCTGACTCCCAGCTGAACCAGGAAAAACAAACATCACACAACAAAGTCGTCACTGGGCAAAACGAGGGACAGCCACATGGGGATTTGCCAGGCAGATTTTCCCTTGCATCTCTGGTTACAAACATACAAATTTCTCAGGATGGCAAAACCTCTTTATTTGGTATAACTGCGTGGGAAGAGGGTTTTCAATCGTATTTTATTTGCTGTAATGGGGATCACAGTCATGGCAGCACAGGCTGAGTGCTTTTGAGCAGCGTGCTTAGATAAGGATTTACCTCGGAGTGGATTTCTTTGCAACCAAGTTTCTCTTCCCGTATTTATTATGCATCTTCATTATCCTTAGCTCACTGAACCAGTTCACACCCGATTCCTCAAGGTTTTATGGATGATCATGTGATTTCATGTAAGTCCCTTGCTCTTGGGGCCACTCAGGTGTTTACTTACTGCACCCGGTGCGGAAGCTGTTTCATTTCTGCAGAAGTGCTGCCCAGATTTCTCCAGCTCCTTGGACAACCCCGTCCTTGCCAATGTTTTTTCTTAAAACCAAACCTCTTCAAAGTCCAGGATTTTATTAAGTGGAATTTATTTTCAGCCTGTCTGAAGCCTTCATAATTAAGAGTAGCCATTAGAACCAAATATCAAACGAGGCCATTGTATATGGTTTTGCTTCTCACTTCAGGAATTTGGGGACTTGCCTCCTGATTTCGTACTAATTGTACCTGCATGTGCTGGCAGCTGTGCCTGAGGTATGATTTTGCAGGGTACAGAGCTTGGCTGTGGCCAGGCAGTCGGAACAGTGGGGATGGGAGGAGGACAGTCCCTAGGAATGGGTGTTGCCATCCCATAGGGTCCCCAGATCCCACCATCCCCCTGGCCCTGCCACCTTGGGGAGCTGAAGGAGGAGGTTGTAGGAAAGGGCTTGCCCTGGGGTTACCCATCCAGCCCTGGTTGTGTTTGTGCATACATGTGTGTGTCTGCAGCACAAACACAGAGCATCCTGCCGGTATCCCCGTGGGGCCTTGGCTACACAAACACTTGTAGCGGAGCTCAGAGGGGATGAAAATCCAAAGCACCCGAGGCCTTAGGGCTGCTCCTTCTGCACACCAGGCATCCTGTTACCTGAACCTTGTTTTATTACACTTAAAAGCACAGATGAAAACACCCTCAAACCCCTAGCCAGCATAATTTTTCCTGCAAATAACCTCTGGCACACGAGCATTTGCAAAATTTGACTTGCACCCTAGAGGGAAAGCAGCTACAAGGAGGTAGAATGAGGTGGAAAAGATATTTTTGCTTGCTTTTGTTACGTACTCCAGGTTACATGCATGCCAGTGATGTGGGCAGTATTACAGGTCCCTGGTCCCCCTGCTAAATGCGCAACTGGTGTTAATCAAGAAAAAAACCTTTGTGCCAGGGCAGTTTATTTTACGCTAGGAACTGCTCCAGACTAACCTCATCCAAACCCTCTTCTAATGGCAAAGTCTGCATCTTCCCTGGAGGACCCGTGTTGTGCTGCTTCTCCCATCAAATCCCCTCAATGGCACACGAGCCCTTGAGGTGAGTTTGTTATCCTGACACAAAACACCACGCTAATGGAGTGGTGTCCCTCCAGGCTGCTTGGGAAACATCTCCTCCTGCAAACATGGCACCGGTTTGTGGTCCCGGCTGGTTTTAGCTGCCCTGATTACAGATTCCCAGATCGCAGTGGGGAACGGTAATGGGTGTCAAAATGAGTAAGAAGTGCTAGGATGGGAATCGGGGATTAAAGAGGAGATATGTTGTCTCCCCAGCCAAATCCTTCTACTCGGGGGAAAAGCTACTTCTGGCTTGCAGGTGGGGTGAGTGTATTTTCTGCCATGGGGTTGGCAGCCCCTCCTCTGCACCCATATGAACACCTGATGGCCGAAGCACCCAAGGCCTCAAGGTCAAGGCTCAGGCCTTTTCCATCACTCATGGCTATTACTTGACAGAACTGTTTTGGAAGAAATGCAGGGGAGATGATGCCCCTAGAGGGATGTCCAAACCGTGCTGCAGCCTCAGCCATGGCCCAGCTGCCTCTCTCAGAGGCGCAGGTCCACGGTGCTGCTGCCAGGATGGTGGCTGTACCCTCAGCAGCTGAGTGTGGGAAACTCCAGCAGTTTTAGGGTTTTAGCAACTCCAACTGCTTATGAGGTTCAGCCTTTTCTCAGATATGAGGAAAAGATAACATAACAACTTCCCCCAGCTGCCGATGGGAACAGGGCTGAATCCGGGAACTTGGTTCCTGGAGCGCTTTAGCCCTTGCCTGCTCCCCAAATCCAGAAGACTTTGCTGGTGCTGAGCACTATCAGGCCCAAATTATATCGCTGCACCATTGCCTCACACTCCCCACTCCACAAATCTGCAAAAGCAAAACTTTGCATCTCTTTTTATTAGAGAGACTGAGAGAGAGAGAGAGAGAGTTTGTAGCCTTTCTGGTTGCAAACCAAGGTAAACTCTTGCCTTTGAGTCTGCAGCCAGGCAGACTGCAACAATAACACCCTCAGAAAAGGGTGTGCTCCCATTCATCTCAATGGGTGTTAACTTGGAAGGGTAATTACGACCCCTGACGCCAAGAGCTCTAACCGTTTCACTGCTGAGCATCCCAGCCCATAAATAAAGCCTCTGGCCGGCTGTGCAGAAACCTGGGTGGGAGGGAAGCCGTGCAGCAACGAGGCGTTGACTTTTGGATGTGCCAAGAGTCTGGAACGCTTTGGCTCCTGCTGAGGCTCCCAACCTTTCTGCAAGCCCGCTCCCACTGACACCACAGCAGAGATGCCCCACTGCACTGGAGAAGCAACATAGGGAGGGGAGACATGAGCCCTCATGAATCTACTGGGATTTCTCTGAAAACAGTTCAGCAGCCGTATATTCAGCTCAGCTGCTCAAAGGAATTAATGTCTGGTGAATGCCTTGTGCTGGGTTTCCCTGGGAAACTCAGCTGGCTTTAAGATAAACAAGGTCCCAGAGAGCAGACGAGGGAGGGAGGGAGGTGGAGGTGGGTGCAGGGAGCTTGTCCCTTCCTCCCAACCGTTTGTGCTGGAGTCCCCAGCTGAGGTCAGATCCCCACCATCCCTGGAGCTGCACGAAAGGCACATATTTTAATAATTTTAATAATTATCCAAGGCAGAAAAATAGGAGGAAGAAAGGAAATGTATAAAGAAAGTGAGTGGTTCAAGCAGAGTCATGCAGGCTCTCCTCCATCCCCCTGCTTCTGCAGGGCTCTAGCCCTTGTCTGAGCGGGGGAAAAAAAGCACTTCAAAATGCAAAAATGAGAATGGGCATGAAGCCTTCTTCTGTGCAGAGACATGCAGCAAGGGCCATGATCTGCTCCAATTCATTAACTCTGGAACCTACTGATAACAGCTCAAACTAAGACTTGCATAGTTATTTCTGCAATAAAAGCATGAATAAAGAAGATAAGCTCGCATGTCATTAACATCTCATGTCCTATAAAGTGAGAGGGACTCATCCCTCCTGACACCCTATAGATGGACCAGCAAAGTTCTGGTGAATTTGCTTTGTCATTGTGTACTCCAAAGAGAAAAAATGGCACAAGCTCTCGGTGATGTTAGTACCAGAAATCACTCATGTGCCCTCAGCTGCTTTTTTTCTATTACTCTTAATGTTTCTTATGGTATACCTCAGTGGGGCACAGCTATGTCTACTGTAAATAACATCTACTGAAAGTAAAAGGAAGGAAATTAATGGTAACAATAAAATAAAGCCCAAACCTCCCACTTACAGTCAGTGCTGGCTCTGCCCATTTAACCCTTGTTTGGTTTTGGTTTCCTCCTAGCCAGGGAAAAGAGTTTCCTCTTAGATTGTGCTGTACTATTTGAGTTTTCCTCTCTGCAATTATCTCTCTCCTCACAGCAATGGGGATACAAAAAAGCACCTACTGTCCACCCTTCTTTTAACTTCACACTTGCCATTAATAACATAGCCTATGCTATGGGTGTGGGTGGACACCCTGATAGCTGCTACTATGGCTGGGACTGTAGAGGTCTACAAGACGTTGCTAATTGTATGCTGGTATTCATGGCCAAAGGACCAATGTCAGGATTTTAATCACATATAAGTCCTACAAGTGTTAAAATGATGATGAGCAGTGTGTATTAAAAAGGCCCTGATTGTCCTAAGAGAGTTGTTGTTTAGATAGGTATCTGTTCTTTCCGTAGCTTATTAGTACAATTTAAATGACAACCTACTGTGCCTATACACAGACGTCCAAAGTGAAGCAGGGCTTGATGTCCCCCCTAAAAGTGTTGGTCCCCATCCTCCATCAAGTAAAGCCTCGGACTGCAGTGAGTACAGGCTTGATGCACCTGCTAAGTGCTGTTTAAACTGAAAAATGCAGAAATAGTATCACTCTCGTTTTAAAGAAGAGGAAATGGAAACCCAGAAATTGAGCTCTTTGTTCTAAATGATAAGAGTAAATGCTCTGGAGATGATTCTGTATGTAAATTTTGCACCAAAATAAGCACATTTGGGGTTTGCACTGTTTGTCCCATCAGTGCAAGTGTTGCACGTTGGTCTGAAAAGCAAAGTTTTGTCCTGCTGGTGAAAGTCAGTCCCTGATAAGACTCACTCATTTTTAGTTCAAAATGAATGTCCCCACAAAAATCTGTGCTTAATCTGATAGGTTTGTTTTGGAGCAAAGTTGAGCATAGCTCATTCTTCAGAAATGGGAGCTAAATTCTTTGTGGGTTGTCCATATAAAATCCTCCATGGATAATTAAGGCACTTAACATCCCTTAGGCTGTTTGCAGAGTCTTTCTGATGGGGCTGGAATGTGGAGAGATCTCTCACACACATGTGCTAAACATCAGGGAATGGGAGGACCTTGGAGGTAATTTGGTGACAGATTTCCCATTTTAATTCTTGACCAGACTGACTTCTGTGGAAATATTGCCCAAAGAAGGGTTAGCCCCATCCCAGCTCCCTTTGGACTGGTTTCACAGGAATACTACCTCCAGCCTTGAGCAACGAGGAAGGATGAGATTTGCACTTTGTCTTGCTTTACATTGTGATGCTGTGGGTCTGATCAGCCCTAAGGTGGATTTTACTGTGGTCTTTTGCATTTGGGCTTGGCTTAAAAAGAGGCCAAAAACCTGCCTAAATGTGCTGCTGTCTCATGTAACCACAACCTTTACCGATCTATAGCCTTCATGTGACTTCCCTGTTTCTTTCTACTTGCAGGACCCAGCTACCAAGGGATGTAGACTCAATCCAGAAAAATGCCAGTGTGTACAAGCATGTTCATACTCCAATTTTCCCGTGAAATCCATTTGAAGCTCTTGCCTGGGGGAAGCCGAACCTCTGCTGAGTTGTTGATACAGCTCAAACCTCATCCAGTACTCAGTAAGTGGAAGGAGGAAGCACGCTTGTCATCTGCCTGCTGGGAAATAACATTTAATTCTCTTTTCTGCTTTTGGCTTGACCCAGAACAGCAGCTCCAATGTCCTGTTGTACAACCTATGAAGAGGAAGAATCCCAGAAATGGAGCAGATATTACTGCAAGCAGTAGAAAACACCTCCCATCTTAGAGCTGTTTTCTTAAGTAGAAGGGCAGTGAGGAGGGGTGGCTGCCCAGATTGCTTTAAAGAATGAGATGCACAAGGTATCCAACAGCTTTTTGTGCCAATTGCAAAATCAGCCCCTTTCTGATGCTTTTCTTTCCTTGTTGAGTCAGAAGAGAGAACCCACACGCTGCCCCTCTCTGCCGGCACACCTCTTTGCTGTTAAAGAGCTGGGTTGGTGCCAAGCAGCTGCAACTTTAGCTGAGCTTTTATCGTTTGTTTTGTTATTTAACAAGATCAAGAAGACAGCAAAAAAGTGCAAAGAATTGCACAGCCTTCAAAAACAAGTCAGAAGATGTAGAGGAGACCTGTGGTTCGGCTCCTAAACTTGACAGTATTGCCCTGGTTTGACTATTTGATAGCAAGGCAAGCAACCAGAAAGAGGAGTGCAAATAGCCCATCACACTTCTTATCCCAGTAAAGTGGTTTGTAAACCCATCCTGGATGTAAATGGGAGGAAGGAGTTGACCCTCAGGGACTCTCAAATGAGAAGGTGCTTCAGAAAACTTGTGTGTGAAGGAAAGCAAGACAAAAGTGCTTCAAAAATGAAGCAGCGAGGTCTTTGAGGTGAACTGAAATACACAACTGAAACTACTGTGTTGTCTGTGTTTGACAGCTCTTCCTCATTTCCCCTCCCTCTGCTACCTCCAGACAGGCAGCTGGAGCTGTCGCACAGACTAGACAGTTAGGATGAGAAACCGTCTGCTTTAGTCCTGGTTGTCCCTTCTTGCCCTAACCCCTCATCCTCAGTTTCCCAGACTGCTACATGGGGAGCATGACACCCTCCAGGACTTACTTATCGGCTGGCAAGGTTCCCAGCAGGATGGATGGGAATTTTGTCCTGGGTGTCCATGAGAAAAGGTCTTCATGAGTCACGTCCAACACTGTCCTAAAAGACTGAGTAACTTGTTGCTGCAAGTGCAGATCTACAAACTGGATGCACAGCATGACTGGGCAAATTTGTAGGGAAAGAATAATCCGTTTCGCCAGGGAGATGTTTGTAAGTGTTTAAATGGTTCTAAGTTTGATCACACAAAAAGAAAATGTTTTCACGATGCAGAAAACCCAGAGGACGACTCTTTGGTGTTGTGATGAGGTCTGAACAAAATCAAAGACCCCTTGTAGTCATCCCTGAACATACACAAAGAAAGAGATGATCTTGCTATATCTAGATGGACTAAGCTGAGATAAGGAGCATTAGCATAATGCTCCTTTTACAGGTGGTAAATTGGGTGGGTAGGTAGATTGAGGGATTTTTATGTAAGGAAGTGAATTCAGAATGAACTTTTGCTGTGACTTTAAAATCCCGTGCCACTTGTAGATCTTGAGACCTTGTCCAGGCCAAAAGATGGATGTAGTCATTCGCTTTAAGTCCAGGCTCCCACAGAGGCTGCCAGCCTGGAGACGTGGAGGGCAGCAGTGTGGCCATAGCCTTTGTGCAAGGGTGTAAGCTGATGGAGGCTGGGCCAAATTTCATTGTACCAGAAGTGGGATTCAGCACAGGGATGTTGAACATCTTCAGTCAAGATGCTCACCTTGGGCTTCTTTTGCAGTCAGCATAAAGGAAGGTTCATCTGACCTCAACCGACTCATTTAGGGTGAGCTAAGTTCACAGTAAACCGAGTTTAGGGTGAGTGGCCAGGGTTTGAGAACTGCTGTAGAGATGAATTCACCTTTCATATGGAGTAAATGCACATACTCTGGGTGATCGTGGATAGCTGCTCTGGTCTCTTTCCTCATGAAGCCAAGTCCTAAGTGACTTGCTTAAGGCAGTGGTGGAGCTGGGAGACAGACCAGGTCTCCAAAGTTGCAGATTTCATGCCCGGAAAACATGGTTTCCTTGTAAACGCAGAGGCAGAGTTGGCTGGAATTTAGAATTTTTGTCCCCTGGGAAACATCCACATTTACTTCCTATTTATCATTCCAAATCTGAACAAACCCATAAAAATTTAAAACATTTGATGGAACAGGAATGCAAAAGCCATTCAGTCAGACACCACTGAAATGTTTCACCTTGATAATGTCAAAACCAAACATAACAAAGGCACATGCAACATAAATCCCACCACAATAAAATATAACACACATTGAAAATGTTTCAATTAATATTGCAGCACAATATAAAATGAATCAAACAAAGTTGAAACAATAGCTCTCTATGTCGCCAAAAGGTTTTAACATTGCTGAAGTGAAACTGAGGAAATGTAATTTGTTAAAATATTTCACTGAAAGCTTTTCATGAAAAATTATGTATTCTTGTGAATGCATTTTAAGACGGAGAGTGACTTTCTCAAAAATCTCAGCTCTGAGATGTGAGGGTTTTACTTTTCTGCAAGATAAAGTCACTTCCAATAAATGGCAAGACCTAGAATAGGCAAGACCTGATGTCAGTATTTACATTCAGAGGTGAAAGAATTCCTTAAAACCTTTTTAACGCATTTCAAAACCCTTCTCTTACTACATACAAGTGCTTTTGGTTGCTAGATATACTTCAGCATGAGTAGTTTTGATGGCACTGATGGCAACATCTAGAACGGGCAATATCATCCTCAGACCTGGAACATCCATTTAACTCCTGTGACATACTATGCACGTTTTCTCCTCCCATCAGAGCCGAGTCATCTGACAGACCTTTTTTTCCTCATACCATCTTAACAAATGAACTACCTAATTATTACCTCTGACTTGGCCAGAGTCATCCTTTTATTGTCTACCCCTGGTGACTAATTGTCAGAGTTAGTCATGCTCAAAACAACGACTGCATGGTGACATGTGCTGGATGGGTCTGCACCTGGATGACAGTTGCCTCTCCCCTCACTAGTGCTGACTAGAACAACCCAGGCTGCTTTCAGGATATTTTAAACCTAAACTAAAAGCAAGTTAGAATAGAAGAGAGGATGATATATGTGTTCATGATGGTGTGCCAACCTGACAACACCATGATCTTTTTGCAGATCCTGGCAACACAGGAAAAAGGAAGGGGTTGCCTCCTGTGCATTGGACCTCCACGCTCGGCTGGGACCTTGCTCACCATTCAGACTGTCACGTGTCCCTGGGCCCATGATGGCCAGAATTTACAGTCATCTTGTCTTTTTCAGAGATGGTCTTATTTCTGTGTTAGGTGAAGCAACTGCTATGTTTACCACAGGTGAGATTTGGAGGGCAAAGACATTTCAACACACTCCTGGACCAGGCTTTCAGCAGGTGAGTGCTTTGTCACCTCCATGATCTGCAACAGGGACAGCTGAATCCTTGTTTGGTATTGGAAAAGGCAAAATGACACCTTTTCAGTCTCAGCACATGCGCTGTGAAGATTGGCAAACACCAGCCTGTGACTGAGTGTAATGACCCTGCAGATCTCATCAGATGGGGATTGTGATGAATTTCCAGGTGACTGGTGCTCACCTGGAGTGTGGGCATGGTTGTGTCCTCTCTGAACAAAGAGGGATTAGGCTCATGCAGTATCTACCGTAACCCAGTACCCGGGCATGGCAGGTACAGAGGGAACAGGAGCTGTGGTCCATGTCATGTCGTGCCTGCTCCTCTCTTGGGCCAGTGTTTTTCACACCTCAAGCACTGCTCTTCCCACAGTGAGCTTGCACTGGGCAAGTGATTGACACACATCACCATCAAGGATCAACGCTGCTAAAGCCCTGGTGCTAACGAAGTGGATAGGGCTTGGTAGGGTCTCCCAGCCCCTTGGAGGACAAAGGGTAGTTTGTAATTGGATAAAATCTGTATTCTTAGATCAGCCTTGAGTTCTCAGTTCTTGCTCTTTAGAAGGAACCAGGTTGGAGCTGCCTGAAGACACATTCTCCAAGGTGATAGTGGCTGGATCTCTTGGGACATTTGTCCCATCATTCCAGGGGCTGACCTGTGCTTGCAAAGGTCGTTCCTATGGTATGTAGGGTCTACCTTAAACTTCTTCCAAGCTCTTCCTTTATAAATTGATTCCCACAGCACAGCCTGACAGCAGTAGGGAGAGGACTGGAGAAGGCACCACATCACTCAGCTCTGAGAGCACTGTGGGAAGGCAAATCAGTGAAAGAAACAGCATAAGACAAGCCAGAATCCAGAAAAACAAAAATCATCGTATGCTCCATTCCCCTTCTCAATACGTTCTTATTTTCTACAAATTTCAGCTTCATTTGGCCATGATGAGGAACTGAAAGCAGATGGATTTTACCCGGAGTGCTTCTGCTTGCTTCTGGAAGCACTTTTTCATTTCTCTCTGCCTCTCCACCCCAGCAACACAGCACCACAGAGCAGCACCTTCCCTCACCCTGCCACCATCTCTCCTCCTTCCCTTCCCCCTCTTGCTGTGGCTTGACACAGAGGAACCTGAAAATTCGCTGTGATGTTTGAATCCCAGCCAAAACTGAAAGCGAGACCCCACGACTGGTCCGAAAGCCTAAAAAACATATGGCATTAATTCTGCTTTCCCACAGTTCCTAAAACTGCAATTAAAAGCAGCCCCCACCAAACAGAGCCCCATAACTCAGCTCCATGATTTATTGGAATAACGAAGCTTTAGGGGAAAGTTGGCAAGGACCAGGAATTCCACATTCAGGAGCCGGGCTCCTCGCACATGGCCCGAGCGCAGCCGGGTTGGTTTTATTCGCGTGCCACTGGTGGAAGAGCAGGATAAGAAAGGGATGCTCCTTAGAGAAAGCTTATCTTTGGCATTCATTTGGCTTCCAGCAATAAAACAGTTCCTGCATCTGCAGGAGATGCTGCATGACCAGACCGATCAAATGAAAGCTGGCTGGGGATAATAACCCATCTCCGTTCAGAGGAGTGAACACCCTCTCGTTCAGAGGGTTAACAAAGTACCTGCTTTTTCCCCTTAGTAACAAATAAACGTGGCCTGTGAGACACCAAAGACAGCAAATCTCCTCTTGCAGATGGAGGTGTTTTATCATACTTGTTTTCTGAAAGCCAAGGCCTTTCAGCTCCTTATTCATGAGCAAACATAAAAGTTGAGCTGCAGAGTTCAGGCCTAGGTTTTTAAAAGTAGCTCTGTAGTCTGGGAGGGGAGGTGGGTAGCTGAAAGTCATTCTGGCTAAGGATGAAGATTTCTGCCTGTGTCGTCATTTTGCTAATGCCTGTTTCGATGATCCTTTCTAGTGGTTAAGTGCAGTAGCTAAGTAGAGACAGGATCACACTAATTTCTAGGAGATATTTTATAATCCTTGTGGCCTGACACTTGCACATCACTCTAATTCATGTGATAAAGGCAAACTTTAGCCAAATGGAGTCTCAGAGTAATGCCAGGAAAGAAGTATAAGGAGAAGTACCTTCTTCATTTAAAAGGTGGTGTAGTAACAATACCAAACACATCAAATCTGTTTTGCTAAACACAGTCTCTGCCTGTTGTCCAGCTCTGATTTCCACCTCCATACCTTCTGATGCAGTAGTTTTTAGGAGCGCTGTTCTATCTAGTGTTTGCCTTCACACCTGTCATGGTTTTGCACACCCACACCACTCAAAAGGCGACCCAAGATGTCCCAAACACAAGCAGGAATATTTTATATTGCATCCTGTTTCCACACACCACTTGTTGAAGGTGACTGATAACATTTTCAAAATGGGTTTTCAGGTGCAAGAGAAGATTATATTCACCCCATGCAGAGCCTCAAGCTGCAAAGCCTTGTGTCACCGTGTTGTACAGCTCTTGTGCTGGCAATTAGCAGAGCAGGGTACTCCCCCTACAAAGAGACTGTTTGCTGAACACCTGCCTCAATAGAGATCTCCAAACATCACTGCTGATGGGGAATTGTCACTATGCAACTTTATACTTGAGCAGGTGCAGCGGAAAGCTGGCTGCAGTGTCTGGTGACAGGAGACTGAAGTTGTTTGGTTTGCTTTGCCTAGCAAAACAAAAGAGAGATGTAAGTGGAAATAAGAAGCCTTTTTCTAATTGTCTCATAAATGAAGGTTTGTCTGACTCTTGGAACCTTTCAAGGAGAGGAGGGGAGGCAAGAGACCTTCAGGGTCTTAGGATGGAGATTCTGGAAGAGGCCACCTGGCAGGAGAGGGATGAATGTGGGGTTAGACAGTGAAGCTTGGTAAGAGTCAGTGAGGATGATATCCACCCCATCAGATGGGGATGATATCCACCTCATTCAGACATGTCCTCAGCCGAGTTAGTCCCTCAGGGTCCCCTTCATAGTCAATGGGCAGAAACAGACATGGGCAGAAAGAGACATGTGCAGGGCATGGCTCATCTTAGCTGTTGCAGTTGTCTTCTTTAGGCCACAACAAATCATTCCCCACAGCCCAGTGACTATGCTGATTACGTGTCCACTAACAGCAACCTGAGCAGAGGGCACGGAGCTTACTGCTATTGCTGTCTATATGGGTACCTGGTGATGTGGGGAGCTTTCAGACATGCCTCCTCACCCATCTGCTCTATCCCACTGTCACGACCCAGCTGTGGTCCCTGTGCAAAAGTCCAGGCAAAGTGTTATATCTTCAGATCCACTGGAGAGCTAGCTGTTATCTAATACAGTTGAACCACCAAAGGTAGGAGTGAACAGAAATGTTGGTGGTTGCAATGATGTTACAGTATCTCAGATACTTGGTCAGCATGCCTGGCTCACCATTTGTGGAGAAGGCTGAAGGAAGACTTTGTTGTGGCCTTTCAGTCCTTAAAGAGGGCTTACAAGAAAGATGGGGACAGACTTTTTAGTAGATCCTGTTGTGATAGGACAAGGGGTAATGATTGTGAACTAAAAGAAGGGGGATTCAGACTACATATAAGGAAGAAATTTTTTACAAAGATGGTGAAACACTGGCACAAGTTGCCCAGACAAGTTGTTCAAGCCCCCTCCCTGGAAACGTTCAAGGTTGAACAGGGGTCTGAGGAACCTGGTCTAATTGAAGATGTCGTTGCAGTGAGCAGGGATTGGACTAGATGATCTTTAAAAATCCCTTCCAGCCCAAATCATTCTATGATTCAATGATTCTATAAAATAAGACATCAGATGTGGGGACTGGAAAGGGAGCTAAAGAGGGACAGATATCTTCCACCTTTCTTCACTTGTGGACCCTGTGAATTATCGCTTAAAGTGAAGACACTGCAAATTTCAGCCTGTTGGCAGCTGATGTCCTTCTCCCAACCTCTCCCATGAAAGATTCAGGAGTAATCACTGTTCTGCCAGGCATCCCAGTGTTGTAAGCTGCAAACCACCTCACTAGAGCAACACCTTCCTCATAGCACAGTGTCCTCTTGTTGGGCCAACAAAGCCAAAATCAAACACAGAGGTCTGGAGAGAGAGAGAGATGCAAATGGAAAGCAAGATGCAAGCAAATCATAGTAACGAACACCAAGAGGGCCCTGCTCCTTGACATCTTCAAAACAGGTTTCTGTGTTTTCTGAGATATTGTTTAAGCCAGTAGTTTGTGGAGACCTCCAAAAAAAAATAAAATTCCTTTCGCTGTTCTTAGCTGTCTTTACAGATCCTTCCGAAATAACCTTTACACCCACCACTACTCAGTAACCACAAATGGAAAACCACTATTTTGGTAAGAAATTACAGGAGCACGAAAGGAGATCATGACGCTTTCTTCTGACTTCTGGTCTAGTATAATGGAACAGCACTTGCTTCGCTCAACAGAAAAAAAAATATAAATAATCAGAAAAGCATGGCAACAGGATGACAAAAATATGGTATAATATTTCCCAGAATGACCTCAAAGTCATAAATCAGATCTGTGGATTGTCCTCAGCAATCCAGCTGAGCAGCCAAATTGCCTCACCATCTAGCATATTTTATTAACCATTATTACTGTGCATTATTTATTTACAGAGTGCTGTACATGTAGACACTGCTTTACAGGTACATAAAAGACCACGCCAGGGAGTTCAGTTACATTTAGGCACACAAATACAATATTCATTGCAGCAGCACTATGGGTTAACGACTGTGGTACCGCTTCAGGTTTCTTGCTTCCTTTTTGGTTTTATTGCACTGAAGGCAAACACATTTTAAACTCTGGACTTCGAGTCAATCTGTCTGTCTGAGGAGCTACATGGCCGTATTATCTTAGATCAGGGTGTCTGATGGACTTATTTGTTCTGCCAGGATAGCTAACTCGGGGTTGTGGACCAACACTTGAACAGGCTGGAAATTTGCCACCAGACTTTTTTGCCTTCTATTGCTACTGGGAGATGTTATCTTAGCAAAACATGGATCTTTGCACATAGACCGAGCAGCCCACTTGGGTGGAAGGCAGGATTTGTCCTTTCTTGAGTGTAAAACTCGCTCTTCCCGTTTCCCTACTCTGGGAAGGGGGAGGAAGATTAAAACAAAGTATTTCATCATTTTTTTTACTTTTTTCTTTCTGCATGAGGAGAAAAAAAAAATTCCCAGTTTTACTTTAATCAGTGTTTATCATTGTATCATTGAGTGTGTCCCATGTCAGGAGCCTGACACAGCAACATCTCCAAAGAACCTTTGTGCTCTGTGCTGTACAAGATGTGTCGAGCTCCAGGTAGAAATGTTTCTTCTTTGAGCTCTGCCATTCTTCCCTAGGCTGCAGGCTGATGGGTGATGATAGTTGAGAACAAACGCTCAGCTGCTTCTCCTCTAGCCCACCAACTTTCATGAACCTTTAAGTTCTTGAAGGTCTGCATACCCGGGCCAGAACATGATCTGGTGGTCAGCAAAGCCCATACCTCAACATCTTCCAGCTCTGCCTATGTGCAGCAGGAGTTACACTATAGTAAATAGAGCAAAAGTCAGCTTACATCCTCATTTTCCAGTGTTTCATAGGTATGGAGTCACTGCTGTTGCTCAAACCTATCAAAGGGCTCATGTTCATACGGTGATGAGAGAAAGCTGAGCAATTAGATCGATCGCAGATTTACTGGGGTTACTAGCAGAATGACATTTTCCCCTTTTGCATGCCCTGATGCAGTTACTGAGCAGCATTTCTCTCCCAGTACATTATTTTCTCCAATCCCAGTTAAAACTGGGAGGAAAGACATGGCAAAATCACTGCCTCAGATAGCAGTGGTTTCTCATCCAGCCTGAGCAAGCCAAGAACATTTCCCACCATCAGCATCAAAGCACTCTTCTCCAGATGTCTGGAGGAAAGACAGCATCTGTCTGTCTGACAGGAAGTCTCCTCATCTCTCAGGGGTGTAGGAGGGTTTGCCTCTGTTTTTTTTTGTTCTTCTAGATTTATTACTCCAGACTTAAAAATAAGAGAGGATCCTTTCGTGATCCCAGCCATTGCAAAGTCCTTCACATGCCAGTGGGAATCCATGTGAGTTATTAATTAAAGACTTAATTGCTAATTATTTCAGTAGTGGAAAGTACGCTAGATCCTCCCAGTCTGCCCAGGTACACAGCCCTGCCCTGGGGAGTTACTGTCTCATTTCTGATAGCATGGAACAAGGTTGTAATGAAGCATTGACAAGTTGGGGGGAGAGAGAATTTGGGGCATCTGCTCAGGCTTAGCAGCTCCCAGCCTGGCATGGCAAAGAGATAAAAAATTAACACCCAGAATGAGGAGGTGTCTTTGCTTGCTTGTTTCTCACAGGCAACATAGCTAAAAGCATCTTGAAGAGAAATTTAAAAAATACATAGGACATCATTTCCTGAGATACAGGAAGTGAAAGAAGCTATACAAGAATGTTTGGGTGGTTAAGACATAAATTTGTAGATTTTCCATATCTGGGATTAAATTCTTCCTTGGCCAAAATCTTCAGCATGGTGAATCACGTGAATTCCTCAGTACTAACTGGGAATACCAACATATCCAAGTGGGCAGTGCCAAAACAAACACGAGCCGTGCTGGGAAGTGCTGGTAGCCCTGGTAGCCAGGGCTGGCAAGAACTGTGGCAGGCGGAGCTCCACGCACAAGCTGTGCCATGACTCGCAGAGCCTGCCTTTTCCTCATGCCCAGAAACTCAGTCTCGCCCAAGGCTGGAGAAGCTGCCAAAAATGCAACCCCAGTCGTCCCTGGGAGAGCTGGAGAAAGGCAGGAGGATCTGGGAGCAGCCTGGAGCCATCACCCAACATGTCATCCCAGACTTTTTTCTTCTCTAGTGCTCTTCATTTCGTGGGATAGCTTCTAGTGGTAGCAGTTAGCATGTGGTCCTCCTGTGGTGCTCTTCTGCTACCACCCCTCTGCCCCAGCCCCCAAATGAAGTTTTGGAGGGGTGCAGCCCTGAAAACAAGCCCATTTAGATTTCTGCTAATGAATGCTCCTCCTGCAGCCCTTCTTTTCCCCCATGCGTCGGGAGCGAACAATGGGTTTCAAAAAGCCAGCCAGACTCTGCCACAGCACTACCAGCACCAGAAGCAACAGGTCTGCCTGGAGATAGCATCTCCTCACCCTCAGGGCCCGTGATTTAATAAGATGGAGACAAAGGTGTCTCTTAAGCAAAGCTAAAGAGAGGTGGGCAAAAAGTCAGATCTCAGCATGTCCGAACTCCCTTGGAGCAGGGAACCTCCTCTGGGCTGGCACCCTAAAGAGCCACATCTTTGCAATGAGCAAATGGGATGTGACCCCAGAAACCTTGATTCTGTAGATACTTAAATTCCTTGGCATAAGCAACCCTTGAGAAAACCCAGAGAATTACAAAATTAAGCCCACATCTGGCTTTGAATGAAGAGGTGAGCATTGGCAGTCTCATTGCTCAGAGCATGGGCATGCGAGTTCATCTTTTCCAGGGCTACAGCAGGAAAAAGTTGATGTCAGGCCAGATGTAAGCGATACACATCTCAACAGCGTGGCAGGAAACCTATCTCCATGTTCTTGCTAACCTTAGAAAGCAAGTGCTTGGATTGCTCCACAGAGGATTTGTAACAACAAGGAGAATGTAATTAAATAACAGGGATGATCTCATTACTGTAATGATGAGGTGTCATTTAATAAGGAGCATCCAGGACTGGGAGCTGAGAATTGGAGTCCTAATCCTGGCTCTGGCTCCCAGTAGGTGACATAAGGCCAGCAGCCTTTTCTTCAATGTGTTTTCATGAAATACAAAGCACTGGGAGACTGGTGTTTGCACAAGCTCTTGCAACAAAGAGAACAACAACAGTAGCAATAAAAATTATCTTGTCCCTTTGCCTTCCCTATAAAAGCTGGGTTAGCACAATTTTACTTTATAGAATCATAAAATAATGTTATTCCCTTTACATAAGGGGCAGTGAGGCTCTCTGGCAGGTGATGCTTATGCAGACCTCAGAACCAGGTCACAGAAGGAAATGTTAAGGCTTGATCTAACCGTCCTGCTTTTCCAAATGCAATCCCAAGTCCCCAATTATCAGATTCTGATATGGCATTTCTGGGGTAATACAATCTCAGAGAAATAATTTTTTTTAAAAAAATTGTTTATATTAATACATATACACATCTCTGTGTGTGCATGTTTAATCAGGAGGATTGGGATGGTTTCAAAGCCATATCACAGAAAATGTGATATTTTAACTGCCCACGCATTATGTGGATCAAAACTCAACTCCATCCAACAACTAGATCTCTTGAATCTAACCTACCCCTCCCTCCCTTTATCCATCTCTCTGTCCGTCCGTCCATCCATCCATCCATCCATCCATCCATCCATCCATCCATCCATCCATTCATCCATTCATCCATCCATCCATCTATCCGTCTGTCTGTCCATCCATCCATCCATCCATCCATCCATCCATCCATCCATCCATCCATCCATCCCTTCCTTTCTCCCTTCAGACAGTGCCAGCATCCTCTAACCTTGGCATTGATGCTAAGTTTGGTAATTTGTAAGGCATGTGTCTCTCTTCCTCCCTTATTTTCTGCTTTCTGTGCTGTACATTTTAGTTTTTGGGGCTGGAAGTCCTGAGAAGTGATGCAGGCCATGCCAGGCAGAGGGGCAGCGGGCTCTTTGAGCCCCTTTGAGCGGGGCTGTGCACACCACTGAAATGCTACTTCAGGTTTTATTTTTCTTGCTGCGCAGCATGTTCTGCAACAGTTTTTTGGCGCGGCAGCTTTGTCTGGTGCCAAAGCTGAGGTACCATGCAGCACACAAAATTTGCATCCCACATGCAAACAGCTCGGCAGTTCCCATCAGCCGTGGAGGTGTTTCTGGGACACCTATGAGACCTCAGTGTGACTCTACATCTCAGCCATCCTATGTCCAGGCTCTCACTCTGCTTGTGCCACCATCCCTACCGCATCTCCATGCTGGGAGATGGAAGACCCACAAGTCAGAACAGAGAGATGTCCCCCCGCACAGCACGGGATGACGCTTTCTTTTTCCTTGGCAAAAGAAAGCTGGAGCATGGAAGGGATTTTTTCCCGCAGCCTGACCTGCAAACACTTAGCAAAGTCAACAGCTTTGCTCTCTGATCCCTTCCAGAATTACAAAAAGTTAAGACTAAAGCAGCATGTGTAAAAGATTTCAACTCAGTCCTGCAGCCTTATCTCAAAACAAGCCTTTGCCTTTTAATTTTACCATTTACTTCTAAGACTTACATGACGCTGCTGTTTTCCCTTCGTTTTTAAACAAACCAGACACAGAGGATAAAAAAGCCAAGCTGCTTCTCATGTACACACAGAGCATTGGGAGACATCCATGAGAAATTCTCCTCCATTCAACAAACAACCCACAAGACAAAATAAACCACCGGAGCATCCCATCATCAAGACCACATTACGGGAATCCAATGTTTTGATCTTTTTCGTGGCAGGCTTCAAGGCTCCCAGGCTGCCAGCTCTCGGGCTTTTTTTCATTGCCCAGATCCTGGAATCTTTGCTTTCACTTTTTAAAAACAAGCTTTCTAGCCCTGGCGGTTGTAGAGAAAAACTTAAAACCTTAATATACAAGTTTTCTTTAAATCAACCTTGCAATCTGGGAGAGGCTCAATGACTCATTTTTGAATTTCCAATGTTAAAATATCAGTTATGTTGTTAATCACTCATATTAATATCATCATTCAACAGCGAATTTAAGGAGGATCGTAATGAGCTGCTCACTGTCCGCAATCCAGAAATCAGAACCGCAATGGGTCTTTCCTTCAGCCTTATGATGATACCATAAAATGCCTTCAGGAAGCTGATAGCAGCTCTCATTTACATCACCTAAAGTATGTAAATGTCAGAAGAAGTTGTGACTTTTTGATTTCCTGGGTTCTGCATCTTGACCCAAGACTTGGATCAGACATGACATGCTGCTGAACCCTAAGTGACAACTTCTGCTGGTCCCAGAGCTCAATAGCTCCAGCAGCACCTCTTTCCATCCCTGGAGCTCACACCTTGGGGGTCCTAAACAGGAAACTGTGTGAAACCAGTCTGCAAAACACAAGGTTTCTCTGTGTAGCAGCTTGAGCTGGATTTCCCTCCTCTTTCTATGGGTGTCTGCAGTGCTTCAGGAAGGTTAGATATGAGCTTAACAATATCTGAGCAATTTGAAATATTTCAAATGACTAATTTCCACCATCCCCACCCCCTCCCCCTGGTGGAAAAGCCAACCTTAAGCTGCTACGTTTCTTTGCAAAACTTGTCATGAAAAATTCATCCTGTTTTCTGGCTGCCTGCAAACCCACCATCATAAAACTGGTGTTTCTCTTATTGCTATTTCCATATGTATCATAGCTGCTTTTTGACAGTCTCTTTGAATGGAAGGAGTTGCCTAGTTTACTTTAGTCAGGAGACAGTTCCAGGACTCCCTATTTATGGGATGATCTGGTTAAAACTTTGCAAGAGGGAACCCAGAGAATTTCCCCGTAGTCTTATTTCGGTTTTTCCTAAGTGGGAAGTGCACGAGTCCCACATTCTCTATTAATCATTTGAGGAACCACAAGAGAAAGAAAAGAATTTCAACATGAGTTCCTCTTCCCTTACAAGCTGGCTTGAAGGTGTCTGTGGTTGGAGAGAGGAGAGTGAAAAAGAAGGGAAAATGACACAGCAAGGTGGTTTCATAGAAATCCCAAACTGAGAGCTTGTTCCTAAAGTCTACCTTGGCACTGCGGGTAGGTACACAAGACTCTTCACCCAACAGTGAAACCACAGCACGGGGTGTATTTAGTACTGTCCTATTGTTGGAGATTCAAATAATGGGAGATGGAGGTCTCGTTGTTCCCTGTGGGTCAGAGGGAGATCATTCCTCTCTGTGCATGTGGAGACATGGAGGGACGGAGAAGTGGAGTGATGGAGGGAGGAGCTACATACCCTTGTTCCCAGACAACATCCTAACAGGACACCCACACCCTATAATGTCCTGTCCCACCACTTTCCCTTCTCACCTTTCTCACCCCCAAATTCATGCCTCTCAACCCTTCTAAAACACTTCCCGTCGTGTATCTTCCCTAGTCTACTTGTGTCCCATCCAAGCCCATTCACTTCAGTTGCTGCAGCCACCCTTCCCCCCACAGCTCGTTTCACATTTTCCCTACAATCAGAGCAAATGAAAAATGTGCTTAAGCAAGAGGGGAGAGGAAGACATGGAGGTGGGAAAAAAAACCCAGACACATGGCAGCCTTATGCTTGCACTTTGAAAAATGCAAGACAGCAATGGAAATATCATTAGTGTTGGTCGCTAATGAAGGTGATCTCTTGCCAGGGAGGCAGAAGGAGTAACCCACACTGTTTGCAGAAGGGATGCCCTGTACCCACAGTTCAGGCAGGGCATGCTGCACGCATATTTGAAATGCCTGTGCCTGAGCGACCTACATACTGAGCAAATGTGACACTCCACTGCCAAATCAATACTTGTCAGGTCACATTACCTGTTATTGATGAATACAGTTGTTAATCCCAACATATTGTATTTGCAGAACTTCCTAGTTTCCCCAGGGCTGTCAGGGATGAAGTTTTGCTCAGCTGAAATTTCTTTAAGGGAGAGAAGCTTCATGGAGGAAAAGGGGCCATACAAGTAGTGGTCTGTTTTTGAGGTCTTCCCCAAAGAGAAGTTTTAGGAGATGACTGAAAATCTGCTTTACAGGCTACAGATCCTGATTTAGCCATATGATATGAGCACTTGACTGAGGGAACCAACTGTAAGCATGATCACCACAGCTGTCCCCATAGCCCATGCAAGGTAAGAAACCCCCTGTGCAGTAGGATGAGCTCAAGGCTCTGAAACACTGTCTGCAGGGACTTGTCACCTTCCACAGCCATCAGTGTTGACTGAGATGCTGAACTACATATGGAGATGCTCACAGCAGGTTGGGATGGATCCAGGCAGGGAGGAACTGTGGCACCAGTATGTGGGAGGACCAGAGGGTGAGGCAAAAGACAGTGGTCGGAGTCATTGATCAGATCATAGTTGTGTGATCTGGTGCTATGGGCTTTTCTGAGCTTGTTCCTCCTGTCCAAGGGACCTTCCTTCTGTTCTCACATCCTGCATGAGGTCCATGTGTCACTCTGTGTAGGATTCAAGCACAGAATCCCTCACTGCAGCCTTTACTACCTCTTCCCCTCCCTGGCAGGGAACAGGGCCACCCTTGCAGGTTGCACCATAACTCGGGGACTTTGGCATCTGGACATCAAGAGCCAGGAGCTTGCTTTATAGCTAAGCAGGATTTGCTGCCAGGCTAATAAAAGCTCCAGTGAAAGGAATTTGACATTGACTTGAGGCCCTAAGAGGAGAGTGTGTTTTAGTGCATGGGATGCATTTTCTACTGTGTCCTTGTGTGCTCCATGGGATCCATGTCAAAGCCAGCACCTCCCATGCCCAGGATTTGCCCTTTAGTCTGCAGCCACACAGAGTCTGGGAGATTTGCAGGACAGGACTTTATTTTACCTTTATTTTGTAGCAGAGCTGGGTTGTCTTCACCTCTTGATGAAGGAAAGGAGATGGACCCTGCAGGTGGAAGACTGCCCCAGTGGTTAAGGCCATGGCCAGGTTCCTCTTGCAGTTGGCTTGAAAGAGCTCTCAGTCACCATCTGCTCCCAGCAACTAAACTACTGTGGTTTCAGAACATGTGCACTGGGGTTAAAAATGTTCACACAGAAAAATCCCACTGGAACAACTTCAGAAAACTAAGTGGCAGTGACAGCCTTGCCTAACCTGCTGCTGCACTCAGGCTGATTGATATTGTTGAGTCTAAGTGGATGCCACTGTTTTAACCCAACAGTCTTGGTTTTGGTTTGGGCAACAGGTCTTCATATAATGTTTATTCTTAATAGGACTCCTAGGAGTCCCGTTGGGAATGCTGTAGCCAAGGGAAGAGAGCAGACGACAGTGGAAATCACATGGTGGTTTTGGTGACTTGTAGCTTGTGTATTTTACGTGTGCAAAAACCAGCCACGACCTGGATGGACTCCAGATGGCTTGTCTATGTGTCGCGAGCCCGGCACTGTGTCTGCTTAAGGAAGTCAGGTTTCATTTGGATAATAAAGGGCCTGCACTTCTAGCACAGGAAGAGCTGGATTTAATCTCCTTGGCTGCTGTAAAGTGGCCAACACGTGTGGCTGGGGTGCTTCAGATGAACCAGATCCACTTTCTACAGCAAAGAAGCTGAAGGGAAGGGCGCACTGGAGAATTCCTACTGAAATGCCCCTCTTCCTTGCTGAGCTTTCTGCTCAGGGCTCTGGTCCAGAGAAGCTGTCTGCCGAGCACCTCCGACTGCTACAGGGCATCATGAATTTGCCTGTGTGCCCAGAGAAGTCTATTAACTGGGCTATATATTTAGCTAGCGTCCATAAAGCCATTGGGCTGCTGCTCTGTGTGTGAACCACTGCCAGATCAGAGGAACAGAACCTGAAGTGCTGGCCCTGGGTGATGGGGAAGCCAGGCTGAAGCTGTGTGAGGAGTGATGTGAGCCAGCAATGCACGACAGGTCTAGGTTCAGAGGGGAATAAAAGCAACCCCTTTAGCTGGCTTTTCTGCTTTGATTCATTTGTTCGGAGCAGCACAGATGGAGAAGGAACAAGGGACAGTCATTTGAGCTCTAGAGAAAGCTCACATGGGAAGTGTTTGTCCCTCTGCTCATCTGCTCCCTATGTCCAGAGGTCGGTGCCAGCAATACCAAGGGCTTCTATCTGTTCAATACTGCTCCATCCATCACCAGGAAGGGGGAATAAAAAAGCTTTCTCTATGACATTAAAAAAAAAAACAAAGGTAAGGTTGTATGGGGTTAGAGTGGTTCCGGGGGAGAGGTTCCAGCTGTGTGTAAGAGGGGAAATTAAAGTGCAAAAATGAATTAGAAACTCAAAGGAATCTTCAAAAAATGGCAGAAGCAATTAAAGCAATTTCTGCTGCACTGCGAGAAGGCTTTCTCTTCCTCCACACCTCCAAAAGCATTAGGAAGGCTGTATGGACATCCTTATGTGTGCAAGAACCACATTGCACACCTGCCTGTCAGAGCTTCCCTTCTCACATTTAAAATGGGCAGAGCTCCAGTGTTTAAGGTCTGAACAAATCCTAGAGTGTGATGCTGATGTGATATCTGAGTCAAGAGAGAGACAAGCAAACTCCAAGTTCATTCTCTATCCTCCTGGCCATGGGATGGGGCTGTCTGCTCCTCCCAAAAGCAGAGGCAGTTCGAAATGGTTGCTATCAGACAGTGACATCCACATCAGGAAGACACTGTGATGACAAGCCAGGTCTGACCTGGGGGATGAGGAGATTCCTCTGCAGCTGCGTTGGGAGGAGTTTGGGGGAAATCATTATTTCATCCTAGTTCTGTACTAAAACTATTCAGGTTCTTTATTAAAAAGTCCTGCCAAGTGTATTTTACTGACAGATGAAGAGGCAGAAATGCAAGAGCCAGCTCCTCTTGACCTCTGGATAAATTCCTGTTCTGTGTTGCTCTTACAGGTCGGGTTTTGTCTTCACAAGCAGATCCTTTCTGTTTCGGATGAGGCTCACCCGAGTACTCACAGCTGTGGGTCACTCCAGGTCTACAGCTGCACTTTGCCTCTGAAGTTTAACTGGATTAATTTATATTGTGGCATTTGGGGAGCCCAGAACCATTGCTGGAGACCAGAGTGAGAGGAGTATAGTTACTCAGAGGTTAACTTGTGGAAAGTCTGAAACTCAGTGGAGGAGAAGCAGCTCAGCAGTTTGAACCTGTAGAACTTGACAAGGCTAAACTGGCTGAGGATGTGTCCTGTTGGGTGTCCCAGTGCTCTAGAAACCCTTTTTAGACCACAGTTAACCAAGCAAGCACCAACGTCTGACTTTGCTCCTTGCACTGACACTATTCCCCAGATCTCAAACAAGCAACTTCTCTCCAAGGCGTGATCCAAGCCTCCTGAAGTCACTCCAAAGCCTCCCACTCTGCTCTTTCCAGTTGGCTTCAACCCAGGTGTTCCCACGGGGCGTCACTGCAGAGGGGTGCATTAATGTGCCAGGCAGATGGGAGACTTCCCTCCTGTGGGTCGGGAGGGAGCAGGACAAAGTGAAATCCTTTGTGCTCTGCTAGCTCCCGGATATTTCACAGGAGTCCTGGCACGTGTCTCAGGGGTGGGCAGGAATGATACAGTGCTCATCTCCTGCTGGGTGGTGGCAGCACCTCATGACAGCTCTGGGCACGTGCATGGTCCGTCGCCACATCGAAGCAGCAACAGAGGAGGTGCAGAAACCCATGCTCACCTGAGACCGCTTACGTGGAGCTTGAATATATGTTGTAACTTTATGTTAACTTGGTTACACTCAGGCTTACCTCCAGGATGATGCCAGATAACATTCCTGTGGGCTAGGGGACAGGAACTACTTTTCTGAAGGGGAGGAAGGAGGGAGTTATCTAGACCCACATCCCAAATCCCCTCCTTCCTTCACTTGCCCTTTCATCCTCCCCTCGGCAACCCATACCTCCCTTACAGCAGGGATGGTCCCTCCCACAGGGAATATGGAGATGAAAGCAGCTCTAAGGAAATCCCAGATGCTTTGACACTGAGGCAGAAGGGACAACAGCCAACCTTCAGGACAGTGCTTCGTTTCATCCCTGGCGACTCTAACATCAGTCAGCTTTCGGCTAAGGCCAGGCTGTGCTGGGAGCTCACCTGCAGTCGGGGCTCCCCGTGAACAGCCTTTGCCTGGGTCCATGAGACCACACAGGGCTGTTTGCATATTTGCGCGCTGAGGGCTGCAATTTGCACCCTGGCTGCAGGACAGGCTCCGGGTAGTAGTAGGAAGCCATCCCAAGCAGGGAGAGCAGATCGAGGAGCTGGCTCCAGGGAAATACTCACAGAGTGCCCTCAGGGAAAAAAATCCTCAACAAATTCTCTTCGGTTATTCCTGGGGGACAAGTCATTTTAACCCTGCAGCCTAAAGACTTTCTGGGATGTTGCAAACCCTGGGGTGACTTGTAAGTAGTCCTGGAAACTGGTGGATATTATTCCTGGCATCCACCAGGAAGCTTCAGTGGGATCTTAAATCATGTCTGGCTCCAGGATTCATTACTAAAGGATTTCTGGGGAGGGGAGAGATTTTGTTTGTTGGTGTTTTCCTGCTGATCCCAGCCAGGCATGACACTTTTGCTGCCTGCAAAATGACTGTACAGGTGCATTTGCAGGAAGATTCCTCGCACGCCAAAAGGTGGATAAACCATCAATCCAAGCTGTCCCTCCATCCCTCTTCATTGAACCAAGGGAAGCTGGAATCCAAATGCCAGTTGCTGGCCATGTCCCCTCCATCCCCAGGCAGAAGAGGAGTCTGGGGTTTGGTGTTTGCCCACCCCATGCTGCGCGGCACCACAGCAACTCAGGTGTACTTATATCTAATGTATATACACACTTTATAAATACATATATATTTTATATTTATAAAAATATGTATATATATATAAAACATACTTATTGATCCTCTAAATGTTCTGACATTGGTAGTGAGAGATTGCATGCCACACATACTGTTTTATAGTCTAAACCTGAATGCACATCACATACATATCTATTTACTTAAGGTGAATTCAGAGCAGTAGAGAGAGAAACTTTGTTCCAGAGATGGACAAAAGCCAGTCAAAACCTAGGAGCAGCCAGGAAGAGCAGACGGAAAGAACAAGCCTGCCCAAACCTTTCTCTTCCACTGCATCGCTCACTAAACCTTTTATTTTAAGTCTTGTCTTCATGCTCAGTGCAGCTCTTTAAAAAAATGCTTCTGTAAGTTAGGACAAAGACTCAAAATTTCCTTTGATGGTTACAGGAGCAGGCAGAGGAGAAAAAGCTTTTTAGAGAAGCTGGGATGGAGGTATCTGGGTTGCAAGGGAGCGTGTCCGTGCATCTGCAGATGCTGGATGAGGTGGTGGAAGTGCTGGCCTGGGTCGGTTGAGGTCACTTCAGCTCCGATCAGTGCCTCCGACTTGCAGCTGAGCTCCAGAAGCCAAAGGCACAAATGCCGCTCTCCTGGTAGCGCTCAGAAGAGATATCTCGGTTGTTGCTGGACCCAAGGAGAAAACCTCCCTGTGAGCATTTTCCTCATAGCTCTGAAACAAAAAGAGAAAACAAAATACTCCAGGATGAAGGACACCACAAGAGCCTTGCCTTGGGCCAAGGACCAAAAGAGGCCTCTCCCACGTGGAAGATGTTACCCAAATAATGTGACAGAATGTACAGGAAGCCAAAAGTCACTCTATTTTGCCTTCCAGAACAGCATTGTACTCCACTGGATGGTAGCTGAAGACTTGATGAGGGCTGTATGAGGTCTCTGCTCTACCAGAGACCATCTGTGTGAATGAAATGAAGATATTTACTTTGGTCTTCTACACCTCAGTCTCTGTCCGTGAATCAGAAAAGAAAAAACACGTCCCTATGATGTGAAGTTGTTGTGAATATAAATGGGTTAAAAGGCAGGTCGTCTCAAAGAGGGCTTTAGAAAGTGCTGTGGAAAAGTGCAAAGAGAATGAATTCCTCTCCCAGGACCTCATCAAAAGTTTGGAGTTACCAACTGGGGCATCTCAAATTCATCTCTCTTGAGGGTGTGAGTGGTGGGCACTTGGGTATCTATTGGGCTGAGCATCTCCAAGATGATGTTCAATGGGAAAACTGGGTGTCAGCCCCCTGGTTCTCAAGGTGCCTCGCAGATGGGGAGCTGCAGTGGGACAAACTTTTGCCATTCAGAATCTCATGGCTGAAGCTGGGCAATTTTGCATCCTGCTGTAAACAGCCATGGATAGGTTATACTATCCTAAAAGATTTCATTAACCCCTGCCTTCATGGAGTGAAAAAAAGCAATTTCAAGGCACTGTTAATTTCCTGCATTTCCCTCTCTTTTAGATATATCACAAGGATGGTCTGGATTTCAGACCCTGTAGGTTTCTGGGATTCTCGTCAAGGGGTTTGGGAGGAAAGCTGTCTCTCATTAGCAAGGCTGTTTGCATAAAAATAGGAGCATTGGGTCTGATTCCTCAAGATGAGAGCTGCTCTCATGAATATCTGAATGCCCTCAGCACCCTGTCAGAGTACTCAGTCTCTCTGGGGGTTGAGCCCTCCAAACTCCTTGCAACTCTGTACAGGTATTTCGGCTGGGGAAGGGGGAGACTGTATCAGAAAGAAGCAGTGGGGCAATTGTAAGAGGCAGGAGGTAACGACCCATGTTGGGAAGCAGCCAAGAGAACAGAAATAGCATATGGAAAAGGCTCTTTGAATGCAATATATGTTGCTGGTTCTTAGGAATAATCAGCAACACCTCTTTACATGCTGCATTTTTTAGCGCAAATCAAGAATAAAACATCCTCTCTGCTGAGACAGCAGAGTCCACATTTCCTTTTCCTCACAGGCAGGTTCCATTGGTTACAGGTATATTGTATGACATTGTCCCACTTCCTTTGCTTGGGATAAGTGCCACAATCCCATTTTCAGCAATGGGGAAACTGAGGAACAGTTCAACTACCTTGCCCTTGGCCATAGACCTTGTCCATGGCAGAGCTGAGACACAGGCTCAGGAGCTACACATACTGCCACAGTTTTATTCCTGCGCTGTGTCAGAAAATATTATCTCTCACTTTGATGCATCCAGATTTTCTTGACATAAATTGCTGAAATCGCTGAGAGAGGCATTTGTTTCAAAGTTCAACACATTATACGTAAGGAGAGAGAAGTTGAGTAACTGGAAAAATCAACTTGGAGTTGCATCACCGGGAGCCAGAATGTTTGTTTAGTCCCTTGTGAGATGAAGCAAGCTCCAATTTGGCCTCATCCAGCCATAATTAGTCAAGAGATAAGGAAGGATTTCTGGACAGGTCCTTGATACTGAGCAATTTCAGACATAGATATAGTTTTTAAAGGAGGAAGGGAAGGGTAGAGAATAATAGTCTCTTCCCTGTCTGACCTAGCAGACAGTTATATTTGATCTAAGAGAGCTTTCAAAAGCATCAGTCTCTCCCACAAGCTGTGTTGCTCCGTTTCCCCCAAGTCTCATCCTTCTCCAGCCTACGATTGCAGTAAATTATAAACGGAGAGACTGTGCAATAAAAACTCAGCCCAATAAGATCAAAGGCAACTTTTATCTCCATTTTTTCTTTGGGGTCCAAAACTCACAAGAGCACAGCTGCTGACCTCAGGTTGCGGCTGTATTGCTCCCAGATGATAAAATAGCAGCAGCTTCAAGGACCTCGGTGATCACTTAAGGTAAGACTCTCACCTCCTTCCACCTCGAGCAAAACTGTTCACTAAACTGTCCATACACTGTCCCTGTCTCCTGTCCCAGCACAGAGTGGTGTAGGAGAGCAAAACATAAGGAAATTCTCCAAGACCGGTGATTCTTGCGTGCTCTCCCACGGTGACAGCTGACCTTGCTGGTATTTCTGACTTCATTTCATTTCACATCTCACATCGTGCCACCCAACAAATTCTGCACCAGCCAGGGCAACTCTTGGTTGGCCTTTAAATCACTTTTGGCCTTTAAAGACCTGCAATGTAAATGGCAGCGTGAACATCCTGTTGTGAGGTCTGGAGATTTAGGAGCTTTTCTTCAAAAGGTGAGATTTTGTTGGTATCTAAGAATTTAGCTTCTTGGCCTATCTAGCCCGAGCCTTGCTCAGGTTTGCCAAAGAAAGTTTTTCTTGATGCATTTAGAGATGAACAGTCGGAACAAGCAAGGCCTGAGCTCTCCTAGCCAAAATTTTGCAGGGCTGGGATTTAAATTAATCTCAGAAAAACATAGCGAAAGAAGAGTTATCACCTGCCGTCTCTCTGGGGATAAAACCCAGAAGGGACAGAGTTTTGGCTTCCAAGAGCAATCACAAGTGAGAAGTGCTACTCAGGACTATTTAGCATCTCTCAGCCTGCAGCCTTGGCTGGGGAGATCCGTGGACTTGGCAGTGCTGCTGAAACCATGCTCAGAAGAAAGAGTCCAAGAAGAAAAGCAAATAAACCCTGAGTGGTCCTGTCTATGGCTGCTGGAGGCTGCTTTGCTCCAGCTCTGTGCATCGAGGCTGAGCTGCAACACCAGCGCCCGCCCTCCTACCCTAACACCTCTCTCAAATCTTCATCAACCTCACCACCCCAACTGCTCTGTCTGCCCTTTTTGAAGGGAACAGCCTCCATGTCCTGAAGAAACCCAAATAAAAACGATTCAAATCTCTGCACAAAGAAAGAGCAGATCAAATGGGCCAAACCCCACAGTTGCTTCAAACTGTTTCAGCTGTTTCTAGCGTTGCACTAGCCTGCTCCAAACGATGGGTTTAGAGCCATGAATTTTCTTCCTTGTCTCACGTCTGGACACCAATTTTTGGGGTGTCAGGGTGACCGTATGATGAAACTTCTATCAGATATCCAATCACTGTCATGGGGTAGCAAGCAGACATTCATCTGAAACAAGACCAGTTGCTGGCACGTCACACAGATATATCCTCTGGTTGAGAGCACATGTTAAAAGCAGGCTAGGAAGATGCCAAAGCCTTGGTTTCTCGGCTCTCAGGTAAGCAAAACCAGATAATTTTATTTTGCCAAGCTTTCTAGCACTCGTTTAACTACGCACATTTCAAAAGGGGAAGGAAAATGTCTCACCTTCCCGCAAAAACGGTTGCACGGACTTTCTCCTCCTTCCTTGCATCACCAAAGTTTCTTAGCAGCAGTCTCCTCCCACGGCAGGGCAGAGATATTAGTGGCTCCGGTCGCTTTGCTCTCAGCAAAAAGCAAGACGTTTTGTGGACTGATGAGGACTGGTGAGGTTTTGAGGTTGTTTGCTCTTAAGCACAGGCACCTTTTTCTTGTACAGCACCTTGCCTGGTGGTGGTCCACGAAAGGAGAGAACCTTCAAAAAAGATGTATGAATAAACAGTAAAACCATAAATATTGGAGTGAACTTGTTCTGGGCTTTCTGGAGCAGTTGGCTTGGCCCTTGCTGTGCCATTGCTCACTGCCTAAGGGGAAGCTTCAGGGACGCAAAGAAATCACAGCTCCTTGCTGGCTGTGCAGCACCCATGGCTCTCTCTTGCAGAAGCAGTGCCTTCGTCTTGGCTCCTGGAGGATGTGAAGCACCTCCAGGCTCTGCTTCCAGACTCACCTTCCAGGCGAAAGGATGTGTTCCAGGAAAATAAAAAAAAAAAAGCTTTATTTCTGAATTTATTAATTAATAAATCTTCCCATTGATAAAACACAAATATTAGCCTCTATGCACTGAGAGGAAACAACCCCATATGAACAGAGACTGTTCAATCAGGACAAAGGGTTTTTTATGAAGAGGAAGCTGTGGGTATGATTTGTTTCTCCTCTTCACCTTGGGAGACCTTTACCTACATTTATTTCTCAGACCTGAATTAGCACCATAATAACACAGGGCTGGAAAATTGTACTTAAACCTCACAGCTATTTCTGGGTTATAGAGGCTCTTTCTCTTTTTCAGTCTAACCTAGTTTTCCAGTGGAACATTCCCAGCCTCTACAAAGAGACATCCCAGTTTTCTTCCCTATATAATTATATAAAGTTTGGCCTATATTTGTGCCCTTTCACTTGGTCGCTTTTAGTGTCAGTGAGGGATGCTGCTCCCTCTGGAGAGGTAAAGAGCAGGAGGAAAGATTGACGCTTTATCCCTGCTTCTGCCTTCAAAATGGACTGGATAAAAGTCCTCACCAGAGTTTGCAAAGACTCTTATCAGTCTGTGATTGGCTGAAATTCACTTGCCAAATTCAACCTATGTCCCATCACCACGAGGGTCCCATGTCTGTATATGTGAAAGAATAATCACAGCTGTGTGAAACGGGGTGAAGAACTGAAGAGGGTCCTTGAGAGAGGGTGGTGCTATCATGGTACAGGATGAGCTTCTCTCTCCCACAGGGATGGGGCTGATGAGTCAAGTTAAAAATCTCAGCAAAGCTGTGGTTATTTGTTCCCTACCTTTGCACGTTGATTGGCTTAGAAAAAAAATTTTAAAAGTTTTGAAATGGGGGAGCTTTTGTATTGCTATATCTTGTAGGGTAGAGAGTAAGCCCAGGGTGCTCAAATGTGCAGTCCTCCAAGGAATGTTAAAAGTTGCAGGTCTTAAAACCCAGTTCAATTCCTTTTTATTCTTCTAGGTGCCACTAAATTCATATTTACAGGAGGTTTGTTTATTTGCTTTATTTGTTTATTGGCTTTTTTTTTTCCTTTTTTTTGCCTTTTCTTTTCCTTTTTTTTTTTTTCACCCCAAGAAAATGAAGAGAAATGCAAGCTAGGAGATATATTCATCCACCACAACAACGTATTATTCCATTCCAAGGAGATGTTCATTTTCTGGTCATGAAGGAACTTCCCTGGGAGAGGAATCCCAGGGGAGGAATTGGGCATCTGCAGATCTCAGCATCAGTCACTTCCAGCTTTGAGCTCATTTCCTCCATAACTCCAGTGTCAGGAGAAAAGTAGATTCAAACCACTGGCTTCGCCAGCCTCAGTCAGACATTTCTGCCGCTTTCAAGGGGCTTTGAGTCAGGCTGTGCTTCGACACATCAGCAAAACTAAAGTCTGACAGAATGGACACCTCATGTGATCAGAAAATATCTGCAGAGTTAGCGATGACTAAGAAAGTCAACTTGGCCTTTTGCCTTGCCAGGCAGGAGCAAGAAACCCCAAGCTCTGTGCTGGGCAGATGGGAAGAGATGGGCGCATTTTTACGGGTCACAGTGGCTTTTTATTTTGCCAGACTTTTGCTGAATGACCTTGAAATGTCACCTCCATCAAGGACCACCCTGCACTGGATGGAGGGTAGTGGGCTCACTTTGCCATGGCGCTGACTGTGCTTTGCAAGTCAGCCATGGGGTGAGGAAGGCTTGTCTGGCTCCACGGTCTCCTGAACCGCTTTATTTCAGTGTCATGAGAGACAATAAAATAGGACCCAAACCTCAACTGTAGTGCTGAGTTCGGCACTCTCTGCAGAAACGCTGGGCTCTGCTCACTCTTGGCTGGAGGCCTGAGAAGTCTGGACACTTCTATCTTGGGTTGAAGCAAACCTTTCCTAACTACTGGAAGCCCCAAAAAACTGAGAAACCGTGAGTCAAAATAATGAACAAATTCCTCCAACTGGCTTTTTTTCATTTAGGAAAAAAAAAAAACAACCAACCAACAATCAAAAAAAAAAAAACCCACCAGGATTTCATGGTGATTTGAGTCTTTTTTTGATTTTAGGATTATAATGTTCCTGTTTTTTAAAGATCAGACTGGGATTGGACTAGATGATCTTTGAGGTCCCTTCCAACCTCTAACACTCTATGATTCTGTGATTCTGTGATGCTGACTGAGGCATGGTGACTTTACACCTCAGATACTACCATAATAGAGAAAATTACTATTATGATTAGTAGTAATACTAATAGTGGGAATCGCCTGTGAGGCTTTTGGCCATCACTCTAGGACAATTCATGGGTGGCAATCAGTTGAATCCCTTTGCACGTACTTCCCTCCCACAGGCAGACTCACGCTTTTGTGAGGAATTTGAAGGATGCACCAGCAAAAGACCTGAAAAAGCACAACACCATCACAGAGGTGTGAATCTTTCCGCCTGGTGCTTGGCGGGGTGCTTATGTTGCCACCTCAAGCTTCAGCAAAGGCTGTAAACTTGACTGATGACAGCAGCTGGCAAAATTCAGCCCACCCAAGAAAAAGAAGCACCTTTGCAAGCAGAGAGGTCAACATGAGGCAGGCATCTGGTTCTCCATGGGCATCTAACTTTCCTTGGCCCCATCAAAAATCCCAGCCTTGGTGGGCAGCAGACAGCCGGGGCTGCTTGTAACATTGACTTCAACCAAACCTCATCATGGATGAAAAAAGAAGGATGTGTTCTTTCTGACACCAAGGCATATATTGTATTTTAAGATTGGACAAGTTTCTTAATGGACTTACTCAACACAGAGTCATAGATTGGCACGTGGTTTTCTCCCAGCCATATTATAAAACGAGAGACATCCTTCCTTCAGCCCAGTGCTCAGCATCCTTCAGCGGAGCTCACCTTGCAGATCAGGTACGTTTCAGGGCGAGAAGTCTTCTCTTACAGCTTTAGGGATCTTTAGCACAATCAGAAATATATCCTTTCCTTCAATTGAAAATTAAATTTAATCATGCTTTGGCTGAACGCAGATGAAAATAAAAAAAAAAGTATTTTCAAAAAAGAAAATTCCAAACATCAGCAAGCAAGAATTGGTTGCACTGCAGCATGAAGTGTCTGGTTTCCCAACAGTTTTGGCAAGTGAACAGACACAGTCAAAGAATAAATCATCCCTTGAAAAAGAGGGTCAGTGGAAATTTTTTGAATACTCTTTTCCATCTATCTGTCCCCCAGCTTTACTACGTAGGCTGTTTCTTAGAGTACACAGGGGTCATCTCACAGGGAGGGAGAGGGAAGGGAGGTCTGTCCCTTTCCCACCACTCCTCATGGTGTGGTTTCTGATGGCTGTAGAGCAAAGCACTTCTGCTCCACCTCCACCCTCACACCTGGCTCAGGAGATTGATTTTCATTAGGTGTACACCCCATCATTTGGGTGATGGCTAGGGGCTGCTTCAGGAAAAGTGTCTCATCAATTGAGTTATCATCCAAGAAACACCAGCTTAGAGATTTCCTACACCAGCTCTGTGTCCAGTCCAGTATGTTCAAGAGCCACAGCTGCACTCTCATCACCCATAAATTTATCTATACTTAGGTCCAGCCTCCACGACAGCTGGCAGTTATTTTGCACAGGTCAGTTATTTTTCTCGTGTGCAAAATCCAGCCTGGTCCTTCTCTGTGTTTTGCTAAAATCGCTTCCTAATCGTCAAACACCGGCAGCAACCAGCCGAGCGCTCGCGGCAGTGTTTGGAGCCGGCTCTGCCTACTACAAAGGACTCGTGTTTCTGCAAGAGTGACCACAGTCTGTTTAGAGAAGCACTCTGAATTTATACCGCAAATAATTACGGCGATACTATAACTTCGAAAAGAAACGTACGAAGTGTATTTCGCGACGACATTTCTTTGATTGTTCTTAATTGCGTTTGACTCACCAGTGCAGACTCCAAGTTAATGAGCTCTTATGGTACCACGGAGCCTGGATTAGAAATTTAGACAGCAACCAACACAGTCATGATAATGAGCCACACAACGGTGATGCTTTTCCCCCTTGGCTCTCCCTTTTCTTCCCACCTCCCTCCTGACTTGCAGCAAGAGTGAGGCTGTCTGCTTGCCTTGCTGTGATGGATTTCAATTCCCTGGACCATCCTCAGTATTTGTTTTCAAAAGACTAATGTTTTGGAGGAATTATTAAAGAGGAAGAACAGGCTCCCACTCGTCTTGCACTTTGGATGGCAGAGCTTTTTAAGCAGGGATCATCCTCAGCGTGTGTTTGTCTTACACCTGGCACACTGCAGCCCTTGCCTAGGATGGGACATAAGCAATTAAATGTCTCTCCTGAACTTTAAAGCATATTTTATTCTTGCAGAGCAGGACAGCACAATACACAGTGATAATCCCTCACAGCTGTTGCACAGCCCTTTTTTTTTTATTCTCTTTTTCTTTTGTCTGCTAAACTCTGAAGCTGGACAACACCCCGCAGTTGCCAGGAGCGGAGCTGAGCTGCAGGAAGGTGATGGGTACCCCATCAGCAGCCAAGGAGCAGCCCTGAGGTCCTAAACCTTGCACCTCCCACCACTGCTGGAAGCATCAGCTGATGGTGATGTAAAAATCTGCATTTTTTGCAAATCTTTTATTTTTTTTTTCCCCCTCCTGGAACTCAAAGAGAGTTCCATGCTCAACCTCTCAGAGAACTGTGCTCAATCTCTCTTTGGAAAGGGAGATGAGGAAGCTCATGTCCCCACCATGAACTTCTGGGCTGATTTCTGGATTTGTGCTCTGCATCAGGGAACCCCTCTTTCTCTTGTTACTCAACATCTAGCACAGGCCTGGTTCACAGCCAGTGGTCTGGACATCAAATAGCAGTTCCTGGAGCCCTCTTTCTAATTGCTTTCCCTGGAAGTCAGCCTGGCTTCCAGGACCTTTCTTATCTTGGATGAGTCCTGTCTTTCAGATGAGTTTGTCATCCTGGTCCTCAAAGTTCTTAATCTCTGCCTTGTTTGAAGGAAAACTGGAGTGGTATCGTACACAAAGGGACACACCATGGGTTTGGTTTTCTGCATTGTCTGAACCCTGTAAACAGGTTCCAGACACAAATAATCGTTTGTAAAGTCACGTTCCCCTATCTCAGAGGAACCATTTCTGCTCTGCAACCTTTTGCTGATGCAGCAAAATAAGAAAAACAGCCTGAAGGGGAGAAGCAAACAGCCCAGGCTCCTCTTCCTAACCCAGAGAAAGCTCTGAGTGAGAACAGCTGCTCAGCAGAAGTCTCTCCAAACAAGAGTGGTTTAAATTAGTAGAATTCAGGCTAATTAAAAGACTATAAAGACATAATTAAAAGAACTGAGACCAAGCTATATTAAATTAATCCGCCAGCCGCCTTCAGAGCCAGTGTGGAAGGATGCAGATGATTCTTTGTACCTCAGAAGCCCAAAGTACCTCTGTGCCCTGAACACATCGGCCAGAGCGGGAGCTGGTGGTGGAGTGGACCTGCTGGAGAGGGCTGGGGAATAGGCTGCCCATGTGAGGACAAGGTAAACCTTGCTCCAGTCAGAGTCTCCCAGTCAGGGAGAAAGAGGATTTTCCCTCGGACAAGGCCAGTCTCCCATGAAGGTGACACAGACAGAGGTGGTTCAGTCCCCGGGATAGTTTCCTCTCTCACATCACTGCTGTCCTTGTGCTCCTGCAAGGATGGGAGTGGTGGTGGTAAATTCTCAATTAAGGCACCCTGCAAATGAGCTCTGAGGTGTTGCTGGCCCATCCATATCTCCAAGATGCCTTGGGGATGGCTGCAAAGACAGTGGTACCCCGGTGAGGGTGCTGGGGAGTAAATCCAATGGAGGCTGTGGTGGGAAAGAAGGGGTAGGGAGGAGAAAGAAAAAAAGAGTGGTAAAGAGATAGAAAAGCGAGAGAGTGTGACACACAAAGAAAAAGGAAAAGGAAACAAAGTGAGAAAGATGAAGAAGAGGAAGAAGAAGAAAAAAAAGAAAAAGTGAAAAAGGAGAAAAAAGTAAAAAGGAAAAGAAAGATAAGGAAAAGAGATAAAATATAAAAAGACTTTGAAAGAGAAAGAAGAAAGAGAAAGACAGGAAGAAAGACACAGTCAGAAAAGTAAATAATTTGAGAGGAGGAGGGAGGGGAAAAAAAATAGCAAAGGGGACATGGATGCTTCCAGCTGTTCAGACACAGCAGTGCCTCCCCTGCACAGCTGTGCTTGCCACATGCACCCCACCGGGCTGCAGCCCTGCTGGGCACACCGAGCGCCCCGGGTGCGCGGGGACCATCTGCTCCACGAACAGACCCCTTGGGCCAAGGCACATTTGCTGGGCTCACCCACATCCCCTCGCACACAGAGAAAGAGGTTCGGGTGAGGTCGGTCGGCTGAGGATCCACTCTGGTCTACCTGCAAAAAGCTCGATCTGGCCAGGAGATTCACTCATACCCAGATGAGGACAATGTGCAAAACACAAGAACGCTAAAACTTCCTTTAAGTGGTAAAAAATACTACTGTGTGATGGCAGATGTGGGCAAAGCTGGCTTACAGCTCTTACTCACAGCTGCTGAAGAGGCTCTCGATAGCTGCAGCTGCTCACACACCCGGCTTTGCGGGCCGATGGCAAGTTCAAAACTTCCAAATGCTTCCTTTCATTGTGCCGCGGAAACCGAAAGTTGGGAGATTTTCCATGAATCGAGAATTTTTTTAATGCCGTTTGGAGACAAAAGAATTGCTTTTGATTTTGAGCGTTCTTTGGAAGAAATCCCATAAAAAAAAATGAGGAGGAAGAATCCGTTGTGAAGTGGAAAGCTGCGCTGAGCTGAAAAGTTATGAAAAAGTTAGAAGTATTTCTTTGAAAAAAAAGTTAGAATCAGGCTGGTTTGAGTTTGAGGGATGCTCCTCCCAGGAATTAAAAAAAAATATTAAAAAAAAATATAATACCATAGCAGTTTGGCTGCTTTGTTTTAGTAAATAAAAAAAAAAGGGAAAAAAAAAAACAGAAATGAAATTTAAAAGAAAAACAAATAAGAAAAGCAGAATAACAGGGATTGGGCAAAATATGTCCAGAACCCAGAATAGTTAAGAAAATGACTTTTTTTGTCTCACGTCTCTCTGTCTCCCTGCTGAAAACTGAGAGACTGTGTAAACCCCCTGTGACGGGGAATTTACATAACTTTGTGCCCCAACCACCAAAACTGGGGTGACACTGGCACAAGCTCATCACGCACCAGGATGGATGTGTGGGTTCCACTCCCTCAAGCTGCTGCCTACTGAGTTTAATAAGAGAAACGGTTGGTTTTAAGGAGAAAATCTTCCTCCTCCCACAGTACACTATAAAACTGAATGATCAGTAATTCAGATGCTGTTGTGGCTATAAACCATCGCGCTATAAGTCATGCTAGTACCAGCCCTGACAAGGAGAGCAGGTGATGAGCAGCTTGTGCTACCCAGTTAATAGAAGAAGAAAAAATGCTTGCAAAGCCCAGAAGGAGAGCTTGTGCAAAATGAAGAGTTTCTCCACTGGTTTCTTCAGGAAATGCAACTCGTGTACATTTTCTGTGTCTGACTGTCTCTGAACCAAGCCTGAGCCCATTGGTACACCTCTACCAGTCCTAAAGAATAAGCGCCTGGATAAAGGTGACAACACTGAGCTAGTCTCTTACTAGCCACTAGAGAACTGTAGAATTATTTAGGTTGGAAAAGACTTTTAAGATCATCAAGTCCAACCATTAACCTAGCAACGCCAGGTCCACCACTAAACCATGTCCCTAAGCACTTCATCTACATGTCTTTTAAATACTTCCAGGGATGGTGACTCCACCACTTCCCTGGGCAGCCTGTTCCAGTGGTTGACAACCCTTTTGGTGAAGAATATTTTTCTAGTATCCAACCTAAACCTTTCCTGATGCAACCTGAGACCCTTTCCTCTTGTCCTGTCACTTGTTACTTGGGAGAAGAGACCTACAGCCACCTCATTACAACCTTCTTTCAGGTAGTTGTAAGAACCCAGCATGACCCACCAGGAGAGGCTGCTTTTGGGGTTTACATCTCACTGAGCACCAGTAAATTTACCCTATAAGACAGACACTATCAGCAAAGTAGTTCTCAGTGCCACTCCTGCTCAATACACTACGAACTTAAAAATCCTGGAGAATGACAAAGATTCTGGGACTTCTGGGAAGGGACGTGATTGAATTTCCTAGGTATACCCATGGTCTGTGATAATGGTTAATATTCTTGATGCATAGCAGCTGACAGCTTTTGCTGACTTCAGTAATTATTAGCTTGTTTTGTAATTAAATAGTAGTTCCGCTAGTACACTTATATAACAGTATTTAAAAGCCTTTGGCTCAAGGGGTAAAAAAGCAACCATGTGTGAAAGCCACTGCAAGCCTATGGCATCCTCTTTGGCTAAGCTTGAAGGTCAGCTTGGTGGCACAACATGAAGTTCACAGCTGGTCACATCATTCCTTGGCGTGGAGGGTACAGCTGCACATACACCCCAGAGTGAGACAGTGGGAGGATGTAGCTTTTGAACCTGTTAGCTTCTAATTTTGTCCAGTGCCCCTAATTCTTCTGTTAAATGAGATGACAAGTAGTGTCACCCCTCAGGACTTCTCTAGACTTCTCTTGTATCTCTCCTTGGCCATTTCTTTTCCGAACTGGAGAATGTCTCCTTCCAGACCTACAGCCAACTTTGTTACTTTCCATGCATCTTTTCCAAATTCTCATTTCCTTTCGGTATTGTGGGACACCAAAAACACATACTCTTGACAACAACATCCTAAAGTCTCTTCCAACCTGAATCACCCAGTGAATCTATGTGGATGCACCAGATACATATGCAGCAATATAATGACATTTTCTGCTTTTTTCTCTGCTTCTTCACAATTCCCAAAGTCTGATTTGATTCACAGTGACAGAGATTATGGCTTGATGCAAACGTCCTCAAAGGTGCCCCATTCTACAGCCTGAGAAGGCTTAGGGAATGGATCCATGCTCTTTTCTAGCACCAACAGGACCAGCAGCCGTGATTTTCCCCAACCCCTTGTCACTGCCTGCCTTCTCTCCAGCAACTGGGCTGCTCATGCAATGGAGCACTTGCTCAGTCTGGAGGAGCTGGGAGTTGTCTTTAACAGTTTTAAAAGGGTGGATCTTTGCTAACTCAGCTTTTTAAGCAGGAACAGAAACAGGTCGCAGCTGTGGAGAATCCTCACATTGCATTATCCGAGCTGGAAGCACAAGAGGCAAAGAAATGAGGAAACCCTTTTTAAGCTGAAGACAAAATCTGGTTTATACAAGGAACTTGTGAACCAGGCTTGGAAATAATTTGGGCAAGTGGCCGGACTAGGGCAGTGCCCCCAAGATCTGTAGTAAACCCCTAAATGTTACCTTCATCATCGGGGTCAGGGTGAGTCTAATCCTCAGGGTGTGCGATCAACATGCAGATGGCCTCCGCTACAAATGGGCCTGGAGCACAAGCTGAACTTCCCCCAGACTAATAATCAACCCCTGACTTGAAAGCAAACCCCACCTGTCCTCCCCTCCCTGACTCTGAGAGCAGCGCACTGATGCACTCTTTCAAAGAGGCTGCACTTGTGGTATTTTTGACCCAGCTGGAAGAAGGATGAGCTATAAATCTCACTCGACAGCCTAATCTCATTATATTTCCCAGCTCAGTTTCCAGGCCAAAGGGGTTTGGCTAAGCTTCAGAGAAGCATCTGAACTCTCAGATGCCGCTCCAAACCAACCTCCTAAATCTTTCGATGGTCACCCATCGACAGGAGTGATCTCCACTTGTTGTCACTAGCTGTGTACTAGCCGTGATGTACTGACACACACAGACACAACGCAAGTAGTCACACAGATGCTCATCAATACCGACCCTCCATAAAGGTATCACAAGCCACCACCTGAAGAGGATGTATTGAGGGAATCGGTGACTAACATACCACCAGCAACCAGCAAAGGCATCCAACAAATGCCAGTGGGAAAGGGCATAGCCTTGATGGATATCTGCTGGAGTTCCTGAGCAGATCACAGAAGACCTGTGCAGAAAAAGAAAATGGTAGCAAGAAATCCTGGACGGCTCGTAAGGTCACGAACCTGTGTTGAAGTGAGATGGAGACCACCGCTGAAGACCCAGGATAGGGCTGGCTTTGAATATGTCTCTGTCCTGGTGGTCTGAAGAACAAAGAGGAAGACAGGAGGGCAAACAGACCTTGGGAACAGAAGGAAGCTGCTGCTGTAAAGATGAACCAAGCCCTCTCTCTCAGCCTGGGAATCAGGAAAGAAAGCTGGGTGGGAAGTGGGAGTTTAACTGCTCGCTACTTTCTGCAAATGCTGCCTTGGTGTTATGGTTCACATAGGATTGCAGTAACCTCCTCTCAGCAAGGAATGGACTCCAAAGCTTCCTAGAAAAACTCAGACCATGTTCCACTGTAATTTTTGCCAGAGGTTTGCCTTTCATCTCTTTGGGATGGAGCAGCAGGAACGGAGCAAGAAGCTCTGGAGGAATTGACCCTTGCTCTCCAACAACATGCCAAGGAGGGATTCAGCCTGTCTGGGTTGTATTTCTCTGCTTTTCCAAGCTGTGCTTCAGCCCACGGTGGTGTTCGCACAGCCAGCTGGCTTGCTTCTGCATATCCAGACTGCATGGACAAGCAGAACCTGGGCATGGACCAGGCTTCAGTTCTGCACCACTTGCCCGAACAGGAGGGCCAGCTGGCTCATCCCAGACCAGCCATGCTGGTGCATAGACCACACGGCAGACCAGTCAGCACGGCACTGCTGTCACCAGCAACCCCCTCTCAGGAGTAGCACCTCAGAGAGGGCATCCTCTCTAAGTCAAACCAGACCGCCAAACCCACAGCTCTCAGGCTTGTTCACCAAAGGGCTTCTGGTGCCAGGCACCCAACAGAGGATTTCAGGTTGCATAAAGGATCCGTGTTTTTCTTGAGGAAGGAGAGCAGCTCGGAACTTAAACTATTTTGCAAGTCATGCAGGAGAGTCGAGATGCTTTAAAGACATACTTGATTTTTCTGTATATGCAATCACCTCCACTCTGACCAGCATCTTGAAGGTTCTTCTGTGCCCTAAGAAGAGACATTTCCTAGTAAATCTCAAACTTTAAACCAAATTTAAACATTATTACCAAACACTTCCCAAAAATCATCCTCTGGGCTTTTTTGGCAGGGTTTCCTTTTTCTTATTATTATTCAAGTTATTGTTGGCTTTGTTGGGCATTTAGGCTCTAGTTCTAGTCTCTTATTTTCTGCATTGGTTTTTGTAAATGTTTGGCTTCCCAGGGCAGCTGCTTTGTTACAGGGGCTGCTAGGAATGTAAAGAGATTCTTATATATATGTTCTGCCAGCGTAACTCCTTTGGATACACCTTATACCAGGTAAACTCAGCCCTCAGATTATAAACTCTGCAAAGCAGGGCTTAATAAAGTGGACAGAAATGACTGGTGAGCTTGATCCACTGAAGAACTTAAACGTGCCACGTTTAGTTATTCCACTTGCTGGAAATATCTCCTCAATCTGTAACACAGATCCGCTTAAATCAACCCTTGAACTGAAGTTCAGGAGAGTAATGTCGAGGAAAACAAAGGCAAGAAATTCCCACTTGTAACATGAGCAGCTGCTACTGGCTTCTAAGACAAATTAGCACTCCATGAGACAAGAGGCATGATGGGTCTCTAATGTCAAAATGCTATCAGGGGACAGCAACCTGTGAAAGGATTTTTTTCCTTTTGATAAAAATCCCATCAAGGAGCTTTACTAGTATAAAAATCCAAGGTCACCAAACCACAAGCTTTGCCTTTTACCTATTTTGTCTGACTCCTGCAGCCCACGACTGGGGTTTTCACATTGTTGAGGTGAGCAGAGGACGGGTGTGCTAAGTGAGCCCTTGGCACCAGAGATTTAAATTTCATTTCCAGGTCTGTCAGTGCATGGATGCTTCTCTGAGTGGAGAAGCAATGGAGCAGGAGGTCCCATGGCTTGTGGGATGAAAGCAAGTGGGCACAGGGTTCTCCACCTTAGCAGAGACTCCACTGTACCCTGTGTTGCACTGAGACCTGAGGCGATGGTGGCAGAAGGTGTAATTCTCCTCCTCTCTATGTTTAATGTCTGCCTCCGCTTGAGCGCATCAGTCTGGGGGTGAGCCAAGGGCTTCTCCTCAAACCCCCTCAGGGTTTGAGCTCCAGCTGGGGCTCTGAGCAGCTCAGGAGCCGGGAGCAGGAGCAGCGTGCCTGCTGCTCTACCGAGGTCAGCAGGGACATGTCAGAGCTGCAGCTTTGAAAACACTGAGCTGCCAAGTCTCACACATCAGCCGTGGGACTCCAGGCATGGTGGGATCCCACACAGCCATGCCCCAGCCAGCTGTACCTTGCACAGCTGGGCGTGCAAACTGGGAACCCTCACTGCGGCGATGGGAGCTCGCCACCAGCCAGGATCCCACCGCAGAGCCTGTGGGGACACTGTGCCTTGGCTGCTGCAGGACACAGGTGGGAAAATACCAGGGTGGGTAACACTAGGGAGCAGGGCCACAGAGGTAGGATCCACAAAGCATGGTGGGAATGCCTATCTACTCCGTAACTGGTCACCTACAGTGACGAAGCCATCAATCTCTTAAAAACAAAAAGTCAAAACTAGTAAATTCTTATCTGTTTGTGCTTCCTTCTTGGCAGCAGATGCCTGTTCCCAGTCCCGAAAGGCTTCACTGATATCCCTGTCCCCTAGAGCAGCCAATGAGGGAAGAATTGCTGTTGACACCAGCTGTGTTGTAATTGGCCTTCAGGACTGACCCCTTTAATTAGATCAACAGGGGTTGGTGTATTTCCTCTCTGATTTCTTCCTTGAGCTGAGTGCAGAGTTGGGCAGGGACTCCTCCCAGGCACAGCACCCATTCCCATTGCACTGGGGCTTCCTCTGAGCTTCTCCCTGTAACCCCACACCTCCTCCTGCTGCCCCTTTTCCCTGGTCCTCTCTGTTGCACCATCAGAGATGCACAGGACAAAATGAGGATTTTGTTATTTCTAGGCTAAAGTAAGCCGAGGAGCTTAAGAGCAGCTCCCAAACAGCACAGGCAGAAAGCAGGGATGCTGCAGAAGGGGAAGGAGAAAGGAGAAGCCCTCACTGCTCTCCCTCTGCCTAAGGAAATAATTTAATGTGAAGCATCACCTCAAAGAGTTAAATCAACCAGAGTACATTGTAAAAAGGCATTTTAGCCATTTCCATAGATAATGGTTAGGTCATGTCAAGATGCTGGCTTTCACGATGCTATCAAGGCATCCATAATTTAATGTTTAAAATGCAACCTTAGCAATACAATTAATACCATTTTATTAGTCCACAGAGGCCTCATGTAACTACTTAGAGCCATATAACACCAGTCCATCTCACAGCCCCATATAAATTCCTCTGGTAAGATAAACTTTTAGGTCTGCAGTTGCAGACACTGAAAATCTGCAGAGCCAGCAGAAAGTAAACGGCTTTCCTGTTTGATAGAGTATCACTTTGGAGGAAGGCACCTCTGGTCTCTCCGCAGAGAAATGTGCTGGTGCCAAGACCTTGAAGAGGAGGCAAGTACAGGACATATCTTGCAAGGGGTACTAAATCATCTCTTTCTGCTTCCCACCCTCCTTCTCCCTGGGTAACTCTGTCTCTCTCACACCCACACTGGCACACACACACTCTCACACATTTTTTCTTTCAGTGCAGGAAGCTGGAACAGGAATATGTGTGCATGTTGCACTGTTCTTGAACGAAAACTCCTGTCTGCCTGTTGATGGGTTCCTGTTACTGAAGTATCCAAAACTAGACAGTCAGCACCTTCAGCCTTGCCAACTGTTGTGTTAGACACCTTAAGTTTAGATACCTGCAGTGTGGATATTTCTACCTGATTCAGCCATTCTTGCTCACTTATAAAGCAATACAGAGTGAAAAGCATTTATTGTTCATTATCCATTTGGCCCACTGGAGATATCTCCTTCAGGAAAGGCTGAACCCTGGACAGCACTGAATAAGTCCCCACGGAGGAGCAAGGACAACAGCCTGAGATGCAGACATCTGTCTAAAGGCAGCTGAATCCTGCTCTCAGAATCCACTGCTGTTATTTGAGATACATGAGGAGCACATGCATGCAGGGATAACACACTGCTGTGATGTCCTCACCAAGGGTGACCCAACCCGAGGGATGACACAAAGTACAGCAGGTCACACAGAGAATGCTCTTTCTGACTTCGTCTCACACCACATCTCCATGGTACCTGCATGTGTCTCTTCTCTGCCATGAGATCTTGCCCTCTGGCCCCATCTGGGATGTGGTATGAGGGTCCTGCATGGGGAGGGAATCACTGGCCTAATAGAAAGCCCCCACAAAGACCATGGCAGGATAGAGGCTGTAGGAACTGCTGAGGTCCTAGCCGGTACAGTCTTTTTATGATTGGTCTTCAGCCAGCTGTGGATCTCTAAAGGGTATCCCATATTGCACTGGTTTGATATCTCCATGTAGCTCAGCTCAAGGCAGCCCATTTGTTTTCAAAGCCTTGAAGGGAACCTGATTCCTTGGCTAGACACGTGCCCACAGGGCTGCTCACCTGCTGACATGAGCACCGAGTCAATTAGGTACCTTAGCATGGAGTCATGCCAGACTAATTGTGCTCTGCATCTCCTGGGCCTTGTGAGCCTCCCTTTGGCTTGTGCAAGCTGTGGGCATTGCACTTCCAAGGGCAAGAAGAGACCTCAACAGCATCTGAATAAACCAGTTTTTTCCATAGCCTGGTAGTGAAACCAGGTTTGTTTCACTTTTTATGTGGGAAATAATTTTTTGAGTCTGTCTATCCATGGAGAGAAGTTGGGATATGGGAGCCTTAAAGAGGTCCAAATTTATTGGGCAAATGAGCATTCTTTCTTCCTCCACTATAATAATTTATTTAATGTCAGGATGACCTCAGGACTTGGGAGGACACAATTCTGAGTACCAGATCTCAATGTCTGTGTCTTCCATCCACCCCAATGTGAGAAGATACTAAAGGAGAGGAAGGCACTCAAATAGATTTTACAATTGCAGCAATGGAGACACCTATAGAAGAGTAAATGGGTACCCTGCCCCCAAATTTCCTAAGGTTAGAGCAAGGCTTGTTTATTATTCCAGCCTATACTTCCTGCGCATTTTAATTATTTTCTCCACCCTAATGCAAACACACACAGTGAAGATAGACCAAGCATCCCAAATCAGTTTAATGAATGTCCTCATCTGAGAGGATTGTCTTTCATAATGACTGAGAGGGATGAGAAATATAACTCTCTAGCCTAGCTCCCCAAGAAGCAGCGGGGCCCCAAAGATATGAAAAAACAGAGCAATTCATCAGAAGCAGCAGGAGAGAAAAGATAATTAGAGCCGGAGACGCAAAGAATGAAAAGCTGAGCATGGAGGGCACTTTAGGGAGAAAAACGAGGGGAGCTGCAAGAGCCACAAGCCTAAATCTGTTGTGTGAGCCATAAGACTCACTAAACACCTGCACAAAGAGAGAGCTCATGTCTCCCACATGCTGGGGGAAAAGGAAAAAAAAAAAAAAAAAGAAAAGGCTTCAGGGGAAACACACCTTTCTCATTTACAGGGTTTGTTCCTGGAAGAAATCTTTAATTTCTTCCCTTGCTCCACCTTCTTTTCCTTTTTTTTTAATTGCCTACAGGCAAGTGCCGTCCCTTTGCAGAGATGCTGGTGTGCACATTTTCCCTCCACCTCTCCCTTCCTACCTGCTGCCTCTGCTCCCGCTCAGCACCAGCAACACCTTCTTCACCAGAGCAGGGAGGAGAACTGGGTCAGGCTGGTCTCATGCTGGGGCCAGCTCTGCTCCTGGAGCGATGCTCAGCATCCTCCACACCGCCCAAGGACAGGGCAGCCTTGCTGGCTGCAGGATCTGCGGGGCAATGCTAAGAAACCATCCCTGTGCTTGCTGCGGGATTGATCCCTGTTCGATGTTGAAACGAGGGCATGGAAAATACAGAGAAGAACATAAACCAGCCCATGCTAATCTCTCAGTCACGGTGCTGCCCCGGCAAGGAGCAGCAAAGCTCCAGCGCCCTTTGAACCACTGTACAAACAACCAAGCAGGTCCTGCCCTGGAGCACTCACAGTCTGAAAAACTAGAGGAGGGAGGGTGATAACCCTTTTCCCCTTGTTTCTCCAAACAGAGACTTTAGGCAGTTTTGCTGCACAGAAATCCCCTCCTGTAGAGGGGATCAGCATGCAGTCCTCTGCCCGTGGGTGGCCTGAATGTGTTTTATTGGGCTGATTACATTCACCCTGTGCAGTAGTTTGCTGGATGCTTTTATATTTTTTTTTCCCTTGTCTGCTTTAAGCCTGTAGAGCTTTTAAACACCAGAGCTGTAAATAACAGAGAGAAGTGGACAGTGCAGGCAGGCTTCCAGTTTTCACATACTGCTAGTGCAGCCGTGAGTTCAGATCTTCACTTAATATAAATGGGCTAAAGCTGCCTGGACGTGGCTGTTGTAAGTGATTCTCACTCCTCACAGGCAGCAGAGAACACCCTATATTCAGCAGGCACAGACACATAAGGGTGAACCCGCTGTCCACAACTCACCCACCACCTATCGTTCCTCCTTCCTCACACATTAAGGGAGGCAATGTTTCCCCATACACATCTGCATTAATATCAAAACAATTCCCAAAAATCGAGAATAAGGGACAGATTTGGGGGAGATGGAACTAGATGACCTTTAAGGTCGCTTCCAACCCTGACAATTCTATGACTCTCTGATTCTATGATTTCAAGGTCCAGGCAGGACCACCGCCACAGGGGCATTCCTGCGCTCTTGATATTCCTGTCATTCACTTGGGTCTCTGTAATGCCAAACCAAAGGGACAACAGTAAGATAGCTGAGCTGGGTGCCTGTCCTCTTCCTTGTCCCTCTTCAGCCTGTGGAGATGTCAGGTGAAATCTCCTCTTAGAGGAAGGTGCCCTGAAATGCTCCTGCACGCGGTGAAAGGGAAACGTGCTCCCACTGTAAGGTAGGAGATGAGCTTTGCAGGGACAGGGCTGGGATATTAAAAGGATTTGGAAACAGGACTTCCACGGCATAAATCCACTCTATATTTTCCCTGTCAGCAGAGAATACCATGCTCAGGTATTGGCTACACAGAGCCTGAGCTATTAGAAAGCAATGGATTATTAGCAAATAAGGGAAAAGCAAGCAGAAATGTTTGGCAGTGGCCAGCTGGCCATTTAACATGCAGAACTGTCTAATCCATCAACAAGAATGATAAATCAGCACACAGACCATCTATTGCCATAGAAGAACGATAGTTATTGTAAGAGAGTATAGTTAAGGGAAGCCAGACTTTACTTTTCCCACTGCCTTGGGAGTACTTACATTTATATTGCCAATTGCCTATGTCCCACCGTATATAGTGAGAACAGGATTTCAGATAGAGAGTTTGATTCTCTCGTATTTAAACTCAGTTGAAATGTCTTGTACAGGAAATATCCATGCAGGAGAAAAATGTCTCCCACTGCAGACTTTACATCCATTCCTTGTGCTGGTTTCTTTTCTTCTGCCTCCACAGCTGTGGATTTTTGGATTTTTCACTGTGAACCCCCAGCAAAGTGATGTCCAGTTCTTTCTAGCAGGGACTTCATTTCTCAGTGACCAAACTCTTTTAAGATATGTTTTAAAGTTAATGGAAACACACTAAGTAACATTAGGAAGTGGAGCAGGGGAACGGCTCTACTAGATCGTAACACTAATCACTTTGCTGCTGGTTCTGTGCTTCCTGTTCTTGTGACATTCCTTTGAAGTCAGAGTGGGATGCTCTGACATATCTGGTACATTAGGGAGAACTGAAAGATTGCTGCTCCCTAGCTAAATAAGAACAGAGGAATGGTTAATTCCCTTTGTCTGGTATCCATCACACAGCAGAAGTCAGTGCCACGTATGGGAGAAGATGCTAAACTGGACACATGATGGGAATTGGTAGCTACAGGATGCTGTACATCCTCTCAGAACCTCTGGAGTAGAAGCAGACATGGAGAAAAAGTCTGGATTTTCTGTCAGTCCAGGGACATGGTTAGGAATGTTTGATGGGACATGTACATATGGGCTTGCAGGTGCAGATTAGTCATGCTTTGCACAGAATCCTGACGAGTTCTTGCTGGATAGTGTGTTTGATGCAACTAGATTTTTCACTTTGCACTAGCCATCTGTCTCCACGGCTGTACTGAAGCATACTACAGATAGTGTGCTACAGGGCTACAGTACAATCTTGTCACAGTCACGCTGCTGAAAAACCTCTCATAACATCTCCTTTGACAGATTTGAACTTCCCTCTCCACTTTATGCTTGAGGACATAGTGCTAACAGACCAAAAAAATGCTTTACACAAAGGAACAGTAGCTGAAACAAAGCATCGGGCTAATTTCTCTTGTTGCTTAGACAGGCTTTACAACCTATATCATATGTCCTAGTGTCATGGACAGGTAGCTAGTAGGATGATTTGAAATTTGTTTTGTTATATACACACTCTACTCCAGGGTAGGCAGTCTGTGCACGCTTAAAACTCACTTCCCTAAGCAGATTGTTGTATAGTCTCTTTTATTTAAGATGCCATCCCTGAGCAGGAACTTCAAAAGGTTCAGGCACTTGGTTTAAATCTGAGTGGGTGTTGTGTGGTCTGGATGTGCACTTGCAGTTAGCCTGGGCTTTTACATGCCCTGATTTTAGCTGACTTGGAAATGCCCCAGAAATGACAGAGACACTCAGCTCTGCTAACTCAAGCCCCCAGTCAGCCTCCATGAGACAGATGTAGCCACAGGGAAGCACACGATGGGAGTCAGATGAAGTAAATGCAACACCAAAAGGACTTAATCGCTGATTGGAAAGAGGTGTGGTACATTCTTCATCACCTAGTCATTAAATTAAGACCAGTCGTCCTGCCAGGAGCAGAGTCCCGTTCAGCCTCGAGCTCCGGGTAGCAATGCAGGACTTGGCACCGAGGCAGCCTCTGGCCTCCTCTGTGTAAGAGATCAAACACGACTGCTGCAACTGTCCCTTTGGATCTGCTTTCCTGCTGTGCAGCTGGCACTGAATTGTTTGGGAATGAGCTTCAGTCAGATTCTTTGTGACAGTTGTTCCGACTCTTTTCTCTAGAAAAGGTTCTCACTTCGTGTTTATCCTCCTGGCTCATACTGGGAGTAGCTGGGGTGACACGGGGAAGGTTGGTGGAGTTCCTCTCAAAGCACAAAATTCTCTTCCAAGATCCTCGAAGTCTCTATGGTTGAGAAAAAAATCCTTTCCATATAACAGCAAGTTATTAATTTCCTCATTTAAAAAAAATAATGCAAATGAAAAATATTTTTTTTTTAAAAAGAACAGAGAAGCAACATGAGACCTTGTTTTCTGCAACTTGATGGGAATGTCTAACTGCTTTTTTCCCTGGCAGCAGATCTCCAGTGTAGGGCAAAGAGCCTGAAACTGAGCCCCGTGCTCTGGGAATGCACAAGATAGAGAGGAAGACAAGCACAAAGCCATCAGGCGACAAAATGAAACCGTCTGGCTGCGCATCGTAGCTGGAGCAGGGCCAGCCCAGCCACCCACGCACGGGAGGCATTTGTACGTGGTGGGGACTGCAGCAAGGTGAAGGATGTGCCGAGGTTGGATCCGCTAGATCGTTTCCCCAAAGAGCAGTCAAGGCACATCGGTGACAGCATCGAGGTGCCCTGCCACCATGCGGGGACGGTGCTGGCATGAAGCCCATGTCCAGTGTCACGCTGCAGTTTTGCAGGACAGCTGCGTAAGCCTCAGGAAGTATGAGATGATACTTGCTCGAGGACACCAATTGCAGATATCCCATCATTTCAGAGGTGAAGATACAGCTGGGATCCTCTCCTGGATGCAGCAGGGAGAAGGGACAGGGAAAGTCACTGAGTTCAAATGTCTTTGGCTGGTTTGAATGAGGAGAGCATCACTGAATTCAATTAATTTTGGATTATTGTCTATCCCCTGAAGAGCCTGCGTCTGTGGCAGGACAACCCTTCCCAAAACGAGACTTATTCATCTCAATGGAAGGTTTGGGCTCGCCTCTAGTGACAAGAGAGGCAAAGACCTCCCTGCGTTGGGGTTTAGGATGCATATGCACACATGCATAGGCAGGCACTCACACGATATTTATGTAAGACTCACCAGCCTCCTTTTGCAAACATTGAGGGAATTTGATGGGGTGCAAAACACTAGTTTTATAAAGAGGATTCTAAAATTGTATACACAGTTTATTAGAGATTGATATCGTTTCTGTGGGGTTTCAAGAACCACCTTGTGTGCTTTGAGAGAGTCATGTCCTGATTGTGACAGTCTGTAGCTTGGTTTGAAAATGCTACAGTAAATTTATTAATCCCAAATAAAACTGGTACATCTTTTCTTTAAATATTTAGAAGGATTCATTGATAAAATCGACAATGAGCCACACCAAACCTGCACTTTTTAATGCTCTCACCAATGTGCACATCAATCTGTTCTCCTCCAGCCAGTGGAGCTGGTGTTGCCTTGCATACCACCACGTTCTTCAGACTGGCTTTCACACCACAGAAATACTGTTTCTCATTTCCAACTAGACACTTCGGAGTCCAAAATCTCTCCCACAGCCGGATCCTGCCGGTGTTGCAAGGGGGGCTTGGGGCACCTCATCCTGCAGGAGGTGCCATGTGAGAGCAGGGTCCTACACTCCCAGCACAGGGGAGATGGGCTGACCTGATTCACCACTCTGATTTGCATGTTCAGCGTTAAGGGAAAACGCTGTATCCTATTAAATTAACAAACTAGCACATTCCATCAGCCGTTCTCATGCCCTCGAGGCATCCTCTGGAGGTTTCTGCGACATGCCAACGAAACATTCAAACTACGAGACAGCCCAGCTTCCCATCCATTTTTTATGGTGCCATGGAAACAAAAAGAGCCTGGCAATTCCTTCTTTAAGCTTTCAATAAATCACAACTGTAAGAGGTACGTGCCTTCAATGCCCCTGTGTTTCACTTGGCTCCCGGGGGCTAAGCAGCCTTCTGCCCCTTTTGCCATCTATCCTCTACTCTCTGTCACCTTCTGGCCTCTACTCCCCAAATAGCCAAAAGGGTTTGGGAGCAGACTGGCTTCTTTCAGGCTTTGTGTTCGCAGACGCCACTTGGCTCCGCACTCCTGGAAGCCGTCCTGTACATGTGCTGGGCTGATGTGAAGCCAGAGCCTCAGAGGGGAAGGAGGTTTTGCAACAGCTTCGCCAGCCAGAGCTCAGACGACTGAGAGCAACGGGACAGACTCGGCGACTCCACTGCTGCAAAAGTCACCTTCTGCCCTGCCACTGGGAATGTTCCCTCGCCCATTTCTGGGCTTTGATGTGTCCATCAGAGCAGACTTTTCCCTTTTTCCCATCTTACAGCTGCTCTTCTCTCACAGTCAATGACCGCCTGTGTGCGTGCAACCTTTTCTCTTCTGCTTCAAATGCCACCCTCCTGCAGAGGTCAGGGAGGCACGGGAGTCCCCTGGGCTTGCATTTGTTGTAGGCACTGACACGTGTGAGCAGTCACGACATCTGTCCTGGAGGGGAACGAGCTCCTCAGCTTTCCACACACCACAGCAGGGAGCAGTTGAATGATTTCTGCTCAGGGCTCTGGAGTCAATGCTTGTGTGTCTGGCCCAGCTAAAACCTGACTGCTCTACATCTCAGGGCTTCATCGCCTAGGCTGTCTCTGAGGTACTTGCAAGGAAAGTTTCTAACGAAAAACTCAGAAAAAAGGAAACGGGGAGGAAAAAGAAAAGCCAGATCTATGCTTTTCCGTTCCTCTTGGCCTCATGGGAGAGCTGAAATCTAGGAGGACAGGAAACCCCTTCAAGCCATATTCGAGGTCATTGTCTGAATATTAAGCCAGTTGAATGGTTCACTCCAAATCACAGCTGCAACATCCAGAATAAGAGTGGGCCCAGTGGCCAACTCTAAGGGACAAAATTGGAAGTGGAAGAGGACTGTGGCTTCACAAATATGTATGGTGACTCAGGCAGAATGTTGCCCATGACTTTAACATTGGTGTCTCCTGAAGATATTTGGAGGAGGGGAATGTGTGTGCACAGCTGCTAGGTGGGTATTATCCCAGTCTATGTTTAATTCTCCATTTTTTTGTGGTGTTCAGAGCCAGGACCTCTGCTTGGATGATAATCAAGAGATGAATGGATCCTTCAATTTGAAGCCAAAACTCTTAGAAAGCATTGCTAAAGCATGTCTGTGTGTATGGATGCTCGGCTAGACTGTCTGGCTACCTCCCAGCACTAATCAGCTCTCACCTGCTGGAAATTGCTGAGTATTGGTGTAACTCAAAGAAGTAGAACTCAAAGGCAGAAAAAAACCCCAACCCAAATCTGCCTTTGATTTCAGTCAACTTTGAATCAGGACCTTCTTTGTTTCACTCCAGCATTCGCTGAGGGTGAAACTGCATCCCACAAGCCCAAAGAGGCATGGGGAAGGGAAGGGGTATTGTGGGAGGCTGTCTTGGTCCTGCTTGCCTCAGAGGTAGCCATGTTCCCAGAGAGCAGGTGTGAAAATGAACATCAAGTTAAAAAGTTGCTGAAGCAGTTAGCGGGTTACATTTCCATTTGCAGCACCTCTGCCTGGAATGGTCCCACCAAGTAAAATGTCTCCACGCAGCAGGTCTCACCTGCCCATGCTGCAATCCCACTGGCTCCAAAGGACAAATCCCATGCAACCGAGATTGGGATGTTGGTCGCGCTACATTAACCCCTTTGCTCCTAATCTTGTCTGGGCTAATTTCTGTCCTGAGGACTTAAATTAACATCCCATTAAATTGTTCTCATCAATATATTGCCAGAATCTGCCTGGGTGCCCTTGGTAAGGTGGGATTTGTCCCTTTGCCAGATGGGCCTGGCACATGCAGCAACAGTGAGTTGTTCATGGGCACTGGCTTTATTAACATTAATGGCTTCAGCTTCTCTCCAACAGCTAATAATAAAAGGGATCATTTACGTTTACTCTGACACAAATGAAGAGATTTAGATTCATTGGGAAAGCTGCTCGGTGGTGTTTCTTACATGCTTAGGGCCTGTCTACCAGCAAGAAAATGCACTGCCTGTAGCTTTTAAGCATGAGGTGGTCGTTCTTGTGGCAAGGTTGTGCTCACTTGCCATGACCAGACTCCGCATCAGCATGGCTGGTCCTGACCAGGCTTCTTCTCCAAGGTGTGGGCATGAAGTCTGGGGACAGCCCTTCCCACAACAGTCAGTTTGCTTTGCTTCCAAACATGGTCACTCCTCCTGACATGTCTGTGCTGCTTCAGGTTGCCCCCCTCCTCACCCAGAAAAAAAATGGGACTTTTCAATAAAAAGTCCACATGCCACCAAAAAACATTGATTTATTTTTTGCTGTTAATTTGGTTAATGGCTTGCAAGAATGAGTTGGTTTGCTTGGTATATTACTTTGCTGTGGTTAGAGGGGAAGAAAAAGTTTCTGCTTCCATCAGAAATATTCAAGATAGGGGAGGAAAGAAAAAACAGAAAGTATTTGTTAAGCATCTCTGGCTTAGAGACCGTAGAGGGTTCAGGAAAAGAGTTGTGCAGCAGCACATCCAGGCTCCACCACACCCCAAACCCACCCGGCTGCTGCCCGACAGCTCGCTCCACTCACCCCATGCTGGCAGCTTATCTGCCGCCTGAAACTCTGTTTACTTTGGCACACGTTCACTTACACATTGGAAAATTGTTCTCCTGATGCTGAGATTTGGTGAGGAACGGACCATTTTAGGGTGTTAAGCTGTGCGCTGCATGTCTGCAGCTCCCTTCACGTTTCCTTGCTCTGCCCTTTGCAGACCCAGGGAAGAGCAGAGCATGACCCTGTGCACTTGCTTATGGTCCTCAAGGCTTCCCATCACCAGCTTCAGAGTCCTCTTCCCCTTTTGTAGTTTCAAAAGAAAACATCTGTGAATGGCTCGTCACAACAAACCCCTGGCAGTGTCTGATCTCTTACGATAACAGGCTCTAATGAGGTTATAGCTCTCCTCCTGCCTTACAAACGTTTCGGAGCTGCTCGGGCTGAATGAGATGGGAGGTAATTAGAGTGACATGCCTTCATGCGCAGAGAGAATAAAGTAACACAAATTTCCTGAATGGACAAGAGCAGTTTGGCCTCAGCTGAGAGAAATAACCAGGCAGTGATCTAATTCACTTTACTGTTAATAGATTGTTATCTGCGAAGCCCTAGTGCAAACACGATAAGCTGTAAAGGAATACAGATAAAAGCCAGACCTTCAAGTGTTGCAGAGATGCACATTTAGCCAACACTGATCTCACTGGCCTCAGCCCAGCTTCAGTTTCTGCTTACCCCTGGAGCTGGCTAAGGTGGTAACACTTGAGTCAGGCTGTGCAATCAAATTGCTCCCCAAGCTGCAGGACCCTTTGGTTCCAGCATCAGGTTAGAAATTTACATTTGCATTGCTGAGTCCAAGCCACAGTGAGCAGAGCTGGAGCCAAAACCATCCTTGAATTCAAACTTAGATGCTGGCTGCCCTGCCCCATGCCGAGAGGCGGTGTTTGTGGCAGCAAGAAATGCTGTGGTCCCACAGCTGGATGAGCACATCTGACATGGTGCTGCTGGCATCACAGCCTTCCTCTGACACAACATCGCTTCAACAGAGTGACTGCGGGCAGACAGCCCCAGCCCCACACACCAGCTTTATCTTCTGTGCCCCTCCACATCATAGCCCTGTGATACAGAAGGGGCTGGTCCTGTGTTGGTAGGACAAGATTCCTACAATCTGTATCAGGGGTGAGTGACGGTTAGAGAATGAGAGGGGAACATGGATCTTCAGGTTTCCTCTGCCTTTATTTGCCCCATGAACAAGAATCCAGTCCTGATGTATACTGTTTGAGTGCTTTGGCCAGAATACTTTGGCTGGATTCTCTAAGCATGCCAAGTCAAGTCACCACTATCTCCAGCCAAGCCAGCTGTCAGCACAGACACAGAAGACACACCCTGCTTGTACAACCCATCCCCTCTCATTTTAGCTCTGCAGCCCACTCTCCCCCATCAGAGTTTGAGACTTCACACCTTTCCAGCTCCCCTTCTCCCATGCTACCCCCAGCTGGCTGCGGGAAGGACAGAACAGTCATGGGGCCCTGGAAATTTACTTTCAGGCTGAGGATGAATTTCTGCATGACCAAGTTGATGCAGAAAGGGGGTCCACCAGAGTCTGCCCAAGCATGCAATGAGGCAGAGGAGGGTGGGCCAGTTGAGTCAGAGCAGACACCTTCCTTGTGGTCATGGGGTGAAGTCTCACCCTCTCATTGTCTCTCTTCCTATAACCTCCATGCTGCCCTGGCCTTATACATAATAGATACTATGTCTTTTATTAATTTTTTCTTTCCTCAGGCCAGAATGCAGTCAGATTCCCAGGCAGGTTTGAATGTGTCAAAAATTGTAATCTCTTCAACTAGATTTAGCCTACTTTTAGGAAGTGAGTGTACTCTGATTGCCACTTCTCTGACAGCTTCATTAGAGATGAGAGAACCCCAGCCTTGACTGCTCTGTCTCTGCTCAGCCAGCATCCGGCTCTTAGCAAAAACATAACAGCGCAGCTCCTTATGGTCACTGCACTCCAGCATTTCCAGGATTTTTTTGTAGTCCCTCTCAGCCTCATTTCTCCACCTGTATCATGGAGCACCTCAGATCTTTTTCTTCCATTTCTACTCAATTTGATGGTAAAGCAATGATGGGGCTAGATAGATCCTTCCTACACATCTGTATCTCCACAGCATCCCAGCTGGAGCCTCTAGACATGCTGCACAACAGATGCTAGTATGCTAACCCACCACACATTGTTTTACTCATGCCTCCAGCAAAACAATGAACAGCATCCAAGGCTAAAAACATGATAGCCGACGTGGGGATAAATAAGCGTCATTGGACTCAGTAAACTGAGGCATGTCCCCAACATGTCCAGTTGAGAACAGGCTGTTGAGAACACAGCCCCTGGCCAAGCTCTGGATGTTGAGCTCTCCCCATGAGCCTAAGTTCAAGCTGACACTTGATCCAAGGACCTGTCCTCAATAGGTGACTTGGATGCAGCCACTCTCTCCTGAAGAGAAGGAAAGTTATATATATATATACATGTAAGCTCTTCCAGCTGCTGCCCATGCCAGGGAGCAAGCCCTGGTCCATTTTATTTAATAGTATAGACATAGCCATGGACACTCTTCAACCCACCCTTTGCATCCTGCCTTTGCCTTAAGGCCATGCCAAGCACACGGAGAGAAGCCTGACTTTCATTGTGAGTGCCAAGCCCTGCTGAGAGAACGGAGGAGACACAGACTGGCTCTCACTCAGCTGGAGAGTTTACTGAAGGCCGTAATTTTCCAATTGCTTGAAGAGCTCTCATTAGACAGTTTAAGACGGCAGATTGCTAAATTGCTTTAAGGTTGGAGCCAAGCAGCCTTCAATAGGGCTCTCTTTGCTGTAAGGATATGTGTGCACGGCAATCCTTTGATTGAGAGAGAACAGGAAAATCATAGTTTTGCTTCGAGCATCCTGCAGTGTTGGGAAGGAGCACAAATTATTGTGGAGATAAGGGGAGCAAAGTACAGGAGTGGAAAGGAGAGCAGCCAAGAACAGGCTCCCAAAATCACTGTTACCCACTGTCTGCCCCATGATTTTCATCCTTCATTTTCCATCATTCATCTCTGACTATTTCCTCCTGCATCAGAAGGAGCTTTTGCAGACCTGGCAAGGGTCTGACAGGTGATTGACCTGGAGGAGACTTCTCTGTGACCTGGACAAGGGGGGAAGAGAGCAGCAGGGCCAAGAGGAAGAGGAGGGGAGGGAGAGGAAGCCACCTCTTTGCACATCAATTGGTACATGGGAGTTCTGAAGCCAGCAAGTGGCTGGCTGCCATGGACCAAAGTAGTTTGGCATATACAACGTGTTGCCGGCAGGGATCAGATCATTAGCTTGTCTCCTTAAAGCAGGAGGCACAGCCGTTTCCAGTCCCTGTCCTAAAGAATTCGATGTCCCCTTTGGTGGTGTACTCTTCTCCTCCTGGGTGCTGGGGCTTGAGCTTTCTCAACAGAAAGGGAGAACAGCAGCCAGCACAGCAAAAGCCTGCTGACAGACTGATAAAGCAAAGGGACCCACATAAGCTGCTGCATCTTCTCCACTGCAGAACAGACAACCTGGACATATCCTTCACTGAGTGCATCCCTTCATCCAATGCATCCACCTGCTGCCTGTCTCTAAATCCTAAGGTGCACTTTGGCCACCCTGTTTCTAATCCCTGGAGACCTGCTGGCTGGTCCCACCTCCAGTCCCTGCATCTTGTGTAAGATACACCAGATCTGTTTAGCAGTGGGGTCTGAGGGTTGCTTCATCTGCTGTGGTTCTCACGGTTGCACCTCCTCTGCAGAACAGAACCCATAGGACCGAGTTCTGCAGAGAAGTACTAATCTTGTGTTTGAAGTATCTCCTGATGGCTGCAATGGATGACAGACACAGTCTCACCTCTTCTGAAAGCCCTTGTCAGCCATCCAAAACCTTCATGTCAACCTAGCACTCAATAACCAGCCAGTGACAGAGCATCTAGAATGACACCAAACTTTGGTGGCAACCTGACAATTCGACCACGGGCTTGTCCGTGCATTTCCAGCTCTCAGTGCGTTTGCTACTTTAGGGAGAAATCCAAAACATACATTGGTCCTGAAGGGGAGAGACCACTCAATGAAGGTGCAATCTGGCTGCTTCTTTTCTCCCACCAGGAACTATCTTCTCTCCGCTTAGTTGCTCTGTTTCCTCCAGGTCTCTTCACACACAGATGCCTGCCAAGCACACTTTCCCATGGGCCCTCTGAGTGCACACTTCCCTCCCTGCAAAATTAAGGCACGTGACCTTCATAAATCCCCATCAAAGGCCTTTATTCTTCTGCTATTCTTCTTGCTGTTGTTCACATTAAGCGTGCATGTGACAGCCAGATAAAAGGCATCATTCTCGAACAAGCTAATTCAAGTTAACCAGTGCAATGAGAAGGACTGAGCAGCACCAAAGCACTCTGGCGTTTTGATGTGCAACAGAGGTTTGAGCCTTCAGCTTGCTTTTAGCTTCTAAAATCCCAAGTGTTAGCCAGATACTCCCCGAACATTTGGCAGGAAGTAGAAATTGAGGAAACCTGTCTTGCTTCGCATCTGCCCCCCAGGACTTTAGTGTGGGAGAGGGATGCGAGCTTGAAAGATGAGTAATTGAAAGGTGAGCCTTGTTCCCACTTTTGGGCCTGTGTTAGAAATCTCACCCATGCGGGTTCCTTGGTTCAGCCTTTCTTTTCCTCAGAACACTTTGGAGACTCTGGGACACCCCTGCTCCTGCCAAATTTTGATGAAATCTGCAAACACGTGTGTTCACAGGTATATAGCAGAGGATGCCAAAAATATATAACTTTGTAAGTTTTGGAAACTAATTTTTTTTTCACTGTACAATTAGAAGAACCTATGAATCATGTCAAAACTGCCTGGCATTTTTTTGTTCTACTTTGAGCTTGGTAAACTGGGAATGTTTCTGAGACCTATGCTAGATGAATCTCCAGTACCTTGCGCAAGAGGATGCTCTTAATGAAGAAAACATAATGGAAATACATCACATGAGGTTTCCTTCTCTTATAAATCTCAAACCACGGGTGCTGGTGCTACCTGCACTGTCTGACTGCCTTTGAGTCTTCACTGTGAAGGTCTAGAGTAGCCATGGGAATGCAGGCAGGGACTGAGGGGATGTCCAGCCTTTCTGTGCAGGGCCCTGTTTTAACTAATTCCCTTTGAATTCTGCCTGAAATGGTATGCAGGATCTGAAGTTTTGCTGGGAGATGGCATTCAGGGCGTGAGTTAAGTCAGTGCTTTTGAAAATTGTTTTCCATCAAGACTAGAGGTCAAGTCAGGGTCTAGGAGATAAAACCTGCTGTACTGGCTGTAGCCACTGAAAGACGATGCATAACACAGCAAACTGAGTCGGAAGAGAGTTTCATTAGCAACAGCTTCAAATAACACCCAACGTCACTCCACGAAACGCTCCTCCCCACCTTGCAGCCTGCATGGGGCAGCTGGCAGAGGAGCCTCCATCCTCATGTTTCATTCCCCTCACGCAGAGAATGTGGGGAGACTGGGAGTGACAACAGCCGTACGACTGTAATTGAGCGGGGCTCTTTAGATGTTGTCCTGTTGGTAGGACCCTGGGGATCTCATTTTGTACTCCAGCTCGGCGCCCGGAGCTGCGAGTGCTGGAGATGAGAACTCCTTTCGAATAAAAATGCTGCTCCAGTACTTCTCAGTAGTTTCTCACTGGGCTTGACATTCTCATCTACTCACTGCCCCTGGCAAACTTCTCTCATGGTGGCTCTTCATCTCCCAGCTCCACACAGGGAAATTAAAAATCCCCATAATATTTTTCTTTAATCTAGTGCAAGCTCCAGCTGCACTGGGGGCTGTTGCCTGGGAAAGTTTGCACAGATGAGGGGTGCTCACCTCATCTCCTTTGGTTAAACTCCCTCTCCAGCTAGATGTCTTGAAGCACACAAATAAAGAAGGAGCCAGGGAAAAAACAAAGGAACAAAGAATAAAAGTCCCGGCAGAGAAATGTTGTGATTGCCATTGCTAAAGGGCAGAACAGGGGAGAAAGCTTGGCAGCTTGCAAAGGGCAAACTCATCCTTCCTGTGGTCCACTGTGGGTTTGGAAGAAAGATGAGAAGAAACCAGAGTAAATTTGCGTCTTGGGCCACCTCAGCTGCTGCCATCCTTTTACCACAGCCACATGGTGTCTCAGCCTGCTGAGACGGCTGATCCCAGCTCCTTGCCTGCTTCCCATATGGGTGCCGGGTACCCAAACACAAATATCTTTTAAACTCCAAGACTCGATCCAGTCCGTGTTTGACCCGTAAAGTTCTGCCAGGTTTTTCTTCCAAAATTTTCACCAAAAATTATCATCTAGCAGCGCCTCATTACTATATACTCCCTACCCAAACTCTGTTTTTCACACATTCTGAGTAAAAAGCAGTGCAGTTTGCAAACTGGCTGAAAAACTCAGCACAGACTAATCCATGAATATAGACTGAATGATAAGTTACTCCGGGGAAAAGTGGCTATATTCGGTTACTTTGCTCCCCTCTATTATTGCCAGACAGCACTCGCTTTAGAGATGCTTCTGCCCTGCCTGATAAATTGAAGGACTTCACGGACATATTAACACAGCTAGTCCGTAGTCAGTGAGCAGACAATTGATTATGTGTCAGAAAGTCACACGCTGGGCAATTTTTGCTCCTAGGCTTTGCCTCCATTTCTCAAAATATACGTTACAAAGAAAAAAAAAATCAAAAGTGAGAGATAAGAGTTAGTCTGCGTGGTAGGAAGCTGCTTGTAACAGGCTCGGTCTCTCTGTCTGCTTTTGCATGGCACGAAGTATCTTGTTGGGATTCAGAGAGGAACAGAGCCGGTCAATTGATGTCTTGCAACCAAGAGATATTTCTTAATGAAATATAGGATTCTGTCAAAACATAACTTTTGGCTCAGAAACATGACTTTCAATGACATTCTCCTATTTTTCACCAAGTCTAAGCAAACAGCTTGCTCTTTTTTTTTTTTCCCCCTCCCTTTCAAATCACCATTTGTAAGTGTTGCAGTTTTAGCTGAAAACATTATCATTTATGTCAAAAACGCTGAAATCTTTCCCTGAGACGTGTTACCTTATGTCAGACTTTGTTATTCTGTGAAAGCACTCAGGTAGGTTTGTTCCCAAGCCACCTTTTTCACACTGTGTCATCGCGAAGCCAAATGTCGCAACTTTTGGAGAGGCAGAAATGGTATTCCCAGGGAACTAAGAAATCTGTGTGTTTGATACCAAGGCCTTGTGAAGACTGACTGAAATAAATGATAATTTTCTGCATCGCAGTGAAAGCTGGAGGCCATGGTGGGTTTTGATGTCTCATTGTGCTACGTGTTGAGCAAACACGCAAGAGGCAGTTCTGCCAGCAAAGAGCTCGCAGGTTCATCCAAGAAGACAAAGCAGGAGAGGTGGAGTGACTCAAACCAAAACATAGCACAGGCCAGGTCAGAGACAGGATGGAAACCAGCACTTCCAGATTCCCAGTCCGGTGATGTCATGATGGCGCTGATGGTTGCATCAAGGAAAGAGTGACTAAGGGAGGATGTTTTGCTCAGGTGATCACCTAGTCTCCTGAGACCAAGAGGACCAAACCTGGCCACTCTAATAGAGGTCCACTCCTCTCCTACCCATTCTGAATGGTCTTTTGGACAGTCCTTATGGCTTATTCTTCAGCATCTTTTCTGAGGGACGCTCCATCTAGGTCACCCTTCAGTCCATCATGCCTCTCTCCTTCCAGCTGCCTTCAGCAGGAAAACCCCAAAGTTGTGGGTCCTGCCCTAGGTAGGGTAGAACCACTTTGAAACTTGGAGATTTACCAGCAGGACAAAGCAGATTATAGCACACCTTCTCCATTCCCGCCAGATAGGATGGCTTGGCTTCCAAAATTAAGTGACTTGTGCCCTGTGGAGCCATGAAATTTCTCAGGAGGCTTAAGTAATGGTGTGCTGAGTTACTCTGCTGAGACTTCACCGGAAAATGTGGGTTTGGGGCTGTGCAGCATGGGAGCATCCCTTTCTCCCCCTCATTCACCAGCATTTGCTGTGCCGTACAGCACACAAAAAAAATCTCTGGCCCATCTGCTCCTGGGGCCACTGAGCACATTGCTCCTCCTGCACCTTCCCAAGAGGAACAAAAAGGCTTTTCTTCTCCAGTCTGCGGCAGCGGAGCACACTGAAGAGGGGGATCAATACCTATCGACCGTCGCTGTTTCCTTCAAGTGTCCGCAGCCCCCATGATTATATATCTGCTTTCCTTTCCTGGCCTGCTTTCCACATCAGGAATTCACCTCATTCTTCCCCAAAGAGAATTCCAAAATCGGGTTTCTCTGAGCCAGCACTAATTCACAACTCAAACTGGTAGTGTTAGGAGTAATAACTGTCTCTGGATTAGAGCTACTATCAGAATTTTGGCTTTTTGCATAGAAAAGAGCTGAGGTATTACAGCTAAAAAATGTCCCTCTGATTTCCTTTGGAAACAAAATGCTCAGCACAAGCATGTGAAGGGTCTCAGTGCATCCCCACATGGGGTAGGGGAGATGGGGAAGAAAGAGGTCTCTCCAGTTGTGGGACATTCCCTGGATCTTTAACACACCAGTTCTGGCATCGTTGAGGAACCCACCCTCCACCCCAGTCCTCCCTGGTCATCCCTACCCTCTTCTTGGTTTGGGGAGCCAAACCAGCAGAAAACATCCCAAACAAGCAAATAATTTCCCATTGGTTCATTTCCCCAAACCTCCTCATTCCAGGGTGAACGGTGCATCTGTCTCTTTCAGGCAAGGATTGGGAACACACAGCTGAGGGGAACAGGGACAAACAGGATTTTGGGAGACTGTGCTGATTTACGTTGATTTTGCCAGGACAAAACAACTCCGTAACCTGGCTGAGAGCTCAGTCCCCATGGCAAAGGGGCACAAAGGACACGTGGGCACCTTTGCAGCCAGCACATTTTCCCAGCTGTGCACCCCAAACCTGAAACCTGCCTGTTGGAACAACCTGCCTGAAAGTATTGCCTACCTGCAAGAAATGCTTCCTCCACCTCCAGCCCCATGATATCGACTGCGGAAAAACACACAGAAAAACCACCACTGCTGGCAAAGGACAGAAGGAAAAAAGAAAATGAAAGAGAAATACTCCAAAGTTGACAGTATCTCTCAGCTACAGTGCAGCAGAAGCAGCAGCTCACATCTCTGTTCCTCCCTTTATTTGGGATAGAACAGCTTTAGCAAGCAGCTGAAGGGATGCTGCCCTGAGATCACGTACCTGGTAACCCCCACAGCCCATTCAGCAGGAACCCAGGACTTGCACCCCCCAGGACTTGTTGTCATCCCTGGGAAAGGATGCTTACCCAAAACCCTTTGAATTTGACCTGGTTCAGCTCCTGCCCTGGTAGGAGAACACTTGGGCACCAGGCATGTGGTGGGTGACCAGCACATCAGGATGCTTGTGCAAAGCAGGCAGCTCTTCAGGATCTGCGAAGCACCAGCTGAAGGCACATCTTGATTGCATCTTTGCAGATAAAAGCTTAGATCCGCTCTGTCTTCCTCCCCACCCCCAGTGTTTACTGCTCTCAGACTCTGATTTAGGTGGTTTACTGTGGCTTTCATCTAAGTGCACCAGCATTTTTAAATTAGTCACAGGTGACTCACAGGGTTAGAAGAATAATGTTAAATTACTAGACATACACAGCCCATATACTTTATTACCTCATTTTTGTATCTTCTTTATGGTCTGTGATAGCAATGACCTTATAGTCTGTGGCTGAAGAGCCAGTTAAACTTGTTCTCTGTCAAAACGGTAATTAAAAAATTCCTATAGGGTAGGAAGCAATCCTTTACTCTCCAGTATATTTCTCCTTCCAACAAGGTCCCTGAACGAGGCTTGGCAAGCACCAGAAGACAATGTGCGCAAAAGTCACAGCGTGCTTATCAGCCTGGCAGTGCTCAGTCATCTGCATTAATATTTTAAATAAATATATATTAGGCTTAACGGCACACAGGGTATGTGTGAGAGAGAAAAGTATAAGAGTTTCTCTTTGGCCACCAAGCAATATTTGGTTTGATTGAGAAGAAGAAAAAATAACCAAAAAAAGGGATAAATACATCAAATATATTTAGAAAACAGCATGCATTGTTCTTGTTTTCAAATGAAGATGACAACTCGACTATCTCCTTCCTTTTTTTAATCCCTTTCTTTTCCTAATGTTACAACTATCAGATTGAAGGGAAAGAGAAAAGGAGGGAAAATACAGCATCTGTGGAAATAGGAACAAAACCAGAACATGTAATTATTTGCTGAGGGAGGGAGAGAGGACCGTTTTTATCTGCCCAAAAGCTGCAGCCAGCCCTAGCTAAGAGTTTCGCAAGGGCATGTGTTTAAGACAGGCCTTGCTGGTTGCCCAGGACCTTCTCCATTTGCCCTCTGTGATTCTCAGGAGCTGTCTGGATGGCAACTGCGTCCCCAGCTCCTCGGTGGCCAGCACCAGTCCCAGCTTTGCGAGGCGCTGGGAGGAGGACATGCTTCATCTCCATCCAGCTCTGGGAGTGCTGGTTTAGGAGAACACCTCTAAAAACAGGTAGAGACAACCTTGAACATATTTCACACTACTATTCTTCCTGCCTAGACATTTTACATTCTGTCCGCTCCTTCCCCACCCGAAAAAAAAGACTTTTCCCTTGGGTGAGAGGGTCACACGCAATTTTCCAGCCCATGGTCCTCACTGGGTGCCAGGTGCTTTTATTACTCATTAGGAACAAATTCCCAGAAGCCATAGAAATGCTGGATGTATTTAATCTTTTTCTTTCTCTCCTCCCTCCCCATTCAGATTCCTTTTTATTGGTGTCATTTACAGGTTACTAACCAAGTTGAAACATTCAAGCTGAAAGTCCAGCAGTTAAAAAGCAGCAAGGCATTCAAAGCCTGCTTCCCGTGCAATTTTTAAAGTGCTGCACTAAGGAAATGTTCAGGAGAGTGAAGCTTTGCCTTTTATATATCCCAGCAGACTTACACTCTCTAATAGACCCGTCTAAATCAACAAAGTATTCCCCAGCCAGGGCCACGAGTCGGTGCAAATGGCTTGAAGGCAACTGATGCAGCCACAACTTTCCACTGGAAGTTAATGAACTTTTAAAAACATTTTGGAAAGTGATGTATGCGCAAAACTCCTTAGTGTATCACGGTTAATATAATGTGTTCCTTTCCCTGGGGGACACGCTGTCTGAGCTGTCAGCTGTGAGGTTGTTCTTCTAGAGCTTTTTCTTTATATACACAATCCTCTCTCTGTCTCTCCTTTTGTTTTGTGGGGGAAGCAAAAAGCAACCAACTCCCACTTGTATAAATTGTGCGCTTCAAAGAATTTGAAGGGCAAATGAACAGGAGGGGAAAAAAAAAAAATCTGTCTGGCTGAGTGAATGGAGGAGTCGTGGTGCTGTCCTGGACATCACCAGCAGGGATGAACACACACTCATATGCACCTGAGTATGTGTATCTCAGCGCCCACACATAGGTGACAGGAATCTCTGGTGTAAGGGAGCATTAGCTCATCTAAGCATCCTCCTACACCACGGGCCAGCAAGTCATGAACTGGTTTCTCCTTACGAAACCCAAAGATAGGAATCTCTCCTGGCACACTTCAGGACATCCTGAAACTCATCAGGTTTATCTCCCTGTGGACCAGCAATAGATGTCAGACCTGAAAAGAAGAGGGGAAAAATGGGGCATCAAGGTCAGAGCTTCACTGGTCCATAGGGTCACTAATCCTCCAGCTCTACCCTTGAATAAGGTCTCCTCAAAGGTGAGCTACAGCAGTAGCTCAGTGGCTTGTCCAGAGACAGCCCAGTCCACAACCTCTTTCCAGACAGCCCAGCGTTCAGCTGTCTGTAACCTTAGAAAGCTGAGGTCTAGTTTGAGGCTGAATTTCTTTGATTTCCAGATACTATTGTCCAGCTCTGGGTGTCTCTGAACTTTTCTTCAGGCTTGCTCTCCCAACGTGTCTGGACTCAGCACAGGTCTCCCAAGACCCTGTTTTCCCTGTCCTAGATGACATTATCTACTTTTTAAACTGATCTGAAGATTATATCTTTTTCTTTTTTCCCCCATGTCATCTGAGTGAGAGCTCATCTTGAGAGGTTATCACAGATGACCCTGAAGTCATTCCTCAAGACACTGCTTTCAAACATGGAGCTTGCTTTTCTGTAAGCACAGCCCTGCATTCTTCACTCCCAGGGGGATTCCCTTCGATTTAGCTGCACTAAAAGCATCCTCCTGAACCATGACCAGTTAAGTACACGATCCATATCACTCAGTATGAGAAACCCATATCTTCCTTATTTGCTGGCCTGCAAATTTCTGTCACCTGTAATGCTGTAAAAGGTTCCTCACCCCTATATATTCTATCACATTGCAATATGACTTACACAAAACTTTAAACAGTGGTGGAGCAGGATGAGTCTCTGGGGAAGCCACTTCAAAATAGCTCTACTCATTGGAGTCATGGCATGAACGGCTTTCAGGACGCAGCAGTGAACTGGTCCATCTAATCATTGTCCCCTTAATACCGCAAAATGTATGCTTTCAAAATCAAAATATCACCAGTCGTCATGGGTGTTATAAGTTTTACTAAGCGTATTAATGTGGTTGCCTTTCTGTCATGGTTTAAGCCCAGGCAGCAGCTCAGCTCCACACTGCCACTCACTCCCCCTCAGCGGGATGGGAGAGAGAATCGGAAAAGTAAAAGTGAGAAAACTCGTGGGATGAGATAAAGACAGTTTAACAGGTAAAGCAAAAGCCTACTCACTGGTGGGGCAGTCTGAGGAGCAGAAAAGGCCTTGAGGATGTGTAAACGCTGCTCAGCAATAACTAAATTATTGGTACCTTATCAACACTGGTTTTGTCGCAGATCCAGAACACAGCACTGCACAGGCAACTACGAAAAAACCCCACAACTCTATCCCAGACAAAACCAGTACAGCTATGATTGCTGGGTACTAGCAGACTGTTCTCAGTCTCCCCTGACTGACCCCGTCTAAGAAGCATTCAGAACTTTCTCCTTTTCGGAAGGAAGGTTTGCTAGGATTTGGCAGGCAAAGAGCAGAGTGAAATCAATCGGGGGAACAGAAGAAGATTATGGCTGCATGTCATTTGTTTACACAGCTTTGCTAGTGACCCGACTAGGGGAAAGTTAATATAAGCTTGCAGTTCTGGAAACCAGAAAATGTTCAAGGACTGCAGGAGTCAGAGCCTGTGAAAATGGACACACCAGAGAAATGTCCAGGAGAGCGATATTTCAGCTTTCCAGTGTTAACTATTTTATGCTGGGTCAGAATATAACCCCTGATAAAGACTTCAGCAATAAATGAGATCCTGCTTGAGGTACTCAGTTTCAATGGAGTTTTAAATAAGACAAAGTGTGGGTTTTGGGTTTTATTCCTTTTTTCACCATTTACAGATCAGCGTTTTAGTTAAAATCTCTATCCATACTTCTACTGTGTTTGCTGTACCTCTGTGCTCACAGCATTCTCCAAAACAATCACATGCCACCATTTTGTTTTTCAGAAGTTTACATGAAGTTTGTTACCACAAATGTTTTGCTGAATATGAAACATCTGGAATGGACAAATATAGCACAGTTACGGAACGTCCTTTGCATAACAACCTGTGCAATGATCAAATAAACTAGGACTTGTCAGTCTTCAGAAGTCGCTGGGGAAAGGGTAGAGATGTGATGTACAATAGCTCATCAGTAGCTCAAAGAAGATCAACAAGGACCAGGTGTCTGTGGTCTCCACCAGTGCAGGAATTAGAGACCAACAAGTGAAACTAACAGGCAGATGGCTTAAACAAACAGAGGGCTGTGGTTCATTAACCAACACGTGAGCTCTGGAGATCCTTGCTGCAGGGTGTTATGGATGCTAGAAATGCATAAGGGCTCATAAAGGAATTAGGTAAATTGCCCCCAAAAAATCAATCAGGGGTTATTAGAGCTAAAGACACTCTGCCTCGGGAAGACTCCATGCAAAACATTGCTAAAGCCTTGCAGCATCCTATGGAAATATTATATGTCTTTTTTGCTGCTTTTCAATGTTTTTATATGCATCTAGTCACTGGTAGGAATGGGATAATCCAGCAGTTCTTAAGCCTATTTTACTGTTTGAAGCTTAATTTCCCAGCAGTATTTTAGGACTCTAAATGAAATAAATTTTACCGTTACCAAGAGAATACAACAGAAATCCACCTGGCAAGCTAAGAAATCTCCATAGAGAGCTAGAAGGCATAATATTCCTATTGTATTCATGAACTCATATGCCAGGGGGTACAAGCTGCTACATCAGGCTGGAGAAATTCTACAAACAAGACACATTCTTCAAAGTCTATCAAGAGCCCTGAAACACAAAACAGAGGACACGACTCTGTGGATCAGAAAGGTACTAATCCACATACTGCAGGACATTGGGCCAACAGGGAGGTGAAAGAACCACTTCAGATGTCTTTTATTTCTTCTCTTTTCCCCGGGCATTTGCAGGAGGGTCCTGTAAAAGTCAAGATGCTGCACTGGTTGGCCCCAGTTACAGCCATTTAAACTTTACATGTTACTTAGCCTGGTAGAAGATGCCCTCCAAAGAGTTAAGAGATGTTAATAGAGTAGTGATGCTGCTTTGGTGTCATATGGTCCTCATCATCTCAATGTTACCAAGGCATCTGCCTGCAGAGGTAGCATCATGGCAGCAGGCACCTGCACATGGAGCTGCAAGTGCCCAGGGACAAACCTGGTCTCACCTGCCCGTCAAGAAACACACCACTAGGCTTCCATCGAGATAAATGCTTTTCAATCATCATGCCCCTTCCAAGTCAGGGAAACCAATTCTGCCACTAGAAAATGACTGTAACTCCTCAGGCTAACATTAGTGCTAAGAAAGCCTCCTGCTCCTCTCTGCACCATTGGCAGCTGACTTGTGATACTGGTGGGATGTGCAGCCTTGGAGGGGACAGAAACTGTTTTATTCACATTGCAAAACCTCTGTGGCAAGTGATTCATGCCTGATAATGTGAACTGATGTCCTTGCCCCCAAACCCCAGTAATCCTTATTGACTACCAATAGGCCGGTAATGTGCTGGTAATGCAACAAGGTTCCTTTATTCGAGCAACATCTGCTGCTTTTCAACACTGCAGCTGGTTAGCTGGAGAAGGTTGTTTTGTTATCCTTCTCTTGAGTTGTGTTTCTGAGCTCCATGTCTTGGGGAGTGGAGGATCTTGGATAATGTTTTCTTCAGTGTTGTCAAGGGAAGCCTGTCAGCAACTAGATGCTCAAAGATGATGCACCATGATTTTTAGGTTGCTCCAGCACCTCTGTGATGCTCTCTGAAGGATCATCACATGGTTTCTCTCTATATCTTCCAAGGAAGAGCCAAATCACTCTATTTAAAATGCTTGGGTTTCTCTATGGAGAACAGTATTAATGTCAGATGCAGATGCCTGCACTGGAGAGGACTAATTTTGCCATAAAACTCCTTGTAAGACCCTTCTAATTGCTTATTCATTTCATGAAAAAAATCAAGGTTTTGAAGTCAGACTCACACGGTGCCATCTCGTCATCTGTACATTGCTCGTTCTTGCCACACTTCATCCCGAAAGGAAATCAGTTGCATGGCACTGAGCATCACCTTTCCAGCAAAATAACTGCGTGGCCTGGGTTGCAGGTGATCCCTGGGCTGACTTGTGAAGCTTAATGACAGAAAAAAAACCCAGACGCTAAGGGAATCTAGAGGTCTCAGCTTGTTCACAGGAAATCCACAAGCAAGAGGGGGAAACAGGGGGGAAAATTCCCTGGATAATTGCCTAGATTTTTTTCATTAAGATAATGTGGTGTTGCATGTCTGACTTAAGTCCCAGCACAGTGTGTTTTTTCAGAGGGCTTGGTTTTGATGGAAATTTCATTGGAACAATTTTGTTGGTGCTGGAGGGGTAAAGGAACAAGACTCAAGGGTGTTAGACAACTTGGTTGGGAGGTAATAGGCGCTGGTCCTGCACAGCCAGCACATATAGACATGCTCTTCCTGACAGTGATTCACAACAGGAACCTGAACCAGGCTCTAGAAAGGATCCCTCCTTTCTGCTGATCTATCTGAATTACCCCTTGTCACCCTGAGACCTTCAGACTTGACAGACTTGAGTCCTATTCTGCACTGTAAGATAAAACCATCCTCTGAACCTTCGGGCAGGGCAGAGACTTGAATCTCCCAAATCTCCCAGACCAGCCCATTTTCCTCCAGTTCCTTGGTGAGGTGCCTGGTGATCTGGGCTCGTCTTGAATCATAAAGGTCTCCCCGAAGAGCAGGGACAAGATCTCCAGTCTTCACTCCCACTTTGCATTGCTGAAAAGCAATTAGCATCAATACCCAAAGCCAGCATAGCTCTGGATGTCCCAGTATGACCAGCTTACTTGTAGCTGGACATCATTGCAAGCCCTGCTCTCACCCTTCTCTGCTGACCAGCCTTAAACAAATAACTACTTGCTAGAGCTGCCCTGTGCTCCTTGGAGACCCTTATCTTTGATGGTGGCTGCAAAATGTGTTCACAGCGCATGTGGCAAGGCACAAGCTTACCCAACACCATTTTTTTCAGCACATACATTTAAGATAGAGAAGGGCAGATTTAAATTAGACATTAGGAAGTTCTTTATTATGAAGGTGGCAAGACACTGGTACAGGTTGCCCAGAGAAGCTGTGGATGCCTCACCCCTAGAAGTGTTCAAGGCCAGGTTGGACGGGGCTTTGAGTAACCTGGTCTAGTGGGAGGTGTCCCTGCTCATGGTGGGGGGGTTGGAACTGAATGATCTTTAAGGTTCCTTCCCACCCAAACCATTCTATGATGTTTCTATGATTTCTCCCTCACTGCAGTCTCGCTGCATGCATGAGTGTGTGCTTGCACATCGCTGCGGAGAGGACCGGGAGAAAACTTTGACCTCTGTGAATGCAACTTCTGTGGTGGCTGAGGGAATGATTTGCTATCACTCACCACCATCTAAAGAGCAAACAAGCCTAGAAAATACCACAGGCTAAGAAACCACCACAGCTCTTGCAGTGAGCTGGGTTACCTTCGCAGCATTCTACCCCATGGCTGATTCTACTCAAGCACTGTGCAGAGCACTTGAGAGCGGTGGAGTTTTGAGGCAACTTGGAGGGGCAAGATGGCAAGGCTTAGCCTGACCTTTCAAGCCTGGGTGACTGTAGCTACAACTCTGGAGCAGGGTGAAACCTGATTAGTGATTTTCAGAAATGTTCTGCTGATAACAGTGGTTGTTCTAAGTTGCTGAATGAATGCAGACGCTGGTGCCCTGCTTCCCAGATAAAAAGTGATTAAAGTCTCCTTAAGAGGTTCTAAATCTGCTCTTCAGAAATTCCATTAAGCAATCTAATTAGCTAATTCTATTAACTGATTAGGTGATATTAATTAGTTAATTTCAGGGGGAAATTTATAAAGCTATCGAAGGAAATGCAGAAAAAGGAGGGGGACTTTCGGCCAAGCACTTCCTTTCTTCACCCCCACAGTGCCTTAATTAGAAATTTTAATTAGCCATATGCTGGGGGTAGGGAATCACTAATGGACCTCTGCTCTCCTCATCCTCTCTCACGCTAGTCGTGCATCTACTGGTAATTCATGGTGTCCAAAGCTATTGTGGAGGTTGGAGGATTGGCTTTTGGATACAATTTCTTCTGTACTCCTTTTGTCCAGGCTGCACTGCACAGTGCACCAGACTGTTGATGAAAAAAATCCCCAACACCTGATGCTTAGGACAGAGCACCACAGGGCCACTTCGAGCATCTGTCTGGCAGCCTCCAAAACTATTTTTCAATTTGCAGTGATGGCTCTGGGAAGATGGCAAGTTCTCCTCATGCCAGCTCTACAGGGGGATGCCACTGGGCAGGGACAGCCCAGGCTTCAGTTCCTAGAGCTGTGTGGAGTCTTTTGACAGAGTCACCCGCCCATGGAGAGGCAGGGCTAGAGGTAAATGCTGAGATGGGGTGGTCTGTGGGTGGTGTGAAACAAAGATGAGCCAATCTCCAGGCACATTCCCATAGGTCCTGGATGAGGACTCAGTCCTGGCAGCTTTCCACAGCATCAACCAGATTGGAAAGTTGGCCACCATTGCCACTGATACCATGATTTCAGCTCCTGATGAATACTGGCAGTGATTCAATAAAGCTTGCAAATCCTCCCAACCTGGGATGATGTACAGGAGCTCCAGACGTGCCAGAATGACTCCCACTGTATCCCAGGTACACGTGAACCCAGCATACCAGTCTGTCACCAGTTAGACACAGATCTAGCAGGGTGAGGCAAGAAATCTCCCAGACAGCTGCAATGATTTCTCCTGACAGGCACCCACGGAGAAAAGGCTCAGAGTGCTCCAGGCACCTCTCTAAATGTCTACTCTTCCTCTGCTTACAGTGATGCTTTCTCCAAACACAATGACTGACGAAGGAATGGGAGCGAGTATCACCACCACAGGGTCCCCAAAGTCTCTGGGAGATGCTGATTTCACCCCAGCCCAGGTATAACCCTGTTGGGTTGATAACCCAGGTAGACAAAGGCAGAGGTTGAGGAGCTGCAACCTGAGGGATGAAGTCAGGGGGTTGTGGAGAAGGATCAACTACTGCAAGTCAGAGTTCCTGTTATTGGACGAGGAGCTTCTTGGGGCAGAATGGTCTCATGAATCACTTCTGCAGAACCCACAGAAGACTCTTCTCTGGGGTGAATTGCTATCACAGAGCAAATCCAGATGAAGTCTTGGACCATGGTGGCTCCATTAATATTAATGCTGTCAATGTTACTGCTAAAACCACCAGTGCCACTACCTGCTTCCTCTCACACCCACCCATACTAAGTTACTGTGCAATTACACCTTCATCATGCTTTCAAGTCTTCCTCAGCAACCATCAGGTTCACAAGTTTTAAAAATGTAAGGTGAGGATTCATGAAATCCCAGGAACTGGAGCAAAGCCCCAGGGATGATGTGACTCAGCCAGGAGCCTTGGCAACACTACATGGCACTGCCTTCCACCCTCACGGAAGAGGGGGTTTGTGGGTGTCCTGGCAGGGGAAGGAACTTCCCCACAGCCTCCAAATTCCCAAAGTGATCTCCTCTGCAAGACACTCCTCTCCTCACATGAGACTTTATGGCCCCAACCACAAATTCTTTCTGCAAAGTGGAAACTGCTTCTCTCACCTGTGGTATAACTGAAGCGATTTCCAAGCTACAGTCCTGCTCCATCCTAAGGCCATCCTGAGGCACATGTCAGTTTGGAGCTGAGTTTGGATTCCCTTTGAAAGGTGAAGAGCCACCCCAAGCAATAACTATTGTTTAGAGGAGGGCAGAGGTTGCCTGATGAGGTCGATTTCCACAGAAAGTGGTTTGGTCCAAACCAAAACACAAAGGCTTTAACAGATGTCTGGTAAAGAGACTGTTGACTGCCTCTCCTGGCTGGGTACGGAAGGGATCTAGGGGCTGTCCTGCTTCAAAGAGGGTAAGTCCACAAACACCGCTTGCTAAAATCTCAGAGAAACACTCAGTAGTGTATGCAACAAGCAGTGTATGCATCCTCTGTTTCTCATAGCTTTCTTGAAGAAAGACAGAGCATTACATGCCCAGAATGACCCAATATGGTAATCTGCATATTCTTTTCTTCCCAAAGGCCTGCATGCCCTTCATCTGAGTGCTCAACCACTTTGGGATACTTCTTACCACTGAGCTGGGAACAAGAAAGCTCAAAGAGTCTCCCAGCTTCTAAGCAATAAAGTTCCTGTCCTTCCAGGCTCCCTGACTCCCTGGAGCCCAGGAAACAGTATTAGCAATAATGACCTGACCTTAAGGTTGACCTCAAACACGTCCATATTGACATGTATTATTAGGTAAACCCCTGATGGCCAATCCACTTGGCTCCCAAGATACATCCCCAGATGTTTTCACACTTGGGGAGCAACGTCCACCTTCAGCAACCACCCAGTTCCCACCTGCTTTATCCTCCTACCAGTGTAATGACAACAGGCTGGGGATAATAAGGACAAGGCACAGACCTTGACCTGAGTAGCCAAAACTACATGGTGGACAGCTCTGGGTTTGACCATACTGTAAACTCTGCATAAAAAAGCACTGAGCTGAGCTCAAACTGTCAAAACTGGGCACCACAACTGAATGCAGCCACATGAAAAAAGCATCAAGATAATGTTTATTTCTATTTCAACCCTAACTTGTTATTTTTTTGTCATGTTTCTTTATTCTGTGACACAACCAGTCTTCACGCCCTTCTAAGTCTGCTGAGTCTTATTTATTATTTCACAGGACAAATTCTTTTCTTCCTCACAGTTGGGGGGGTCCTGAATAAAGACAAGGAGAATCCAGATGCCTTATGTCCAGTCTGCCTCATCCTTCTTCTCAAGTATCACATAGAAGAAGTGAATTTTTTTTCATGGGGGTTGTAATTCCAACATCATCTCCGGCGGAGGATGAGAAGTGCCATGGGCTGAAAATGTTTCTTCTGTATCTTTATGCCCCTCTAAAAGCCTCAAACATACTTGTAAGATGTCTCCTGGGAAGTGCCTCAAATTCTGCTTTCTGCAGATTTAATGCAGGAGGGCAGCAAGGACGCCCAACATTAAGTGTGGGCTATGGAAGGCTCTCATGAGAGGAGATTGAATGGCTTTAAATTCTCCCTTTAAAAGGAAAGAATTCTCTGAGGAGATGATATTAGAGGTTGTAAAACCATGAATAAGAATGTAAATACTATTATTAAACAATTGTTCACTATTTCCTACTCCAGACATCCCAGGAACACTCAGAAAACTTGCAGTTAAGCACATTTTAGACAGAAATAAAATCATGGTTTTCCAGCACACACAGTTCATCCACGGAACTCATTGCTGCAGGATGTCATGAAGACCAAAAGTATGAGTGGAAATTCAGAAATTTATGGTGGATATATCAGTCAGGGGATCCTGAAAACCTTGGCCTGGAAGTACCTTAGTCTGGAGTATTGTGTCCAGTTTTGAGCCTGTCACTACAAGAGGAACATGGAGGTGCTGGAGAGGGTACAGAGTCGGGCTACCAAGCTGGTACTGGGCTTATGAGGAAAGGCTGAGGGATCTGGGGCTGTTCAGCCTGGGAAAGAGGAGATTGAGGGGAGAATTCATTACTCTACAAGTACCTGAAGGGAGGTTGTAGAGAGGCTGAGTGTTGGTCTGTTGTCTCTAGTGGAGAGTGACAGGACAATGGGAAATGGATTTAAATTGCACCAGAGCAGGTTCAGGTGGGTTATTAGGAAGAATTTCTTTACTGAAAGGATTGTCAGCCATCAGAACAGGCTACCCAGGGAGGGGGTTGAGTCACCATCCCTGGAGGCGTTTAAGAGATGGGTGGATGTTGCATTGGGGGACATAGTTTAGTGAGTTAATAGGGGTGGGACAAAGGCTGGACTCGATGATTTTCTAGGTCTCTTCCAGCTTATACAATTCTATGATTCTGCGATTCTATGACTCTATGAAGTGCCCTTCAGCTTCAGGGGTCCTCAGCTACTGGCTACAGCAGAGGACAGCTTTTGGGAAAGCCTGGGGAGGGGAACATGGTCATGGGCTTCACCATCCTGTCATCCTCTTTCTTCTGCCATTCCCCACCGAGCTGAACCGTGATAACTGCCGCTCAGCGTGTACTTTTGCGAGGATCCCTGGAGCAGCAGAAGTTGGTACTAAAGTTCAGCTGTAACAGGAGCTTTGTTTGGCGGTGCTTGGACCAGAAGGTCAGCGGCAGCTGCTCTGCCAGGGTTTAACACTTTGTTCACCTCTGCGCACTCGCCCGTGCAGAGAACCTTCTTTTATTTTGTTAGCCCTATTATTCTTCAATTTTCATTCTGTGATAACACAGAGAAAGCCAGCCTGCCTGCAGCTCTGTTGTGCTGTAACGCAGTAGCCAGCAGCGGTTTTTCACTGCTTTTTTCTCAAGCAACCCCAGGTGGCACCAGGAAATTTCGCAGCTTGTATTTTTGCAAAGTGCTGCTCAGATGACGACGGGGTTCTTGAGAGCCATGGGGCAGCATCACTATCAGGGTGTTTAAATCATGATAAAGCAGAAGTACTTGAATGAAGTCCCACATTGCAGGAGATCAGTGTGGCAATGCAGAGTGCTCGACTGCTATTTCCCAGGGCAGATCCCACCTAGTCTGAATTTTCCCAAGTATCTACAGGGCTGCAGTGCACGTGTTAACCTGATAGAATCAGAAGAGAGTTCAGAGGTGATGATAAACCAAGCAGATATATCTCTAGGAGGCCATTATGTGCAGTGGCTTGAGCACATGATGGACAACCAGGAGTTCCCCGACAGCCCAACCCTATTCTGTACCCTGGCACCACCCTGGCTGCACCAGCCCACAGGGTGAGCCTTTTCCAGCTCTGAGGATACAAGGCTGCAGAAGCAAAGCTTGCATCTATTCCTCTAAGATGTTCTTGTCCTTCAAAAAGGACAGCCACGTTGCTACCAACTGTTGGGGATGTCTCCAGACTATGATAACTCCCAAACTGTCCCTGTGCATCACCTGGGAAATGTCAGTAGGGTCATGCCAGGGACTCACCACCTAACAGCACGGTCTTGAGCTGCTGTCAGAACCCATGCCCAGGACCTGTATAGTTTACCAGTGGAGATGTAGCTGATGTATGCACTCTCCCTGGCTGCTCCAGCCCTAATGCTGCCACCCCAGGCTGGCAGCACATGCGTTTCTCTCAGGTCTTTTGCAGCCAACCCAGCTGCGCTGCAAAAGACCTGCCAAAGCCTCAGGTCAGCCCCTGTAGCTCTGCTTCCTCCAGGGCAAAGAGGTCTCCAACCCTGGCAGCACGCTCCGTCCTGTACATACGGCCAAGGCATCTCGGAGGAGATAAAACTACAGATTTCCAAGTGCTCACCCACCCGTGCCAGGCCCAACACCACGTGCCTTCCTGCTGAGCTGCTCTCTGGGTCAGCTTTTCTCATATCACAGCTCTTCAGCAGCCCCTGCCTGATCGTTCAGCTACAGTCCCAGGAGTTAGGGCTTTAAATTATACCGCTGTGCAGTGGTGATAACCTTTTATTCTCCAACCTACTAGTTGAACAGTCGTGACACTTTGACCAGATACCTCAAGGAATTCAAATTACTTAGAAATTACACCTACGCTTCACTGGAGTTTGCTGATGTGAAGCTTCTCCGTAGCTTTGCTGTTTAGTGAAAATCGGAATCAGTGCACTCAGAGAAGAGCGTCACACTGTTGGCCATGTCGCATACAGAGTTTCTCATACCACAAGCTGGCAGTACTCACTGTCATCTCATATGTTGGTTCTGGGACGTTAGTGCTCTTTTGTAAAATGCTGGAGGACTCTCTCTGCCTACTCAGAAATGGTTTGGAGGACTTGGACAGTGCTGGTTGATGACATACCAGAGGGGCTGGTGGAGTATGTGCCATGCTTAACTGGTCCTCAGGCAAAAGCTGCTTTCCTAGATCAGCAGTCTTCTTGCTTGCAGTTACATGAGGAAAAGCTTTGATGTGCATGGATCCTTCAACATCTTCATTTTTGTCTAGATCCCTGGCACAAGGGTTTGTCAGGCCAGACTTCTGCATCACCAATATATTAGAAGAAAGAGGTGAAGCTGTTCAAGGTAGAGCTGTTCAAGGGGACAGCTCTAAATAAGCATCCCTGCCAGTCAGGAGATGCTCAGGCTATATGATAGAGCCATGGCCATGTGGTCCATGTGCGCCTATACCACAGCAAGTCACCATCTGTGCACATCTGAACGTAAGGGAAAAAGAAGCCTTGTATAACTGTGTGGAAGCTGCTATGTTTGTTGAAGCCACAGAGGTGAAGTGAGATCACATGATGAATAACAAAGACATCTCCTCCACCAGCTTTACCATGAGCAGCTGTGGCCGCAGGAATTCAAGCCCCAACAGCTCTAACACTTCACAACAAGCCCAACCAAATTATCTGTGGAGGTAAACAGTGCTCGGCTCCAGTAAAATTATGCTGGGGGCCAGTTTTGATGTATTGTCCACGGAGGGCAGCAGGAGAAAGCAGATGTTCTTATCTGATTCAAACCAGATCATGCATCTCTGGTATTCCCTGTGGTAATGTATAATCTTGGGCCAAGCCAAGAAACCCAGCCCAGTGCTGGGGCCTCCAGCTGTTACTGCACTGCAGTCATAAAACCTGCTTCATACACCTGCTTGTATAATCCAGTTCCGTGGGGGAAACAGGCTTCCTGACCATCCCCAGAGATCAGTTTGGCCCTGAAGAATGAAGTTGACTAGCCCTCATGATTGTAACTAATACAGTTAACAGTGGCTGCCTGCTCCTCTAGGTTTGTTAGCATGCTTCTTCCTTTGAAAGTATGAGGTTTGAGCCTTGTAACTGTCTTCTCTTTCATTGTTCAGTGGTTGGTAAATCCACAGAGAAATGTAAGCTAGGAGACGATGCAGACGTATCTTTCTGCATGGGCACTCAAGATGAGCAAGACTGGCTCTCGTAACACTGTGGGCTGGAAATTTAGCCAGGACTGAATGCAAGGGTCTTTCTCTCATCATCCTCTAGAAACAGACAAGGAGACAAAGTCACCATTTGTCAAAGCAAGAGTGACCTTTCAAGAAAATTTCAGGAACGATAGTTATCTAAATCCAAGCAGAGGTCCCCTGCATGGGCTGTGATGACTGTGATTACCACATAGCTCTTACTAATGACAATCCATGTCAGGAGAAAGCTTGATCCCCTCTGGCCCTCAGGGCAAGCAGAAGCAGACTCAGGAACAAACAGGTAGATTTTCTTTTCAGAGATGTCCAATAACAGGACAAGGGGCAATGGGTTCAAGCTGGAACGTAGGAGGTTCCACAAAAACAGTAGAAAAATCTTCTACTCCCTGGCACAGGCTGCCCAGGGAGGTTGTGGAGTCTCCTTCTCTGGAGACTTTCAAAATGCACCTGGATGTGTTCCTGTGTGACCTGCTCAAGGTGATCCTGCTCTGGCAGGGGAGTTGGACTAGATGATATTTTGAGGTCCCTTCCAACTCCAAACATTCTGTGATTCTGTGATTTCTCTCCTACTCTCACCTTTTCATTCTTCCTTTTCCCCCAAATCCACGGGAATGCTTCGACAATGCAGCAACATAAAATGAAATATGATAGTGCAATTTCCTGTGGAGAGGCAGCTGTAAGTCAATTACCAGCTACCTTTAAGTCAGGGAAAAGCCTCTGAATTTAAGAGGAGAGGCACAATAAAGTCCTACTGGGACAGACTCCACAAATAAAAGAACAAACGTTTTCGCACAGCTTCTTTTGAAACCACAGAAGAGCAGCACTGAGCAGGAATAGATCTTTCTCTGTGATTCGCTGGAGGACTCAAAAACTCCAGAGGAAACGTATCCTCCTCCAATAAATGACAAAGGACCAGCTTTCCCCCTTTTCTCACTGGTGGCAGTGAAGTCAAAGCAGATGCAGTGACCCACAGCAAGTCAGGGTTTGAGTTGCCTGCAGTAGCCCACCTTGGGGCTGAGGATCTCCATGTCCCAGACCTTTCCCAGGGCTGTAGGAAGGCTGTTTCACAGCAGAGCTTTCAGTTGGTCTATCTGCCACAGGTTCTTCTCCTGCCCCTCACAGTGGGCTGTATTAAGTAACAGAAGGGACATCTGTTGTCTGTGGTTTGTTTTCTTTCATCCCTTCCCAAGGCAAAGACTGGCCTGGCAGGAAATCCAGCTCCCTTGCACCTTTTGGATCTCCCTCAGGTAAAGAGGTGATGAGAAGGTCCCCAGGCCACACCCAGAAGTTCTTTTTAGCAGCATATTGTAAATATTTGGGGCAAAAGCCTTCTGGATCTACTCAAACTGGGCTTTTGCCAGTGCAGAAGAAGATGCACATGTGAGTAAGCATTTTGTTTAACCCTGCATCCTGGCCTCTTCCTAACTCTCCAGGTACTTGCAGGGATGAGAGGTGACCTCAGGCCAAACAAAGTCAGTCCTTGGACTTTTCCACTGGAGTCAACAAGTAGGATCTGGCCCAGAACCCCACATTATCCAAACGTGTGACAGGAACTACTAATGTATTTGACCGATGCAATGGACTGTTTCACTTTCCTGCCTCTGTCGCAGAGGCCAAGCCCCACACAAATTAAAAACTCCAGAATGCTTGAGAGTTTTGCAGCAAGAGAAAGACTCCATAACTCCCCCTCCCAAAAACACCCTAAACTGCGCCTCTTGGATCCCTGAAGACCATCTCCAAATAGGCAAAAAACACGTTTTGCTCCTTTCTGAGAGGAAAGCTGGCTGCAGCTCTTTATGAGGTACAAGGGAAGTGTCATGGTGCTGGTTTGGATAACAGTATTGGCTTCCTATAGCCTGGATTCAGTCTTGGGACCTCAGGACAGACCATTCCTACCAACCAGATGGGTTCAAGGAACAGAGAGAGGGAACAGACGCCTGTGCATGACCCATGCCACTTTGACAAACAGCTACAACCCTCCCAAAATCTTCTTCTCCTTCTTGTCTTTCCCTTGGTGAGCTTGTATTTGCCTTGCACCTTGCCTGGCCTTTGCCTTATTTGTTTCTCTGTCCCTATAGCATCAAAAGACATCCCCATAAGTGCTGACAATGCAGTAAGAGGGCTGCTTGTTGCAGTGCAATTGATTTCACTGTCACTGATGCAGACAGTATCACTGGGGGCTGAAATAACTTCAGACTAGCTTGATTGATTAAGCAAAGCAGCTGAAATTAATATTGGTATCCTGGATGGACTAGAGGTATTAAAAGTAAGAGCATGGCAAAGCACAAAAACACCAGTCTCTAGCTATGCTGAGGGGAGAGAGATGAGGGGAAAATGTGGAACCTTTATTCCTCATTTTACTCAGTCTCTGGCTCAGCTTCATAAAAGTTCAGAGTGATTTGGTATGTCAGGGGCCTCTGGAGATCTCTAGCTCAATGCTCTGATCAAAGCAGGTCTAGGTTCAAGGTCACATCTAGTTGTTCAGAGCCTTACTCCATCGAGTTTTGGATGGAAATTTCTCATCCTCTCTGAACTTCTCTTCTAGTGATTCAGTGCTCTTATAAGAAAGCCACTTCCCCTTCTGTCCAAAAGGAATCTCCCCTGCTGTAGCTTGTGTCCATTTCATTTTCTGATGCACATGTCTTCTCAATAGCCCTCCTTTAGGTAGTCGAATACACCAAAAAACTACCTCTTCCTTTTGCCTTCTCTTCTCCTTGAAAATCCCTTTGACCCAGAGTGAAACATTCTGACTTCTAGTAAAAAAAGCAGCAGCAATGAGGGATGGATTTTAGTTGTAGGGTTAGTGTCATCGCATTTTCCAGCTGCTCTCCAGACTTTGCTTTCTAGCTGATACTGTTCAGCAATTTGCAGTTGAACATGTAAATGTGCTTCTGATGACCAAAAGTCACAATTCCCATCAAATTGAATATTCACTAGAAAAATGCACCCAAGGAAAATCACTAGAAATTGGGTACCTTTGAAAAATTCCACGTGTTCTCAGCATCCTCCCCCTCAGCTCTCCTGGGTGTTAAATATTAAAAGAGCTTCTGGCTTTGATACAGAAGTAGTAATTCTCTGCCTGAGGTATTTCCTTTCCTGGCTCCCCTTTCTTTTAACTCAGAGTGATTTTTTTATACATATTTTTGTTTTAATTCTGTAGTATTTCCCTATTTCCAACACCTCCCCCACGTGGCATAATGTCAAATCAGCAGCAAGCGGACCAGCAGGAATGTATATTCCCATTACCTTCAGCACTGCAGTGGAAGCTTTTAAGATGTAACCAGTAAATTCAGCCTTCTGCAGGTTGATTGCTCAGCAGAAGTCACTCTTATAAGAATGTCACCATGTGCTTCTCACAACAAGCCAGCCAGAAAGCTCCTGCTGTCACTGGCAGATGGTTGGAGGGTCAGCCACCACAGTGCCAGGGCTTTCTGGACAGCTTCACTGAGATGCACATAAGCAGAACTATTGCTACATGTCTAGGAAGAAAATGCAAGACCACAGCCAAGGTTGGGGAGCCCCACAATGTGTATGTGGAAGGGTTGCTTCTGTCAGACCCAGTACAATTACCTAGGCAAGGACAGACACTTTCCAGTGGTCATGAGCTCTGCTCAGCTCTGGTCCTCTATGCAATCCTGTGGGAGTGAGATCCAGTGTGAAATCTCCCCACTGGAATTTGTTTTTCCTTTGCCATTTCCCTTCTATTATTACTTTTGTCCCATACCAAATGCTAAAAGAACAGCAGTACCTCGTCTGTTTGAGACCTGGGACAGAGGCACACATGAAACGAATGATGCAAGGACCGTTTTCTTAACCCATTAACACAAAAATTAATTAGTAAGAAATAATTGTAATGTTTGGGGTTTTTTTTCTCCCAAGCAAATCATCGTCCACTATAACTCAACAGAAGCGTTGTTAGATCGGCCATCAGAAGATGACCAGACCCAAGGAGGTAGATAAGAGGTATTTGGAGACACCCACAGAGGTATTTTTGGCTCCAACTCTTTGTTACAGGTCTACACCTCATTTGGTTTCAAGGAGATAAGCATGTATAGTTCTGGGCTTTGCTCCAAGGCCTGGGACTTGATCATTTCCTGTCCCTATTGACCCCAAAGGCGGGTCTCATCCTCTTTCATCTCTCATCACATCTGGAACAGGTTGCCCAGAGAGGTGGTGGAAGCCCCGTCCCTGGAAGTTTTTAAGGCCAGGCTGGATGGGGCTCTGAGCAGCCTGATCTAGTGGGGGATGTCCCTGCCCATGGCAGGGGGCTTGGAACTAGATGATCTTTAAGGTCCCTTCCAACCCTGACAATTCTATGATTCTATAAAAAAACCCACTTATACCCAGTAAAGCAGAATATATATCCTTCTGCTTCAAAAAAATCCCTCAAATGTTATGTGTGAAAATTGACTTTAGGAAGAGAATTGAACCTGTAAAGACTCTGAACATGGTCATGGGAGGCAAGTTCCTGAAAGAAGCATGAGGTCCTAGGCTTCTGCCATGAATATCTGGTACCCTACATCACTTTCCTTGCCGCTAGAGATACTGATGATCTATTTATTTCATTGCAGACCTTTGCTGTCTGGGTATTTTGAGCCGCTGCTAATTAGTAATGTCTGCTTCAGATCCCGCTATTAACACTGATTTAGTTTCATGTCATTTTAAGTGTACTGAAATAGTTTCTACACATAATATCTGTCTCCTGTTCCTTCTGCGAACAAGCAAGGTAAATGCTGATCAACCTGAACAGATAAAACAGAAGTAACTAGGGTATATAATTTAAATCAACTAACATTTATCAGGCAGTCATTGCATATTCCCATATTCCTGGAGCGCAAGGTAGCTTTCCTGGACTATAAAAAAGTATATCACTTGATTGCAGAAACCTGAAATATATTTCTTGCCATAAGGAGTATTATGGGCCTCTACAAAGCTGACTTTTATGTCTTTAGAAAGCCCTGTTGCCACAGATTTTGTAGCAAGACCTGACTACACAACCTAATAGTAGATCATCACATGTATTTTCAGCCAACTTCATTGGCTTCTTCTTGATCTGAGATCTTGACCCATAAAATGCCTTCCTCATAGTCCAACTGAGAGAGAGCCATGCAGTTCCCTTAGCACAAATGCCCTGCATTTCCACACCCAGATGGACATCTCTTCGTCTTCAATGACATCAATAACTGGGCAGGGCTGAGCTTGAAAACAAGACCCTTCACTGTAGGCAGCTGAGTGCCTCTATCCACACATGAGATAAATGTCCAAATGCCCCTAATAGTGAGCAGAGATCTGAGCTTTGGTTTGGTTGTTCAATTAGATATCAAGTGCCACTTGACATGCCTCAGTATAGTCAACGTACCTGTACACAGCTGGCAGATGCAACCAAGGACCTCTGGGAGATGCTTCTGGAGTAGCAGCTGAAGCCCATACAGGAGGCTGTTCTAGAGAAAGTGCCAATTACAACAGGAACTCAGAAGTCTAGACCTCCTTTGGACTCCCAACGTGAGATGCCAGAATTCTGCCATCTCAATTTCACGCTGAATTAATTGCCTCTGGTGTGGGCTGGATCAGGTCACATCGCCCTCAAGTGGAGAGAGGCACCACCGCATTGAACTGCACAAGCCAGCGATCACTGAGGTGCTGTTTTGAGGACACCAAAAAAAAACCCTACAGGGATCTACCTATTTCTCCAGGACAACGTGTGTTCTGAAAAAGATTGCTTGCAAGAACACAAAGGTTGTGAAGTACAGACCAAAAAAGCTACTGCGGAGAAGACCATAAGTCGTGCTGCCAAACCACCACCATAATTCAGCCACCTCGTACATTTCCATTATGATACTATCTCACCCAACTCAGCGTCAAACAAAAGGTGGTAACAAAGCCAAGAACACAATTTACCTCTCCTGGATACCCACACTGTGTCTTAATTGCAAGAGAAAGTGTTTGCTTTATGGCTCACTCTGCCTGGTTCAATGTCCAACCAGCATGCTGAATGAGGCTGAGGCCTTCTGCTGAAATATGCAGAATCTTGTAAAAAGAAATCAAAACTGAATCAAACTGAACTGATGTGAACAGCCTGATATCTGGCAGTTTCTATCACCAGGGTGCTTGACTTTACAACCTTTGGAGCCTCACTATTGTTCTTGGTTGGACTTCCTCCAGGCTAAAAAAAGAAAAAAGAAAACCCACAAAGCAATGATGTAAGAACAAGGGCTCTTTTATACGGAAACGTACTGACTATTCCCACTTAGGTCGAGAAAAGAATCTGAACATAAAGATAAAAGTACAACTCTTTACAGCTTGAAGGAATGACTGAAAGTAGTGGCAGGTAATTATCTCCCATTTGGAGGCATCACCAGAAGACAATAGCCTGTGTGCTCTGTTCACTTGCTAGATGGAGGAAACAAAATTTTCTGAATTCTTCACCTGGCTCTGGGAAGCACCATTCTCCAGCAGTGGCAACCAGCCACCCAGGATGTGCAGGAAATGCAAACCTGGGGTCTCTCCACACCGGTTCAGTGATGGGCAAGAGACCTTCCTTGCTTACACTCTGTCCTCTTTCACCTCTTTTTCTTACCTCCATAACAGGGAAGCACATCTCCTGTGGAGGTTGTTGCATTGCTTGGGATTGTCTCTGTTCCGTTCTCTTCCTCCAAGTCTGCTCCTTGTTCGATCTCCCAATTTATCCTGATACTCAGGCTGTAGAAATGGTTGAGCACTCTACCTGAAATGAGAGGCATAGATGACATGTTCTAGGTTTACATCAAACTATTCTGACTGCGTTGGACATGTCGGGTAAATGACTGGGGTCAAGAGAAGGTGGCTTCTGGGACAAATGTCCCTTTTAGACTCACAGGAAGCACGTTTCCACTGCAGCGTAGCCTGTGCCTAACCTGTTCCCAGATCCTCCTCCTAATCTCAGCCTGGAGCAGCATGTGTGCAGCCCATTTTTACAGCACAAGGACCTAATTACATTCTCCAGCTGTGCAGCAGACTCTCGCAAGGCAAAATAAAGCCTACTAACTTGCATTTCTTAGCTACCACTCCTGGACCTCTTGGAAGTAGTCCATGGCTCCCAGGCTGACAACTGATCTGAAGGACGCCTGCACTCTTCCACTTCTAGTAGAAGAGCTTTTCCACTCATACTCCTTGCTCTTTCATGCATGAGGCATTCCCTTTCCACTCAAGCCCACTTAAAATCTCCTCAGACTGCTCATTGCCCTCTGGAAAGCACCACAAAAACAAAACCATGCTCTGCTGTGCCATGTTGGCTTTGGCAGCAGGTGGTGGTTATTTCCCTCCCCATTGCAAGAAGCCTATCAAATGTCTTCATGTTTCTGCCTCTGCATCCAGGAATCCATTCCTCTGGCTCGGAGTGGTTTTGTGTGAAAGCACTATCTCCTACCAACATGGAGAGGAGTCTGGACACCAGAGAGAACTCCAGCAAGGTAGAGTTGGTCTAGGAACCAAACCAGCTTCTCTGAGGTATCAAGAGTCCCACAGAGGTGTCACCACAACAGCCAAGTCACAATGCGGTGAAGGAGGGATTTAAATACAAGAGAGGAGTGATGCTCTCCAAGAATCCCTTGCTCATCAAAACCAAAAGCAATCTTAATGAGAAATGCAGGCCTCAGGCAGTCACAGGGCATCTGTTTAAAAGAGGTTCATATTCTATCCCCCACAAAGTTTCATGGAGCATTTCACGGCACGTAAAGGATCATCTAACTTTATCTCCTCTATACAACAGGCTGTGAGCCAATCCTTTTTCGAGCCTGACAAAGTAGATTTAGAAACAGTTCTTCACTGAAAAGGAGATATGCACTGAAAAGTGCTGCGTGCCATGGCCAAGAGTAGGAGATACCAAGGCACCATAACCCGGAGGTACCTCATGGCCTCCTGACTGCAGGGTGCTGGCGTGAATGCCCCCTCAGACGATGCAGCCTCCGGGGTGGGGTTTGAGGCTGTGCTACCCAGTTAATCCTGCATTTTAAGGTCATTATGCAAATCAGCCTCTTTGGCAACAGAGAAACCTGGGTGAAGGTAGAGCTGAGCTGCAGGGCTCTCTGGATGTGAGCCAGCCCAAGCACACTGGGCTCCCTGGATATGAGCCAGCCCAAGCACGCTGGGCATCGCAGCACCAGCCCACCTTTGCTCAGCAGAGTGGAATGAGCACAAGCTGGACCTGGTATGATGGACCAAGATACAAATGATTACCTAGAAGGGCTTTACACCCTTGAGACATCCTGTTTAAGCCCAGCTCTTTCAGGAGGCCTCAATATGTGCTCTCAGCACCCTACTTTCTCTGAAACGATATAAAACAACCATTGGCGGTAATGTGGAGTGTGAGTTGGAGATCAGCATATCTGAACTGGTACGGACAGCTTAGGGAAATTTAGCACGACTTAGTTAAAGAACCTGAGAATGTCAAAGGTGTGAAATGTTTGGGGTTTTTCCTGGGGAAAAGGCTAAAAGAAACAGCTTGGGTGTCACGAATCCAGGAAACAAATTTTTCCGTATTCATATTAAGATAAAATGGTGTGATTGTAGCCATCTGTTTCAGCTAGATGAGGATATTTTAAATTATTTCTGAAGAAAATAAAGGAGGGACCTGATGCCCCAATTGTATTCCTGTCCCCAAATTGGCATTCATACAATGTCATCCATCTGCAGATGCCCCAGTCTTGCATGAAATTTAGTCACAACACTTATGCAAAATTTCTAGTAGTCAATTTCGGTGATTCTGTGAATTTCCCTATTATTCTTAAAAAAAAAATCCAAACCCAAAAAACCTGTGTGATACTTTCCTTTTAATTGTTTCATTTGTGTTTTCCTATTCTGCATTCACTTTTGCATACGGTTCCTATCAGCTCTATGTATATATTTCCCATGCCATATCTGCCTTGCTTTTGTTTGCCCATTGTAGTGACTGATTATATTGCTAAGCAAAACTTGCTTTAATCTGTCATCGTGAAAACATAATCACTTGGGGGCAGGCTCCCTGAATCTTTGTGAATGATGACCTAATATCTAAGAATCAACAGACCACAGTAACAGGTAATTAGACAATACTTGAGCATCCTGAGGATGCTGAGACCACACAGACTCAGGACACATTTGAGCTGTGCCTGAGCTAGGGTGGCACCACAAGAAAACTCATGGTTTATGGGCTTACCACATGAAGTTTGCTTTGTGCCCTAAGAAAGAGGCAGTGCCTGTGTGGCTTTCCCTCTGCTACCTGCAGTCTGTTGTGCCTGCCCTCCTTCAGGCGCTAACACCTTCTTGGCTTTGAGTGACTGAGGGTTGGGCTCTCACCATGGGAGGGCTCAGGCTCAAATCCCACATCTGATCGCAGTGGCCACCCTCTCATTACACAAGCCTTCTGCTAGTGACAGCAGGAAAACCAACCCAAAGCCTTTCCTCCCCTGATTCCCAGTAATCTCCCGAATGAGCCGTCAGGGCCACCCGTGCAGAGTTTCCACAAAAGGCACTGAGATGTGCTTCCACTCCTTGTGGGCGTGAGCTCAAAATCAAACCAGCCTTGCTGACTCACCGGCCCCAGGATGGCTCTTCACCAACTTGCTCCAGATGAGTCACCCCGTGGGTGAGTAATAACTTGCATCTGCGGTGCATATTTATGGCAGTTTTGCATTGACCAAGTCAGCAGGGACATTGTTTGTGTGGAGTAACCATGGAGAAAAAGGAAATGTTGAAGAGGACCAAGAGGTTAGGGATCAGGAAAAACCAGGAGGGGAAAAAATAGCCCCGCAGTAATCTACATATGTGGAATCAGTGCTTAAAAAAGGAAATATTTGCATGTGGCAGGATTTATTTCTGTTGGTGTTTTTTGTTTGTTTTTGTTTTGTTTTCTCCTTTCCATAATGTCTTTCAGTTGGGGGAAGCTGAAATGCCAGTGTCACCACCACAAGAAGTTGAAGAAGTAGCCTTGTGATGATATCATCAGGGTCTGGAGCCCCTGCAAGTCTTACAAGGGAGCATGTTGGCACAGTGGGCTCAGCTCTGCTAAGCTTTTCCCATGAGAACCTCTCTAAGCAGACGCATTGAAGATACCTGGCAGGTTGCCCTCACCAGTCCTTTCACCTCACCTTATGCACTTCTGTGACTGCATCTCACTGGTTTGTCTCAAAACCCACAACTGTGTGGGCGCTGAAGGCAGACCCCCAAACCTCACTGCCTTGCTCTCTGTTAAGTTTGAGGAAGACAAGAGTCAAAAGGGCAGGAAAAGGGATTGCTGTGTCACTTGGGTCCTATCAGCCGCTGCTTGCAGAGAGCTCATGTGTCTTCTTCTCCCCTCCATAAGTGTGGTTTGTACCATCCAGACCACCTTCACAAGGGAAAAGGCTGAAAAAAAAACCCAAACCTATCACCTTATTCGTTAATGAAAGGTGAGATTTCTTTTTCCAGGAATAGTTCACACCACAGAACTATTAATAGGTAGTAAGCGATTATGTTATTGTTATTATTATGTGATTTCATAGATGGTTAGTCAGTCAATAGATACAGCCACCTATAAATGTTCCCACTGCTATGGTTTTGCAGAGATAGTACTTATATCTACAACATTACTTTTATTCCATATCAACCCAATGAGTTAGTCATAAGCATGGTCAGTTTTTCTCCTTTGTTGTCATTTTCCAGACGAGAAGCCCCTTCAACCAACGGCTTTTACAAGGCTGGCTCAATTCTGAACATTATTAATTTGCCAACCTGCCTTGCAGAAACAACATTTCCCCTGAAAACAAGGGGAGATGTGCCAATGGCAACACAAGACATAGAATCCCGACTGGGAGATGAAGCAGAAAATATTCGTGCTTCTGCACGGGTTGTACCATGAATGTTCACAAGAAATAGAAACAAAGTCTCCCATTTCACTACAATATAGAGCTCAGCTTCCCATTCCACTCACAAGAAAAGTCTACTGAAAATGGTTTTTTGGCAAAGATAGTTTTTTTGGGTTCTTTTCCTTAATCACTCAAAGTCAAGAAAGTAGCAAAAGCAAGTGAATATATTTATAGACTGATTTGCACTGCAGAAAAAGCTGTACTTTGTACCACTGAGAAGCAACGTGCCTACAATGGGTAAACACACAATGAGAACAAGCAAGTTTAATTTCCTTTCCAAACAAACTAGACAAGGGAAAGATTATCCCCTCCTTGGAGCTGGCTTTGCGAAACTAACTGCTGACTAAAATGGTACTACCTTCCCTTTGCAGTGTGTTTACCTTAGATTACACATAAAAATTAGGTATGCTGAGGTAAAAATAGCTACACATTCTATCAGCCTGAAGATAAGGTTCCTTTTCACTGCCTTTTTTTTTTTTTTTTTCTTTTTAAATGTGCTGGCGCTTTTCCAACTGCCTCATGCTGGGACCAGTTTCCAGCCAGTCTATACAGCAAGAGCTCAGTCCCTCCAGGCAAGGAGCAAGATGTCCTGGTGGTTACTGGCTGCAGAGGTACAAGATGCACCCATGGCACAGGGGCTGAGTGCTGAAAGCAATTAAAGATATTTAACAGCTCCCTGACTACTGTGACCTCTTGCAACCAGTAACCACGGTCCTTCTCATTTCCCATGTGTGAGGTACTGGGTTGACGCTGGCTAACACTGTTTCTTCTAACCCACGACCAACAATTCGATGTGTTTCACAACTCCCCCAGGCAGTCAAAACCCAACACTTAGTAAAACCTGCTCTAGACTGCTCTCTGCAGCCTAGATCCTGAATGGGAAGTTGATTTTGGTTGAATTTACTTTCGCAGACGTACCCTGACCTGACTGGCTATCAGGTAATTCAAGGTACAGAAACCCTGGTAGAGGCTCTTTCTCAGAGCCAGACAGCCAGGAGCAAACTCTGTCTAATGAGCATTAGTAAATGCAGGGATTAACTTGATTTTTTGGCAGAACTGAATTAAAAGCATGTCTACATAAGGATGTTATTTCAAACAGAGGATGTGAATTAAAGACATCATAGTTATGCCAGAATGGCTGCATGTCTACACTCATTTTTCTTTTCAAAATCTCTGCTTCTTTCTTGAAAGGACCGGGACAGAACGGCTGTGACAGGCAGGTGGCCGGTGACAGCAAAACTTCGAGGACCCACGTGTCACGTACAGGCAACAACTTGCCCTATACCTGGGAACATTGCTGGCAGCAGCAAAGCATGACAAGGTTGAGGGATAAAGGTTGAACGGAAGAGCCAAAACTCATGCTAGTGCTGAGCTGTGTTTGCCAAGCGTGACTGTCCTAGGGCTGGGAGAAAATGGAATCACAGAAGCTGGGATCTTTCGCCAGCCTGACATTAGAACATGGAGATGAACTGATTAAACCACTTTGTTACTTTTACACTGAATAAATACAAGTACTTAATTTTCAATTTCTTGGTCTTGATATAAATCTGAAACTCTCTGGAGCAGAGGGACACATCTGAAATGCTGCACAGAGGCACACCTTTTGGGTCCTTCACACTGAGCATCCCAGGTCCTCCTCACATACCCTGTCCACAGTGAGCCCAGGCTGCCACACTCTCACACGGACCTATCAGATACACGTGGTGGTGCTTTTCCAGCACCAGGTCATGGCATTTTCAGACCAAAGATAAATATCTTCATGAAAACGAATTACCCCCAGGTGCCCTTAAAGGTTTGTGAGGTCCTGGTGCAATTGTTCTCACCTTCAGTAGTTGTCCAAAATAGATCACAGGAACCCTTTCTGCAAGGAGAGGTTGCTTCACGGTATCCTGCTGCTCAACTTGAAAGAGTGTGGGTCCTCCACACTATCAGACAACTAAGATCAGAGAAAATGAATCTTGGCTAGAGGGATGTAGTGCATCAGCAGACACCTGAGAAACAGCTATTAAGACTGTGTTTAGGTCTGTATCTCATACAGATGTCTGTGTCATGTATTTCAAGTCCAGCTCCAGCTATCAGCTTCTGAAAATCAGGTGTATTCGGATTCAGGTTTGGATGAAAAATGGATTTAGGTCAGGACCTGAATTCCTTAGTGTGAATAGTGTATCTCACTCGGGACTTCATTTCTCATTTCCCGCTGTATCTGGAGAGTGAGAAGGACACACAAAAAAATAAAGTGAAAATTCTCCTCAAAGACTAATGCTGTTGAGATCTGGCAGGAAAATAGAAGGCAGGTTTTATTTCGTCAACTGTACACAAATGCAGGCATTTTATAAACAAGGAATTGATTCAATTGTTTCCAGAGGTATGAGAGCGAGAGAGAGAGATGAGATTTAGCTGTTAAAGACAATCTCAGGAGAGGAAGGGAATTAGCCTCCAGTTGAGCCTGATATTTCCCTCTCAAAAAATAAATGAATCAAAGTCATGCTCAGTCAGCCAAATTATCCAAGCAGATGCCAGCATCCCTGGATACTGGGGTTTATGAGATTTCAGGAGAGGGATGCAGTATTTTCTCTAAGTGAAGCATCCTGAAGGGGGTCAGGACTGCAGAGTGTCCCAGTTTGGGGATTTTTAAATACGGCAAAGCTGGTGAGTCTTAGAGCAGTTCCATGTCACAGACGTATGGGTTTGATATGTAACTTGCTGTCAAGCCCAGCTTGGATCCAATTCATGCCTGCACGAAATCCTTTGTGAGGCACTCCCAAAGCAGTCTGTTTTGTTTATCCAAGCAGTCTAGTTTGTTTGTTCTGCAGTAGCAGAACCGAGCGTCCTGCCCATGCTGGGAGTAGCTCTGCATTGCCTCCCTCTTTGCCGAAGGTGAGTCTCACCTCTTGGTCTCCTGCTTTTCACTCACAATACTCAGCCCTGGTTTACACAAAGCAGGCCAAGATGCGCTTTATAGAAGCACAGAAACACGGAATCATAGAATGTATTGGGTGGGAGGGAACCTCTCAAGGTCATTTAGTCCAATCTCCCTGCAGTGAGCAGGGACATCTTCAACTCGATCAGGCTGCTCAGAGCCCCATCCAGTTTGACCTTGAATGCTTCCAGGACGGGGCATTTACCATCTCTCTGGGCAACCTGTTCCAGTGTTTCACCACCCTCATCAAAAAAAAAAATCCTTCTCTATACCTAGTCTGAATCTACTTTCTTTTGATTTAAACCCATTACCCCTTGCCCCATCACTACAGGCCCCACTAAAAAGTCTATGCCCAACAAAATGAAATCACTTAATTAGGTCTGGAAAGGGTGCTGCCCCACACAACTATCGAGTCCTTTCCCCATTCCCTAGCAGCCAAAGGAGTAAGGGCACAGATAAGCATCTGCTACAAGACCTTGACTCCCAGCTTCCATCAGGATCTCCAGCTGGTCCCATATGCAGAGCATCCAAGAGCTGTTTTTTCACAGCCAGACCCAGCGAAATGTGCAAGTGTCTTGAGACACCTCCTGCTCCTTTCTGAAACTGCCACATGGAGAGGAGTTACTGAGGTGAGCCAAGGGCTTGGCACGTCCAGCAGGTCTAATGTGTTCCCTTGGACACTGTCCAGCTGGTGTAAGGGTACATAAGCCACCTTTAGCATCCCAGAGAAGGCAGGGTGCTCCCAAACACAGTGAAGGACAGAGGTTTTCTGCAGCTCTGTTTTGGGGTCCCTTGTCCAGAGCCCCCAACTTGCAGCAACTCCAAAGTCTCTGGTACAGCAGGATCCAGCAGCAGCATTCAGTGGGGGCATTCCTACCTGTAAAAGCCACCTCCAACCACCACTCATGCCTAAGGATGACTCTGGAGTGCAAATCTCCCCCACGTAGCATGACTGCATCCCCTGGCTTTCTTCCCTGCTCCCTGACTCACTGCCCAACCTCAGCTGTGGGCAGGGGGCCAAGAAGGAGATGCGTTTAACTCACAGCCCCCAGCAAATGCTCTTTCAGGAGGGATTTCTACTTAAGGACGGCGTGGAGTAGCTCCAGAGGCCAACCCTGCGGCAAAAGGCGGCTAGGACCCGGGGGAAGCCTGGCTGCTTGCCCTACCCTGCTGTGCCGCATCCAACTCTGGAACAGGGCAGCAGCTCGGATTTCTCTCTCACATGCCCTGCAATGAGATGACTCTTCCTCAGGCGGCGAAACACGGGAACGACGTCAAGCGGCCACCCTGGCTCACTCTCTGAGCCCTGATCCTATTAGCAACGAGCCAGTGGCAGCCAGCTCTGCCGGCCGCGGGGACACCGCAGGAACCTGCCACAGGGACCCGCCACAGCCACCCTTCACTCCACGTGAACCCCGGAGGGATGGCTCAGCCAGCTGAGTGCCCCTTCGCCCTCTCCGAGGGACACAGCAGGGGAACATGCCAGCATCCATCGCTGACGACAAGCCTGGCTTGCCCAGGCAGCAGCAGGGCAGAGCAGCATCTCCTCTCCTGGCAGCGCCAGGGTTGGGGGCAAACAGACATTTGGGATTGCTCGTGGGCTGGCACAGCTCACGCCCCTGACCTCCACCACCAGTGGTGTAGTTCAGCAACTTGGTGCAAGCGATTCTGCTCTGCCTACTTCTAAGCAAGTAATCCTCCAGCACGGGTGCAGGAGGGTATAGCCATGCTAGCACCCGTTCACTTATTCTGAAGGGTCCTCATGGCCTTTACACAAACCAGAGCTGGGCAGTGCAAACTGGCGAAGATGGCTGGGATGGGTTTTCGGAGGATACTTCATTCATTATTTTTAATTTTTTTTTTTAATATTGTATTTTTTGCATGGCTGGTATTACTGCACGCGTACAGACACAGGGATGCACAGACACACTTGCAGCTAAAAGGGCTCTTCATCTGTAGCAGCCTGAACCTCTGGAAGAAAATTTTCCCTGGGAAAACTGCATAGAGCATTCTGTCCTAGGATTTCTGCTCTGAGAGCATTTCTGTGTGCCCTGAGCTTGGTCTTTGCCTGCTGTATGTCAGATCCAGATGGTCTCTGACCATCTGGATCCATATCAGTGCCTGGGTCAGTGTGTGGAAGATCTGGCCTGTTCAAAATAAAATGTAAAGAAAAAGGGAGAGAGGGAGACCAAGAAAAAGGCAGTTTTATAAAAGTGTGTCTGAAAACTAAATTCCCACCGAAACTGAACTGGAAACTATGAACAAACCTGAGGGGAGAGTTTTGGCAAAAAAGGATCCTGACCTTCCTGAGCAACCAAAGAGACCTATCACAGGCTTGAAACCTGGCATGAGACACACACGTGGAGTGACAAATACAGAAGCTTATAAGCCATGCCATATAAATAGGGATCTCTCATAACATCTCAGCATAGTTCCTGATGAGATGTGAACAGACTCACAGGTTATGGGAGACAGCATATGGCCTTGCCGCTTGTAATATCAGGGCTGCAACGAGCCAAGAAGGTTGTTTCTAGCCTGGTGGCTCTTCACCATGACAAATGGTGCTATGGAGTCCTTCAGCTGGATGCCATCTGCCCACCCTGCTTGCAAAGCTGGTCTGGAGCTTTTCAGCAGAGATGCTGAGAAACCATAATTCTGGCATTGACCTCTCGAGACTTGCTCATGGGCATGGGGGTAGGGTTTATTTACCTCACTCCAGACATCTACACTGTTCTTAGATAAGTGGAAAATCACACACGGGGCTTCTACCTCTCTCTCTGCTTGGTGCTCTGCACATCCCGCTGCCGACTGCTGACCCAGGGAAGCCAATTGGTCTTGGGCCAGGCACAAAGAAATCACTATATTAGAGCAGTCTCCTGGGCCAAGCACTTCACTTACAGCTGTGACCACAAGCAGGTGCTCCAGAGGAAAGTGTGAGGCTCTCTCACAGCTTTTCCCTTAGACTTCTTCCCCACAATCTGCTCATTTTATTTACCACCATCTCTCAAAGTGCACATGATTTCTTTGTGTTTGGTTAACGTGGTTGAACATGGTCATGGCCTCTAACTGGTCCTGCTGGGTCAGCTACAGCACTAATGCTGGTAATGCTCAATTAGGGAATAACTTGCCCCTAGCAATCCAGCTCCTGTCTGCAAGAGACGGAGTCATGAAGAATCACCACCCATCCATTTCCTCCCCGTCTCAGGTTCCTTCAGAAGTTCAGCTGCAGAAAGTACAATTTTCCAACCTGTAACTAGCCAAGGGCACTTACCACCAACAGCCCTGACCTCAAGAGGCTTCTTCAGAGCCACCTGGTCTCTCTGGGAAGCTTACAAACCTCCTTCTATCACATCGCCTCTGACAGCAACTCATAAATCAGCCCGCAGTTGCTGGTAGCCGCTTTGAGGACGCTGGTCTGCTGTTTGTGTTGGCGACGAAGCCTGCGCGCAGGTGAGGAGGGCCCTGGGGGAAGGCAGCCAGCTCTGGATCCAGCTGCCGGCTCCAGGAACATCCACAGATCCCATGCTCACACACAGGGCTTATGGCAGCCTGGCAGCCGCCGTGGTTTCACGAGGGCTGTGACCTGTGCAAATCACTGCTCAGACAACAGCTCCTGCAGCTATGCTGGAGAGCATCGCACTTGCCTCCCCTTCCCCACAGCACAGCTTCACCCGATCATGTTAATTTATTTTTTTTTTCTGGCCTGCTTCTTCCCCAGCACACTCACCTCTCTCTTTCAGCAGAGATTCAGTCTGCAACATTTGGAGGTGATTATGTTTGCAATTGGGATCAGAGCTGCAAAGCAGAGCTGAGTTCACCGCCACCCCTCCTTTCCCAAGCCTGTGTTCAGGAATACAGATTGATCCAAATCCCTGGATTTTCTAACTGTGGAAGGAGCCGTTGACTAAACTTTCCTGGACTTTCCTTGAATAAACTGAAAAGTTTATTTGCAGTGCCAAAATGAAATAAAACAAAATAAAATACAGCAGTTAAAAATAAAAACCTGAATCTCACCAATAACTGAGCCCAGCAAGTATTCCCATCTAACAGTAATGTATTACATACAGACTCAGGGCAGTAGTCCCCTCTTGAAGATCGTGGGAATTTTGCCATTTATTTCTGTGTAAAAATAAAATGCTGAATACTCACTAAGAGTCTGGTTGGCTGCTGACTGAAACACTTTGCAAAATGAAATCATCCCAGGCTTTCTGTCCAAGAACCGCTCGCTGCCTTCTCTGAATCTCACACCAGTAATGTGGGTGTGGAAAAGTCCAATGTGTTGGGAACGGATGGCCTGAATGCAAGCTGGCAGCTTCACTGTGTCCACCCATCTGCTGACTTGACATGGCACCCATGTGATGTCAAAAGGGCTGTTGAGTGACTTTCTTCCCTGTTACATGGGAAAGTTGCTTTGGAGTATTGCCTATTCACTGAGGAAACTGGAGACAGGGAGAAGAAATACCAACCCAAAAAAACCCATGGGAGACACTAGAACAGCCTCTGGGTCTAATCACTTTCATAGAATCACAGAATCACAGAATGTTAGGGATTGGAAGGGACCTCAAAAGATCATCAAGTCCAATCCCCCTGCCAGAGCAGGAATACCTAGATTATGCTACATAGTGTCCAGGTATGCTCGGGATCAAGTTAACTATTCTACCCCTTTGCTCATCCAAGTAGACAGCCCAGGTGAAGATGACCGTGAGACATTAATGCTCAGAGCATGCAACCAGAATTCAAGGAATTGTTGAAAAAGTGGGACTTTCTACAGCCTTGGGCCACTAGATCCTTGATCCCTGCCCAGTCAGTGGGAAAATGCAGTTGTTGAGCACTGAATTAGAGGATCTCCCCTGGCTGGCATATGGGTGCTTGCACTAGCAGTCAGTCTGAATTGTTTTTTTGAACTGCAGTGGCATTGAAAATGTTTTGAATACAGCCTTTAATCTGATCTTCTGCCATCTCTTAACTGCCCGACAGTTTCAACGCTTGACAGTCTTGCTAAAACCTGAACACATATCGCTTGCCCTCCACCTATCTACAGCTAATGATTAATGTGCGGAGGGAGTAAAAGGTAGAAGCTGATCTTTAATGAGCAAAGAGGCTGTTGCAAAACACACCTCCAAGCCGTGCAGACTGCCAGCAGTTTTATTTGAGAATTGCACCACCTTCACAGTCCTTACAAGCACCGAGTCCTTGTGCCAGGGGCCAAGAGGTCTGGCTGAAACTTTCTTCTGTATTCAGAAATGTTCTGTTCTTGATAGTGAAAGCTTAAGCCCAGATTATGCCACTTAGTCGTATATATTGATATGTAGGAGTAATGTAATGGTAAATAACAGATTTTCATCCCTTCTTTCCTCCTCTTGGAATTTAAGCTGAAACTGAGAATCTTTTAATTTTTTGTTTTCCTTCTGCAAAAGGAGAAGTGAAATCCATATTTTTAAGCAGCTCGTTTGCAGAGGAGTGCTAAACAAGATGAAACAGAGTCCCTGCCAAAGCAATGGAACAAAGATTTCACATGTGCTGAGCAAAAAGCTCCCCATTCCTTACTCATCCCCCTTTTGTTGTGGGATCAGCAGGAGACCTAGCCCAATACTAGTCATGAGTGACCTGACTAATGTTGGTATCTCATAGCATCCTTCAGATCAATGTATACATTTACACCCAAAGGGATTAGCTCCAATGCACAACCTTTCTATAAGCACCCTTATCTTATGCAATAAACCCTGCAGATTACCCTTGGTAACCCCACCCTGCTTTGTATTCCACTTTCTGCTTTCCTGCAGGCTTAAAATCACTATCCCCTTCAAAAACTTTCCTGTGGATGCAGTGTTATTGAAGCCACAACAGTGGCTGCCTGGATAACTCTCTTTTCCCCATAGGCACTTCATAACCCTCTAACCAATAGACTGGTGTGATGTTCTTCATACGGAGTTACCTGTCCCAGGAGACCTGGAGTTTATATTACCTGGTTGAAAACAGACTAGGAGTGAAAAGTTAGGAGGAAATTCAGTCTGAGCAGAAAAAAAAAAAAATCAGTGAAAAAAAGAGAACTAGGGAAAGAAACAGGCCAGTCCTAGAAGGCAGCATAATTCAGCTGCTTATTTGGCACAAGTGGCATGAGTGAGAGAAAGTGCAGAATGGGTTTTGTAGTGATCAGAAGTTAGAAATAATAATAACAATAACAAACTGGCAGCTTGTAGAGAAAGGGAATGAGGAGATAAATGAAAAAAAAAAAGGTGGGAGCAGCAGGTGCTTCTGAGAAGGGAGCTGTCTGGGATGAACAGGCTAATATTCAGAAAGGAAAATCTCATTGCAGGAGAAACATACCAAGAACAACATTTTCTCTTGATCTTTGTTCCCAGTAAGGAGATATTGGAGCATTGGGGCATTTCTAAACAGCCAGCTGGGAAATTCCAGCTGGGATTTCCCATCACTTACAGGTTTGGACTTCCTGGTGGGGAAGGCAGATGAGGATGAGCTCCCTTGGTAGTTCTTCATCTTCTGGTTGAGGCAGGCCCTGCATTACCAGCAGACATTTCTCCAACTTGTCATTTCTGGTGCCTGCTGAGTAATCAAACTGTTGGCCCAAATGCCCATGTCCAAGACCTGCCTGGACATACAGTCTGACATGAGAGCAGGTACAATTCTATCACGTGGACCTGACAAAGGTACAGTAACACGAATCAATCCCAGCTGCTACCACCTCCCAGAGTAAAGCACTAGAATACCACAAATGCCAGTATGTCCTTCTCATTTAGTGGCCAAGGGCTGAAAACAGAGCAGGACGATGCTTTTTCCAGCCTGAAAGGACCCCTGGGAAGAGTATGGTTTTTAATTTACTGGCAGAGCTCATATAGGTTGACCATGCACCACATCTCTATGACCCACAAACCTCCCAAGGGTGGGGACCGTGATACGAACTGGGCTGACTGGCTGCCAGGGACCCTTGGGACATTGCATGGAAAAGGGGAAAATGTGTGAACTCTGAGAGAGAACTGGAGACAGCTGGGACCTCAGCTGGGATCTGTACCCTAAGTGCTTAAGGTCTGACAGATCTGGGGCATTAGTAGCCCTTACAACATCCTCACCAACACTTCTATTCATTTGTATGTGATTTTGGTAACAACAGGAAGGAGCAGGGAGAAACTCTCCATGAAATAATCAATGAAAACCGCGATGGGGGTATCTTTATAGCTTGTAAGAGCCATGGATGCCACAAGTAATTAATTTACAACAAAAAACACCTTTAAAAACTCTTTTTTTTTCAGTCATTCTAGAAGAGCATAACACAGCAGGAGCTTCACTTTTCTTGAAATTTTGTATGCCAATCCAAGGGAACCCATATTGTAGTTTATAACCCTTATGTTCAATTTTTAATTATTAGCTTTTCCCCTTGTAAATTTAAATCTGCTCCCATTACATTTAAGGAACAATAGTGAAACCCTCCTGTAGCTAATTTAACGCCTTTAAATTCCCATGGAAGGTAGCCAGAAATCTTGTATCCTAATAGACAGTAAAATGCCTAACTTATTTTAAGGGGAGGCACTTTCTAATCCTGCTATGGCTATATTTATTAAAAGAGGCTGTTGATTAACTTTTTATTGTTTTCCATCAAGATGACTGAAGAATAATCCTTGCTCATTATGCTAAAATGACAGTGAAATATGTAGCATCTTACCCAAAGTATTTCACATCCCCTAAAGGTAAATAAGGAAAAAAAAATAACTTAATCCCCTAGAAATAATATGCCTTCCGACAAAATGGAAGAGGATTATGATTGCAATCATCATATTAAGCAAGATGAACAAAAAAGGTTGTTATACTGACCATGCTCAAGCACCTCACTAAGCAGAGGGATGTTTGTGAAATCCAGTAGAAAATCTTCACTAGAGCTCAGGACCTTAATTTTTTATTTTTCATTCCACTGGAACCTGACGCAAATCTTCTGCTGACTGCACTGGAAGAGTCTACAAGTCCCTCTCACCCAGCAAACACACAACTCAGCATATCCATGGCCAGTCTAGACCCCACTCCCTTTTTCCACAACTACCAGATTCTGATGTCAAAAGGACAGCTCACTCAGCAAAGATAGGGTGGGACGTACAACCTCCATGACACATTTCACATTTCATGACACTGACCTTAGTTACATGAGTATTTCTCATATCACGAATATCTTTTGAAAACATGCTGTTAGCACACTGATGGTAACTAGTTCTGGTTGTCATTGTCTTCTGCTCAGTGCGGGCAATTTAAACCAACTTTCCACTCTACCACAGTGATGGAGTAGCCTGTACAGTCCTCAAGAACCCCATATCTCTTATTTCATTCCTGCTTCAGATCCATAAACCTGCTCACATTGTCTTGAATGCACCACATCTTCTGTCTCTACCTCGATCAAGTGGCCCGAAGCTTGCATTTACACCTGTACAATCTTCCACCTTGTTTTAAGTAATTTGGTCATGCAGGTGGCCTCAGTGAAAAAAACCACCAGGTGCTTCTGCTGCCACAGTTTGTAAAAGACAACATTCATTTAAATCCAACACAACCCTGCCTTTCCTCCTGCTTTTCAGATTTTTCACTAAGTATCCTATACAATTTTGAGGAATGTGGTGCCAAGTACACAGGAGATGAGGGGAATAGTTGGAATACAAACAGAAGGAGCATCTTTTTAATGAATGGAAAAGCTTGTGGAGCATTTGTGCTAATCAGCTTTTATTAAATGAGTTCAAGTGACATCATGCAGATGAAAGAGCATCACAGTATCCACAACTCAAACACTTTTGCTAGAGGCACCGATTGACCCAGGAATCAGCAATGGCATGAACATAAAGACTTTCATTTTCTGTTCAGTGCCACTCAACTTAGGGATGTGGAAGCAAAGTTCAGGTACCCACCATATGTTTTGCAGGGGAACTTAGAATTTCTTTTCGTAGAGAGAGTGAGATGGCTCCAGGACCTGATCCATCTAGATTACTCAGTATGTTGCAGTGTGTAAGCTGAGTCCAGCTGGCTTGACTGCTGGAAGTCTCTCCAGGTAGTATTGCCAGCTTGAACAAGCCCACACTTATGGCTGAGTACTTGAGGAGCTTTTGATGAGATATTTGCAAAACTTCAGGAGTCTGGTTCTGTTTACGCTTATTCTTCCTTCATCATATTTGATATATTGAGCCAGAAATGTGTTACTAAACCAGTATCATAATCATAGAATCATTTAGGTCGGAATCATAGAATCATTAAGATTGGAAAAGACCACTAAGATCACCAAGTCCAACTGTCAAATATACGATACTTCCTGGAGGAGCAGCTGTTAGTAAATGAAGATATTTGAGCGTACGTGTCAATGTGAGAGAGATATCCAACTCAGAAGAGACCTAAAGCTCAGTTCAGTGAACTATGGATCTCCAAGGCAGAGCAAGCATTGTCTGCTGCAGGTGGACCAAGGAAGACCCCTTGGACAGGATATAAGCACAAGAAAGAAAGCGAAATACACATTAAGCAAGGTCCTGCACTTATGGTGAACATCCTTCCACACCAGAAGATGTCTTCTTAAACTTTTACTGTCTTGATCAAGAATACCTCAGTTCCTAAATACACACTATATTCTGTACATTTAATAAGCAAGAGTAAGTTAAATTGCAGCTGTGTCTGGAGTGGAACATGCTAGCTGTTTGTAAGTCACAACTCAGTTCATGGAAATTAAAATAATTTCATTTTCATTTGAAGTTCATGTGCATGCTCAGGTTGTGTCAGGGTTCATGTGGGTGGCTGGGGTGTGCTGAGTGCATATGCATCTTTCAAGAATCAGAGACTTCCTGATACTGAGTTATGCAATGGGTTTTTTTCTTCTTTCCTGTTTCCTTCTCAGTCTCTGGTTACACTCTAAGAATTTTGCACACTCAGTTTCTGGGGAAAAAGCCCTCTACCAAATAATTTTGATAAGGTACTCCTAGGCAAAGCTCTCCAACACCACTTCACTCTTCGGTCAGTTACCAGGAGTATTCAGTGTGAACATTGTCTTTATTAAGATCTTGTGGTTTGTTAGTGCTGGAGTGGCCATCTGAAAATCTACTTGGACAACATCCTCTGCAAGTTACATTTCAGTCTGAGATAAAAAAAAATAAAACATATGTATATATCTGTTTATATGTACATAGAAACACAAATTTAAACCTGGACACCTGAATCTATTACATATGAGCATGGACATACCAGTGATGCATTTTTTTACAGGTAGATCCAAGGGAGATGCGTGTACCGGCATGTGACCAGATCCATGTGCAAGAACCCTCATGAATCCAACTGGAATGAATGCTGGAATGAACAAACAAGTTGCCTCACCTAATCCTCTCAGAGCCCAAGGATGGGTTTTCTTAGGTGATGGATTTTCCAATTATTTTTTTCTAATAAAACAATTGTGGCAAAAACGATGTTCTGACCTACAAGACTTGACTCACTTGTTCCCCTTGGCCACCAGCGGTCTAAACCCACCACATGAGAAGCACCAACTCTCCAGAAAACAGGTGTGACTCAGACTGCTGGAAAACACTCCGCTTGCCAAACTCAGACCAGTTGCAATATGAGGTTTTTCCTACTACAGAGGTTACTCTCTGTCTTTTGTTCAGATTACCTTCATTTCTGATGATTTTTGGTCAGAGATATTCCTCTAATTTGTGTATATATAGAGATTAGTGGAAAACTCTTGTCCAAAGTGATCCAAAGTGCATGTTTTTAATAAATCGAAGGTGGTTGATTATGGTTTTTATTTGATGATATCTTCAGCATGTGGTTTTCTCTCCTGACTTTGCACACATTGCAGTAACGTGCAGCTACTGCACTAGCTTATTAGCCCATTGTTGAAATTTCTGAGATAATTTAAGGGTGAATATAGTGGGAAAAAAAAAAAAAAGAAAAGAAAAAAAAACAGGAAAAAAAAAAAGAGAAGAGAGAAAAGCTTTGCATGTGAAAGGGAAAATAGGAGGAGGAGGGTAAAATCACCAGGGTGAAGTACAACATGTTCAGCAGACTCCGGTCCCTTGGCTGCCTGCCCGATGACTTTCCCGAGCTCTCCTAGCAACCGGTCCCCAGCCATTTGAATTTTTATGTATCGCTATGTCGGCAGTGATGTCACTGTTTCCATAGCTACTATCAGCTGGAGGAACGATGACACTTACACTGCTCAGTAACTGAGAAAAAAAAAAAATTGGCCTGGCTGAAATATTTTGGGCAACTCTCGGAGACAAGCGTGACGAGCTCACGCTCCAGCACGACGTGGTGCACGCGGCTGTGATTTTTGCTGATGGAGCCATTCTTCCCGCACACCAAGCCACTTTCAGGTGGTCACTGGAGGCAGATGTATCGTCTGTGCCACAGCAGCTGCTGCAATATTCATTCTCCCCCAAGTGCTTCATTGTAGAAATTAAATATTGTTATTAATTAAACTCCCCATCCCACAGGCTGCCCAGCCCTGTCTGGTTAGAGCACACTTGTGAGAAGAGAACAGGCAATCCATTTGTCATGCGGTGACAACTTCTGGCATCGAGAACGAAGTATTTCAATAAGTGAAGGCTTTGATCCTATTCATAACAGAGTATTTAAATAATTGCTAACCAGGCAGAGACTTCAGGCATTATCCCAGGGAGTGTTTCATTATTGCTAAAGGTTAAACTGAGCCTTTGGTGCACAAACCAAAAATAAAGGAGGGCTCAAGCAGTTTGGTCAAGAGATTAAGTCTGAAGGCATGGCTCTGCTAATGTAAATTAGACCAGAGGCCAAGAGTTGGTCTGGACATGATGTTCCCTAAGAACAAGCATGGAACATGGCACAAAGTAAACAAACCCAGAATTTGCAATCTCACAGCTGATAGTTCAGATTGCAGCAACCTCTAGGCTCAAGTCAGAGAGCTTCAGACAGTACTTTGAGTTTTGCAAAAGCACAGAATGCTGAATATTCCCCACAGAAACACTGTTGTTCTCTGCCACATTACTAAGCCATGCTCACCATACTTGGGGCTTCTCACACATCAAGTTCTCAGAGGATATATCTCATGGAAGTTGATAGCAAAGTTTCGAAGGACAGTGGGCTGCTTCTTCACTCAGTCAAACCAGATTTAACCCATCAGGGTTATTCTTAGCATGATTAATCACAAAATCCCCAAGAAATAAACCTGGAAAAAGATCCTGATAATAAATAATCCTGAAAGACAACATTTTGACTAGTGTTGGACAATGTGTGATTCTCTCACGGGATTTCAAAGGGACGAAGTGAGTTAGGACCTTCTCTGTGGTTCATGTTTGTAACAATTTGGGAATTGTCTGCAAGGGGAGTGAGCTGTTCAGCACATGCTCTTCACTATGCTTACTGCGAAAATCCCTTCCCCTAGGTCTCACGTCCTCCCTGGTGCAGCATGGCCTCAGCTGCAAGCTCTGCATGCTGCGGCCACTTCTACAGGTCCATCTCATTCTTCAGGCTGCTGGGACCAACAGCAACTCACCGAGATTAAGATAGCCATAGCACCTACATCTGTCTACATGTGATCTGGCACCAAAATTCCCCTTGTAGTGTAAGAAGACTCAGTAAATGTAGCTGAGAAGCAAGAGTGCTGTTCAGGTCCTCCAGGGTAGGTACCTGTCTTTGGTCAGTTAACTCATCTCTGAACTGACCTGACGTGAGGTTCAGCTTCCAGATGCAGTCATCCCACATCTTTTCATCCCACTCAGGTGGGATGCCATCAGGCATTTCAAATGGCACTAGAAACTTCTGCCCTAGTTCTCCACACGCATGTAGGCATCTTCATGCAGACATTATAACCTCTGAGCTGATTTCCAAATGTTTTCTGTGATGACTGTGACTATATTCAGTTGTCTATGTGCAGGCAGGCACATGGTGCTCAGGTGCTCTGCACATCCTCTCTGGTCTCGAGCTGCTGCTCTAAAACATCGAAGGTCTCCTGTAAATCCTTGATCCTTTTCTCCCACTCCTTGTGGTTTTCCTTGTGATGTTTCCATGCTCTAGAGCTTTCTGAATGGCACAACTTACTTATTTCATACAACTTTGTTCTGCCATTTACTGCACAGTTTCAAAGATTACATTCTGCTCTGTAGGTTTATCAGTTCAAAGAGCCTGCAACGTGCTGGAATATTTGCTGAATATCTCACATTCCTTTTGGCAGTGGCCTACATCCAGCCAGTTTCATTTCAGCTTCTCCAGAGCTGAAAGACAGATAAATTCTGCTGAAACAGAAACTCATGTAAATGTTTCCATTATTTGCATATATTTATTATATAATGACACATCATAGTATACATACACACAGATCATTCACAGCTCAGGTTCTCTACACCAATAGGTACATCTGAACATGAAGGACTGGGTCTGCCAACCTAAATTTGAGTTTCTGTTGCCTTATCTGTTGAGAAAATGATCACCCCATGTCCCTGCTTGAGCCAACTCCCATCCTTAGAAGGCCGTGCAAACCTTAACTGGACTGAATCTCCTCCTAGAAGCTTTTCTGGAAATCCTGTAGTCATGCCTATTGGATGATTAGTCACTGATGCTCTCAAACAGTCAAATTTGCCCTGGTTCACCTGATACCCTTCCCTCTCCAGAGAGATTCTTGGGGAAGCCATGCAGCATTGAAGAGAACCCCAGGTTCAGAACAAACCAGAGTTGGGTCTTTCTGCAATGGGTAGTCCAGCTGTGGTGCTCTTTGCTACAGGAAGGAGTAGATGCTAAAAATGTCCATGAGCATCCAGATAGATCCAGGACACACTAGACGAATTCATCAAAGAGAAATCCCTTGAAGGTTAGTAGATATAAAGAAGCCACATCCCTCTCAGAGAAGTGACTGGGGCTTTAGTGAGCACTTAGAGAAGTACACGTTAATCCTGTTCTAAGCCCTTCTCTAGGCAAGCCACTCAAGGCCACAGTGGGGTAGAGAATATGGGACTTTGCCTGACTCAGTATGGCTGTTTTTTTGTTCTTGCTATCAAAGAGCCCTATCTTCATCATGTTATTTTTGCATGCCACCGAGAATCCCCCACCTGCTGAGCCTGCTGTGAAGGGTCTCAAGTTCTGCTGCACAGTGAGAAATGTAAGGTGGTCCAGATGCATGGCATAATATCTTCTTAGCCCTGTTAGATAGCCTCTGGGGTCTTCTTGACTATAACTTCATATTATAGCAGATTTTGAAGCAGAAATTTCCCTCTTGGCTTGCACAGAGAGGTTTTTTCTACAGAGATTGAAGCCAACTACCTCTAAGTCATGCTGGTTCCCAGCACAACAACCAGACATTAACAGTCTCACCCAGTCCTTCCCCTCCACAGGAAATCTCAGAGAGTTTTCCAGAATAGAGACCCCTAATTCAATGTTCACCATGAGGGTTTTGTTGAGCTTCTTGAGCAGCCACAGTGATGCTGTTTCATCTATGTAGCTGACCCAGCAGGATATACCCACGCGTCCGAAAGCCTTGTCTCCTACCCTCCAGCCAGCTGAGCCAGGCACCCAGTCTCCTTCTGCCATCCTAGAGACCGACACACACCTCCTGGGGACAACTCAGATGAGAAGGAAAACGCAGGTTTCCCCTACCAGCATCAAGGGTAGGTGAATAAACCACGATCGACCAGATGACTCACCTTGAGTCATTCCACCCTCGTAACACTGTCCCTCTCCAAGCAGCAGGCTGGGAAATCAAGATGCGAATTCTCACAGTGTCGACTTCACTTGTTTTATCCGAGATCCCTCGCAGGCCAAGCCGGCATTAAGTAGATGATCTTCACATGATCAGACAACTGCACACTTGGCAAGGACGCTGTGATTTCACGACCTACAGAAATCACAGATCCACGTATCATTCCCCCGAAAGCTGGGAGAATGCCTACACTCACCCCTGAGCCTTTCACACAGGCACTGGTGTTTTATTTTGCAGGAGATAATTAGACTTGCTAGCGACTGTGTGTCTTCTTCCAAGTAATGTTGGATATGCTATTTTCAGGCATAATTCAGAGTAACCTACTGCAGCAGCTCAGGCTTGGTTGTTGGGGTTTTTTTTGGCAAGTGTTTTGCAACAGCGCTGTAAAGTTTTTAATGTGCCATCATTTCACTTCAGTTGTTAACACAGATGTCTGCTGAAAGATAGTGTTGCACATTACAATCTTGCAGGCACCAGCACAAGACCACTTTCTCAGAGAGGCAAGTCCTTGGCAGAATTAGCCCCTGAAAAAACACCCTCCCAAAATGTGTGAGAGTGTTCCTCTCAGGCCCGACGCCTGCCTAGAAAAGACTGGGCTTGTTGAAAGTGTGAACGTACACATCTGTACATACGCAGGCGATTTGCTCGAGGAATCTCTGTAACTGCACTCTTCATGCTAATATCTGCACGTGGGAATGACTCGCTGCATATTCACTTTGGACGTTTGCAGAGGTCCTTATGAGGAACATATGTAGAACTGTGATTGCTTTTGTGATCTAGAGACGTGACCAGCAAATGCAATCACTGACAGTCCAAGGCTCATTCAGGAGGAATTAACCATTGATGGAGAATGTGAATGAAAAAAACTTTAAGTGAGCATTTGCACCTTCATGCTCTAGTGCTCAGCCCAGCCTGGCTTAGGGAGGGAGATGAAAGCCTTCCTCTGGCCTGGTGTGGTGGTTTTCCTCTGCCACCAGCCATCCCCTCTGTCCTCATGCATAAGAACAACAACCAAGAGAGTTGTAGGAAGCAGAAATACCTGGAAAAAATCTCATCCTGGAGCTGACAGCTGCAACAGAGAAGCCACCAAAGTTAGCTAGTGAGGTATCTGAGTCCCTGTTACGGTCTATTTGCAGATGCCTACCCCTCTGGCAATGGCACAGCATGGCCAGCTAAGTTTCATGTCCAGCTCTGTACCACTGCTCATCCCTGCCTCCCTGCTTCTTCATCACCATTAATCACAACTGTATTATTCTCACAGTTTTTGATCTTCTCCATCAGTGCACAGAGGAGGGCCATATCCAGAGCCCCTCAGATACCTTTTTTCCTCCAGGACAGCGCTGCCCCTTGGTTCAACCCAGAGTGAGGAGACACCCTTTGCAAAGAGGGACACACTGCTTTAGGGCAAGCCGGTGGCCTCGTCATTCCTCCCACACCCTCGCCCTCCCTGGGTCACTCACACTGTCCCACCCTCCAGCTCAACCCAAAAACATGCTGTGACACAGGATTCCCGTGGCATCCCAAGGCCTCCCCGGGGGTTTCATGGTGGAGGGGCACAGAAGCGTGCCTGCGGGGCAGCACGGAGCTGGTACCGGCAGCTCTGCGACAAGTGCTTCAGAGCGATTCAGTCCTCCTCTGAATGAAACGCTGTTTGCTCACGGGCCCTGGCTCCCATTGTCACCCGGTGATGAATGGGGCATCGGCGCGCTGCAATACTCTATTTGTTTTAGAGGTCAGTGTCAGACTGAAGGGTATTCTTCATAAACCAAACCAGGGAGTTTGTGCTTACGTGACCAGATTGGCAAGAGCAAGCGAAGCCCCCAGTAGCTTCCATTGTCCCGACTGGAAACAGAGCTCTTTTGAAGACCTTACCCATAAATTATCTGCCACTCCCCACTCCCCACCACTCTCTGCCAGCTCCCCACTCGTGCTCTAATTCAGAGTCGATGGGTTTGTGCCATCATCAAGGGTTTGTTCCTGTCTGGAAAGCAGTTTGACTCCTGCAGGAATGGCACAGTATCTGACACCGCCCCCCAGACCTGGCACAAGGATATTGTAAGCTGGGAGGTGAAATTCCTTCTTCACTTCTCTTTCCTCCCCCCGCCGCCTTTAAGCATCATCTAGTCCAATCTGCCAGCCCACAGGGTGATGTGTAATGTAGGGGCAGGGAGCAGTCACCGTGAAGTCAGCATCAAACAGGACAAGAGAGCAACGTTTTGCCTCGCTTTAGAAATTAGGCTGTTAAGATTTTTTTTGTTTCTTTTGCTGGTGATCTGGAGATTCCCACAAAAGATATAGCCTAGGAAACCACATCTTGGGTTGGTATTTCCAGCCAGGACACCTGAGACTGGCTGCCTGAGACTAGAGCCCTGCTCAGGTGTGCTTAAATCCTCATCCCTCTTCCTCCACAGGCACAGGGAGCTAGACTTACACGTTGAGCATCTCCTGTCTCGTTAACCTTTGAAGAACCCAGATGCCGAAGTGGTTGTCCTTTCCCTGAGGTCTGTCAGCATCTCGCTGCAAGAGGAGACATAATCTGGGGACCTCAGAAAGCGGAGAGGAGGATGTTTCAGAAATAGGTCCAGCTTTCATCTCCATTAGGCCTTAATGTAATAAGCCAGCCTCATAAAATGGAAGCAGACATTAATATTTTTTGCCAACAGCATTGAGGCATAGAGTTTTCTAGCTGTCAGCATTGCATTTTTTTTTGTTACATTTTATGACACTGCAACACCAACTCTATTCGAAAATGCTCATGATGCATGGGCAGGAATACCTACAGATGGAGGAGACTCCGGTAAGCTTAAATCAGATTGCAATATCTATTTCTTTGTATTAACACAGTGGTCATTTGTCATGACTCCAGTGTACAGAGAGTCATGAGTCCTCGCAGTCATCCAAAGTAGAGCAGATTAATTTCTCTTGGGTGGTCTGCATGTCCCATCCTTGGAGAGGACACCACCTTGAATGCCACCAGGACATCCATGGTGTCAGAGCAGGTATTGTTGCAGCTCCCCCATTTGGTGCAGCATGCCAAAGTCTCTGGAGTTTTCTGCTCTGCTTGCACAGTAACATTTGTAGCCACTTTTCTTGTTAAGAAGTCAGGAATTCGTGACCTTTGGTAATATAGAGATCTGAAGATTACTTACCAAAATAGTCCATAAACTCCACAACTGCTGCATGCACATCGCTGATAGAGGAGAAGAGCTTCTCAGTGGAAACGGTCCAGCCTGATAAGATCTGTGGTTGAGAGTGTGCGTGTGTGTGTTGCACAGCAGATACTCAGTGTGAGTACCATGAAAAGCATTTTTTTCTTTTCTCACTGCATCGCTTTTTCTGCTTGCTTCATATGAGTCTTTCTGTCAAAACAACCTGGCCTGGTAGAAGCGTGATTAGATATTCCAGGGAAAATGTCTGCATGATGAGGGAAAGCTGGAAGAGACCTAGAAGATCATCGAGTCCAGCCTTTGTCCCAGTCCTATCAACCTACTAAATGATTCCCCCCAACGCAACATCCACCTGTCTCTTAAACACTTCCAGGGATGGTGACTCAACCCCCTCCCTGGGCAGCCTGTTCCAATGGCTGACAACCCTTCCAGTATAGAAATTCTTCCTAACAATCCTTTCAGTATACAAATTCTTCCTAAATTCTTCCAAATTTCTTCCTAATTCTTCCTAATTCTTCCTAAATTCTTCCTAATTCCTCTCATCCTAAAGCAAACAGCTGAAATAGGGCAGATGAATCCTGCCACCAAGTACGTTTTTCTCTCCTTTGAGTCTGAAAGGACTCTCAGGAGATCAGCTCAGCTGTGGACATCTACACTGTAAACACTTCAACTTAGGTAAGATGAATCCAGCCAATTCAGGCTAGAAATGATGTACACAGCTTCTGATGGCAAAGGTAATGAACCGTTGCAACAACATATCTGTATATACAGCAGATTCTCCATCACCCAGGGACTTTAAATGAAGACTGAGCGTGTTCTAACAGAAAATGCCGTAGTTCAGCCACACATTACAAAACTGACACAAAGCAGCTCTGGGCTGGAGGCCTCTGCCCTTGTGTTGTGTGGAGGTCTCGAAATAACCATCTTTTCCAGTCTTAAAAAGATTTTGGATCAGTGTCATGAAGGACTACTAAATATTTCAGCAGTTCAAGATCTCCAGATCATCATGTTTGATATTCAAATACATCTTGCACAGGATCACTTGAAAAATTAGTATTTTCAACCTCTGATATACTCTTTTTCCTTTTTTAAGTAAGACAGTAAGGTAAGCAAGAGCAGGGACTACTCTGCATAACTATGGCTTGGACCTTTACTGTAGTTGAAATTATTTGTGTCTTGCTGTCAAAGGTGCAGGAAAGAGAGATGCAGAGTGGTCTTGGAAAAGCCCCCATGAAAATAGCATTTGTTTTTCGACAACTTTTTCGTGTTGCGCTTTGTTTTCAAAAGTCATCTCATTTGAAAGAGGGAAGCTGTTTGGCCACAAAACGCAACTGTCACTGATCTCAGCCTGAAGACTTAGAGCTAAAAATGTCTGTGGGAAGAGGGGGTGGGGAAAGGAGAGTACAGCCCTTTCTCTCTTGAAAAATAGTCTATTTCGATTCTCCTCCAAAACCACAGGGCAAGGTGGCAGTCGTGTGGGCTGAAACCGTCTTCGTCCCGACAGCCAGTGCTGTTGCAGAAATGGTCCCTGCACAGTGAAAAGTGATTTCTGGTGCAGTCCCCTTGTGGCTATTGCATCCACACTCCAGCTGGGTGGGAATTACCTGATAAACCTTTTTATTTGGAAACCGTCACTTAATTACAGCTCAGAGTTTTAAGGAAGCATCTGAACAAATGTGCTTCTGCCAGCACGGCTTGTCCCACAGGTTGCCCTTCAGGATCTCCACTTTGCTGGTGCCTCAAAGCTGGATGGAGAAGGGACTGGGATCTGCCTCATGCTGTGCAGGAAGAAAAGACAAGCTGACACACATTCGAGTTTTGACAACAAAACTGTCCTTTCAAGTCTATTTGTATTTTTGGGGGGTCAAAAACCACAACATATTCAGACAAAACACCTTAGAGGACCTTTTACTGTAGCATCAACTCCTGAGTTACATGTAATACAATAACATGTAAGAAATATGCTTGGCTCAACATATTTTTTGTTGCAAACATAACAACAACATGATGGTAAGGAGTAACCACAGTGGGATCCAAAGCAATAATACTGCAGTGAACAGTCCTGGATACAGTTATCTTTTGAGTCACCCTTCCTGTCAATATTTATAGAGAATTAAAAGACTCTGGCTGGAGATGAAGAAGGTTATTTTACTGGAATGATGGGCACATTTTGGCTGCTAAAATCATCCACAAAGCATTTAGAAAATGATCACATGCTGTGAATCTGTCATTGGACACGGAGACTTAGAAACAAGCCCTCAACAACCTGAAACACTGGAAGACAGATGGAAGAGATTTTTCCACATTAGTGGAAAAAGCTCACTCAAGAGAAACAGCTGGTCCTGCATTACCTTTCCTCTCCATCACCTTTCCTACTCTATTACCACTTAGTTTCCAAAGTATGTCTCTCCATGGGCCAGGGATGGAGGTTTTGGAGAAGACTAATGGACCATGGCCTGAAAGCTGGCTAAAAACCAGGGGCTCAAGTAGCACTGAACAAGGAGGAGCTAGCAATTAAGATACCTGGCTGTGACCTTACATCTTCTCTGCAACGATTACATGCTTTGGTTGGCATGTTCTTCTAAGGTGGTTTCTCAAAGTCTTCTTTTACAACAGTTTCAATTTGTCTGAATGCACAGCATTCAGAAGCTATACCTAGGAACAAGGATATAAGGAAAGAAGAAAATTCAACTACATCATGTGAGAGACAGAAAAGAAGTGAACCAGGATACAGATAGTTCCTCCAAAGGTATTAAATGGAGGACACAACTCCCTTACCAACTGAGCAGGAGTGGAGGAAAACACAGGGTCCTTGCTATTTCTGGCTTCATGTGAGCCAGAGTAAATTAAGCAGTGTCAGAAAATGTTTCCTGCTAGTGGAACTCGATGAGCCATGCTTTCAAATCATTAGCACACTCACTGGCTGGTTTGTGTTCACGCCAACAAGTACTGTCTCAAACAATCCCTGGAAAGTTCCATTCCCAGAAGACAGCTGCAACTCCCTTTGCTTCGAATGCTGACCAAGTTTAGCAAAATGAAAATGGGATGTTCCGAGCTGGAGGGCTTCACCGGGCACATTTGATTTAATAGCATAGACAAAACTGCTAAGATGTTTTGGTTTCTTGCCTAATTCCGTCCTCTTGTGTCAAGAGCAACAGGGCAAAAAGCACAAGATTCAGGTGATTCTGGAGTCTCTGTTACCAAGGGAATCTCACCCAGAGGATGTGCATGAGTTATGCTCTCAGCATCTTCTCAGGGTGAGGAAGAAATAGAATAGCACAGAATATCTGGCCCCAAGGGCTGATGGGGCACACTGGGGAGTAGTTCCAAGTAATTCAGGTTAAGACAGTCACATTTGAGCATCCACATATATGTGTCAACCGCAAGATTCACAATGTAGTCAATGCAGATCCAGTCAATAATGACAATGAAGCCTGGGAGCTGTTCAGCTCATCAAAGATGGACACCTATGGGCTCAATGAAATTGCCCACACATGGACATCCAGGGGCAGACACCGTTAGCTCCAGAGGCACATGGGGAAGCTGCTCAGGGTTGGATTGCAAACAGAACCAACGCATTGGAAGGCTGTTAGTAGTCATCTCTTTGGGAAGTTATAACTCTAAAAAAGCAGGCATGAATTTAAACTTTTCTAGTTACCACCTTGATTCCTTTTGTGTGTAAATATACTCATTAAAAAAAAAAAAAAAAAGGTAATTTGATGGTTTGCTCATTCCTAAGTAAATCCCTCTGAACACAAATCTATACTGGTATAACCAGTATTGCATAAGTGAATGCTACTGGCAAAGCAAGTAGCATTTTAATTACACCGTCATATCAGAAGAAGAGAAGAGAAGAGAACAAAAAGAAACCCAAGCCATGATCATCAGCTTTGGAAGCAGGAGACAGCAGCTGCTCTCTGTTCTCACAACCAGAGAGGGAGTGAATCACAGCAGGCAACCTGGACTAACAGTTCTGTGCAACGGCATCTGACTCCACTCCTCTCCCAGCGTCTGCCTTAAAGCTCGTCCTGTTCGTACACAGTGAAAGTGTTTTAGCTTCATCCAGTAACTCTTCAAGCTACTCAAAACCTTCCCATTACTACAGTAGGCTTTAAGATGGTTTTTAAATGACGAACAAAGCTTTCTGCAGAGCAGCAGCAGCACGGCACCCACAAGCAACCACGGTCTTATCCCTCCAGCTCGTTTTTCAGCCTTTAATATGTTTCTTGGCAAAATCAATTCAGCAAATGTCCAGATTTATAGAGTTCAGCCACATGGCAACCTTTTTCAGGGCCACATGAGCAGCTATTATTTAAAGCCTTTTACTGTGTTCGTGGAGAGGAACAAAGTGCACTTTCCCATTAAAGATTTAAAGCCTTTTTGTGGTAAAGCACATGTCACCCTGAAGGACACCTTAGGTCTTGCATATAGATGCATCTTGTGCAACTTCCATTGCAGGATCAACGGGCTGATGCTTGGGAACACTTCTGATCCTGCCATTAGGTTGGAGGATAAGATCTTTCTCAGGGGATTATGAAGTGCCTCCCACACTGGCATCTAAAAGCATTTTATTCTGCACAGTGAAGAGCTAAGCAAAGACACCAGCAATATCTTGGGGGCAAGAAACAATTCACCCTTGTTAATTCACTGCTCTTCCCAAGGACTTAAAGCTCAGAAGCAAGAGAGGTCAGGCTGAGGCAGATATCTCTCTGCACATATAGTTGGGAGGCATTAAAGTGTTGTCACTCCAGCAGTTTGCTACACCCTCTGCTGAAGGGCACTGCTCCCCACACCTGAGACCTGGACCACATGGTGCATGTATCTTCCACATCTCCTGGGTTACCTTGGCTGGGAAGAAGTGCAGCTGGGCTGATCCTGGCCAGAAAGCGAGGACAATGACATGACCAGATGGTCATTTACTTTATTGGAACTATACGCAGAGCTTGAGCCTAGTGGGACAACTTACCTGCAAACTTAGCCTCAGGCAGACTTTCAGCTCACCTGGGCCTGAAGAGAAGGGTCTGGGTGAGGATCCAGGGCTATGCATGAGAAACAGCATCCCCCTTAGGAGCAGGGCTGATTTAACCTGAGAAACAGGAAGGGGCTAGAAAAGCATTTGGGCAAGAACAAGTCCTGATCATCCTTGCCTTGTTTTGCTGCCTCTCTGTGTACAAGCACCACCCTTCATTTCAAGGGAAGTTGTTGATAAAGGGAAAATCTCTCCCTGCATTTGATCCTCCGAAGACATCGTTAAAAGAAGTAACCCTGCCACACACACTCCACTCTTTATGCTTTCCACCTCGCATTTAATAACATATCCTATGACAACTTGGTGGAAGGGGGGAGGTGTTTTTGTTGGGCTTTTCCTTGGAGGCAGCTCAATCTCCGTTTAGCTGCATCCCCTGGGTTTCACTGCACAAAATGCTAAGGACTTGCTTTCCTCGAGAAGCTTATTCCCAGCTCTTCCTGGCAAGCACAGTGGGGCAGAAGGAGGGGGAACACAGCAGGTGCCAGGACAGCACCTTGACTGAGCACCCCTCTCTCCACTTTGCATTGCGGAGGGAGGATGGAGGGGATTACTTAGCTCCCTCTGTAAAGAGACTGTCTGCCACAAAAATTGTCTGCCACCAAGTGATGTCGGTAGGAGCGCTTTAGTGATTTAAATTATGTACACGGCAGAGAACAGCTTGATTAATTCGTATGAATTGTAACTACTTAGGGCTCCATTCATCTGGAATGATCTGTAGCCCTATCTGTAGCACAAGTTACAAAAGGTCTCCAGCTTTGGTTGCAGGTGATGTATTAGCCGCCCCCTCCCAAAGCCAGCCCAGGCACAGGGAGCTGCTTTGTTGCTACAGGCATCTGTGTCAGAGTGACTGAGAGCAAGACAAGGACAAGGGATCTGCTCCTCAGCAGGCAGCAGGGCAGGATAGGGAGCCCCACCAGACATCTCCCCAGGGAAGGGGGTGCAGGCTGGGGATGGCTAACCCCAGCAGAAAGAAGCAACTGACTCCTTCCAGAGCAAAGGGGTTTTTGGAAACTCTGCCATCTTTATCTGAAAAATCAGCCAGTGGCATGTGTGTAATGTGTGGGGACATCTGGCTGAGGCCAGCCATTGCTTTGTCATGGTTCGTGGGTTCATGGGGTCATTGCGTTTGGTCTCATTGCTCCTGAACATGATGGAAGAGTTTGGCCATAGACTTCAAGTTGGATACACAGACACAGGACAGGGTTGTTTCTTGGCAGCTGCTCTGGGTGAAGGATCACTTGTAGATTCTCACCTCAGTTTAAAAACTGCTTGGCCATTTGGTTAAGTGGAGGAGACAGAGCCTTGACCCTCCCTAAACCAACCCTCATCTCTTCACAGCAGCCAAAGGAGCGATGGGCATGTCCTGATCAGCTCCTGAACCCAGCATGTGCCTTGTGTCACCTGCAGCATGAGGAAGAAGTGACTCTTGCTGGCAGCATAGGTGGAGACAAAGCCAAGCTCTAGAGAAGGCTGCTGCCACCATGGAGTGCTGAGGTGGGAGTACTGCTCCCTGCCACGCTGTCCAGAATGGCTTAAGGCCCATGCAGACAGGGCGAAGCTGTCCTACATCAGACCTGCTGCCAGATTTGTACCTCCCAGCACTCAGTAGCTACAGGTCACAACCCGTCCCCACGGAGAGCAACAGTGGCAATCCAGGACGCTGGGTCGCAGTGCCACCGTGTGGGCTCTGCCAGCTCCCAGAGCATGTAGAGAGGGACAGGGGGTGGTCTGGGTCCCTCTAGTTGGTGATGGATGGACAACGGAAAAAAATATCCAACTGGAAGCAGAGCAAACATCAGAGTTTCCCTGAGGATGCAGTCCTCACTGACCAGCACCACTTTTCTTGTGTAAATCCTGGGTACTAAGGCATATTTGCTTTCCTCGCAGGCTCTGTTAGAGGGTTCTGCCTTTAAAACTCTCCCAACAGGTTGCCACCATCTGCACCCACTGGGCTCAGCCTCTGAGGGACAAGGGCCCTTCACTGTCTTTCTTCAGCTATAGGTCAGCACGGAGCCATGCTAAGGAAGTATGAACCCCCTTCATCCCCCTTGGTGAAAAAACAGGGGCTCAGCTCAAGCCAACTTCATTTGAATGAGGCTGGATGACTTTGCACTGGAGCAGATGAGGAGTGCTTACATGGCTCGTGAATGTTGTTGAAGTGGGAGATGACAGAGAGTTGGTTTCAAAAGGCTGGCAAACCCTCTAAATGCTCCCTGGACATCTAAACCCTCAGTGTTGTATTTGAGCTAGGACTTTGCCTACCTTATAGCACCCAGTCAGTTGTGTCTCAGTTGTTTGTACAGAGAAGCAGGAGCAGAAGACAACTCCTGAAGGTGCATGAAGGTTTCCCTTGTAATGCTAATGGAGTCAAGGGCCTCTAAAGATGCCTCACTGAGTTAGTTCATCCAGGACCCAGCAGCAGGAGAATGCTCCTGTCTTCGTGCCATGTTGTCCCCAGATCACAAAATACCACGTTGCTGTATCAGAATTCTGTCCATAAGCTTGCCTGCCTCCATGCTAGGCTGCAGTTGGTCTGGAGGAGACCAGCCTCTCAGATTTAGATGGCTGCATGTCAGCTCCTACCACCAAACCTGTCCCTCTCAGCTCACTTTGTAGTCAATGGAGGGGAAAGATCACACTCAGGAGCATGTGACTCAGTCACTGTATTTCAGACATCCATGTTAGGATGAATGAGCCGCGCTCCGAGTGCATCGGAAGATGCGCTCCTTTGGAATCAGTGTAACTAGACATTTGACAGTGTCACCTAGTCCCTCCTGGTCCAGTTCTTCTGTCACTACACCGGCTGCATTAAAACCATGCATCTTCTCAGGTTAAACAAAAAAATAAAACAAAAAAAACCCCACCAAAACCAAACCCTTTTCTCTTTTATTTTAATACCAGACAGATAAAACCATACTGTAGTGCCTTCAAGCTGTTGTGCTTGCTGCCTAAGGAACACGCACGAGAGACTGAAAGCTGTGTCCTCCCAGAACTTCCAACCCCATTCACACATGTGGGCACATCCTGCTGCAAAGCTCAGCACCTCTAGATGTGCCTGAAACACCCTTCCAAGTTGACACCCATGTTTAAAATCACTACCAGACCCAAGTCTTCAACAGCCATAGATGTAATTTATCAGAACTGATTGAAAGAGCTCAAGTTGTTTTAGGTCTTTTTTTGGCAACAAGAACTGTTCTCCACTGACTGTTGCCTTCCTGATTGACAGCCTTTTCCTTGTCCTTATCCTCCCAATACACAGCTACTTCCTTCACTGTCTCACAGGTTGCAGAGTGCCCTGGCCCACAGCTTGTCAAGGACCCGTGCTCCTTGTTCGGGGCCATCACGGTGTCAAATTATCTGACCTGCTGCCTGCGACACTTTTAGGAAGCCTTCAGCCTCGGTGATGGTGGTCTCAGATGTCTGGTCCTGGGCAGCAAGGTTTGTTGCCAGATCTCTTGCCACCTTATACATCGTTTCTGCTGCAGTTGTCTCCCAAGCCTGCCGGCACTGAATTTTTTGCTGGAGGGAGTCTCTGGAGACTGGAGCAACACTCACCATCCCACAGTGCTGAGTCACCAGCAGGATTTCCACACAGGGCCATCCAGGGGGCATGAGGCTTTCCTCCCCCGGGGCTGCCAAACATGTGTCAGCTTCTTGGAGACTCTCAGGCCTGGAGCTTTCTTAGGAATTTCCTGAGAAGCCTGGCCGAGCTGGGTGACCCAGCTCCTCCCAACGATACTGACAGCAGAGAAGGCTCTGCAGCAATGTGCATGCAGCAGTGAACATCGGGGTGCTTCCTGACCAGACACCACTTGTCCTTGTTACCACAGGCACCCAGACAGCATCAGTGCAACTGTCAACAAGGAAGGAAACAGCACAGCAAAGGAAGGTTTTTACCTCCACCCCGTCTGACTCCTGCAAGAATTAATCAAAAGCCTCGTCCTCCATGACTGGCAGAGTTTGTGGCTGAGCTCCATCTCTGAGAGATGCTACCTGGATGTACTCCAGGACGCAGCTCCAGCCTTCTGGTGTCTCTGGCCAGGTGGCACAAAGAAGATGCTCTGGTCCTTCAGTGGTTGCAAAGACCTGCCTGGTGTTGACACTCTGATCTCATGGACAAGTTGGTAAATCACCAAGTGCCCTGTGGAGAAATGGAGAAGTGGAATTGGAAATATGTCAGCAATTCCCTTAATTTCTCACCACAAAACAGGGCAGTGGGTAACCTGAATGAGCACTTATTGGAGGTTTGGACCTAGATGGTCTGATATGGGGCAGTAGGTCATAGGCAGGAGGGGAGAAAAGAATTTACTGAGCTGGTAAATTGAGGACTTGTGCTAATGTTGATTGGGCTTGGAGCGTCCAGACTGGTCACCCTGTGAAACTTGGAGTTAAGGGATCTCTCTCATGGCTGGCTGTTCAGCATGCCTGGGGATATCAGCACAAAATACAGCACCAGGGAACATAATAAGTTTTTTAAAAAACATGAAAAAGTATACTGTGTTTCCAAACAGTCATGACTTAAGACCTCAACTCTTCCCCTGTGGTGAACTGCCCTCATGGCTGCCTTGCTGTCCACAAAGCTTTCATGTAAAGTGAACTCTCACAAGCAAAGAGGTGGCCTTGATGCTCTTGTGGTCAAACCAAATGCAAGACCTGCCAAAGCCCTTAGCAGGCACAGCTGGACCCACTGCAGGTGAGTCTGCTCTCCAGCAAGCCCAGACGGCTCTTCAGGAAAACAAGCCACCAAAGTGAGGGATGTGGCAAAAGACCCAGCACAGAAACAAACTGTGCCAGTCTGTCAGGAATGGGAGAGGACTTTCATTTGACAGGGCAGTTCTTCCTCCAGAATACTGCTGCTCTAACAAGGCGCTGCCTCAGCACACCAAACCACAGCAGAGGGATAAAAGCAATAACAACCTCTCTTTTCCAGTAAATGCCCCCGGAGAACATTATGCACAGAGAACACTGGCTTTGTTTTAGCCCTTGTCCTCTCTGTTCCAACACCACATCTTACCCCCCTTACCTGCTCACAGCAGGGGACATAAGACATCTCTCCCTTGCTAGAAGGGGGACACACTCAAAACAAGTCCACTAACACTTTACCCACATGCTCTAGCAACAGCTAACACAATTTCTGCCCATTTCTACAGCCCTTGCTAATTAGTCCTTAATAAGGCTAACCATCAGATCCCAGCCTCACTCCAAGATTCCATCTCCCTGTTTATCCTGCCCATTCTCCTACCTTGTGTCTGCCCTGTCTGCTCAAGCTGGGAGTTTTGCAAGGGCTGCTGATAGCTGTACCTGCGTGACACCCACCAACACAGGGTTTAGCTGTTTCTTCTGAAAAAAATATGGGCAAGCAATTACTTCCAAAGTACCATCTTGTTATCATGTTTACAGCTGGCAAATAAACAGAAGAGTGAAACACAAATAGGCTTTCAAGTGTTTATACTAAATTAGGGCTGTGCAAGAAAGTACTGCTGAAACAACACCTTTCAAATCCCTCCTCCCTAGGACGTCCAGAGAGAATCCTCCCTGTTCCGTGGAGACTTACATGCCAGGACTGAGGAGATATTACACGTGCTTGGTCCCACTGGTGCCGCTCCCACCCAGGACTCATGGCCTCCTCCCCTCCCTCTCAGCACTCTGATCAAGAGACAGGAGTCTCTTGGTACAGTGTTTTAATAGTAGAAAGGAAATACGCTTCCAGAAAACTTCCAACAAACCTTAAGGATTTAAGATGCTGGAGAAGCCATAATTCATAGGCAACAAATGCTGGCAGATTGCGTGCCAGAAGTGCCATCTAACAAGAGAGTGATGGAGCGACTGCTCCCATTCCTCATCGCCAGCACGCAAGGGCTGTTGTGCAGTCTAATTGAAAACTTAAGTGTAAAGGAGTCTGGCCCTCTGTTCTTATTATCTGAGGGTCTGTACAACCTCCTCAAGAGCACACTTATTAAATTTAATAAATGTGCTCCCAAAATCTATAAATGATGAATCCTCGGAGGGGGAGAAGGGATCCTTTAAATGCATTATTCACCAGAGCTGTAAACTGCAAAACACAAAATGTGAGTGGGTTATTTAATCTTGTTCAACTGTTTGGTAGGAGAAGGAGACATCACTGAAAGACTTGTGCCCACAAACTTGCCTGTTTTTCCCAACTGTATCAGATGGTGTGAGAAAAACATATATATCACTTCTGTCTCCCGACCTAGTGTGCTTTATCAGGAACAGCACAAACCAGTTCTGAGCTTCTCTTATCTCCATCCCAGCATCCTTGTGTCGTCCTCTGAGAGCTAAATCCTCCACGAGATGGTCCTTTGTGTTCTCTGTCGATGCTGCAAACCTGAGAGTTTCCCGGGAGCTCAGCAGCCCTTGTTAACAGCTCGGGCTCAACATGAAGTGCAAATTTTTGCCAAGGGTAGGAGTGACGCCGTGAAGAGCAGTGGTCAGGGCTGAGCAGAAAATGCTGAGCTATCCACAGTCGGGCGTCTAGACCAGCACGTGATATATGCAGCGCCAACGCAACCAACTTTCCTTTAGAGGTTGCATCATAAATGAGGTTGTTACAGTCTATGAGATTTGTTCTAGCTTTAGATTCCTTCAAGGACAACTGAGAAGTGCTGTGGGTCACACGGTGGAAGAGTTAGTGTAGGCTGCTCGGTAGAGCTAGCCCAAAAGAATCCTTTTCCCTGCCTCCTGGAGGAAAATGAGTATTTTTTCTACTTTAAATTTCCCATTATTTTTGGAAAAATATACCCCCTCCATTTAATCTGTGAAAAAGAATTCACAACTCTGCATTGTGGGAGTAGAATGTACACAGAAAACTGATAGAAAGTAGTAAGGCTGTGTTAAATGTGTTATCACTTAGACTTTGATCCCTCTTCTCCACTTCTCTGCCAGCACGAGGGACCTGAGTACCTTCTGATCCACTTCAAGTGGGGCTCACACCTCCAGTAAGATGTGTTTCACTTCACCTGGTACAGATCCAAAGGACCTTATGGAGCTGGAATCGTGGGTGGGTGAACAAACAGGAAGAGCAGGAACACCTCAGTTTGGAGGAAAACAGCTGTCCCCAGCCTCTCACTGGGACACTTTTCAGTGGCACATGCAGTCCTGGCTTTTACAGACTAGGAATCAAAAGTTCCACGTGTCCTTGAGAGTCTCTCCTATATTACTATAACATTGCAGCTTACTGTCTGAAGCAGAAGATTGCTGCAAAGGCTAAATTCAAGGGGTAGGAAAAGGAAGAACAAGAAAATTGTCTTATTCAGAGACCTTTACAAGAAGTAGATGCTAAAACACGAAGTGTTGCAAGGGAACTAATGGTGTCGCCTTGGGAGAGCAGGTTGAGCAGGGAGAGCTCTGCCTTTGGGAAATCAGGTACCAGCTGCAGTGACTCCTCTCACTGGAACCATGCAGGGCTGGTGCCTACAACACCAGTGTCACAGTGCTGGGCACAGCATGAATGGAAAACAAATGGAAAGATCATTTTTTTCCTGCAAAGACCTCCCAGTCTAAATGCCTGGAGACACACCAGGAAAGAAATTCCTTGGCTGAGCTGTAATCCTGTGCATAGGATCTGACCACACAAATACACTCCATGAGGCAATCCCATTTATGAAAATGAGGGATGTCAACTCTTTTCTTTGCAATGCACCAGAAACAGAGCTCAGGAGGTTTTCCATGCAGGGAAATCTGTGCCTGCTGCCCTAGCACGGGCTGTACCTGAGCAGATGTGTTCCTGTCATCTCTCACTGTCAGTTAGATGAGGAGGAGAAATGTTATGGCTGAAATGCATTTGCAAGAGGACTCTGTAGCCTGTCCCCAAAGACTTCTGACATGTCTTTGTGGCTTTTTCAGGGTGGGACATCTTTGTTTCTTACAGAAGGGTGTCTCATGTCTCCGAGTTCACATATGCACTGTACACTGGCTCTGACTTTCCCAAGCCCACAAGTGCGTTAAACCCAGGGAGCTGGCAGAGACCACCAGAGAAGTATGCAAAATCCTGCTGTGGTGAGAAGCAGCATCCACTTTACCAAAGCACTCACAGAAAGGTTTCTCAGGCATCCAGACACCACTGTGCACTTTCAGGGACTGGGGATCCCACTGCCGGCCCCCACTGTGAGACGTCACCCTCGATGACTTCCACAGAAGGAGGAAAAACCTCTCAGGCTTTCACACTCTCACTTTCAGTTCCTTTAACATTTTACGGAAAGAGGACTTCCGCAGAATTGTTCATTCTTATATTGTGTCAAGCATGCAGCATTACCTCTTTGTGGCCTGTGTTGGAACCAATGGTTCTTTTTCTTGTGCTTCTTCCAAATACACGTTCTAACATCCCTTTACTGAAGAGAGTTGAATCTGTTAGGCAAGGATTTGTATATCGAGCAGTCCCCTCTTTAATAAGCATCCATGCCCTGGTGCAGCTGCTTGGACCATCACCAGTAATACGTTCCTGTCTATTTGGATCAAAGTGAACGTGATCTTTCATGTTGTAGGAGATTTACATGTGGCATTTTCACTGGAGCAGCATAATGAAACCTCACCCAAAGTCTCAAAGCTTCCAGGAAGTTCAGATACAAATTTTTCAGCTTGGGACTTATTTTTATTTGGCTTTGTTTTTAAAAAACTTTTGTTTTTTCCAGTCTCTTTGATGATTTTCCCGTCCATTGTGGACAAATGAAAAGCAATCAGAGGCAGCACCACACAGCCCCGGGATTGCTTCCCAATGCTCTCATCCAGCTGTGCACCTTGTCCACATCCAGCTGTGCACCTTGTCCACCCTCTGGTCATGTGCTGAGGGGCAGACAGGAGGAGGCATGTCCCCTTCCCCAGGCCACAATAGTGGGGTGCAATGTGTCCCTCCTACTTTAGACCATCAGGGGACAACAATTGCTTTTATTCTGCACTTTAGACACCAACACTGTGGAGGAAACTGCTAGTGTGGAGGACACCACTGCACACAGGAAAGCAAAAGGGAAATTATGGCACTTGGAGGTGGAAAGCACCATTTACCCTGGTAGGCAACCACAGGTCTGAGCTTATTTCCTAAATATGCAATACACATTGCAAAGTTCGGGCCCTATCTAGGCAACAGAGCTCTCCAGAGAGGAAGAGCCACCTCGATGTGCTGTTAGTGTGACAAAGTACTTCACAAAGCTTGGGCCAAGATCAGGCCATGTGTGCTAGATATCATACCACCTGCAGTTATCCCTGGCTCAGCATCGCTTGGGGCTTTGAAAGAGCCTTCAAACTCAGATGCAGGTGTGTGCACAAACAGTGTGGACCTGGGCTTGCCTCAGCCTGCTTCCTCACCCACTTTGCACCTCCTGGCACAGAGACAGTCCATCATCAGGAGAGCAGCTAATTTGCCACAGACAAGTGTCCCCTTTCATCTCCTCTGCTCCCTGGGGAACCTCAAAGACTAGAACTGTCCACAGAGGAGCTAAGAAACAGTGCTGGTCCCTCACTGTCTTGAAGAGACCCTTGGCTGAGCTTGGCCGTTTCACTGAAGGCTGATAAGACTGTGTGACCATAGAGCTTGTGTCCACAGATGTCTATTCTCCGGTGACAGAATGGTAAAAACAGTTCATGGGGATTTGTCAACAGTCTAAGAAATTTCAAGCAAGCCCAAACCTTGGAAGCCTGATGGCTTCATGCAGTTTCCCCACTATGCACAAAACTACTGGAATAGTTCAATAATCAGGCTGAACAAGTCTAGAGGTCTGCCTGAGCTGTATGTCTGCAGAGCTGTAGAGTAAGTGTCATAAAGTGTCATAAATGTACCCAAAAAGTAAACCCACATATCTAAATGCATGCACACACATCCCAAAAAGGGAGTTTTTTTCCTTAATGTTGTATCTGCAGATCATCAGCACTTGGCTTACAACATGATTCCTATTGTCAGAATTTCACTTGTAAAGCAATTGGTCTGACCATCAGGTTTATATGGAAAATAAAAATACAACTTGGGGAAATGAGAGGGAGGAAGGAAAGTGTTTTTCAAGTGATCTCAGTGGTTGATTTTTTCCCAGCCTTGGAAATGGGTACTGCTAATGAGAAACTTTAAAAAGCACATGAAAACATTAATGAAGGTTGGAATGATGTCTAGTATTCAACCCAATAATTCTCCTCACAGTAATTTCTTTAAGAGTCATACTTGGAGTTCAGTAGGTTATAAATTTTGCCTGCTCTGAAGTTAACTGGATCCATGAGATGTAAATGTATTACTCATCCCCTGGTTAATTTGTATGCTCATTGCTTTCCAACGTCTCCACAAATTGATTTTTAGATTCGTTATTTAGCCAGGAAGATATTTCCTGGCTCGTCCCTCAGAAGGTCGCAGAACAACGTGATGCTGCTGACTGCCATGGGGAAGCAGAAAGTCAAGCAAAGGGCTGGAGAACAAGTTTGTCCATCTCGACCTCAATCAAAAGTCAATCCAGGTGACAGTTGCACTTTGATGCCTGTTCAGAGCTATGCTCTGGGCAGTGAAGCAGAACAGTGAGGTGGTAGCCATGGAGAAGGGAAGTAGAGGAGCAAAACAGCTGTGCAGCACAGGCCTGGGCCAAGAGGGTATAAGGTCACATCTCCAGGTAGTCTGTTCCTTTTCATGTTCATCTCTGTACTGTCTTGATTGCCAGCTTGAACCCCATATGGCCTCTGTACTCTTAGTAGAGTTCTGACAGCTTTTTAGCCCAATTGGAGGATGCTGTCCCGGGCTGTCAATGTCCTTGCCGGCATCCTGCTGTCTCCACACATTGTCCAAGGTCAATGACTACTTCCCACCTGAGGCAAGTGGTGAAAAGTCCAGAAGGAATTCAGCCATCTTGGTCTGAGCCCTCCAACTGTTTGACTCAGTGTGATGTCTAGGCAGTGAGTAGTTTTTCTTGCACTTTAGGGAGCTGGCTTGGGTTGCTGTTTGTCACCGAGGTGTCACATCTGCATGTCAGCGATTATCTCAGCCAGGACTGGGACCGTTGCGTCCCTGCTTGGTGAGCCCCAGAGCCAGCTCCAGGGTTGGCAGCTCACCATGCCTCTCCATGAAAAGCTGTCAGCACTTGGAAATGTGCAAGTTCTCCAACTTGCAAGCAAGGCTGGAATATGGCTCCATTCCAGGTCTAACATCCCTGGGTCTTAACAGTGCTTCAGGAATATTAGGCTTCACCTGCAAGCAGGAATTCTGTAAAAAATGCACAGACACATGGCCCAGAGCATCATCAGAGTCTTTAGCAAAGTTACACCTCTGATTTGCATCAGACCCAGAGGTGCATGATAGGCCTCTGGAAAGCTCTGCTGTCTGTCCCTGCATGCCACATTGCATCCTTCAATTACACAAGTTCCTCACCTCCTTTAAGGGGCAAGTTTCACTTTCCCACAAGTGCTCATTATATTCTTCCCTAACGCTTCTTTAGGTTCTTAAATCCACGTCTGCATGGATGAAGCTTGGTCTCTGCTTTTGCTTTTTTTCTATTTTTTTTTTTTTCATCTGATTACATTTTGACAGTGATTTTGCAGCCTTTATGTACTGGCTCCCACTGTTTGTATTCTAGGAAACATTTACTGCCTGTCTGGCTTGCCAGCACTAGGATTGCTCACCATCCCTTGGGAACAATGAGAAATGATGTGTCAGAATTTACTCGCTTCCCAGCACTCCCTGTTTACTACAAGGACCCCATGGGCAAGAGAACAAATAGATTACTACAATTTATATCTCTCTGGGTAATGTCCTGCAGTTCCTTATCTTCCCGACTGGGATATTGTTCACTGTTGGGCCTCTTTCAGCTTAGGAATTGTGTCATAGTGGCATCCACGGTGGTGAAAAATTGTCTGTCTGACAGCAACAGCGTTATGGGAAAATCAAGATTTTTTTCACCCTCCTTCTCCTCTCAGATGTACTTATTACAATGTGGCGGAAGTCAGAGCTTGGCGGGAAAAGGATTTCGAGTCTCATTAAAACTGTCTGAGATTTTCAAAGGTTCCCCATGTTTCAGTGAGACAAAGACCAGAGCTCCAATCTCGTAAGATGGAAGCCAAATTATCACCTTGGCCAAGCCCCAGCATGGTGACAGAGGGCTTCTGCCCTACTCTAGGATGCTGGGACTCAAGTCTCCACTGATGGTGTGTCCAGGACAAATGATGAACGGACCAAGGAGTTTCTGTCTGTCCTGAAGTAATTCTGCCTCTTGAAATCTTTACCAAAAGTGTTCCATTTTGTATTCAAATATTCTTTTGGAACCATGGCTTGATCCTGGGGTTTCTGCATCCCTTGGCACTGACCTTTGGCAAAACGATAACCTGGCCAGGGGTATGCAGACCTGGGGATCCTCCTGCCTTTCTCTCAAATAATTTCAAAAACTGGCTAAATTTACAGTTAGGCTCAATGATCTTAAAGGTCTTTTCTAACTCAAATGTTTTCATGATTCTATGATTCTAAATCCCATTAAAACTTATATTTTTCTATACATCAGCATTTTCTGCTGAAAACATATTTGTCTGAAAAATTTCCAGCCAACTCTAGTAATAGTTTAGCACAGAAGTCTGGCATGTACCGGGTTATTAGCGAAGAAGTCCTCCTCTCCTTCAGCACTTTCCAAAACTTTCCTTAAATTAGATCAGTAATAACTCTCAGGGTCTCCTTCACCTCTCAAGGCACCTTTGAGAACACCCAGCAACTATCTCAGCACATTCCACCCCAGGCCTCCATGGTGGTGATCTCAGGACCCAGGTGGTTTCAGGTGGTCTCAGCTCTTTGCATCTCAGACCCCAGCTGGCTCTTTGACTTGTGCTGCGATGAGGGTAGTTAGAGTGGGGAGTCCTTTCGCTGAGGGCTTCTTAATTAACTCATTGTGCTTGTGGCTCTGCCCTGCCAAAGCAGGCAGAAGTGTTTCAAAGGAAATGGCAAGGAGGTGGGTGGGTCTTCATGCTTGCAGAAACCTCTGTGAAGCCCATAAAGAAATTTCACTGGGACAGCTCAGATTTCCATTCATGCTCAGCCTGTCCTCAGTGAGTAGCGCTCACCATGTAACATCAACACCCTCCATGCATCCCAGCCCGCACAACACATCTCATTCATCCCCACATTCACCCAAAAAGGCTTGAGCATCCTTGTCTGAAGCCTCCCGATACAATCAGTTGGCTTCAAATCCTCATTTAACATTTCCTCATCACACGGGGAAGCCTGCCAGACCGACAGGGCTGGAGCAAGGAGCCCTGTGTCCCACTAAAGGGCAGAGATGCCACAAGGAAGTGGCATGGAAGGCTTCCAACCCGTTTGCCCTCCTCTCTCCCAGAAGAGACATTTCCTCCAGCAGACTTACTCACTCTGCCCGATCAATCCCAATCCCACTCTCGGCAAGGAGGTTTTATTAATACTGGTTGAATGGAGTGGGAGGTTTGTGGTCTAGAAGATTTTCCCGTAGGAACAGGAGCTAGACCACCAACCCTTTCACACTGACCACCCAGATGGAATAACCTCTGGCCAGAGTTGGCATGGGATGAGCTTGACGTCAGACATAGAGCTGCTGAATAGACGGGTCGAAGCAGTCTGGGGGTGAGGATGGGGGAGGGTGCAAGGAGACTGTGGGGAATTGTTTAAGAGAGCTCTGAAAATATTGGTCGAGTGCTTCCATTTAATTATTCACTCTGCTTAATTTGCTCTTGGACAAGATGAATCGCTCATTGACTGCGCCGTCTGGAAGCAAGTCCTTCCTGACTAAACAAACTCAGCATTAAATGGCAAAATAAATGGAGGCCAAGCAAAGAAAATTCCTCTTCTCAGATTGATCACATCAGGGCAGGATTCTTGTGGGGAAGCCAGAGTTGATAGAAATATAAACACAAAATCTACCACTTGCCAAAATAAGTTTCTACAATTTTCCCTTTATTCCAGCTATGATTTTTTCAGGCAGTTTAATGTTTGCCGAAAATACTGCACTGACAGAATTGTCAATGTCACTGCAGTTAATCTCAACTGGAGGTCTGGGTGGGTGAGTAGCTCAGGCAGAGCTGGTCTCACAATGCAACCATTGCCCAGAGAGTCAGGAGACATGGTGGGATTCATCTCTACCTGATTCAAACACCTGGAAGGGTGGCTTCAGCCTTCAACCCTACCTATCTTCATCATCTTCATAATCTCTTTTCACGCAGAAGCAGACACTGCTATGGAGCAACTCAACAGACGTATCCATCTCAGGTGTCTGTCAGAGGACAGGAGGAATCCCCTTCCTCAGGGAACACAATTCGTCTCGGTGACCCCAGCTGCAACCAAACAGCTGCAAACACCTGGTCCAGTCAGCCCCAGTGTGGGACTCACCTCCCAGATCAGACACTGGCCACCCACTGGCAGGACATGGGCAAGCTGATTCCTCTTTCTGCTCTGTCCTGTGCAGGTATGAAATATTTTGTGGCATTTACTAAATACCTTAAGGTATTTATGGGCTATCCAGCCCAGCAGGATCCCCATCTGCATTTGGCTTCAGAGCAGTAATTATATAAATAATGGATGGGTGGATTTGCACAGGAGTAAAGAGGCAACATCTTCAGCTCTTGATTTTTAACCACTGGCTACCAACAAAGACTTTTAAGCAAACCAGAATTATTACTTTACTAACCCCAACCCTTGAACTAAATTTCTGGCAAATGTAACTCCTAGTTTGAAACCATTCAACCCTCATTTTCAGGTTTTTAAAATAAACAGAACCAAGCTCCACACAATAAAGTTGTGAAAATTCTTCCAGCACAAATGTCTGAGCCTAGCACATGCTACATTAATTTTATTTTCCTTCTTTCAACCTGATTAAACTGTCCACTAGTAATTCTTTGCCTCCAGTCAAATGCAAACACAACTCTGCCACTAATAGGAATTGAGTATGTCTGCATAAAAATACAATTAAAGTAACAGTACACTTCACATTTCATGCCACTCAAATTGTCAAGTAGGTCTGTTATTACAGGATTTCTCATGCATTGTTAGAATTTTTTTGCATTACACTCTAAGCAACTGAATTTTCTTCTCTGGACAATCAGCATTAAATGTAATGCCACGCATTATCTTTGCTTGAAATAATAATAATAAAAATATCCCGTACCAGATGTTTGAGATGTTTTCTTCTCCTCTGAGAAAGGTTTAGAGATGTGAAAGATTTTCCCATCTAGCATTAGAAGAAACCCGTGGGTTTTTAAATATTTTGGCAAAACCCAGAAACACTCAGACAGTTACATGTTACAGAAACTCTCCCAAGGTGAGCAAAGGCTGAAGTTCACGTCACTGCTATGAGTGAGACAGGGAGGACGTTTGACCCTGGCACCCGCAGCTGGGGAGGAGACTTCTTTCTGCACTGGCCCGGTTATTGCATCCCTAGAAGGGAAAGGGATGAGTCTTTTTCTCCAGCTGTAATTCCTACTCTGCTCCTGAAGTCATTTGGACCTAGGAGCTACAGGTTTGGCTTTTAAAATGGTCATTTCTTAATGAAAAAGAGTCTCTTCAGAAAACTCCTATGCAGTATTACCAGAGACATCCGAAACATGGGAGTCAACACCAGTTCACCCAATGCAAGGGTCAAGTTTGCCCTTCAAAGAAAATTTTATCAACCAACAAGGAGGGGAGTTATCCCTTCAGGGCTCTTCTGCCCAAGCCAGTCAGGATAATTCAGTAATCTCCAGTGCCTTTCCATTGCGTAACCATTTGCACCCTACTGCTGCCACTTGGTTTGGGGACACCCATGTACTCACACTTTGCAGCAGGGACAAGTCAATATATTGCGGACAATTTTCTCTCTCATGTGCTTTGGCCCAGAAGAAGCTGCATTTATTGAGGTTTGGGAAGGTCTTTTTTCAGATGTGACACAGAATAGCTGTGAAGGATAGAGAGAAAGCTGAAAAACCAAGAAAGTGCTGATTGAATGAGGTAAGTTGTATGAAATCCTTGGCTCATATGCATGAGGTTAAAGGCCAGAACATCTGCAATGTGTACCATCAACCCGGCATGGGAAACATCTTAAACACTTGCAGGAAATTGCAGGATTATCTGCATTGGCTGCATGAAAAAAAACCCCCAAAACGTCCAACTCACAATTCACTCTAAACAACCTCTGAACCTCATTCTATAGCCAATTAATTCAATCACTTCTTTTATATCTGCTGGAATCCAACTTGAGCAAAAAAGCTCAGCAACCTTTTTTATCGCCTGCCAGCGCTCCAGCAGGCACCAGAGAAGATTCCAATAGGTCATAATTTAGTCGATATTTTACTTCACAAAACACCTGAAAACCCCTTGACATCAAAAGCGGTAGATTTACAGATTCTGGGCATTTACAGATGTCGTTGTTCTGCCAAAGCATGAGCATGCTCTCTAGTTCAGATTAAACTTCTGTTGTTTCCTCGGGATGGAAATTGGCATTTGCCCATGGGCTCCCTAAATTCAGTTCAACAGCTCCTACAGATTGCAACCATCTTTCCCCTCTGGCTTGCCTATACTTGGGCTGTGGTGGTCAGATGCGTGCTGGCTGTCATCATCACCCACAGCCACGCCTTGTGTAAAGCTGCTTCACAAATGCATTTGTCTGTGAGTTCATATGTCACAAAGTAACCTAGTGGGAGCTCTAACTGTTTAACAGGAAGAAAAAAAAATAAAGCTTTTTTTTTTTATTTGGGACTCTTTCACTTCTTGGCAATTCTCAAGACAATCATTGGAGAGCCTTGGGATAACTCAAATGCCCTGAAGGTACATGACTGTAGTTGCAGAGCAGAAAGACCTTGTAGCACACAAATATGTTGAAATTCAAGTGAGAGAGTCTTGACACCAGCATGGCGGGCAGCTTGAGCTGGGCAGGATGAATCCCACACATATGCAGGCCTGATGTGCCCTGTAAGCATCACAGAGCCGTTAGGATGTCCCTGCAGATCTCATCATCACTGGAGTCACAATAAGGACATACCTGCACAGTTCAGCACTGATGTGCCCAGACCTGCTGTGCCTGCTGGGACCGTGGAGCTGTGTCAGCTCAGCACCGGCACCACATGTATCTTCTCAGTGCCTGGATCTGGAGCTGCTCCTGGCAGTTCTGCTCTGCCAAGGGACCAGTTATGGAGGTCTACCCACCTGGTAGAGTCACACATGCCCGGTTCAGCCTCACTGGCAGAGCAGAAGTGCAAAACTCACCTGAGGAGCAGGGCCATTCCTTGGGTGGCCAACCCAAACACTGGGCTGCCTTTGCTGGAAGCCTTTATGGATCTATCTGTCCTCACACCCACGAGGATGGTGTATCCAGCACTCACAATGCTGATGCAGTGATGTGGAGGACTCAGGGAACGAGGACCTTGGAGCTGTGTTTTTCACCACAGCGGGAGATTTGCTTGGTGCATTTCTCAAAATGAGAGTAAATAGGGTTGGGAGGGATATGGATGGCCCATCTAGCACACTTCTTTAGCTACTGCCAGTTTCCATTCAGGCCTGCAAGAGAAGTTTAATTTTATAGTGTCTACACAGGGACAGAAAAGCTTTCCACTTTCCCTTCTTCACTGATGTTTTTGTCCGTGAACCAACCAGTTTCATTAACAAGCAGATTTTGCGGAAGATACATCCATCAATAAATTGCTCTGACACAACATGGGAGTAGTGTGGATGGATTTGAATTTGCAGGATTCCTGGCTTCTGTTTCAAAATCTGCATTAACTCTTGAGTTGACCCATGTCCCATCATAAGCTAAAACTTTTTATCTTGATGAAGTGGACAGGAAAAGAGCACCAGTCTCATTAGACCCTTTCTGAAGTAATTTGTTTTGGCTTCTACCTGTAATATTTCTCTTTCACCTTTATTTTTATTATATTAAATTTGTCTCGGGAGGGAAAAGCTCCTTTTACTCCTTGTTCAGTCCAGTGTCACCGGGCTACTTCCCTGCAAGGAGGACAGGAGATGGTCCAGGTCCCTGCTTTACTCTTCAGCAGTCTCACCTTAGAGCTTCATTTGGAAAATGATGTCAGCAGATGCAGCACGGACAGTGGCAGCCCGGCACTACTCCTTGCTCATCTACATGTTTAATGATGCTTCTTTGAGCTCACCTTCTTTTCTGCATGGAAGTGGTGTAGGGGAGACCTCACCAACCCACCAGCTGCATCCCTAAGTGCCCTTTTGGGTTCCTGCTCCTGGCACTGAAGAAAAAAGCCAGAAAAATTTCCCTCTAAACATTCTGAAGGTACAGAAACTCTTGTTCCACCAGCTCCAGCAATGCTAAAAGCATTGCATTTCACAGCAGGTGTTATTCCCAACCAAATCCCCTCTGCCACCACTACAGTGAGAGCAGAGGAGATGCTGCTTCCCAGAGACAGGCTTCACCGTGAGGTACAGATCTGCCCTTGAGGAGACATTTCCCTTGGCTTTGCCTCGTGTTCAGCGGTTTGCAAGAGCGTGTGCAACGTCTCTGACATATGCTGCTGCTGCAGCATTTATTCTGCTCTTAGCATGTTCTCCAAGTCCTTCAGCCCCACCAAGCAGGATGCCTCCAACCTGTCCTAAATGCCTCATGTCCGTTTTCTTATGCATCCTTATTGCATCAATTGCTGCCCAAGTCCCACCCAACCCACCAGAATAGCCCCTCCTCCCCTTGAAAAACCTCCCAGTCCTTTATCGAGAGGTTCAAAGCACGAGGACTCAAAAAACCCGTGATGGGAGCACGTCGTCGTCAAAAGTGCCGGCGCAAGCAGCGGAGCAGATGTGTGGCGGGGAGCAGGAGGGGAGGCAGCGGGGCGGGGGGCCCTGGCAGCGGAGCGGCACGAAGGGGATGGCAGCTGCAGGACAGACGGCCTCTCCACAGCCTCGCGCCGAGGAGAGGGGAGCCCCTTCCAACTCGTCCGCACCGCCGCCGCACGCACACATCCTCATTAATAACAGCCAGCGGATGTGATGGATAGCACTCGGGGATGGATTACGGCCAACTGCCTGACGCTGCCCTGCGAAAAATGCATTTAGCGGGTTTCTTTTTAATTCCCTCCATCTTGCCAGGTTTTGGAAATCTGAGGGACCTCTTCGATTTGTTTGCTAAGATGAAGTTTCTTGGATTGTGTCCTGTTTCCCGTGGGGTGATGGCATCCTCCAGGTAGCAAAGAGGGATGCAGCTGGCGCGTGGGGAGCACTGCGCTGTAAAACAGGGAGCAGCTTCTCCCAAATGGATGTGCTGTCGTTACTGAGATGTTTTGTCTTTCATTTGTTTTCATTATAAAATGAAAAGGTTCGAACCAAATTCAGATATTGCAGTTTCAAAATCTTTGCACCTCTCATTGTCGAGCTTCATCTGGGTAGATGCAGACTAGGAAAAAAAACCAAACCAAACAACAAAAATTGCACAGACACACAGGCTGACTGGAAGATCCTGACATGAAAAAAAGAAAAAAAACAGCCATGTTAAAAACCTCCTTGGCTTTTCGCAGGATTGCTATGCCATGGGTGTGCAACAGCCTGGGATGGGTTTTCTGAACAGTTATTTTTTAAGCTCAAAAGAGTTTCGCACAGGAACTTGATGTGACGCCAACATCACGTCAAATTGAAAAGATTCATTGAAACAGCTTTAAAAGTTTATTTGTTTCCCTGAAACAACTCTGAGAATATGCAGAGTTATTTCTGACATGAGATTATCCTGGATTCGAGTAAATATAGTCATGCCATAAATAAATAAATAAATACAGTCAATGCATCAAAGCTCCCCTAAAATAGAAACCTTTACAGGAAATGGATCTGATCTTCCAATGGTGTAAATGAGTCTCTCCCCACTGAAACAAGCCAACCTACCCCAATTTACCTTAACTGGGCACCTGGCTTTGGTTTTACTTTCTTTAATATATATATATGAGTGGCAAACACTGGAAATAGCTGCTTCCTTTAACAAGTGTTTATCATTGGCCTGAGAACAAGCCGGTCAGTGCTGCAGAGCTCGATGGTATCACCTGATGGGACAGGCACAGTCAGACCAGCCTCACAGTCGGACACAGCACTTGGCATCATTTGGGGTGTCCTGGCACACTGGGGCATGGGTGGGGACCCTGGAGGGTTTATGATAGAAAATGCATGTGAGTGGAAATGATGTTACATAAATCACCTTCGTAACAAAACTGATTGAACTCCTGCTGCGTCTCGGTGCTTTGTATTTCTGCAGCCTCTCAGCAAAATACAGTGACAACCTTAGCACCTCCAAAGAGCGTAGAATCACAGAACAGTAAGAAACAGTGGACATCAGGGCATGAAGTCTGGAGCTGGAAACACTTGCCTCATGTCAAGGCATTTACAGTACATTTGAAGCTTCAGGGTGATCCTCTGAGGAAGGAAACCGTCTACTCTGCAGGTGGGGAAACAAAAGCACTGACGTGTTATGTCTTGCAGGCTCAGAAACCATTTCTTCTGAGTCCCAGAGGTTCTCTGCCACTGCTGGGCCATGCTATTTCTTATGACGCTGCCCCTGCTGTGAGCCAGACCTTGAGGGAGAGGCCAGGGGGTCGTGATCACAGGGGGGTTGATTTCATGGGAACACAGGACAAAAACATACTGAAATTTGTATTCAATTCCTTCTTTTGCATCTAATTTCTAAACCTTCAGAGTCATATTTCCAAGCTTTTCCCACAGACAAAAAGGATGTGAATTTTCTTATAATATACATTACACAAAGCAAGCAAGCTCATAGTCCTCCTGAATCTCAAGACTCCAGGATTCAGGGATTAAGAAGAGAGAGGAACGTTGCCTTCCCACAAATATCTGAAAGCTCACTCTGTAGCCACCACATCTGACAAAACAGAGACCCCTGCACCCTGCAGCACACCCTCCCAGCACCCCACCTTAGGAATGGGGACCCTGCTGGATTTTGAACACCTTCCCTAAAGCTGAACAGCAGCTTTGGGACACTCACATTGTCCAGCCAGAGGCTGTCAAATGCGGCAGCTTTAGTTAAACAGAACATACTGGGTAGTTCCCTTCTTCCTCCAAAGAGACACCATTGCAAACTTACACATCTACATCTACCAGTGCAGCATTGTGCAGAGAAAGAATCTAAAATTAGCTGGTTGGATTTAACGTCATGCAGCTTCCCTCTGCTTTCGAGTGCTCAGCCTCCTGCTAAATTTAAACCAAAGGCAACTGGTAAACAAAGGTTTGGTGCGCTCTACTCGGACAGAAATAGGCACTGTAGCTATTTTTATCCTTCAGACTACACAACGCGTGTCCAAGTTACAACCGGCAGCGATAAATATATCTCAAAGAGGGTCAAGAAGCCACAGTAAGCAGTGAGCAATAATGAAACTGCTCTGCTCTCCGAGTGCCAGCAAGGCAGTCTTATCTAGCCCTTAATTCCTCCCTTTGAAGCTCATCACACAAAACCCTTACAGAAAGCAGATGAAGTTGTATGTCATGCTTTGCACCTTTGTGTTTTGTTTGGTTTTTTTTCCCCTCTCCAGGTTTTATATTTTAGTTTAAGCTAAGTGGTGCACTAGAAGTATCAAGGCATCTTGACCACAGACTGGATGCATGGGGGCTAATTCAGCTCGGCGCAGTGCTGACACTCATGGATGAGATGGTGGGTATGAAGAGAGAAGTTTTGCCTTTCAGGTGTCTTTCAGGAGAGGCTCTGACACTCTGAGGCAGGGAGTGGTGCTTGTAGCACATGCTTATGGTTGATGTCATTTGTTCTGAGAACCCTGGGGTGGTTGCCCTCATGGGACAACACCAAAGCCGCCGCTGAGCAGGATGGTGTGTAAAGTGTGAGCTGGTCTGGTGAGTCACACATGGTCACCTGGGTTCCTGCAGCAGGAATGGACACTGAATTCAGACTTTCTGTGAGAGGGTGAAGAGCACTGATTATCTGGCCAAGACCTCACACTCTCCAAGCTTGCCATTCTTTCTCAGTCCCTGCAAGGTATTAATGTCATGTCAGGGTCAGGCTCACCCCTGGCCTTCAGCAGGGCTTTGTGGAGCATTGCTAAGGGGTCATGCCACACGGTACCGTGAGTAGAGGGTCTCAACCCCTCCCAGTGACTAACCCTTCTCCATCTCATGGGGGATTTGGTAGAAGAGGTCAGGCAGCAAGGAAGTCTTCTCCTCCAGACTGTGATCTGTCTCCCTTTGCTCCTCAGAACTGCTCTGTAGAAAATACCAGTACTGCCCCATCCTCAGAACCAGGCACTTCAGGCTTCTTTTTTGCTCAGGGACGCAGCAGAGGAGGAAAAGCAAGTACCACCATGGTTTCCATCTTTAGTATCCTCGTCCTTCAGGGTTCCAGACCTTCTTGTTTTTACCTCCCAGTCTATGAAAGCCCAAAAGTTGGGCAACACACACCCAAGGGCTGAGCCATTTAACAGGGAGACAAGCCTCATCTCCTTCCTCTGCTGGATCCTGCCTCCCCCTGCTCTGCTGGAACTCCACTCTGCTGCCTTGCTGCAGGGTCCAGGGACAAGCATTGGCAACCGGGTTTTCATCCTCTGGCAGAGTTCAAGCAGTGCTGCCCATCTCCAGTGTCTGCTGTTACAGAAATGCCCCAGAACAACCTGTCTGGCCTCCACCACCTGCCCCAGGCAGGTCCTGGTCTCCATGTAGACAGTGAGGTCTCTCTGAGACATCTCAAATGCACTGTGGGTCTGTCTGAGTGAATCACTCACTGAGGGTGGGAGCTCAGACACCCATAAGTGAACACTCTTTGGAAAGCACTGATTTCATGAAACAAAACCTTTCACAGGGGCATGACATTTTCAGCAGAAACTTGATGGGGCTGCTCGTGTCCTTACTTGGCTCTGCAGGTTACATTACACCCAAGACCTGACACAACTGCTAGCATTTGGATCCCAAAGGCTTTTGACTCCCTTTCTGCACTCCCAAGAGATATCTGCATTCTTACTTTGGCTGTAATGAGGGATCCGCGGAGTTAAGGTACTGAAACCCTACTAAACAACCAATGCAGAAAGCAGGAGGAGTCAACAAATACATAACCCTGAGGATCTAGGTCCAGAGGGGAACATGTACCCCCCAGTGATAAGCAAGCTGACCTCGACCAGCAGTGGCAGTCAGCCATGATGGAGAAGATATTTGGGGGGAATATCCAGATGTCTCCTATAAACAAAAGTTAAGAGGGATGTTTGTGGGTTCTAAAAGCTCTCTCAAGCTTAGTGGTCACGTGTTGTGACACCCGGAGTAGCTCTACTGCCAACACCATGATGCTACACCACTGTACCCAGCACAGCTGGAGATGCCTGCCGTGGCTTAGACTTGCCTCCAGAGCCAGGCTGCAGGTCTGCTGTCCCCGAACAGCAAACCCACAAAAGAGCAAAGGTGGCTTCTCCCTTCCCCAGCCCTTCCTCCTCACTCTGGGGAGCAGCCCTGTGCCTGCCACAGCTGAGCAGGCAATGATGAAGAGGTTGTCACATCTGGCAGCTGCTGAGAGAGCAGTGCCCCACAGCTGGTGCACAGGGCACAGCTCCGAGCTTGGGAAAGCAGAGACCTGGGTTCATGGACCAGCCCTAGCTTCTCCCTTGGTTCTTATTTATTACTCATACAGGCACAGTGGGGCTTTTTTTTTTTTTTTAATGCAGCAAATCATTAAAAAGAGAAGAAGGATAGCAGGGAACAACCTTTAGTAACAACTGCAAAAAAAAGGGAGGGGGAGGGATATATGGAGGCAAGCGTGCAACCAACAGGCAAACAAATGGAGCCCAGTTGCAAAATGCTGACGGTTCAGCTGGGAAAGGGAGACAGAGGCTTTACAAAACCAGACTGGTGCAGGGCTGGCCTGGAGCCAGTGAAGAGGATCCGCTTGTGAGACCCAGGACCAGTGCAGACTCAGGTGGACAGCCTGTCCAGACCACTGCAACTAAGTTTGCGTGACATTTCACAAGGACACTTGAGCTTGCCGAGGCTTGCTGAAGGTACACAGAGGACAGGCAACATGACCTACCACGGGAGGTTAGGTTAGCATCCCTGCGTGGTGTTTGGAGTGGCTGGGTTTGTTCAGCAGGCTCGAGGTATGGGTGTGTGAACCTGTGCATGCTCACGGGATGCCAAAGAAATATATCCAGATCTATTTGCAGGAGAAGGTCTATCTGCAGCAGCGACTTGCACACAGCTATACGGCTTGTTCACACTCCCAGAGATTTAGCAAAGTCAATGCCCTGAGAAGGCCTTGCTGCGTCAGTTTTTACAACATCCACCTCCTTGGGACTGAGGGTCAGGGTCCACAACTACCAGAAACAGTCATTACTCTCTTTCTTGCCCCTCAACAGCTTTATTTTATATTTTTTTGATTCCTCAGTGCAAAAGCTTCCCTAACTAGTCATTAACCTCAGCCACGGGACACAACCATTAAACATTATTGTGGCTGTAACATGGTACATTACTTGCCTTGCAGTCGAAAATGTTTCCTGCAGGAAGGGAGAAAAAGAGATGTGTTTTAAGGTCGTGATTCTCCCGCACATATATCTAAATCAGCATCTGGCACCCCAGACCTGTTGCAAGGAGTGTGTTTGCATGGAAGGAGCATGTTATGTGAAGAGTGTATCTTTCTTGATTAAACACAGAAGCAGAAAAAAACATCTGTTTCATCTCAAAGGAGAACAACCAAGGTATTTGTATCCCATACTCAGCTTTCCCGGTGCCAGCATAGCCCTCTGCCAAGTGAGTGATACATCCCTGGGTAAGGACTCTCCTTAAACTGCTCAAGACCTTCTCCATGCTCATGGCCAGCACTGACCACCCTTACCAGGGTCCTGGAAATAGCAGCTTCTATGGGAATCTACCCGGGGAGGCTCACCATGCCACATACTGTTTGTAGACACCAGCTGAAGGAGAGAAAACTGCTGTGGAGCTCTCAGTCGACATGTCACCAGTGCTGCAAACCCGCTGTGCTGGACCTTCACAGAAGCTCCAGGAGAGGTTTCCAACCCTGCTCCACCTTTGTTCCTGCATATACAGACATGCAGAGAGTGGAGTTCCGTGAGAGCACCTCTAATGGTATTTGCAGTACAAACACGATTGCGGTGGTCCTGAAACACATTCAAGGAGAGGGAGGGATAGTGGCTGTGACCTTTCCTTCATGCAGTGCTCAGTGAAAGGTACTGAGGCAGTCGGCTGCCTGAGAATGTCCTACGTTGTCTGGGGAGCCTTCCTGAGAGGAAGACAAGCCTCCTGTGTCTCAGTACAGGAGAGAACCCGGCATGTGACCTCCTGAAATGAAATCTCTGCAGACTCACCCCCGGGCTGATGGGGAGCTGTTGCGATGGGTCATGCCCGTTTCCATCCGTCAGAAGACCCAATGAGACATGACTGATCTAAGTGGACCTGACAAAGGCTGAAGACTACTTTCCCATATGGGGATATGCCACCAGGCTAGGGGGGAAAAGCTGCCTTTTCACACGTGGGGGCTGTTTTATGCAGCAGCTCCCTTTTGCCAGCTCAGGGGTCCTACAGCTGCAGCACCCGCCTCGCAGGCTTGGTACGAGCCCCCATTCCACCTCGCTGACTCAAAGAGCACATCCTAGATTGAAAGTGGCATGACATGAATAGTTCCCCCCCCCCACCCCAAAACCGGGCTGACCTCCCACCGCAGGCTGGGGATCCCCCGGTGTTCGTTGTTACACATCGACGCCCAACGGGGAAACGCAGCCCCGCGGTTGACAGGTTTTAATGAAGACCTTTGATGTTCAAAGGAAGCGATGGCTGTTTGGTAAGGTCGGTTGAGTTAGAAGAAAGGGGCAGGCTGAAGCCGGACGAGTTAAGCCCGTTATGCTCGCGGGGGCCCATCTGGAGCACTTAACTGCTGTCTGGTTTGAGCCTGGCAGGTTGGAGGTAGGCAGCCACAGGGAGAGGGGGGTTGCTTTCACACCGAATGCCGTCTGCCTCCCTGAGTTACCGTCCCCATCACTCACCTGGTGCCAGCATCACTGCCTGCAGGTCAAAGCCTGAAGTCTACACTCACTCCTTGCACCCTGGGGTTGAGCTCACAATTGGTTTACAGCAGAAATGGAAATGTAAGTATTTAATCAGGGAGGTTCTTAAACAAGTTAGAAATCTCTTTAAGATGTACCTGGGAACTGCTGTTAGTGACCCCAAATCTTCAACCTCTCAGCTGGGCTGAGGGAAGAACTTACCCTCCTGTAGCCCCAAAATGTGTCTCTCACCAGTAAAATGGAGCAGCACCACCCATCCCTGTGGGTGAGCACCCTTCATATGGGTGTACAGGGTAGTGTCCCTGCTCCCACAGATATTAAAATCTCTTATGCAAACTGGAGCAGCTTCGTTAGGAAAGTGGAGAAACATCCTTGTTTTGCCCAGCTGTCTGGGAGTTTTCCTAGAGATGAGATGAGAGGGAAGAAGCAAAACTCCTTTAAACAGCAGGGGATTTTGCCTTTGCTTCCCTGGAACATGAAGAGTAAGTCCATTCAGAAGTTTGAATTAGTAGATGTAGAAAGAGCCAGCTGGATATTTCAGAAATTTGCCATTTTGTCTGCCACAGACATTTTTTCAACACAACAAAGGAAAGTTAACAAAAGGCACAACAGCATTTTTTGTCCAGCTCTGGTGGTGACATAGTTAAAATTTCACCCCTGGCAGAGTGTGCCTTTGCTATTAATTGCATCCCTGTGTCCCTCCTAAGTGGGTTGGATTTTTTTTACCCTGTGATACCGAGGCACTTGAGCAAGGCTGATCATGAGAATCTTGGTAGAAAACCAGCTCATTTTTAACATGATGGCCCAAGCTGCAGGCCCTGCACACCAGCAGAATTCCTTCTTCTTGGAAACACCAACATTTGCAAATGGAAGAATTGTTTTTCAGCAAAAGGAGAAGGTCTGAGACAAGTTTGAGCAGGACTCCAAGCATGACCGGGTCAAGCCTGAGAATGTAGGCTTACACTTTCATGGAAGGAAGAAGAGAGGGCAGGTGAAGATTTCTAAGGCACTGATCTTTGTTGTTTCCTAAAAGGTAACACAAAAATTGTTTTGCCCAAGTCCACATGGACAGAATCACCTACCCAGTCTTACCAGATCCCTTGTTTGAAACAGCACAAGTGAGACTCAGTCCCAGCAGACAGAAAAGGACCTTGACTTTCCCTTTTAAATTGTACCCTCCTCCAGTGAGTAATTAATTTTCTCACTCAGAAGAAGATTAAAACATCCCCATTACACCTCGTGTGATTCATGCAGGGTCAGAGCACCCATTTCCATGCAGATATGTTTTGTCTGTGGCAGCTTACGGGGCACGGTGATTGCTGCTGTGGGGAGACAGCAGGTTGGATTTTCTTCTCTGAGTCAAAACCTGTGGTCCAGATACTGTCTGCATTTGGCAGAACAATGTGGACATCACAGCCACCTCTCCTGCCTGGTCAGACACCCATACCTCCAGGAGAAAAGTATGAATGTTGCAAAGAGCTCAGGGCACCTCTCTTCTCCTACCACCAACCCTATGGGGTGGAGGAGGCACTGATTACAATTTGGCTTACAGTTTCTGCTTTGGGAGGTCATGTCAGGATAATTCCACATTAAAACTATCTCTGAGACCTTTCTGGAGGTTTCATTGCAGCGTTAGGAAGTGTTTTAGTCTAGTTCTCTAGGTAAATGAAGCTTTTTGTGACCGTGCCTGTGCACATCTTAGTCCTGACTTTTCCAAAAAACTTCCAAACCTGGAGAGCAATTTTAGACATTTGGCTACAAGTCCTCAAAGATACTGCTACCAGCTTGTGAGTGTGGGTGGTCAGGGAGAGGACTGAGGCTCCATCTCTGCACTTGCAGCACAAAACCAGAGGCACCAGGAAACAGAGAAACCTCCTTGGGTGAGAGACACAAAAGCTCTGGAGACGTTTCAATCAGAGCTGATACTTCATTAGATGCATGATGCTCCCTCCAGAAGGCAAAAAGCCATGGGAAGACTCCACAAGAGTTGAAACTTGTATGAATGGCTTGCTTGCTAAGGAAGAGTGAACCTGGCTGAGTGCTCATGGTGCTTTGGGTCCCAGTCCTGCAAACTGGTCCCACAGGCTGGTGGAGGAGCTCTGCCCTCCTCCCTGCACACACCGGTGGTCAAATGATTCATGTCACAAGAGGGGAAATGCAAGAGCAAAGTACAAATTAATCACCTTCTGCCACAGGTCATTTAATTCATTCTTCCTTCAGGAGGCAAGAGTTTTTGCACACTCTAATTAGATAGTTCATCCTCTATGATTTTTTTTTCTCTTCCTTCATTACATAAATAGCATAAAGCCTGATGGACACTCATAAAAGAAAAATGAAAAAAAAAAGAAACAGCACTACCCTGGAACAAGCCCCATGTACCATATGGCTGAGAGAGGACAGTTGCAAAATCCCACAACGTGCTCATTACATGCGTTTGCTACACTGCAGTGCTCTCTCTGCTCACTGCCTCCTCTGCCCTAGTTCCCAGACTTGGGGTGTAATTATAGAATAACAGCAACTGAAGCTGGTTTAAAAAAGATAGTCTTTTTCCATGGAAAAACGTCTGAACAAAATAACAAAAATAACCACAAACAAAAAAAAAAGCATTTTTCTTGGCAATGTGTTAATTTTTTCTCTTTTTTTTTTTGAGAAAATGAGAACAGAGAATGTTACATCTTCCTCCCCCTCCTGCCCACCTGTTTTTTTGAAGCAAGCAGGGAGGAAAGAGGAGGGAAAAGCCCTGGTTTTCTAAGCTTGTTGTTTTCAAAAGTACTAAAAACATTTCCACCAAACCTGACGTTTTCTAAAGAAACTATTATTTTACCTGTAAAGTCCTTTTGAGTTCAGAAACGTGCAACTGCCTGTCAGAATAAAAAGAAGAAATAAAAAGCCTCTTTATTAACTTTCCTTCCCAAAGCTATTGCAAGGTGGCAGTGAAAACAAAGCCACGTCTGGGTGAGGAACCTGGGGGCCTTTGGATGGAGCTTGGGATGTGTTGAGTATTTTCCCTGTGGATTAGATCTGCTCAGACATTAGTATCATGGTGAGACTTCTGTGGCGGGACTGGCAAGGCTCGGTGTTTATGGTACTCGAAGAACTTTGTTGGATAAAGCACATGGGGATTTCAAGCAGGGCCATCAGGCATCTTGTATCTTGCCATGGGAGGCTGCACAGCCAGCAGGGTCCATCCAGAAGCACATGTGGGCTACAGAAGCTGCAGGACCTCTCTCCTGCAGAAAGACATCAAGACACCTTCTCATGGTGTGGGAAGGTAGGTATGGCCCCACAGTTATGAAAAGCCACCTAAATTTTCCTGAATAAAGGGTGCCTGAGTAGCACTATGTGATGCACATAATTTTTTTACACCCCTTCAGGAAGAGTTCAATGATGCAGAAGAGATCAGTCACCTCGGACTTGGGTCCATTCACCACTAAAGGTGGGAGTCATCCCACCATACACAGTGTCCAAGGAAAGCCATGAGCTTCAGTGCCTGGTTCTTTCTCTGTGATCTCCACCTTTCCCTTTCCAGCTGAAGACTGGTCTCATCTCTCATTGTTTTGGTTTGGCCTGGCCGGATTTTGGCGGCGGGGGGGGTAGCTGCAGGGTGGCTTCTGTAAGAAGCTGCTAGAAGCTCCCCAAGTTTGATAGAGCCAATGCCAGCCGGCTACAAAGAGGGACCCGCCACTGGCCAAGGCTGAGCCTGTCAGTAAGGTGATAGCAGAGGAACGCCTCTGTGAAAAACATATTTAAGAACGGGAAAAAGAACTGCGCCATAACAGCTGGCACAGAGATGGAGGAGTGAGAGTCTGTGCAGAAACCAAGGTCAGTGAAGAAGGAGGGGGGGGAGGATGAGCTCCAGGCACCGGAGCAGAAGGTGTCCCCCGGGTCCGTGGTGAAGACCATGGTGAAGCGGGTTGTCCCCCTGCAGCCCATGGGCGAGGTGCAGATGTCCACCGTGAGGATCACCGCATAGATATCCACCGAGGACTCCACGCCGTGTGGGTGGATGCCTGAAAGGGGACTGTAGCCCGTGGGCAGCCCGCATCAGAGCAAGTCGCTGCCGGAACCTGTAGCCCGTGGAAGAGAGGAATGCCCACGCTGGAGCAGGATGGCCGGTGGGACTTTTGGGACGCTGCGGGTGGCTCACGCTGGAGCAGTTTCCCCTGAAGGACTGCGCCTCAGACTCACGAGGGGTGGGCTACCCCTCGTGGGGTGTCTCATGCTGGGCAGTTTGTGATGAATTGCCCTTCGTGGGACGACTCACGCGGAGAAGAGAGCGTGAAGCTTGTCTCCCGTGAGAGGGACCCCACAGTGGCCCTGGGGAAGAGTGAAGAGTCCTCCCCCGGAGTGAAGAAGCGGTGGAACCAACGTCGGATGAACTGACCGTAACCCCCATTCTCTGTCCCCCTGCGCCGCTCGGGGGGAGGAGGTGGAGAAACTGGGATTGATGTTAAGCCCGGGAAGAAGGGAGGGATGGGGGGAAGGTGTTCTGCTTGTTAAGATTTGTTTGCTCTTTCTCACTTCTCACTACTCCTCTCTGATTAGTTCTCTTAATAAATGTACCTAATTTCCCCAAAACTGAGTCTGTTTTGCCCGGGACGGTAAATGAGAGTGATCTCCCTGTCCTTATCTCAAACCCTGAACCTTTGGAAATATTTTCTCCCCTGTTCAGCAGTGAAGGAAGGGGGTGAGTGAGCGGCTGTGTGGGTACCTGGCGGCCGGCCAGGGTCAAACCACGACACTCATGTAGGAGATCTCAGCACACTCAGGCTGAAAGTTGGGGTTGTTCTGGAGAAGAGAAGGCTCCAGGGAGACCTTACTGTGGCCTTTCAGTACCTGAAGGGGCTACAGGAAAGATGAGGAGAGACTGTTTACAAGGGCATGTAGCGACAGGCTCAGGAGAAATGGTTTTAAACTAGAGCAGGGTAGATTTAGACATTAAGAAGTTCTTTACTGTGAGGGTGATGAGGCACTGGCACAGGTTGCCAAGAGAGGTTGTGGGCGCCCCATCCCTGGAAGTGTTCAAGACCAGGACGGATGAGGCTTTGAGCAACCTGGTGTAGTGGGAGGTGTCCCTGTCCATGGCCAGGGATTGGAACTAGATGATCTTTAAGGTCCCTTCCAAAAAAACATTCTATGATTCTGTGGTTGTGATTCTATGATTCTATAATTCTATGATTTATATTTCTACCACATTGGCCAATTTATTGCATGAGGAGATGAAGAATGTAGTGAACTGGAGGTCAAATTTTTCGTGTGTGAGCCATGCCCTTGTATAAGAGGGCTTAACATTTCCCCAGACCTTCAGCTGAGAAACAGCAGTGTCCGTTTCTAAATCCACCACCACCAAACCTTACTGCTGGGAAGGTCTGTCACCTCCATCCAGGTATGTGCTACAAGGATAAGAGCCTTGCAATGAAAACAAGGCTTCTTGCAAATGTTTAACCTAACAGCTCCCACACTTGGAAGTGCGATCTCACTCGCAGTGCCCTCATCTATCCTCCTTGAATCCTGCCCTCCCTGTGATAGATGATATGATTCTATGATTTTCATTAACATTTCCTTACTGTGGGTACCACTGCAGCTGCTATGCCAGTGACACAGCATGAGCGCTCACACAGGGATAGATGACAAGTGATGAAATGTTGGTGGTCAGGCTATAAAAAAGCTTGGTTTGGGCTGCCCAGCGCTGTCCTGTGCGTGCTTGTGTTGAACTAATGTCAGCCTGACTGCAGAGGAGATTCAGATGGAAGAGGGAAGTGTTATTCTGTTCTGGCTCTGTCCTCCCTCCCTCCTTCTCCAGTTGACCTGATGCCTCTTCTTCACCATGGGGATGTGTTTGCAAATCCCCTGTGCAAGCTTAACATCCTGTTCTCTACACATGCCTTGCATTTCTAATGTCATTCTGCCCTACACAGACAGAGGATGCACTGCTGTCTGTGGGTCATTTGAAGAGATGATCGTTCTCTAAGGCACAAAGCATTTTGCAGCTTGTTCACAGGCTTATTTTCAGGCATTTTACATCACCAATTCATTCCAGTCCAAATTAACCCCTTAGAAAACTTATTAAATCAAAACATTGCATCAAAAGATATTAATTTCTTTTCTTGAGGGACTGCCAAGGAAAGCCTCTATTTATTTAGGAAAAGTGTTTGGCTGAAACATTTGGAAGTCAAAACAACCTTATCAAGAAATTCCAGAGAATGCAGTTAAGCCTTTAGGAAATAAGGCAGAGCCTGGGAGGCCACAAAAGTCCCCCCCTCCCGAGCCACACTATTATATCAGCGGATGCATGAAGGAAATGCAAGGGCAAAAAAAACTAGCTTGTTTTACAATACTTCTTAAATTGCTTAGCACCCATGTCTGACATTTCACACCTGAGCTTCAGCCCTCCAGTCAAACAGAAGGTAAAAGCCTTTCAGTGGGATTAGGGCTCCTAAACGGCTGGTAATCTCCGATTATCTCGAGCAGGTATCAAAGGGCTCTGCTCAAACAGGAGCTGGCACGGGGCCCAGAGGGATGACACATTGCTGTGCTTTCATCAAGACCTCTGCAAAATCCTCCCAGGGGACCGGTTCTGAAAAAAAAAAGCCACCTTTTTACTGCTGGGCATCTTGCAGGTGACACGTCTTGTGACACCAATACTGCCTATGTACATGCTGTTTGCTCTCAGATGACGAACTCCAGAAATCCCGACACAAAGGCAGGAATGTCGTAGCTTGAAGCAAACCCTTAAGGGAAGGTGCAATGCCCATCTGAAGGCGCCTGGATGCAACGCGAGCGGTACCGATCGCAGGAGCGATCCATGCTCCAGCCGTGGTAAATGCGTCCCAATGATGGCACTGGCCTTGCAGCTTCCCAGAGGAGAGCCACCCCAAAACTTAAAATGCTGAATCTCTTCCCTGGGAAACTTTGGGTCCCGTTTTGTTTCCAAAACTGCAAAAAGTGGCATCGGTTCATATGAACACACAGACCCTTTTTTTTTCTAATGTGTCAGTGTCTTGGCAGCATAGCAAAGAGCCCCCAAATCCCCCTGGAAAAGCAAAAGGGAGAGGAAAGAGTAGAAAAAAGGATGGCAGTAGAGCAGGAGGGTCTGATATTTTTCCACGATCCAGAAAACTCTGGTTCACTATGACCTTGTTAGGAGGCTGAAAGCTGCTGTTTAGTCAGAGCTGTCAGACAGTGGTGCTGGCAGGAGATGGATGAGCCGTGGTGCGGCTCTCTGGAAGGCGTCGTGAAGACAGCCTGCTTTAAGGAGCAGCAACTGTGGGAAAAGGCAGCAGGAGAAGGTTGAGGCAGGACCAAAATGACAGCGAGCAACAGGCTGCGCGGAAGGGGACTGTGGCACAGCTGCATACAAGACACGTGCAAATAAGCTCAAATAACCATTAAGACAGCAGAGCTCTGGGCTATATTCAGGCGAAGCTGGCAGAGGAGGGTTGTGAAGGTCATGGTACCTTCCTTGGTGCCTTAGGAGCTTGATCCTGTCTCCTGCAAAGTGTTGATGGGCTGCTGGTTGTAGTGCCCAGTTGCCTGTTTGGACTGTCTGAAAAGAAGGGACATGTATCCTCTAGCATCTCCCAGCACAACCCCACCACAGCCTGCTGCCAAACCTTTATCCCAAACCCCAGCATCACCATATCCACACCAACAACACCAGGATGTTGAAAGTTTTACTTTAATTTTTACCATGTAACATTAATTATTAATTTTCTTTGAGATTCCTTGTTCTCATAAAGCCCAAGTTGTAACTCCCCCCTGCCCCATCACAAAGGATGGATTTGGGTACCGTCTTGCCACATGCACTGATGCAAAGCACAGATCTGGAGATTGCTTTGTTGTTGCCCTGTGATTCATCTGAAGACATCTGACCCTGCCATTCTCATCCCTGCAATGATGCTCTTCACATACTCCTGATCTTTGCAGGACATCTGCAGTCCTAGGCATGTCCTGATAGAAGTCCAAAAGAGTTAGCGTTCAGGGACAGCGTTACCGTGCTTCATTAATTCTCACCGAAGTGCCTGGACTCTTGTGTGGCTGGTTTTTAAATGGAAGCTTGACTTTGTTTGTATCACATGTATCACATTTCCCCAGACCTTCAGCTGAGAAACAGCAGTGTCCGTTTCTAAATCCACCACCACCAAACCTTACTGCTGGGAAGGTCTGTCACCTCCATCCAGGTATGTGCTACAAGGATAAGAGCCTTGCAATGAAAACAAGGCTTCTTGCAAATGTTTAACCTAACAGCTCCCACACTTGGAAGTGCGATCTCACTCGCAGTGCCCTCATCTATCCTCCTTGAATCCTGCCCTCCCTGTGATAGATGATATGATTCTATGATTTTCATTAACATTTCCTTACTGTGGGTACCACTGCAGCTGCTATGCCAGTGACACAGCATGAGCGCTCACACAGGGATAGATGACAAGTGATGAAATGTTGGTGGTCAGGCTATAAAAAAGCTTGGTTTGGGCTGCCCAGCGCTGTCCTGTGCGTGCTTGTGTTGAACTAATGTCAGCCTGACTGCAGAGGAGATTCAGATGGAAGAGGGAAGTGTTATTCTGTTCTGGCTCTGTCCTCCCTCCCTCCTTCTCCAGTTGACCTGATGCCTCTTCTTCACCATGGGGATGTGTTTGCAAATCCCCTGTGCAAGCTTAACATCCTGTTCTCTACACATGCCTTGCATTTCTAATGTCATTCTGCCCTACACAGACAGAGGATGCACTGCTGTCTGTGGGTCATTTGAAGAGATGATCGTTCTCTAAGGCACAAAGCATTTTGCAGCTTGTTCACAGGCTTATTTTCAGGCATTTTACATCACCAATTCATTCCAGTCCAAATTAACCCCTTAGAAAACTTATTAAATCAAAACATTGCATCAAAAGATATTAATTTCTTTTCTTGAGGGACTGCCAAGGAAAGCCTCTATTTATTTAGGAAAAGTGTTTGGCTGAAACATTTGGAAGTCAAAACAACCTTATCAAGAAATTCCAGAGAATGCAGTTAAGCCTTTAGGAAATAAGGCAGAGCCTGGGAGGCCACAAAAGTCCCCCCCTCCCGAGCCACACTATTATATCAGCGGATGCATGAAGGAAATGCAAGGGCAAAAAAAACTAGCTTGTTTTACAATACTTCTTAAATTGCTTAGCACCCATGTCTGACATTTCACACCTGAGCTTCAGCCCTCCAGTCAAACAGAAGGTAAAAGCCTTTCAGTGGGATTAGGGCTCCTAAACGGCTGGTAATCTCCGATTATCTCGAGCAGGTATCAAAGGGCTCTGCTCAAACAGGAGCTGGCACGGGGCCCAGAGGGATGACACATTGCTGTGCTTTCATCAAGACCTCTGCAAAATCCTCCCAGGGGACCGGTTCTGAAAAAAAAAGCCACCTTTTTACTGCTGGGCATCTTGCAGGTGACACGTCTTGTGACACCAATACTGCCTATGTACATGCTGTTTGCTCTCAGATGACGAACTCCAGAAATCCCGACACAAAGGCAGGAATGTCGTAGCTTGAAGCAAACCCTTAAGGGAAGGTGCAATGCCCATCTGAAGGCGCCTGGATGCAACGCGAGCGGTACCGATCGCAGGAGCGATCCATGCTCCAGCCGTGGTAAATGCGTCCCAATGATGGCACTGGCCTTGCAGCTTCCCAGAGGAGAGCCACCCCAAAACTTAAAATGCTGAATCTCTTCCCTGGGAAACTTTGGGTCCCGTTTTGTTTCCAAAACTGCAAAAAGTGGCATCGGTTCATATGAACACACAGACCCTTTTTTTTTCTAATGTGTCAGTGTCTTGGCAGCATAGCAAAGAGCCCCCAAATCCCCCTGGAAAAGCAAAAGGGAGAGGAAAGAGTAGAAAAAAGGATGGCAGTAGAGCAGGAGGGTCTGATATTTTTCCACGATCCAGAAAACTCTGGTTCACTATGACCTTGTTAGGAGGCTGAAAGCTGCTGTTTAGTCAGAGCTGTCAGACAGTGGTGCTGGCAGGAGATGGATGAGCCGTGGTGCGGCTCTCTGGAAGGCGTCGTGAAGACAGCCTGCTTTAAGGAGCAGCAACTGTGGGAAAAGGCAGCAGGAGAAGGTTGAGGCAGGACCAAAATGACAGCGAGCAACAGGCTGCGCGGAAGGGGACTGTGGCACAGCTGCATACAAGACACGTGCAAATAAGCTCAAATAACCATTAAGACAGCAGAGCTCTGGGCTATATTCAGGCGAAGCTGGCAGAGGAGGGTTGTGAAGGTCATGGTACCTTCCTTGGTGCCTTAGGAGCTTGATCCTGTCTCCTGCAAAGTGTTGATGGGCTGCTGGTTGTAGTGCCCAGTTGCCTGTTTGGACTGTCTGAAAAGAAGGGACATGTATCCTCTAGCATCTCCCAGCACAACCCCACCACAGCCTGCTGCCAAACCTTTATCCCAAACCCCAGCATCACCATATCCACACCAACAACACCAGGATGTTGAAAGTTTTACTTTAATTTTTACCATGTAACATTAATTATTAATTTTCTTTGAGATTCCTTGTTCTCATAAAGCCCAAGTTGTAACTCCCCCCTGCCCCATCACAAAGGATGGATTTGGGTACCGTCTTGCCACATGCACTGATGCAAAGCACAGATCTGGAGATTGCTTTGTTGTTGCCCTGTGATTCATCTGAAGACATCTGACCCTGCCATTCTCATCCCTGCAATGATGCTCTTCACATACTCCTGATCTTTGCAGGACATCTGCAGTCCTAGGCATGTCCTGATAGAAGTCCAAAAGAGTTAGCGTTCAGGGACAGCGTTACCGTGCTTCATTAATTCTCACCGAAGTGCCTGGACTCTTGTGTGGCTGGTTTTTAAATGGAAGCTTGACTTTGTTTGTATCACATGTTCACAGTTTGGGTACAAGTTGAATGATGCTTTGCCCGTCAATGTCTCCAACTCTGTTTTGCTCAGGAGAAGACCTAACTCCAGCACAGATGCTTCCTAGCAGGTAGAGGGAGTGCTAATAAAAGTGTGCTTTGGGAAATAATAATTATCTTTTCTGTTTTCAGAGGACACACGTCCCTTTCCCACCCCAAGGACCTCTGATGCAGAGACAGCCTTCAGCCCATGTCTGCAGCAGCCTGCAAAGTTGAATCTGTGGTTCTGTACCAGGTTCTGGAGCTGTTTTCTGCTATGTCAAAAGTTCCAGCCACTTAACCCCTCAGCTCCTGGTCTGTAACATAGCAGTATCAGCATGCTGTTCCCTCTGTCCCCAAAGAACTCTGTGAGATGCTCAGGCACCTTGGGAACCACACAGGCACCCTGAGAAGCCTGGCATAAGGATACAGCACATGTCCCAGACCCTGATCCTGCAACGGGTTTGTAGGGCAAAACTCGGCCCCAACTAGCTCAGAGGTGATCTAACTTTGACTGGAGATCGTTTGATCCCTACAGAACATTTGCTTTTTCTGTTTGGCCTCTCACTAACACAAGCACAGGGCTCCTACCAAACATCATTTTAGCTGCAGAGATGAACTTCTAAGAGGGTGGGATATGTGACTCTCTTGGTTTTACAGTCAGGAAGGGAATAAGCAGGATTTTGCTGAACAAGGAGGCTATGTCTATGCCAGTCAGTTAAAGAGTCCAAGATCTGTTGTGTGGCCAGATGGCACGACACAGGCTTGTAAACCAAACTCTCTTCTCCTCCCCTCCAAACCCTAAACAGGGTGGCCTCAGCCATGCTGACAGCTGGCACTGGTCCCTGCCCCACACCAGCCCTTGAAGAGCCCCCAGGCGCTATCTGAGAGAGGATGAAGCCGTGCCAAGGAGCGTGATGACAATTTAACAGTACGGACTATTGTGAATCGGTGCACGGCTGGTGCCTGGGTTACTGCAGTATTATAAATGTCGCCTTAGAGATTCTGAGCTCCTCATTGGCACCTGTCCTCTCACGACATAGAGGTCTCAAAGTGGGCACACCTGAGCATGAACCAAGCATTGGAGTCCCACCTTGATGCCCAAGGACTTTGTGGGTCTGCATGCAGCTCCCACATCATGGAGCAGCAGGATGCAAACCTTTTATCCTAGCATACTGCAATGCAAAGGGACGGAATATTCCCACCAGCTTCACATCCCACTCCCAGCAGGCATCTCCCACCATGCCAAGCCTATGATACCAGGGGCTGCCGCACTCAGCGAGGAGCTGAACCAAGGCTGGCAACCACTTTCATAAACCACTCAGCAGCTTCCCTCCCTCCTGGCTCAGGACACAGAGCTCTGGGTCTCTGCTGCTTCCTATCTTCTCTGTTCTCCTTTCTGCTTGAGAAGGGTTCTTTCTCCCTGCTCAAGACGTGTGCACAGGGTTTGGAGAGCTTTTCCAGGATAACCCAGATGCAGCCTGTGTACAAATCACCCGAATGCATGCAAACCTATCCAAAACACATCTCATCTCTCAGGGTCATTGCACATGCACTATGCTCATTGACCTCCACTCATTCAGCGACCCTTTTCTCCAGGTGAACCCTGCGTGGATGTGGCTAGGAAAACCCAGGTGGAGGGAAATCCAAACAAAGACAAACCTCTTTTGGAGTGCTTTGCATCCCATTTCCGCAGCTCAGAGGGGCACATGTTGGAACACAGCAAAGAACCAGGGACCTTGATGTCTCTGATCAGATAACGACAGTAGCCTGTCTGGTTACAGAAAGCACTTTCTTTGATTAAAAGTTAATAAATATTCATCCCTCTTCTCCCCTGCTGTCCCTCCCAAATCCCAGAAGACAAAACTTAGACAAGCAAAACTGGTTCATTTGTGATGTATTCCAGCACATTGCTCCAAAACACTTGGAAACATTCCAGGTAACAATGCACGGCTTCAAGGGCTACGGATCATTACGAAAAGAGCCAATACTTTACATTCACTTAAAACAAGATTTAGGTCATAAAGGACATGTTCAGTATTAATGATGGGTGTTGGGAAGTAAAGTATAAAGTGTACATAGATCCTTATCCCTAGCTACTTCTTCAATAAATTGGCAAAGATACATCACTGCCTGCAGAGCAGGAGACAGAGAGAAATTAGATGTTAAGGACAGCTTAGTTTTCTAGGAATACAGATGTACCACCAGCTGATGAAAACTACAGTGAGGAGTAAGGGAAGAAAATACATCAGTGGTGAAGGTTGTCTTCTTTTAAGTCAAGGAAAACTAAACTCTCACCAGGAAAGAACAGGTTCAAACAGATGGAGAGATCATGGTCAGTGTAAGAGTGCAGGGACCGCTGAGCCAACCTCGGTGAAACATAGGCTACAAAACCAAGACACCGTCATCCAAGAGAAGATCAGAGGAGTCAAGGATTTATTCAGCAGGAAAATGGTGCTGGAGAAAATCAGTCCTGGTGTTTGAGAGTTTGGAGAAATATAGAATAGATGCAATAATGTGCTAGTTCAACAAAGATTTTTAAACCACAGCCCTGCAGAGAAAGTATCTGTGAAGGCACTAGACTGTAGATGGTGAAGATCCTCCCATCTCTGGATGGAAACCTGTCTTATAACTATCTCTGCAGCTACAGTAACCATGTGTTTTCCCAATTCTTGGTTTGCAGTCCGAGTACAGAGCAATTATTTCTTGGAAAAGAACTATCTTCAGCCTGTGTTGGTTGGGGATTCAACAGTAATAGTGACAGGAATACTAAACAATAGTAAAATAGTAAAACTATGATAAATTGAAACTATGATAATAATGATACTTTGTTATTTAACAATTATTTATTATTTATTATTTATTATTTATTATTTATTATTTATTATTTATTATTGGAGCCACATCCAAGCATGTGCATCCTCCTGCATTCTGGGAATATGGTGCTGGGACACGAGGTTCTGTCTGTTCTGGGTGAGCAGTGTCACACGTGTGCTTCTGCAACCCACCAGCCTCACTGCCCTGCACAACAGTGAGCCTGCTGCCTCACCATGAGCAAGATCAACAGTCTTCAGCAGCCAGAGACGAAAATCTCCATCCCGTGATCTCCATGCTGTTTCAGCACAAAGGAGACTGTGTCTGCTGCCTGGTCCCATAGAAAACAAGCATTTGTATCTGTCCTTGGATATTGAGGCCTTGAGTCAAAGGCTGACAGGAGAAGTGGGTAGAAGAAGCATCACAATTTTTCAGCTTTTCTAATGGCATCCTCCAGCTTCGCAGGGGCTGTTGGGCAGACAAGCTGCAAGCAGCTTAATGGCTATATTTCAGCTGGCACAAGCACTGCAAAGCCCGTGTCATGGGCCGGTTTCTCTGCTGAGCTGAGATTTGCTTGGCACAGCAGTGTGGTGGGTCCTGAGGGAGCCTGGGGCTGCTCTCTGATCCTCCAGCTGGATTCTGGCCAGACCCTGCAGAGACGACGGTTGCCCCTGCCATGGGGGGAACAAGGCCAAGAAGGGCATCCCAGCCAAGCTTCATCTGCATACTGGCTCAGCCGACCAAGGCACTGGAACAGGAAAAAAAGCAGTGGCGAACTGAGGATCCCCATCACTGAGGGGAGAATCCCTCTCCAAGGTCCATATCCAAACACTCTAGTGGCACCAGACAGAACAAAGGCATCACACATGTCATGAGGGGGCTCTGGCCTTCGGTTTGCAGAGGTCCAGGCTCTAGGATGAGTAGGAAGGTTTTCTTTAAAAAAAAAATAAAAAATCCTGCCTTCTTAGACAGCTTCCCATGGAAAGGGATGCTCGCAGTGATACTTGCATGAAGACACTCTTTCTCCAGAACCTTCACCTCTTCTTTGCCCATGTGAGTTGAAAGAGGTCTCAAGCACAGTGTTAGCCTTGTGCTTTTCAAGAAAGCAGGCAATTGGGAGAAGGAAAAAACCTGTCTGTGTTTCTTAAATATTTTCCACCAAGGGGAATCTCAAAACTCAAGGGCTGCACACTGGGGAGAGACCTATCCTGCAGATAAAACATCCCTCAGTTCCTGCTGTGACCTGCAGGGAGTGAATCTTGTCTTATTCTCGCACTTGCAGGAAACACCATTGGTATGAAAATGTCAAAGTGCCCCTCTGCTCCACTCTGGAGTTCTGTGTCCAGGTCTGGAGTTCTCAGTACAAGAAAGACATGGACCTGTTGGAGTGGGTCCAGAGGATGCTACAAAATTGATTGGAGAGATGAAACACCTCTTCTGTAAAGAAAGACTGAGAGTGTTGGGGTTGGTCAACCTGGAGAAGGAAAGGCTCCAGGAAGACCTTATTGTGGCCTTTCAGTTATGAAAGGGAGCCTATTAGAAAGGTAATATTCTTAGCAGCATCTGTTGCCATAGGACCAAGGATAATGGCTTTAAAATAAAAAAGGGTAGATTTAGACTACATATAAGGAAGAAATTTTTTACAATGAGGGTGGTGAAACACTGGAACAGGTTGCCCAGAAAGGTGGTAGAAGCCCCATCCCTGGAAATATCCAAGGTCAGAATGGATGGGGCTTTGAACAACCTGATCTAGTTAAATATGTCACTGAAGAAGGGTTGGACTAGATGACCTTTAAGATGACCTTCCATCCCAAAATATTCCGTGGTTTTATGATTCTAAGTGTTTGGTGCCTTGTGAAAGAGATTGCACCAATCCCCGAACACAAACACACACAGGGTGATCCATCCTCCATGGAAATGCATGGTCACAGAATCACAGAATCACAGAATGTTAAAGGTTGGAAGGGACCTCAAAGATCATCTAGTCCAACCCCCCTGCCAGAGCAGGATCACCTACACTAGAGCGCACAGGAACGCGTCCAGGCGGGTTTTGAATGTCTCAAGAGATGGAGATTCCACAACCTCCCTAGGCAGCCTGTTCCAGTGCTCAGTCACCCTCACAGTGAAAAAGTTTTTCCTCATATTTTTCTGGAACCTCCTGTGTTCCAGCTTCCACCCATTGCCCCTTGTCCTGTCAGTGGATGCCGCTGAAAAGAGCCTGGCTCCATCCTCCTGACATTCCCCCTTGACATATTTATAAACATTGATGAGGTCACCCCTCAGCCTCCTCACACGATTGCTTTGGGATTTAAAAAATAGATTAAAACCCCCAAACTTGTAAATTTTTGCTACTGTCATTGTTCACTTTCTTAAACTTTTTGTAACACTTAATTTCCCTTCCTGTGTGGTTTCAGAGGCAGTTTTCATAACTTTTAAAACTCTGGTAGCTTCAGCTTATGTCTCTTTATAGGGATGTCCTACAGCCTCAGATGGCTTGGAGATGTGCTGCATGTTGCAGATGCTGTTTAAGGCTCAACCAGATTTTCTACACCAGGCAGAGAGTCTGGGAAATTCGGGCTATTTCCTGTGTGTACCCCAGGATAACAGGTTTGCAAAATTCCTTATTCATTTGCAGGGCTCTCCTTGTTGAGATGGAAGAAAACCTTGTAACAACTTCAAGGAGAACACTGAAGGCCCCTCTAGGGCTGCCAGAATGGGTACAGTTAAAACTCGTGCTTGATTTCATCTTCAAGGTCCTCTTGCCACAGCAGTTCAGCAAGAGATAACAAGGAAAATCCTTTGGTAAATCTTCCTGGGCAAAAGTAGAGCTGGGAAAAAAACAGCTGTATCATCTCCCAACTATTATCTTTTTTGTGGACTCTCTATGCATACATATGTAGGTGCGTATGTATATGTAAATATATGTCACGTCCCAGTCTGTTAGGCAGGTCAGTTTTCTTCACATAAGCAATTTGCAGGTTTTTTTAACAGAAAATATTGTGCTCAAGCATAAGCTAAAGAACATAGTTTTTCATAGGAAAAATTAATTTTGGATGTGGAGATTTGACGAAATATTCCTTAATGTTCCCAGATTAATTTTTGTATTCGTTGTTTCACAAGACCCTAGCAATGGTCCTTTTGTGCTCTGTATTTGGAAGGGTTAGGCTTCACAAAGAGCATGGTTTAACGTACTATCTTTTATGAATTTGTTCAGGATTTATACCACCACCAGAATCTGACCCATAGCAGCTATATGCAAATGTACTCTTAAAAATACCACACAGAAAGTGACCTGCTTCCTCCCCTAATGCCCAGATAATGAAGAAATGAGAACTTAGGCTGCCAGAGCCACCTCCCCCATGGAACACATCTTCGAAGACATTCAGTCAGGGAGTTGCTCCAGCACAGCCCCAAAGGGAAGCCCAGTCATTAAAAAATGAGGTTTCTATGCCATGTGATGAATGACAATTGAACTGGCAGCTCTCATCAAGACTGAGGACTCATCCCACCAGAGCAGTGATGTCGAGAGAACCAATCCCTTTGATTTAGAGTTTTTACCAGGCTTCAAATGCAGGGACTGAGGGCAATAGCTTGGTTTCCAGGGACTCCTAGGGTCTGTTGCAGTATGTCCTCAAAATCCTTCCACAAAGACATATCATGTCTTAACTCCTTTGGATCTCTTTTCACTGCCCCAGGAGCAGGTATATTCCAGACAATCACAGCCTCATCAGATTTAAAATCTGAGAACCACAAACCACTGTCCCTTTGCACGTGAACCAAGACTCTTCTTGAAGGTAGGCACTGCAGGTCAAGGCCTCCTGCTCAAAACCGGACATGCCTCAGAGTAGACCTGATGTATCCAGAAAGGTAGAGTTTTAGTACAGATCCCAGGTTGGAAACTCCATCATACCCCAAGCCCAGATTGCTTGGGAGATGAGGACAAGTTTATCCTTCACAAAGGAAAAAGTTGGAGCACTGTTGTGTTAATATTTCTGCTCAATGGCAGAGCTGGGTGTCCTACAACTGATGAGTAGGAAATCAAGGTGGGACAGGTTTCACCTAGTTAAAGGCGTCTGTGATGATGTTGCCTTTCTGAAAACCTCCCAGGGGACGCCCACTTGAGATGATGGGAGAAATAGGTCACTGCACAGAGCATCTCATTTTCTTTTGCTTTGGTGTCTATTTTAGATGAGTGACGTCCCTGGCGAGGACTTCACATAAAAAGAGCTGAGGAGACCATCTCCAATGCAGAGCTTGTACCTACCTTGTAGGTGAGTACATCTTGGCATCCCAACCCAAGCCCAGGCTGTGCAGGCTCAGGCTCTGAGCTCTGGAGGTCCTTGTCCTATTTCGGAAGCCTGTCGAAATTCGCCACCAAAACCATGAACCAGTTCATTCTTTTCCTGTGTTTCCCCACAGCTTGGGCCCACCAATCATACTTTCATCCCAGGAATCCTTGTTCATGAGCCTGCACGCTGCACGAAGTCAGGAAACAACCAGCTCATCAAACAGCGCTGAACTGCCACTAGACAATAGATGCTGAGATGCTATAACCAGCCCTTGTCTTATATCCCACATAGGACTGTTCCATCCACCCAAGAAGGAAGATGCATAAAAGCTTTTATAAGAGGGAAAGGAAAATCCAGCCATAATCATTCTTGGGGGTCTGCAAAAACACCTGAAGCTGATGCAACCAGATTATTCAAGGCACTCTTAACTAGTTATTTGACTTCTGCTTTCCTTCCATTGCAGCTGGAGGTGCTGGATCCTGTCACATTTAGCAGCACACAAAGCAGGTCTGCTCTGTCCAAAAAAATCTCTATACAGTCAATATATTGCAGACCGCCTTGGACATTCCTGGGGTGCTTACCTCAGTCAAAGAGTCATACATTTCAGAGTTCTGCCTTTTCTAAATTGCAGTGCAGCAGAAAAATTTTTAAAATGCCCGTAGCCACCAAGGCTCTCAGTTACTTTGAAATGGAAAGCTTTCCCCTTTTGCACAATCTCCCAAGTATGGCATGTGGCCTAATTATATAATTACACAATAGATGCAAATTGCTTCAAAGGAGCTGTTGTGTTCCAGCAGGTACATAATAAGTTTATAGTATCAACTAATTACACTGTTATATAAGGGTCCAGAATGACTTTTAAAACCAACAGACAGATCTTCTAGGCTATCAAAGGCATACTGTTTTGTTTGGGGATTTTTTTTAATACCTCATTATGAAGGTAACCTGTGCTTTCTCCAGCCTTTCTAGAGGGGATATAAATGTTAATACTATGCAGAAAGTGCCAGGCTTAATACTGAGTTGGTGTACATCATCCCTACTGACCTCAGTGGATCATTTTAGATGCCAGCAAAAATTCAAATAACGCACATAAGTCAATGGCTCAGAGCCCATACTAAGACAACTGGGAACATAATTAAATGGGAATTACCATGGTTTAAGCAGCTACTGCTGACTATTGTCCATCTCGAGTCATGCTGTTTTGAGCTCACGTGTTCAACCTCACTGGTGCGAATGACGTAGGAGCACACAGTGATAGGTTCAGATGAAGGGGACATCTGGTCTGTCACAGCAGCTCAACTATATCCATTTGTGCCTTTACCCCCTCTACCCACAAAATACATGGAAATGAAGGTGGGTTTTAACACAATGAGCCTCACCCGGTGCTGACCTTTGCTGCTAGCCTCTCTCATGAATCAGTGTTTTGAGGGATCTGGGTCTCACAGTCAAGAAAAAAATCAGTTTCCATTTATGAACCTGCAATGGGGCCAAGCCCCCTCAAAACATGGGCATCACTTGGTCATGTCACCTGAAGGATGGATGGCCAGGGTGGAGCAAAGTCATGCAGAAGGCCCTGGCAAGAGGCATAGCACTAGATGGGGTGACGGACAGCCTCCCTAACAAATTCCTGCCTGGATATCCGCATCTGGAAAGTGCCCTGTAGAGCAGATACCCAGGCATTATGCTCAAAGGAGCCCAACGGAGGTCATTCCCAAGCCTGTGCTCCTCTCCCCTCATGTGATCTCACCCACTCAATGCACATCCATCACACAACCCCAGACAACCTCCCCTTAGCCCTTACTCCTCAACCCATGGGAGCTTTGCCCACTACAGCAGGCGAAATTTGAGCTGCCTCTCTTGGCAGTAGAGGAAGATGAAATCAGGTATTGCCCCACCAACGTCCTCAGAGTTGGAATTATGTGAAGCCAGTGTGATGGGGATGACCCTCTAACCCAGAGCATGCAACACGTGTGCACTTTTGTTATCATGTACCCATCCTTCAGACAGCAGCTGGGATTCCTCAGCTGCAACAGGACATCCATGGAGCTATAACTTTGTAAACTCAGCTCAGCCTTTCAAGAGCGGATTTTTAATTTTATCCAGGGCATTCATCCACCCTTAATTTGCAGTGAGAAAAAAAAAAAAAAAAAAAAAAGAAGCTGTTGCAGGGTTATTATTAACTATTGGCCAAGACAGAATGAACTCCAGGCTTATCTGACCTTCTCTTTGGTAGGGAGCAAATGCACAGACAGCAAATACACTGCTGCAAAGAATTTCTGCTCCTGAGTGAGAATGTCTGATAGCCAAAGTAGCAGGAGAACTTTTATTTCACAGCTATAGTGGTATTGTCCAGGTTTCGCTTACAGCCAGCTCGGTTTGGAGACCTCTGGCCAGCCTGCAGTGCTTATCCTTGCTTCCTTTCCACTGGCTCACAGCTGCAGCACCTCTCAGTATCAAGCCCTTGCTCTGCCAAAATGAGAGGGAAAAGTCCCCATCGATCTCACTCACACTCTGAGATCAGATCTGAGACACAGGGAGGTGTGTTTCACCATCAGCTTGTGAAGTTGACCCATCTCTGCTCCCTTCAGCAGAGCGATACCTCTGAACATTCACTGAGGATGCAGTTTCTTGCAATACAGAAGGTCATATTCAAACAACTCAATCAAGCATATGAGATGATCCTGGCTCATGGTACAAGGCCAAGGAAGCAATGTGCTGGTCTGCCCCAGCACTGGTTCCCAGAGCAGAGACATAAAATGCCCTAAGCTGGAGACCTGGAGCCAGCCAGAAGAGGACCTGCAGCTACATCCTTGCATCCTGCTATGCCCTGCCCACGAATCAGTCTGCACACGATGTGTTTGCAAGAGGTGATTATCGACAAGTCTTCAGCTATGAGAAGTCTTTCTAATACAACAGGCAAAGTAATGAACAATGGAAGAAAAACAGCAAGAAATCCACAGCCTTATTAGCTGGGCTTGTGGATTTAAAAAAAACACTCTTAACTAGAAAGGTTACAAAGGTTGTTGTGTTTTCCCTAAAGTTTCTTGAAAAGCCAGTCACTCTTATATCTGTTGTTGCAGGATTTGCCACTTACTTCATGCTACTTTTCCACAAATTCACCCTAGGAAAAATGTTCTTGCTAACCCAGCAGGAATCCCCATCGCTCCACCTGCTTTTGTTTGCATTGAGAGAGGATCCATGCAGCACCAAACAGCCCTTCGCCAAAAACATAAATCACTTTCCACCCAACATCTACCAAAGAACTTTATCCCAGAATTTCCTACTGATCCCATGCCAAATGAGAGCGGAGAAGGGAGACAAACCAGGTCCCAGAAAAATATACCCTGGGTATGTGAGTGTGTAAAGCTGTAAGGCATGGGGACTTCCATGGAAACTCTGTGTGTAAACAGCACCGAACAGCTTGAAGTAGCTGCTTTCCTTGCAAGGCCGATGAACAAAGTATCTCTGTAGCTTGGCCAACACAGCAAGCTCCAGCCAAACGTAAATAGCCTGCAGGGCTTTTTGGCACTTTGCACTCTATTTTGCATACAGCTGGTAATGTTTTAAAGGCCAGGCCCAGCCAAGGGTAATGCTTCCAAGAACAGAGCAGGAAACACTTTGTGCACAGAAAAGGGTCTCAGGAGAAAATCAGTGAAATCTTAAGACCTTTTGTGCTTATTTTTCCTTGCCAAAATCAGTGTGTTTCGGTTTTACACTAAAAATTTCCAGAGCTCCAGGTAGGCTCCCTAGATGCAACCGACAGGTTTCGTGCTCCGAGCTCTCAGTGAGAAAGGTATTAGCTTGGATCCTGCAAACACATAAACACTTGTTGTGCGTAGGCAAGTCCTGCTGAGAGTATCTGTGACGTCTTTCAAGGGAGAATTTGTTGAAGCTGGTTGACTTGAGGTCAAAGCTTGAGAGACGGCATCAAGGGAGGATCAAGATTGTGTCAAAGCATCTGTTGACACCCTTTGAATCTTCCACAGTACCAACACCAAGGAAATACCATGATATTTCCAATTATCTGGATATCATTCAAACTTTTGGAAGACATTAGCAGGATTTACAGCTTAGGATGGGTTGGAGGGATGTAGGGAGGCAGTCTCTACCTCAAATGCTAAACTCCTGCCGTCCAGTGGCTTGTCCTTGCTGGTGGGATGGGATTTCCCTCTTGATAGGAAGTTGAGGAATTGGGACTCCACGATTTTATTCAGCTTATCACCTTGTCACCACCATGTAGGGTATGAAAAGGAGAAATTTGCCTCTTCTGCAGTCTCTCCTCATGTCTGCTGGTGTAGAGGGCTGAGGAGGGGAGGCAAGTGGATGGGGCAGAGCCGACCCACACTAAGCATGCAAGGCTGAAAAAGGATGTCACGTAGGACTAATATTGCAGCAGGAATTTTGCTATCCTTTGCTTATCATGTGTTTTAAATTACAGTGTACCATCATGGGCATTATGCCCACCTGGCGCTCTCCTTTCAACCTCATTGTGTTTGAATGTGTTTGTACATCAGGACCATCGTGTCCTAGACGGAGACTGTCCTTCTGTTAACTGTCCCAGTCACTTGATTATCCAGGGCTGAAAGACAGGCGCTGGCTGAGTTAGCAGCAGCCATCATAGCTGACAGCAAAAGGAAATGTATGCCAATAACTCAGAGATGACTTGGAGAGAAGTTATCGTTACACCCTCATGAAGTGAAATCGAATGCTCTGCTTATCGTAATTAAGTGTCCTTTACTTTGTGTCTTACAGATGTCTGCCCTTCCACAGGTAATTCATATGTGCAGAGCCAAATCACTGCCCTCCAGACCGGGCTGGAGCACAATGGAAGGGTAACGCTGCAGAGCAGGCCCCGGGGACAGATGGGGGACTGTGTGCTGCTGTCAGATGTCACAAAGGGCTACGCTTTCATGTCTTTGTATTGTGGCTGCACATTCATGGGCCAGCCAGGGACCAGAGAAATGGGGAAAAAACAGGTTTGGGATCTATAATGAAAACCATGTATTTAACCTCTTTGGCTGTGGACCCAGTCTACATCTCATTGTTGGCTTTAAAGATGACATGATCAGGTCCTCTCTGCTTGGGGCTGAGTCCCCTTCCCTCTGACCAACTTTGATGTGTGTCTTAGGCTTTCCATGAGGTGCAGAAACTCTGGTGTTGTCAGATATCGACCAACCAAACTGTCCTTGGCTACAGGGACGTGATGATATACAAACATGCAGTTGTACAGTCTGCAAGTTGAAACACAACTTGGTTTATATGCACTTATTTTAAGCCTTTTTTTCCAAACTGAAAAGGTTTCTGTACTTCCTGGGCGAGCACCTATCCTCCTCATCCCAAACTTTCTTCTTTCTTTTCCAGGCCAGACAAGGAAAAAATTGCCATTCCTTTTCCTTTCTATGAAGTTACTCAGCCTAAAATTAGATTAGCACTCATGAGGAGAGCCCCATCTCTTACCTGTTTCCTTGAGAGACAGGGAGTGCGAGAGAGATGTAACAGGACAGATCTCAAGAGGACATCCTGGAAAAAGGAAAAGAAAACACCTTCTTATTCCAAATTTCTAAATGTTCTTCTCCAGTCCCCACAAGTGACTGGCACACATGCAAATGTGTCTACATATGTTCTCGTATCAAGTAACTTTTGAACCTGTTAGCCAGATGTAGGGGAGGATACCTCATAAACAGCTACAGTACAAGAACAAAGGCAGAGGAGAAAATAACTTCCTGGAATCAATTTGTCCTTAATAATTTTTCAACCCAAAGGAGTTAATTTCTACAATCAAACATGGTTGCAGACAAGCCCAAAGAGTGTGAGAAGAGACGATGGGTTTATTCAAGGAAAATTGAAGCTCTTAATACAGGTAATTAAAAAAAATCAATCAAGAGATCCTAACCCACAGGAAAACTGGAGACACTGCTGCTCATAAAACTGCCACCTGTCAACACTTACCTTCTTGTCATACATGAAAAGTCAAATTGCGGCATTGCAACTGTGACAGGGGGAAAAGTGGAACCTCTCAGACATGCAAGCTTGATTCAAGGAACAAGTACTTTGCTTACCAGAGCAGGTTCCTCTGGGCTGCACCAGTTATGGTTCGAGATCTCATCAGTCTGCTGAGCAGGTCATGTCCCAAACTCCTGAGAGAGGTTGAGCTCAACCCCACCGAGGGCAGAGTCACTTGGCTTGAACCTGAAGGAAGCCAACATGCGAGTCGAGTTGGCCCTCACCGATGTCCAGAAAGTACAAAAACTACTTAAATGTCTCCAAGGAGCTGGAACGGGGCATTGTCTGTTGAATCATAGGCTGGACTTGATGATCTCAGAGGTCTTTTCCAGCCTCAACAATTCTGTGATTCTGTGCTTCTTGTTCTGCGTGAGTTACAATATCAGAATCCAGCCCTTTGCTCATCTAGGGGAATGGAGGTGGGATGGCCTTGCAAGACAAGCAAGCACAAATGGCTAACAAAGCAAGATAAATATGGGACATAAATATGTGATGGTGCAGGAGGCGGTACTATAAACTTATTTTATTGCCATTTGTCTGCAAAGGCCAACATAACTCACTGCCTTCGCCTCGCTCTGTCAGTGATGAGTAATGAGATTGCCCAAGCACATGCCAATAAAAACTTCCTCACGTCCTGCACCAAGATGTGTGAATGCTATCCTGAGTAAGGAAATCAAGTAACAGGGATTTTTAATAATGATCAGTCCCCTAATCTCCATATCCTGAATATCTTGAAAGGTCTTCAGGAGCTCCTCAGGAGTGACGTGAGTACAGCTGAAGCCAGCTCCTGCAGGGAGGGATCTGCGGTGTTTCACAAGCAGCTCACAGCAAGTAAAGCCCCTGCTCTGGACTGAGCAGCTCTGTGTAAACACAGCATGTTGTTACCCAAGCCAGCATCCTGGTGGATGAATTAGTCTAACCTGCCTCTCTGCAGGGTTAAGGTGGTTTTTGACTCATCCAGAGGTACTCACAAGAGCGTGACCATGCCTCCAGCAGGAACAGTGAATCCAACTCAGGGTTTTAGAGATGCATTTTGAATGGCTAGTACCTAGGGCCTCAGGTACTGACAGATGAGAGGTTAATGCTTACTACCCTTTTGCGGAAAATCAGTTTCTTCTCACATGCCCCAGAGGACTGGAAATTCAGGTGGTGTCCCCATCCCTCCCTTCCCTGGCCAGCCACATCCCCGCAGTCCACTCCAGCCCCTGCATAAGCCAACAACCACCAGAAAACATGACAGAGGAGGAGGAGGAGGCGTGTGTGGGACTGACTGTGCCAGAGCCAAAGGGGAGGGAGCTGGGTCAGGCTGGTGGATGTGCAAAGCCACAGAGAGAGGTTTCTGTTGCCTGCGGCGGGGCTGCTCTCCCCAGCCCAGCACTCCACCGTACGAATGTGCAGGCATGCCAGAGCCCAAATCAACACAGCCTCTGCATCCTGGGAGGAAAGCCACTTCAGAGGTGGGATGTCAATTCCCCTGTGCTCGCAGCCCCAGCCCTATTGGAGGTAGAGCCAGGGTCAGGCACTCCCTGCCTCCCCCTCTCTCATGAAGGACAGAACAAGAAAAAGACAATGAAATGAGGAATGTGGGTCAGCAAAGAGATCCAGAGCCTTTTTCCAGAGCCCACAATGGAAAATTGCTGTAGCCACATGCAGAGGACATCAACAGGGTGTGTGCTGGGTGATGCACAGATGGAGAGCTGGACCTCAGAGCTAGTCCTCTTTCCTCCTATTACGGACTGGTACTTCTGTGTCATCATGGTCAAAGGTAAAAAAGAAAGCAGAAGAATATTTTTGCCTTCCCATTACTGGGTGACAGCAGCACTTTCCCAGCTCGCATGGGCTGCATCACCCAGTGCCATTGCTCCATCTGGGCTGAGAGCTGGAAGCTGTAAATCAAGGTGTCCAGCAGAAGCCATCAGGGTGTAAAGCATCCACAGTAAAATTTCTCTGACAAGTAGTCACAGCTGAGATATCACTTGATGAATGGCAGCAAAATCCCCAATACAAGGCAATTGAGTCTCCCTGGCTGTGAGTAGACCGAACTCCATGGTGACTGTCAGGGTTTTAGGACATCTGCCACTTCAGCAGGGACATGTGAGGATGTGCCAAAACCTCACACTATGCTCTGCAAGAGCAGCACAGGTAGATTTCTCTTCTAGTTGCCTCCAGCTAAGGAGAGATGACTTTGTCATTAGTCCATCAGGCACAGATGCATCAGTTTTAGCCCCATCTCAGGCCATTTGCTCCACCTCCTAGTCTGCATAGGTTGAAAAGAAATAGTTGCCTCATCTATCCAGGGAGATTTCTGCAGGGCAGAGCCTACAAGCAGTGCCAATTACAATGGGAGCCTCAAACCTGTTTAATCTCTCTAGATAGGCATATAACAAATTACAGTAAGTGTTAAAAGAGTGGAGATACAGGGGCCATGACATCTACACCAGATGCCAAGACACGGGGCACTCACCTTGCCAGATTATGTGCCCCAGAACTGAACCAACACCAAGGCTGAGCAATGTCGCTTCCCTGTCCCTCGGGATGAGCTGGTTCCCAGGGTTGAGCTCAAGCAATAGAGGAGAAACCTCATGTCCTGAATAAAGCCAAGCACCCCAGGGTTTATTTTTGGGATGGTGGGAATGTCCTCCATCTCCTGGGACAATCTCTAGCCAAGTCAGGATCTACAGACACCCTGTAATAAATATTCATCCTCATTTATGATATGATCATAAATGTTGCAGCAGGAGCTGTAATGGAGAAAATAGTACCAGATATGGCTTGGAAAAAAATAATCAGGGCAAGGCTTTCCATTTCTCCTTTGTTTCCTGGAGATACCAGGAATTTCAGGAGATGAGGTATATCTCTAACATATTCAGGTACTCTGCCTGCTGAGCACCATCCAAAAGAGTTATGTGGACCATAAGAACTGAGATTGTCACGGACAGCTTCTCAGAACTAAAGAATTGCATCTCAAGTCCAAAACCACTTACAGTACTTCAGAAATAAAATTCAGCTGCCTAAATCAACTCGGCTGGAGTACAGTGTTCGGTTTGATTTCGTTTGTTTTCTACCTTGAAATTTTCCAAAATATTTTTTTTCAAAATATGAATTGTAATTTTAGTCAAAGATTTCTAGTGGAATTGTTGGGATTTTGGCAAAGGTTCCTGCTTTTGCGATTTTGCCATCTCTGTACTGAGCAGAACTCTCTGGTTGTTCTCATTGGCAAAAAGAAACAATAGATCGTGGAGTCCATTACTCATGACACATAGTCTAGTTGGGTATCTCAGCCCACAGACGGGGAGGAAGAAGGAAAATGCAACCCTCCAAAAGCCATCACAGCTCCAGACCTGTCTGGACTCATGCACTGAATATGTGACTTCAAATAAGTGAGTCTTGCCATGGGTAGAATTGCCTTTGCAATATTGCATTATGGTCCATTTTTTTTACCCCTCCAGCCATGCAGAACTCAATGACCTTACCCTCAGTCATCTATCTGGAGGACACCAGTACCTGGCACTGGTGAGGCCCTGACAGAGAGGTCCCACTAGAAGCCTGTTCTCACGTAGGTTCAGTATCATGACCCTGACCTCGCCATGTCACCAACATGTCCATGTTGCTCTTATCAGCCCCAAGACAGATTTATCTCATACGCTGGGGAGGGAGATTCCTGAGAGGTACGGGAATGTCATCAGTCAGATCAAGACTCCAGTACTCAGTAGATGCATTTGATGAAAGACAGGAACTTACACAAAAACAGTTGCTTCTCACTTTAAAAAAAAAAGTATGTTTAAACCTCATTTCTGCTTGGAAAAGACCTATGTCATTTTGTAACTGGTTGTGGATGATACATAACTCAAGCATGCTGGAAAACCAGTCTGATCTGTGCCAAGGGAGAAAAACATACATTACAATTGAGGGCTTTCCACCCATATCTCCCTTTCTGCAAGGCTCAGCCACAGAAGAGGAGAAGATCACGGTGTTATACAATACAGCCACACACCACTCAGAGTTCACATGCTGTGATAATACTCTGGAGACAGCCTGCACATACCAAAAGGCTGTTATGAACACTACTGCAAGACAATCCCATTCATTTCAGTAAGACTCTTCTCAAAAAAGAGCAAAAAAACATCCAGAGATGAAGGAAGAAATAACCAGACTAAGACGATCCTGCTCTGGTAAACAACCTAAAGAAAGACCTTACCCAGAGGGAATCTCTTAGAGTGAATCGGACAGGTTACTTGTAGGGACACACACACCCTGTGTAGCAACTGCATGCACTGTTCCCTTCATTGGTGTGTGCTTTGTCTGCTCTGATGATGAAACTCTCTACGTGGGCAGCTGAGGCTTTCTTCAACACATCCCCACCCAGGTGGGTGCACAGTCAGAAAGATGTGTGCCATGTTGGGTGGTGCATCTATAGGTGAATCTAAACACAACCAAGAGCCCTTGCAAACAGAACCTAAAATAGGGCCTGATCCAAATGTCATAGCATCATAGAATCATTTAGGTTGGGAAAGACATTTAAGAATATCAAGTCCAACCATTAACCTAGCAATGCCAGGTCCACCACTAAGCTATGTCCCTGAGCACCACATCTACATATTTTTTAAATACCCTCAGGGATGGTGGTTAAACCACTTCCCTGGGCAGCCTGTTCCAATGCTTGAAAATCTTGTCAGTGAAGAAATTTGTCCTAATATCCAGATAAAACCTCCCCTGGCACAACTTGAGACCATTTTCTTTTGTTCTATAACTTGTTAGAGACCAGCCTGCACTCACTACAACCTCCTATCGGGTAGTTGTAGAGAGTGATAAAGTCTCCCCTGAGCCTCCTTTTCTCCAGGCTAAAAAATCCCAGTTCCCTCAGCCATTCCTCATAAGACTTGTTCTCCAGACACTTCACCAGCTTTGCTGCCCTTCTTTGGACACACTCCAGCACCTCAATATCTTTCTTGTAGTGAGAGGCCCAAAACTGAACACATACCTCAGCAGACAGGCTAAAACTCTCTGGAGCCAAAAATAGTTCCTGCTGCAGTTGCAAGTAAGAGTTACACAGCTGGGAGCATTACAGACTCACATCCTTGGCAGAGGGGACACAGAGGTGAAATTGTTAGCAGACACCAAGCAGGGAATACAGCACCTCGAGTCCTCGAATAGTCCTCACCGCTGTGACAGCAACATCCCTGGTGAACACCAGGGTCTGCTCAGGGAGCTGAGATGTGTGAACATCTAAAACAGCTCAGGTACTCACGGTGATCTCAGCTGTGCTTCACAGCAGGCAATATTGGAGAGTTACATCCTTTTGACTGACATGGAGTTGGACCTGTAATCCAAAAACTGTCACTGCTACACGGGAAAAAAAAAGCCACGCGGCTGTTACCCTTTAGCTCTTTGGCTTTATCTTCACAGGAACTTGCCTTCCTGCTAATCTAGATTAGATCAACACTGACAAGGAGCATGATGGAGTCTAACAATGTCAGACAGTCACAGAGCTGCTCTGCTGATGTTTAAGCCACTCAATCCAATGGTATTTGTGGTTTGGTTTAATGAAGAGGACGAGACCAACCCAAAACAAAAGGGAATAAGGGAGACCTGGCAATTTCCAATCATCTTTATCTACATCTGTATTGTTTTCCCCGTGCATTATATATGCATTTAAAGTCTGCAGCCAAAGTGGAAATTCCTAGAAATGCCTCTTACCTTTTAACACCTTACAAATGTAATCTCAATCTCCACGGTATTTTTGCCTGCCCAGGGTCACATCAGCAACCAGAGTACATAAAGCTACACCCGGATATCTCACTGCAAATAGTACCCTGAGTCTTTTGCATGGCAGAGAGATTGGCCTGTAACAGTAAATTCACTCAGACTGGATTCCAAAGAGAGAAGGTGGTTTTTCCTTTTAGGCATTAAAAGTGTCCTGGGGTCTTTGATGGGATCTACCTATGCTATATCAAGTCAAACCCTCTAATGAAGTTGAACAGTTGCTGCCTTCAGAAGGGGTTTGCATTAACTGGGCTTCCAAAATGTCTTCTGTTCTTTCTTTGCATTTTAACCACTAAAGAGAAGATCCAGGCTGGCACTACTGTACTGCACTTACTATTTCGATGTCTGGCTACAATCGGTTTCTAATAATTGTTGGTGAAAGATGTGGCCCTTAGAGTTATTTTGGTGTTGGCCAGTGAAAGGAGGATTAGGACTGGCCTTGGAAATGCTGCTTTTTTATCTCTTTGGTGAAACTGTGTCAGGTAGCCTTGGGAAACTCACCCAACACTTCTTCTGTCCCATATCATTTACAAGATGAAAATTACATTACTTTGTCTTTCCAAGGTGTGTCCTCTTTCAGTGCTAAGCTTTATTATTGTTGATATTTTCCCTGTATTTTCAAGTAAAATGCTACAAGTCTACATCTTGGGGAAAGAATGAACAAAGTGTGAGGACCCTGGTTTACTTGAGTTTATACACTCTTGCATACTCAACAATTGGTGTAATTTAAATAAAAGATGGGACTGGAGGAGAATTCCAGCGTAATTACACATTACAATGGTCTGTGCTGCTTCTGGGAGAGCAGCCAGGCATCTGGAAAGAGGTTCAACTCCCAACAGGGGGGAGCTGACAAGACAAAGGAGGGAAGGCTGGGGAATAAGCAGAACAGAAAACACAACTAGAGGAGGGTGGCCCAGCTTCAGCCAGGAAATGTCAATATTACCAACCCCAGGCAGCATGGACACAGCAGCCACGTGGCCAATCTCGGAGGTAAATCTGAGCCACAGCAGTTTGAATCCAGGTGCTTCAGGCTGTCCCTTAACCTGGCTGAGAGGCTGCACCAGGAGCACATGCAATTCATAGCTGGGCTTAATTGCCATGGGCCACCTTGGAGGCCTTTTCAAAAAATCATCCCAACACAGTACAGCACTGGTCCCTTTGGACCACCTTGGAGGTCATTTCAAACACATAATCATCCCAACACAGTTACCCAAGAGCTTTGCTTCTTTTGCCCATCAATGCAACAGCTCTTCATGTTCTGTGGGGACACGCCTTGCCTGCACCTCATTTTCAAGACACAGTCAAAATCATCCCTCAGCTTCTCCCCCTTGGAGAGATCACCACTCTTTCTTACACAAATTCCCAGGGAAGAGGTGGGTCTACAGGACCACCTTCCCCATATTTCGCCTACATGCATGAGGCTTCCCCAGCTGAGAGCAGCAGCTGGGAACAGTTAGTAGACGCTGAACTCATGTCCTTTGCAGACAAGGGGTGGTCTTCTCTCTCTTGGCATACAAAGCAGCAGAGGAGGGTGCCCTGGCAGCTGCTGTTTGAAAACACTGGTTAAGTGACTGTGAAGAGCCAGATGGACTTCAGCCCTGAAGACTTGAGTGCCCTATTTAGCTACAGAGTGGGGACGCTGTGAGCGACTGTAGATTTTGTGTGCAGGCTGTCTCAGTATACTCCAGCCCTTGTTCAGAGGACTCTGTCCGGGCTGGATCTGCAGATCCATTCAGATCTGCCAACAAACTGCCGGAAGAAACTTGGGGAGCCGCACAGCGAGGAGCCAACCCATTTCACCAGCCTTCAGATGGTAACAATCCTTCCCAGCCCATGAGCCTGCGAGCAGGAGAAGGGAAAGACTCCAGATTTCATTCTAAATCCTCCAAGTTATGCATACTACTCCTGTTCCTCAGCATTAGGAAGGGTAACGTTCCCTTATAAGGTCAAGAAAAATTGGAGAATATCTGCAATATATTCTCACATCTGTGTTCAGCCGAGCCTGGCCAGCATGTCCCTGTGAATGTAGAGGTCGTAACTGCCAAGAGCTGTGGAGCAAAATGCCTCCACCCTGCTGTGAAAAGGCAGGCAAGGGGGATAAACAGATATGGGTGGAAACATTGCAAAATGCATCACATTAAGCAACGCTGCTCATGGGTTTATGGTATCTGATCTGGGATGTTTTCTCATGAAAGCCTGGAGCCCAGAGTGAAAAGGCATCTTGCAAATGTGAAAACAACAGATAGAAGATGCTGCGAGGCCAAGTCCTGGAGAAGTAACTAAAACAGGGCATGTAGACCCACAAAGGACCAAGAGGAAAACTGGTCCTACTCATTAAGACAAATAGATGCAGGTTTCCCTAACAAAATACTCCAACATCTTCCTGCCTGATGTGAAGAACAAGGTTTTAAACTGTGCAGGTTTAGAAGAAAGAGGAGAGGTTCCGATCGGCTCTTCAGGGAAAAACAGGCAATTCCATTGGGAAGATCCTCCCAACAAATAGCATTAGGGCTACAAAGAGGCAGATGTTGCCACATTTCTCTGCTGATGGAAAAATAAATGTTGTTATTTTGAAGTTTTAAAAACCAATACTTGTGTTACCTCGCACACAAGAACATGACCCAGCTGGAAGGCTGCCCAAGCAGTGTTTGTCTAATGATAAAGTTCTTAACCACATTGATTTCCTCCACCTAGATATCCTACTTGGTTTCAGAAAGGATTAGAAGTTCAACAGATGGGTTTACTATTTGCAGGACCCTTATATGCACATTGAGGAGAACTAAGCGCGGTTTTAAGCTTAATCCCCAAGTCTCATAGGCTTCTGGGCTAATAAAATTCAGTCTGTAGTCCTGAAGACACATATTGCATTCATACAGTGAAACCCAGAGCAATGTGGCCACATCCACACCAGACTCAAGCATTGCCTGGGATCACGCGACCCCAGGCCAAAACTGTGCCAGGGTCCACGATGACAAAGAACATGTGCTTGGTTGTGACCTGATGGTCTCAAAAATGGGTCTTACCTAGACACAGGATGTCCTGCTCTGCCTTCCTACAACCTTGTCCTTCCCTCTGTGGCCAGAATTCCCCAAGGAGATGGTGCAGGGAGGAGGCCACTAGGTACCAGCGTAGCAAGCTGGGCTTGAAGGCACCTTGGGTTTCTCTCCTGCCTTCCACCTCGAGGACGATCGGAGGATGCTGCAGGACTAAGGACCAGGCTGGAATCAGAGGTTGCCAAGGTTGGGCTGAGGCTGGGGCTGAGGAAGAGGCCTGAGGCATGGAGAGGGGGAGACAGACACAACCTCATCCCGATTGCCCCAAATTCCTTTCTTCTGATGAACGTTTGGATTCGACCTGGGATGAGACAGTGGAGAAGAATGTTCTGTTTATGTCACTTGTATCTGGCTGAGAAGGAAGCACACAGTTGCAGAGCCTGGCAAGGCTGCTTACAAGCCCCCTCACCAGCTCCAGTCCCAAGAACCTATGGTTGCTCAGTAAATCAGAGCCTTTCTATGTCAAATGCCATTTTTCCCTAGTGGCTTTTGTCACTCCTTTAGAACTAGAACACTTAAAAATATCTTTTAACATGAAACTAGTGTTTGGGGAGAATCCTGTTGCAGAACTCAGCTTTACAGAACAGAAAATGGTCTAATTTTCAGGAAAGACATTTCCTTCTATATAGCAGTTTCTTCAAAACGAGCATCTTAAACCACCTCGATTCAATAGCCTTTTCAAAACAAAAATAGCAGGCAGTAACCCATCCAATGTCACTCGGCACTCACAAAAAAAGAAAAAACCCACAACCCACATGATCTCCACATCCTAGGGACTGTGGGGCCCTAGGAAAACCTAAAGCCCTACTTGTCGTGATGAAGAATACCCCAGTGCTTTGATTTCCTCCTGATGGTTGTATGAAGAGACATTGCTGGCAGCAAGCTCTATGCCTTCCTCCAGGACAGCCCCTTTCTGCCAGCTCTGCAGCAAAAGCATCCCCGTCCAAACACATGGAGGGGGAAAAAAAAAAAAAAAAAAAAACCTGCTTTCCCAGAGTTGAAACAGAGGTAATGGGAGAAAGATGCACAGGAAAAGTTGAGCACTGGTTAATTGGGCTCTATTTATGAGTAGATAATTAGTGCAGCTGCAGTACTCCCTGCTCTCGTAGCTGCAATGAGAGACAAAATATGTTTCCATTGCACGGATGTCCCTTAACTCTGTGCTTCTCTGGGGACAGCCTATCTGGAAACAGCCTTACAGCATCCCTTGAAGGGGGGTGGAGGAGGGAAAGTGTCTTCCAACACAGGAGACTGAGCTGACGTAGGAAGGGAATATCAAGACTGCCTGTGTACTACCACTGCTGTGCAACTTGGACATCCAGGCCATTGCTCAGACACCAGGTATGGAGCGTTAGGATATAGCCATGAATAAAAAGTACCTTTTAGTGCCAATGTCGTGGTGTTTCTGTGTGCTACAGGACAACCTGGAGGTCAGGGCTCCTGTGGTCTCCATCTCAAGAGCGTGACTGGGTTACAGCCAACAGCAGGTAACAACTTTCTTACAAAAAGAACACCAGGGAGCAAATTACCCGTATTACATGGACACACACAGTGTGGTTTCCCAATCTCTGACAGCTTTCTTACCTGTTCTGCCTCCTCCTTGGTGGTGGGGAGACCAAGTGTTTGATGTGCTCACTGCATCCCTTCTGCTGCTGCACCCACTAGGGTGATGAGTACAAAATCTCTCCCTTCTCCTATTTCTAACCCGAATTTCCACTGGATCCATCCCTTCTGTTATAGTCAGAGGGGAGCCCAGCAATGCCATTTTGAGATGTCTGTATTTCTCACAGTGAATGATCAAAACCAATGGTGTACCCCAGAGCCAAGGTCCTCTGAGATATTCTCTGAAAATCTACCAGATCCTGAAGTGGATAAATCCCTTATTTTATACGCATAAATATGATTTCGTTACTTTTTGGGAGGCTCTGGAAATCCTGCAAGGACGAAGCTCCCTCTCATGCAAACACATGTAGAGAGACGTTCCCTGCTTTAAAGCCCTTCACTCAACCTTCTCCAGCTGATGGGGTGAAGAGGAGAGAAATGCCTGCAAGAGGAAATGCTCCCCAAAAGTAAGGTGGAAGCGCCCTCTTGTGTCCTCCGAGGAGGCCGAGAGGGTTTGTTGTTGAAAATAGGTGGGTGCACACTGCTCTTCAGACCGTTCTGCACACCACCATTGCTGTCTGAAGGGCAGGAGATGGGGGAACGGGGATTTCTCCAGTGCGACACCGTGGTCATGGGATAAGCTCCATCTCTTGCTGTAAACACAGTGGGAAAGATGGTGCAGAGGCACCCTGGAACCCAGTGTTACCAAACCATCAGGAAACCCAGTACAGAGCCCACCATGCTTCACCCACATGCCCTCAGGCAGGGAGTTGTGGGGAGGAAGCTGCCAGATGGAGGACAGCGGGAGGGGATTTGTGGGAATAAACTGCACAGGAAGTTAAAATTAGTGGAAAGGGTTGTGGGGTTTTTTTTTATTAAAAAAAAAAAGCCTAATTTTGCCTTCTAGATCCTTTCCAGAGTGGGAGGTGGTTGAGAGACTGGCTATGGGCGTCTTCCAAGAGAGCTTTTATGCCCTGAACAAGCAAGGTGCTTTGGTGCTTCCTGTTCCCCAGGTGTTTTCCTTCTGCTTGGCATGATGTTCCTCCAAGGAGGACGGCAGAGAAGTGCTTGGCGCCAAAAGCATCCATCTATGGAAGAGGGCTCAAACCAAGATTCCTTATTTCTGGCCACACATACTTCTGCAAGCAGGACCCTTGAGCCTCAATCGAAGCAATATTTCTCAGGATATGTCCCCTTTACTCACCCAGCTGTGGGTGAGATGTGCCAAGGAGCGCAAGTGGTGGATGCAGGTCTCCATCCGCAGGCAGCAGGCAGCTCTGAGCAGGTGGTTCAGGACAACCTCCACAGAAAAGAAAGATCTACTTGGGATCCAACTATTTAAAAACAATAATTCAGCAGCCACCCATACCCACCATCCTTGACAGGCTGCCTTCTTTGGGCAAACAAAAACCCCCTTATGCACTTTGGGTGCACCCTTTGCTATTTCACAAGTCAGGGGAGCAGCGAATATTGGGTACTTCAGGTTAAAGGGTTTACAGGAACCTACAAGGAAGAAAAATGCTAGTTATGGAAAACATATGCAAACTGCTTGACAAACACTGTATTTAGAGTATTTACCTTTGAACGCGTGAAAACTAGACAGAGATGGGATAGTAAACAAAGAAATGAAGCTCAGAAATGCAAAGAGGTCACGAGCAAGGAGAGAGGAGAGCACAGGGAGGGTTCGAGCCTCTGCAGCTGAGAGTTAGTTGACACAGAGTATGTCCCCAGGTAATCCTGAATTTGCTGTCCAGACAGCGAGAGTATCTGGCTGGGCAGAAAGCATCATCGCCAAACCTACCTCCCCCACCACCATCGTGTGTGATCCGTGCTTGCCGACTCCTCTCCACCGACAGCCCACAGTTCCCGTGGGCTTTTTTGTCATGTCAGAGGCATGTTAAGCTCCGGAGGGCACATGCTGTACTGTGGCTGCCGACACACTCTTCCTCATGTCCCCACGTTGCTGTAGACAGACAAGACCTCTCTCCTGGTGGGGACGTCCCCAGGGCTCCACGCGTTTGACAGCTGTGGGATGCGCACAGGCAGCCCCTGAATCCTTTGAGACACCGATGCTCATGGCTGGAAATCACTTTCTGTGTTTTGAGTAAATGGTGGCACCGTGGGCTGCGAGGTTTCATGCTTCACAAATCTTTCTCTTTACAGGAAAGGAAGGGCTGGAAAAGATCTCTTATTTTTACCTTTTCTGCCTTTCAGATACCAACAGAAACACAGTACTGTTAATAATAATACTGAATAAATCTCACACTTTGGTATGCAAATGTTGCCTCCTTATTTGCATCTTTCCAAAAGATCCTGCAGATACGAAGCCAGATCTTTTTCTTTACAGTCTCATCAAACTGGCAATGTGAAGACTTTCAAGATAAATACACAGGGCTCAGGAGCAGAGCTCCTCAGTGAGGACTTGAAGGCACTGAAGTGTAATAAAACCAATACCCAGCCAGCTCACCTATTGCCTGCAAACCCTTGCAGCCCCCTGCAAAAAAAACAACACATATCTGCACCTTTCAACCTATTGTTCATTCTGGTATCTGATTTTGAAGGTCAAACTAGGTGTGGTGAAAAGAAGAAAAAAGGAAAATCTGGTTTTAAGGCTAGCAAGAGCAATTTGGAATCCTGACACATGCAAGACTGATGCAATTCTGCCCTGTTCCCAATCCCATGGCCAAAATCCCCTTTCCTTGCTCCTAACCACACATCAAGAGGGAACTCAGCCCGGGGATGGAGAGGAGGCGATGACAGCTGCCAAGCGTCCCAGCCAGCTGGAAAGAGGCTGAAGATGGAGCAGGGCTGTCTGGGCTGGGCTCTGGGGAGGTGCCCCCAACACCCCTCAGCACCGCTGGGTCCTTATGCAGCCGTTACGCTCCAGATACACTCTGGGCCAGACCCCCAGCTGAAAGCGATGGAGCGACACACATTTTCCTCCGCCGAGAATCGGGGCTGAGTAGAGCTGGGCTTGCCGCCTGCGTGGGTTTCGGCAGCAGCGCATCGATGTAGGGCTTGAGCTGCTTCTTGGCCCCTCGCCCACTCTGCTGAGCCTGAAGCAGGGAGCATCTGCCCTTCACCTAGATCTGTGCTTGTTCACATTCCCAAGACAGATCTTAGCAGATTCCTCATGCGTCTGCTGCAAAGCTTGTGGTCAGGACTGGCAGGCAACAGCCGCCGTTCAGCCACCTCCCCCCCAAGCTCCTCTGCAGTGGTCGCTCTCTTCCAACTAAACACTTTTAGGTACAAGAATTTGCAGTACCAAGAGTCTCTAGCGCAGGCACGGAGAAGAAAGACACCCTAATGGTCACCAGACCTTCGCACATCTATCAAACAACCCAGAAATACACAGCAAACAGTACACGGGGGTGTGTTTGCCAGGCAGGAGAGGGCAGAGATGCGAGGGGCTGCTGTTGCTTTTTCCCTTCCTCTAGTATCGATCAAGGCAATGTGTATTCTCCAGGTTAAAAAACAAAAAAGACAGAGCAGAAGCTTTTGCCCTGTGTTATGACTACACCCTGCTCTTATGTATGCCCACGGAGTACAACGGCACAGAATATGCACAGAATGTGTGTCGTTTGCAGACACACACAGAGCACCACAGTGTCTTAGAGGCAGCCAGGAAATATTTCCTTCTCACAAGAAATGTATTTTTGCTGGTTTTAATTTTCAGAGCTTCCTGGGGGGGAAAAAAAAAAAAAAAAAACAAAAAGAAACTTTTCAATGGGAAACTGCAGACTGGACAATCTGAGGTTTCTCGTTTTGCTGGGTAGGGTGGAGGAAACATCACCTCCAAACACTTTCATAAAACCATCTCAGGCAATCACCTCCTTTTGCAGGGAAAAAACCTGTGAACAGAAACATGATTGGCTTGAAGGGACGCCGCAGTCCTATGTGGTTAGGATAAGATGGTTTGTACACTGAAGATTGGAAAGACAAATTATTTCCTTGAGAAAAAGCAGTGCATGGGACAAGTGCTCAGGATGAGGAGAATCACACAGCTTTTAGTTGCTTGGGCTTATTCATATTAAAAAATTAAAGTTAACTCTAGTTCTCCCTTCCTTCCTTCCTTCCTTCCTTCCTTCCTTCCTTCCTTCCTTCCTTCCTTCCAGCATTGAGAGGAGCCCATCAAGGTGCAGCGTCTGGCCACGGTGGAGATGACTTCAGGATGTTTCATGCAGAAGGAGATGCTGTGGTGTGTCACGGGGAGGCTGTCATCCAGTATTGCTCAAAATGGGATGGTCAGCTGTGTCTGAGGGCAGTTCCAAACCAGGAAACACAGCTTTGCTGCTATCCCTCAGCTTGATCCCCCCCTCTGTCACAAGACAGTCAACTCTGGGCAGCAAACCCCACTTCGGGGTGTTTTGTTTGTTTGCAACAAACCCCATCAGGTCCTACAGGCTATGCCAGTGCTATCTTCAAAATCATACCTTAAGTCTCTAGATGAGGACCATCACATGCTACCTCTCCTTTTGAATATGTTGGTCCCAGTGTTTCCTTTTCTTACAGTCCAGGGTGAGCTCCACCTTAATGCAACCTGCTGTGGTGGGTGAGATCACATATTGCAACACTGATGTACCAAGGACCACATCTTAACTCCACTGAAGTCTAAGATTTGCTGAATTTCATGCCAAGAAAGGTCTCTGAGACCAAACAGGAGCTGGAGTTGGCCTCAGATGTCCCTACACTCTGAAGTCTACAACCTTGGCCATCTCTGCAACTCAACCTCCACCTGAACTTGAGGCCGTGGAGTCTGAAAAATTTCAACTTTTTGATCTTTTTCTTTCTTTAAGTAAGCAAGAGACCCTCTGGAAGTGGAAATTACTAAATGTGCTGCCATGGTATTTCCAGCCTTCACTCAGCCACTAGACAGGTCTCCCAAGAAAAGCCAGACACCCAACTGGAAAGAAAACGAAAAGCGGGAAAAAGACAATCTGCAGCACGGAGCAGTCAAAGTGAGTGTGCATCAGGTTTTCTGCACTTACCCCTCTGGACTGTGCGTTTGTGCTTCAGTGTTCTGGGGTAAAACCAGAGACCCAGGGTCCCAGAGGACACAGGCAGCCTGGGATGAGCACTCATGAGAGCTCCCTCCCCAGCACGAGCCGATGCCGTGGAAGCTCATGAAAATGGTCTGAGAGATGCGCCAGCCGTAAATGCAAAGACGGGTCTTTTCAAATAAGTCCCATTAGTTCCACATGTGCGTTTGATAGATAATTTTTTGGTTACTTAACATGAAACTAATAATTATGGAAATGACTGCAAGGATCCGGATACTCTCCACAGGAAAAAGACAGAGGGTAGAGAGAAAGCAATACCAGAGACTTTGCAAGGATTTTTTTTCCTCCCACAATGCATCCATCCTTAGTAAACTGCTAGTGCAGGGCCCTACTCAGTAGACCAAAAGGAAGAAATCAGCTCTGCCAGCATCAGCTCCCTGGAGCTGCACAATGCCTTCAGCTACAGGATCAAACACTCGCGATGCAACCACCTACACAAACCTGATGCCACATGGGGAAACAGCTCCCCTTACCCCCAAAAAACGGGGAGAACATGCTCGGGATAGCACATCTGTCTCCTCTTTCCTCCACTGCTTGTAGCCAGTTTGCGATAAACTCCCTGACAGGGTGTCGAATCTGGAGGAGGCACATATTTCAACCAGTATTTTTCAGAAAATCATTTATGCGTCAGTCTGTTTATAACAAATAGCAGATCTCTTTTTGCACCTGAATTGATTTATTCCCTCTCGTGCTTTCTCGCACCCTGCACCATCCCGTATCTGACAAGCAGGGCACAAACACGCGTGTGGCAAAGCCACGCAGGCTGGGCACATGAGGGGAAAGAAAGAAGAACACGCAGGTTTTTAGAGGGAATACAGCTATCAAAACAACATTATACAACTTGGGGGGAAAAGAAAAAAAAAGAAGAAGAAAAAAAAACCAACAGGTGGTTATGTAAACTGCTGTCCCTGTCCAGTCAGCACAAATCTCATGTGGGCTTAGGTCAGTCCATTTGACACAGCGAGAAATAACTGTCTGTGTTAACCATTAGCAGCTCCCAGTTCAAAGTTCCCCATGAGCTGCCCATGACTTGCCTGTACGCCCCTCGCATGGCTGCCTCCCCGCTGCCCAGAAAAGAAGAAAATGGCATTGCACATCCCTGCCCATCTCCATGCTGGAGAGCTCAGCACCTTGGCAGGGGATGAGACACCGAACGGCAGCTTCCAGTTGTCCCTGGATGCTCAACCTCAACTGGCCAAGCTCACCCAGCCCTCTGTGTCCCCACAGGGTGTCTGACCATGGCAAACAAAACCATGCAGCAGATGTTACTGTTCCTTTGACCATCAGGAGATGTCCCAGGCAGACAATAAAGCCTTGCAATGCCTGGAATAAAACCCCAGCCCCTACCCTGGAGAAGGCCAGTGTTGCGACGACAGGACAAGAAGAGTGGATGGCTCTAGGAAGTAGAGTTGTGACCCTACAGGGAAACATGCCAGTGGCATCACTTTTCTTCCCAGGTCTGTGGAAGCATCTGGAGGACTATTATCCTTCTCATTTTCTACAGGGAAAATTCCCCTTGCTTGAGGGAAAAGAGTGCGATTTGGCTGTTCATCACAATAAGATGAGAAAGGGAAGCCTGGCTTCTTAAAATGTCTTGGCTATCTTCTCTCCCAGGGGGACATCCCTTTTGGGGGTTCTTGGGATGGAGGCACATATAAGCAACTTGATTTTTCCCACCTTTCTGCAGGAAAAAGGCGACTACTTGTGGCTGTCTATTCTTTCTAATCTGGCATACTAGACCACCACATTTTATTTAGCGTTTGGACATCTGGAAAGGCTCTGCCAGGACCATAGTGGATGCTAAGCTGTTTACTGCCCTTGGAGAACAGGAGCAGAACAGCCGAAAAAAAAGGTCTGCATCTCAAATAGGTCAAGTGTTACTTGGGCTGGTGACTGGAAAGAGCATTTGGAGATCATAGAGTAACATGAACAGAAGGATCCTTGCAGTACCCCTTTACCCTATCTCCTCCACCTGGGGAAACTGCTGAAGTTCAAAAATCATGTCCTGTCAAAGCTTTCAGTTTCTACTGAAACAGACACAAACCCCAGGAGTATTGAAGAGTAATGATTTCCCTTCCTTGCTTGTAGAAGGAAAAGGTGTTTTGGGGGCCGGTACATTCAGTCTCCAAATGTACTCCATCCTCAGACTAGTTCCCCACTGCCATGATCTGGTACCTAGAGGCAAGTCAACCTGACTGAGGCAGCTTTCCATGCAAACCACTGGAGCTACTTACAGCAGCATGAAAATAATGCAACGAGAGGAGAAGCAGGGAATAGGACTCAGGAGATTTTGTCCTGGACAGCCAGGACAGGGCAGCTCAGCATCATGCAGGTGTGAGAAGCCCTAACCCAACAGGGATTTCCCTCTCTCTGGACTGGGACTCACCTCTTCTTCTCAGCTCACAGAAACTGCTCGGCATGAGCAATTCACTCCCATCTTTCCAGAGTCATTTGCCAACAGAGCAAACCCAGAGCACTGCTGATAGTGAAGACTAAAATCACTGTGAGCTGAGCAAGGCCTCCAGCAGAGACAGTAGCTGAAGAACCAGCCTAAGGCACTGTAATCTTGGCAAAAACAGTTTCAAAACACACTTTATCTAGTGAGTGTGCCTTGGAGCTATACAGAGAATTGTTTCGTGCAGCCTTTTTGTGGAGAGAGAAGATGGATAGCAGTAGTCCCCGAAATAATTCACGGGTTTTTTAGCAGCCTCTATTACTCACTCTTGGATTGACTGCAATGTTCATTGTTTCATTCTGCCAGCCAAATCCTTCTACTCTAAATTGAATAACTAACAAGGAAACACTCTAGCTTCAGAGCCTTTTTTTGCTCATGCAACTAAAAATCCTTCTAGCCCCCATCAGACTTATGCCTTGCTTTCCCAGGAGCTACTAAAGTCACTGGTATTTTCTCATTACGGTGCAGGGCATCCTACAGAACTGTCCGAGAACTGAATCTTGTCCAGTGGGAAACATCCACCAGGTCAGGGAGACTCTGCGAGCACAGGAGAAGGGCAAAAGATACAAGTCTGGCAGAAATCTGAGTACGTGCAAAGCCAGGGCTGTACCCTAGGCTGGTCCTCAGGCACTGCCGCAATCAGTAAGCCAGGTAGTGTAAGAATCTACCATAAGAAATCAGACTCTCTGTGCTCACAGGATAGAGAATTAAAACAGTTATTTCGAGTGCTTAAATAAAAGTTCTATAAAGAGCTTTTGTTTCAGTAAGAATTGAATTAGAACACGTGAAGAAGTGCAAGTTATTATTCCATAAGGCAATGACAGAGACAGACGGTTTGTTTATCCAGATCTCTGCTTTGCCCTAACTCGCTCCTCGTATCAAAGGTTTCTTGCTTAGCTAAGGCATTTCTGAGTGAATTATTTTCCAGCTTTTGATGTCAAACGCAGCCGTTCTCGTTCATTATAAACCAACACACTGTTACCTGCTCATATTCATCCACTGGCTTTGTTGTTTGTCGACTTTCTCGTGTGTGCAGAATAAATTCCCAGAAAGACCTTCATGGAAACCCAGTTGTTGTTAGGTGCAAAAGCAGCTCTGTGGCCATGATGCTTTTTGAGAGAGCTGAGAGGTTACCTTTGCAAAACTCCAGACTTAGACCTTGCCTAAATCAGACCTCCTCAGACAGTCCTGCACTTTCTTACCCGAATTCTGAAGTACTTCAATTGATTTCAGCCTCCCTTAGGGCCTGGCCTTCCGCTGTTGCCAGGAGGAGAGGCGTATTCCCTAGAGTTGTTAACATCCAGGAGAGAAGCTTTCTCCTGTAGCTCATGCAAAAATTTCCCAGCGAAGCCACAAGCAGAGAGGATCGCAAGTTGAATTGAAAAAACTTGCTGCTTTGGAGGAGGACTAGATGACCTGTACCAGAAACATCCATTTAAAAATCCCCATGCAGAGGAGCTCGTTTCTGCTCCACATGGGAGAAGGTGGGGTGATGGATTCCAGCAGATTTCCACCCAAATCGGAATCTACCTTTGGGTCTAGATGGCTACCGGTGTCCCAGCTGGGGCCTGAACTTACCCAGTGAGTTCATGGGGAAGAATGACACCTCAATAATTGGCAACAGGTTGAGAGAAGCTGGGAGGAGACTTCATCTCCTCCGCTCTCCAGTGCCAGCTCTCCAGTTCACACCATCCCCATCTGCACATGAGCTTTTAATATTTAATTGCAGCTTTGCCAAGGGACTTTGCCTCCTGTCTTGCGAAGAAGAGGGAGAGGAAGGAGTCAGAAGCGTGGTACTGAAAAGCCCCAAGGAGACTATCAAATGGCAGATCTCGGGTGGAGGAAAGCACTCTAGCATGTAAGTGATTTTACACCAAACCCCTCCCAGATCACAGAAGATGGAATGAATTAATATCAGGAAAAATCCTGTAAACCCTTAGCAACTCGGGGATGCTGTGCTGATTGTGGGAACTGTTCGGGGTGGGCTGAAAAGACTATTTCCATCTACTGCCTGTGCTGTATTTAAGGAAAAAGAGAGATATAAATGGAAAATCAGAGAATACTTCTCTGCTAAGAGGCTTGTTCTGCCACAGAGTAAATCCTGTGAGGGTTCTTCACCTGGAATTGTTTAACATTAGACATCACTGCAAAAATGGGAAACAATCCCTGGACTGTGGGAGGTGGGAGCCCGTGATCTAACCAAGCTGTCTCTAACATCATGGAAAACAAAACAAAACAAAAATTTCTAAAGCACTGTTGAGAAATAGATCTCCCTCCCTCTGGTCTTGATTTCAGATGTCTGAAAGGCATGAGAGGAGAGGCAGAGACCCATAAACTGCTGAATGACACCCGTATCCCCCAGAAAATCTGCCCCTCTTGAGTGCACCTGGAAGGAGACGCACAAACATGGGTGGACACTGGCTCTGGGCACAGCCCGACACTCAATCCAGTGCAGTAGAGATCACTTACAAAATGTATTTTGCAAGCAACATGGTTTTTAAAACGAGTATTTCGAAAATCTAAATACATGCATCTAATAATCCCGTAGTTTCAATGTCTGTGTTGGTAATTAAAGAACAATTACATATAACTTGTATGTCCCTAGAGCTCCGTCTAAAATCGGAAAATGAACCCCAGACGACCTAATGTTCTTCCAAGTGTCAGATCAGTCATTGCAGATCTAATGCCTGAGACTTCTGCTGAGCAGTTCTGAAGCCTGGAAAACAGAACATTTTTGGCAAAAAGGAACAAGAGGTGTTTAATTCCCCAGTTACTCCCTGAATTCGGAGATGGTTCAAATCTTCAAACACTGGAAACTTAAGAAAATTTTAACCAATGATTTGTATACAAAATGTCCATTAAATAATTTTAACATTATTTAAGGCTAGTTGTTCTTCCAATTCTTTCCCTCTCCCTGTCACAGAGATGAACTGAATGAAGAGAATGAGAAAAGTGGTAGGCAGAGGTTAAAAAGACCCATTCCTTGCAACAGGAGTAATTTCATTTAAATTGTGTCTTCTTTCAGCCTGTTTTATTTTTTCAAAGTGAATTTATATGATAATGTTTGCAAGTGAAGACAGCATTTGTTCTACAGCCCTTTACTGATGCACCAACCCCATGAGTGGAGATGGATGCACTAATTGTTGGCCTCTTTTCCCTGGATCTTCACATCTAGCACTGTAACCTTTGCTTTGACGCCAGCAGACAGGAAACATGGAAGAGGCTGAGAAGCTGAGGCCAGCCCAGTCCTTTCCTTTTCTGTGCCATTCTCCAAGGAGCAATCCAGAGCGCAGAACAGTTCGCCTGAGAAAATCTGTGTCCGTCTCCGAACTGGTTGCCAGGTGAGTGGTTAATCTACTGTTGCAGTTGACCTTAGATCTAGGGACTTCCAGGGTGGACTTTCCCTCTTCTGCCTCCTAACAGACAAGTCTCACTTAGATAAGGACTTTCCCAAGGAAAGCATCCCAGTGTGCCAGGTCTCCAGCTAGAGGCAAGTATTTTTCTGGCATAAGTGCTCTTAGGATTACATATTAGCAATGCATTAAGTCTTGGAAGACAAGTCCTGATTTAAAAGCCAGACACACTCAACAAACTTCCCTAAATGCAAAGACACAGAGGAATTTGCCCTTGACTCCAATGACTGGAGCATTCCCAGATGTGTAATTAAAGCTTTTAATCTTGATAGTCTGTAAGGTGCCACGAGGGAAAACAGCAAATGCTGGAGAGATAAGTCGATGAGGAGAAAAGATGGGTATGGGCATCTTATCCCCTCCTGGTTTCTCTCAATGGTCTCTAACCAAAACGCTCCAGGGAGAGTCACATTTCAAACCAAGCCCTTTAAGGGCTAATTTCTCTTCTGGTTACAACCCATAACTGATCAGACAACACTGCCAAGAGTGAGACAAATAAGATTAGAAACAGAACCCAAAGTACACGTCCCGCAACCTAAGAGTGACAGAGCAGCTGTCAAGACTCTCTGTTGAGCTTCCCCTTGGGACAGTTTAGTTCCAAATATCCCAAACTTGCTCAGTTTTCACTGTAAATAGTTATCTATCTGATACTGTCTTTGAAAAAAGCTGAAAGTGCGCTCCCCACAACAAGGAGGAGAAGGAAGGTGGTTTCTTCTGCAAAGATCTCACTCATCACTGGTGTTTTATTAGGCCAGATACTGACTTGATAAATCCCTTTACACTAGATTAAACCTGAATAAATAAATTGAATTGACCTTTGGGAAAGCTTGACTTCACCTGCAAGCCATGTATCAGCAAAATGCAATAAAAAACCACTTTCAGCCAAAATAACCCCCCTCCCAGCACTTCCTCCACCACTGAGGAGATGGGAAACTCCAGGGGCACATTAGTACAGAGATTGGGAGGAGAGGGCTCACACTGGATCTAGCAGCACTGCACTGAACTAGCCCATTGGACCCAAAACCAGTTCTCTCTGGGAAATTTTTAAGCTCTCTCTCCCTCTTCAAGACTGCTTTTTGAAGCCTATTGGGTATGATATTTTCCAGAAAGAAGGGGCTGTAAAGGAGCCTACTATACGAAAAAAACCCACTTTCAGACTAAAAAGGGATTAAGATGCCATCTCCTGTCTTTCCTGCAGGTACCAGAACATCCTGGACAGTGAAAGCAGCATGTCTAAGCAAGAACATCCCAAGGTGAGAGGCAAGAGCTCAGACCAGGTGGGACAGAGCACGTTGTCTTGCTTTGAGAGCCTCAGGATAAAAATTCTCTGGAGGTTCTGGCACGTATGGCAATCAGGGGGGCAGCTGTGCCTATGGGGAGGGGATGATGAGTCAGGTGACCCAAATGGACCAAACACAGCATTCCTTCCCGTGGTGCTCAATATATAAGGGCCCCTGTGAAGAGGTTTTATGTCTTTTGTGCCTACTGTGCTGGAGGGATTGCCGCTGGCTAGTCATCAGCTCTCCATGTGCTGCTGGTGTTCTCATCCCCTGTTCCACACAGCGGAGGAGCACCGTTCCATGGAACAGGTTGTCTTCTCACCTGGGTGGGAGCAGCACAGCTCTTTTCCGGGACTTTTCTTGGACTATCATTGGGACTCTGGGCTTGAGCACTCCTGTCTGCTGCTGAGTCCAGTCTGGGATTTCTTTTTCTTTTTTTTTTCTTGCTCGGGACCTTGTTATCTGGAAGGTATGAGTCCCATATTGATATACTCTTCAGCATCTTTGAGCATATGTGCATACTTGTATATATAGTTTGACATTTTCACTGTTATTCTCAGTATTATTCTCTCTTTCATTAAAGTGATTCAAGTTTGGTTTTGTTTTAAACCTCAAAGTCTCTCTTCCTGGTTCCCCTGTTATCCTCCACTGGGAGGGTAGTGGTGGGACCACAGAGAGCATCTGTTAAAGTTTAGTGGCCAGGCCACCCTTAAACTCTGACCCATGTCCTGACAACACAATGACCCAATGCTTGGCAGTTAGAGACCAAAAAAAAACCCTAGTGGTTTTTTTTTAAATATATATATATGGTGCTGTTCTGAGGATATCTCGGGGCAGATCACATCTAATTCTTTTTTAGTATGTACAGATGGACTGACATATGTAAGGTGGGATGGAATCTTCATGTATAGCACTCAGATTGCTCTGGAGTGAGCAAATTGTAGGACTAGAGGCTAACGGAAGACCATCAAGAGGTGTAGGACCTGGATGAGGATTTAGTTCTGGTTAGAAACCTGGGGAAGGGTCCAGCCTGAGCCAAAGTCGTTAAAGGTGCCTAGACAGCCACCTTGGACTGACAGATAGGACGTTGAGGCATCTGTGCCCTCCTGTACCACCAGCTGGAGGTTTTTAAAGTTGTGCTGTGGATCTCAAATGTCACTGAGCACCTACCAAAGAAGGCAGGTGCTTAGTGCCATTTCTGTCATTCTACCTTAGGGTGTAGAAATGGCTCTCTTGATGCTTTTGATTGTAATGGGGCTTAGACCTCAAGTTCAAGATGTCTGTATTTCAGCACCTTAAACTGAATTCTCCCTTAACTAGAAGCTGTGACTCCTGTCTGCATCACGGTAAAGGTGAACCTCCCACCCACTAGTGTCCCCTCTGTCGTATTTTGATTGCATAAGGTACAGTTCTTGGCTCTGTGTTTGCATGTTCGATTCTGCTTTGTGATAAAGGCCTCTTACAATCTGGAATAACAATGATGAAGTAACACACTGTCAAGACAGTGTTGACCTGACTAGAGTCCAGGTTTTCAAGATGGAACTGGAGGTTTCTGATGAAATGATAGAGGGATTTTTTGGAAACACAACATCCTAGAGAAAGAGGACAGAGATAATGATAAAATAATGATCCAAGGGGGAAGATTTTTTTCTTCTGGTAATATTGTTTCTACTCCAGGACCCCCTTGCATGACCATGGACAATTCATAGAATCATCGAATGTGTTGTGTTAGAAGGGACTTTTGAAGGTCATCTAGTCCAACTAGATGCAGAGCAGGGACACCTTTACCTAGATCAGTTTGCTCAGAGCCGTATCAAGCCTGACCTTGAATGCCTCCAGCAATGGAGCCTCCACCACCTCTCTGGGCAACCTACGCCAGTGTTTCACCATCCTCATAGTAAAGAACTTGTTCCTAATGTCTAATCTAAATCCACCCTGTTCTAGTTTAAAACTCTTGCCCCTCATCCTACTGCTACACTCCCTCGTAAACAGCCCCTCTTCAGCTTTATTGTAGCTGGCAAGTGCTGGCAGGCTGCTATAAGGTCTCCCACGAGCCTCCTCTTCTCCAGGCTGAACAACCCCATCTCTCTCAGCCTGTCTTTTTAGGAGAGGTACTCCAGCCCTCTGGTCATTTTTGTGGCCTCCTCTGGACCTGCTCCAACAGGTCCATGTCTTTCTTGAGAGCTCCTTGAGGCTGGATGTAGTACTCCAGGTACTGGAGCAGAGGGAGAGAATCACCTCCCTCGATCTGCTGACCACAAATCAGAAGGGTGCCGTGGAAACAAGCAAGACACAAACTTCTTCCATGCTTCAAAAATGGTTAGATTTTAGATCATGTCCATTACTCCAGAGAACACAGAGCAGAAATTGATGGGACAACTCTTTCATCCCAGAAGGTTCAACAATATGATGCTTGGCATAGAAGAACAGGAAAAAAAATTCAGAAATTTTGTTATTGAAGTTATATATCACCCTATTTTGATGTTTGTTTTTTAGCTCATGGAGAGAAGGTATCTATCACAGACTAATGTCAGTCCAATGGGGAACAGCTCTGTCTTACCCAAAGGCCATCCCAGCGATGTATGTTCAAGCAAGTCCTTGGAGGATCTTCCCATCCTTAACATCAGTGCCCCAACAAGAAATCTCAAAGGACTCCTGACCGACATTGATACTCCTAAAACCATTCCAAGGTGTAAGAATTTACCTTTTGCTCCACTGAAGACATCTCCCAATGGTATTTTGAGGAAGAGGGAGACTAATGCCAGAATCATGACAACAATCCAACCCCTGAGCACAGACACTAAATCCCATAAAGACCCATCCTTCCTTTCCTCTCTTCAGAGCATCCAGGGGAAGGCACAATGGAGTCCTGCCACCATCAAATGGAAGGAGTCTCCTGCAAAGGTTAGTAAGTTATCTTCTTCAAAAGCTCCTGGAATTTATTTCTTTTAGTGTCCAGAGTCATCCTTAAGTGGTTGGGCTTCATGGTGGTGCTTCATCCTCCACCAATGTCAGTCACTGGGCATGGGGGCTGCCCTGTGGAACTTAACCTTCCATGGCTGGGGAATGAGAAGCAAGTTTATAGGGGAGCCACGTTGTGATATCGGAGCTACTATCACGATAGAGCCTACTCAAAGATGCAGTAGGGTAAGCAACAGAGCCTACCACAGAAAACCTCTCAGCATATCATCTCCCTGTGGCATGGAGGCCACCTCCTTTCTGGTATTATTAAAAGCTGGCAGACACAGCATCAGTTCCCCAAACGCATGCTGGGTCTCCCTCGAGCCAGGTTCTGCAATGCCACAGCATTCAGTGGAAAAGTGGTGCCATATGCTGTGACAAGTAACAGCTAGACCTGACTCTATTGTTAGATACTAAAGCACCAAAGGAACGGAAATGGATGTTAATGACAGTGTGTGCGAGCAGCTAAGAATGGCTGGAACGAGGCAACTTCTGCAAGCAAACAAAAAATTCATAATCACCTGTGGCTTAAAATTCCTTCCAGCCCTTTTACTCTACACTAACACAACATCTCATCTCCTTGGCCCATTCCTCTCAATCCAGACACCCATGTTTCTTTCTATGCTCCCATGTACTTTTTCTCTAGCCCCATCTAACTCTGAGTGATTTAATTGTATCAGGGGCACAGGTCACATGTTCAACAAATGATTCCTTGACATGGTCCTTTTCCTGGAGGAAAAAAGTTGGTATTAATGAGCAGCATAGATTGGAGGGAGACTCACATCAAAGAAACAAGAGAGTTCCATGACATTACCATCTGGAATATTAATTATCGACGAGATCCTGTCTGAAATGATCATATCCATCCCACCACTGTAGGATATGACCCCAGCAATTACTGCTCCACAGTAGGGACTGGTCCCTTCACTGGAGACATAGTAAAGGGCAACACTGAGCATTACTGGGTTGAGACACTAAAATCTTTGTGGGAACTGGTAAAGGGGATGGATGGATGCGATGATCCTGACTCTGAAAGAGCAGCAATGGTGGCTTTAAAACCAAGGATGGGTAGAGAAAATAACCACTTAGCTCTGGAAATGGGGACAGAGGGCAAAAAGCTGTGAAACACTGTCCTTGGAGAGAACAGAGCAAAGCCAAGCCTAGGTCAAGTCTACAGGAAAAGTGTCCAAACCACACACAATATATGTAGGTAATATCAGGGCCACCTTTACCTCCGGAAAGCCTCTGGTGCAGTCACTTTCCCCACACTGGGGCTTTGTGTAGTTCCTCCATTTAAATTTACCTGTTCTCCTGCTGTCATTCCCACGCAGGAAGGGAAGCTGTCCCATGACAGGCAGGCGATCATCTCCTCGGTGCCGGATACAGCGGATGACTCAGCCATGGGCAAAAGCTGTGAGTTGGATTTATTTTGGTTACCAGTCGTCATATTCACTCCACTGCCAGCTTTACAGTTGCAGCTAGGAAGGGTCTACTTGATCCTTGTGCTACATAATCCTATAGCAGACACTGACCAGGATATTCTGACTGGAAATCGTGTGGGTACTGCTAGGATTGGCTGCGCAAGAGTGTGATCAAGGATAGGGATGGCAGGGGACAGACAACCCCATGGGTGCAGCCACACCCCTTCCAGCCCTGATTGCTCCCATTACACAGAGCTGGCAAATCCCAACATGGCTGGGATCTGGGCCAGTGATAAGTCCACTGAGCCACACTGACTCTCCCCATTCTGTTATCCCAGCACTTAAAAATAGCTGGTATTAAACACCAATGCAGAAGTACGTCCATGTTCAGTTTGGGATGAGTAATATCTCCCTGCACCTCAGCCTTGAGGACAGGAAAAGGGAGAGGTTCCTTTGTACCTAACTAAGGAGTCTTGGCTGGGCTCCCTTTGGAGTTTGGCAGCAGTGGTGTATCAGGTACAGTCATCCTTGGCTTAACATAGGACATGTAAGTGATCCCCAATGTTATGATCTCATCGGGACTAAAGCAGGTCAGGGATATTTCAAGGCAAGAGGCATCTGTGAACAGTGAATAATCCAAGCTGAACTTTTGCATGGGAAAAGGCTGGATTTTCCCAAACTTTGTCTACAGGAAAGTTTCCTAGATTTGGGACAGGAAGAAACAGCTTTTCAAAAATCCCATAGGAAGTGGATTTGAGATGGGGAGACCATCGTGCCTACTTTGGGTCTGGATCATGAATCCAGTGACCCTATATCTTATCTATCTAGGGTTTATTCTCTTACCCTTCCACTGTTTCCTTTTCTTTCATACGAAAGAAAAAAAAAACAAAACAAACAAAAAAAAAAACCCACATGGTGCCTGGATTTGAGACATTGTACTTACAAACCCAGCTGAATGGGAAAAGAAGTCTCTTACATGAGCACACAGAGAAATGAAGCAACTGAAGTTTCCACCTTAGAGATCATTTAATCCAACCTCCCTGTCGTGGGCAGGGACGCCTCTCAACTAGATCAGGCAACACATGAGGACCAAGTGGGAATCGAATCCGCAACCTTGGTATTATCAGCACCACACTCTAACTGAATGAGCTACCGGCTCCCTAAAGCACGTGAAGTCACTGTGCTATCTTCATAAACACGATCACAGTATTAGCTGCAGTGAGCCTTTTACAGTGTTGAGGAACATCTTTTCCTCTGGCTGGTGTATGATGAATCATAGTCTATCTTAGAGCCTTACACCACTTTTCAGCCCCTGACTCAAAGTTCTTGCAATAGCAAAGACTTCATGCCGTCTCCAGAGCGGCTGCTTTGGTAGGGCTAGGGTTTATGTAGTGTGGGGTCCTTCTAAGGAGGCAATCGCAGACAGGGAGTTGGAAATATGACAGCTACGTCTGCTGGATTTATTCAGAGACGCGAGTTGTAATGCTTCCTAAAAAAGTCCAGGAACAAGGTGTCCCAGGTCTCTCTTGACACAAGAAGTGTTGGGGACCGTACCTGTGCTGTGCTCGTCCATTCCCACGACGCGAGAGAGACATCAATGCTCCATGTGCCTCAGCAGTAACCAGGATGGGTCTTCTAATGGAATCTCCTCACTATCACCCAGGGACTGCCCCATAGACCTTCCCAGGGCTGAGGAAGGGGCGATGCACGGACCTGGGATGGGGAAGGCAGTATCGAGTAGTTTGAAGCCACGCAATGCCGCAAGGTCGAGTGCAGGGCACAGTTTTCGGGTCTGGGATGCTGTGATATGGAGGACAACAGCTTGGCCGTGTTCAAGACAGCTCTGCTTGCTGACATTTGGCTTATCAGCCATGCAACTGTCCGTGTCACTTGTCCATGCAGCAGTTCAGAATCAAATAACTACACATGAATTCAAAGCACTCCTTCCAGACAGGGCAGAGTCACCTCTGAGACACTACTGGAGTCCTGAGCACTGCCCCAAGGAGAAGGCTGCTTCATCCCTCAGAAAAAAAAAAAAAAAAAAAAAAAAAGCTAAGGCCTCCTTGGAGTTAAAACTTGCAAGGGAGGTCAAAGACAACAGAAAGGGCTTCTTCAAATACATTGCTGACAAAACTAACACTAGAGGCAATGTAGGCCCTCTGTTGAATGAGGTGGGTGCCCTGGAGACAGAGGACAGAAAGAAGGCAGAGTTGCTGAATGCCTTCTTTGCCTCTGTCTACACTGTTGGAGACCGTCCTCAGGAGCCTCAGTCCCCTAAGGCCCCAGAGGAAGTCATGACAAAGGAGGAGTCTGCCCTGATTGATGAGGAGTGGGTCAAGGATCAGTTTGAACACTTGGACATTCATAAATCCATGGGCCCTGATGGGATGCACCCACGGGTGCTGAGGGAGCTGGCGGGAGTCATTGCTAGGCCACTCTCCATCATCTTTGGTAAGTCGTGGGTAACAGGTGAGGTGCCTGAAGACTGGAGGAAAGCGGATGTCACTCCAGTCTATAAGAAGGGCAGGAAGGATGACCCGAGTAACTACAGACCGGTCAGCCTCACCTCCATCCCTGGAAAGGTGATGGAACATCTTATCCTTGACACTGTCTCTAGGCATATCAAGGATAAGAAGGTTATTAGGAGCAGTCAGCATGGCTTTGCCAAGGGGAAGTCATGTATGACCAACCTGATAGCCTTTTACGAAGACATAACCAGGTGGATGGATGGTGGCCATGCAGTGGACGTGGTCTACCTGGACATCAGCAAGGCCTTTGACACCGTCTCCCACAGCATCCTCATAGGTAAACTGAGGAAGTGTGGTCTGGACGACCAAGTAGTGAGGTGGGTCGAGAACTGGTTGAAGGGAAGAAGCCAGAGGGTTGTGGTCAATGGGGCCGAGTCTGGCTGGATGCCTGTGTCTAGTGGGGTCCCTCAGGGGTCAGTGCTTGGGCCGGTGCTGTTTAATATATTCATCAATGATCTGGATGAGGGATTAGAGAATGTTGTCAGCAAGTTTGCTGATGATACGAAGTTGGGGGGAGTGGTTGACACACCAGAAGGCTGTGCAGCCATTCAGAGAGACCTGGACAGGCTGGAGGGCTGGGCGGGGAGAAATCTTATGAAGTTTAATAAGGGCAAGTGTAGAGTTTTGCACTTGGGAAAAAATAACCCCATGTGCCAATATAGGTTGGGGACTGCCCTGCTGGAGAGCAGTGCAGGGGAAAGGGACCTGGGGGTTCTAGTGGACAGCAGGATGACCATGAGCCAGCAGTGTGCCCTCGTGGCCAAGAAGGCCAATGGCATCCTGGGGTGTATTAGAAGGGGAGTAGCAAGTAGGTCAAGAGAGGTCCTCCTGCCCCTCTACTCTGCCCTGGTGAGGCCGCATCTGGAATATTGTGTCCAGTTCTGGGCCCCTCAGTTCAAGAAGGACAGGGAGCTGCTTGAGAGAGTCCAGCGTAGAGCCACAAAGATGGTGAAGGGAGTGGAGCATCTCCCTTATGAGAAAAGGCTGAAGGAGCTGGATCTCTTTAGCTTGGAGAAGAGGAGGCTGAGGGGTGACCTCATCAATGTTTATAAATATGTCAAGGGGGAATGTCAGGAGGATGGAGCCAGGCTCTTTTCAGCGGCGTCCACTGACAGGACAAGGGGCAATGGGTGGAAGCTGGAACACAGGAGGTTCCAGAAAAATATGAGGAAAAACTTTTTCACTGTGAGGGTGACCGAGCACTGGAACAGGCTGCCTAGGGAGGTTGTGGAATCTCCATCTCTTGAGACATTCAAAACCCGCCTGGACGCGTTCCTGTGCGCTCTAGTGTAGGTGATCCTGCTCCAGCAGGGGGGTTGGACTAGATGATCTTTGAGGTCCCTTCCAACCTTTAACATTCTGTGATTCTGTGAAAAGCCCCTTCCCATGCAGTTAAGCCATCTGGGCTATATCCCTGGCCACACTGACAGTATCTTTGGCCACCAAAGACATCACCAAGCCACTAATTAAAGAGGTCTAAACGTTAGCAGAAATGAGATTAAACTGAGCGATGGAAGACTTACATGATAAAACAAAATACTTCCCTGGAAAGAAGATGATAAATCAAGGAATCTTTTTCCCCAAAGGGAAATTGTTGAAAGCTTGAGTCTTTTAATATTAAAGAGGAGAAGGCACCAGTTAATTTGCTGCAGGTAGAGTCTCCTGAGCACTCTGCGTTTAAAAATTAACAACTTCTAGATGAATTTTGGCAACGAGAGAGAGGAAAATCATAGCCAAGAAAGAGAAGGCCATGCATGCAGGCATGCCGTTCCCTCAGCTCACACATATGTATATGCTTGTGCATATATGTATTAATATAGCTCCATTATTCAGTACTTTCGGCTGAAGGGCACACGAGGATGTTACTCCGGTGCAGCACAGGGATGAAACGGGAGCCTGACGTGACTGCAAATTACAGAGCAGCCAGGCAGCCAAAATGCATTTAATTCCCTCCTCCCCCTCTCCCTTTCTATTCTGTCTTCATTTCGACCTCTACCCACAGGGAATTTTCAAAGCAAGGAGAGGAGGCGGAGGCAAAGGCAGAAAACAGGGGGGCTCCCCGTTCTGCATGCAGGGACACCCAGGCTTGGCTGCAATGCTCGCTTGGCAGAGGATGGATGGATTTTTTCCCCCTTCTCCCTTTAGCACCCGCATTTTCTCCTGCGAGGGGGTGCGGTGCCATCTAGCGACAGCAAAACTGTCCCACTTCGGTCCCCAAACCAATCTCTGCAAGGATGCAGAGCAGACACCAGACACCGTGTCTCAGCCTCAGCAGCAGAGGGAGGTTGTCACCCCTCCACCTCTCCGTGACCTGGGGCCTTGCAGCCAGCATCCCTCTCTTCTGCATCACCCTGTTTGGCAGATGAGTTTGGGAGAACATCACTAGTGAGCTGGAAAGATCTGAAAGGCGGCTGGGAGAAAATGCTGATTTAAGATAAAAGGCTGTTCTTGTGCTCCAGATGGCTCTGAGTTCAAGGCAGCTCTGGCACTTGCAGTGATAGAGACACCTGCAGTCGAAGTAATCCTTAAAAGCTCATTTCTCTTTCAGCAGTCGCTTTTCATGAGCATGACAAGCGGCAGTTGAATGTCGGGACTCCTGTAAGAGGTCAATCCGTCCGGCTCTAAGTGCTTTGTGCCTCTGCAGCTCAGCCAGCAGGGAAACTCGGGGTGTTGAAACATGAGATCCATCTCCCCCTCTGACTAGAGCACCCCACATCATAGAAGAGGCAGAAGCAGGTGCCATCCGTCTCCTCTCCCATCCCCTGACACAGACAGCACCGCCACCACCTTTCTGGGGGCTGCCATGGGAGCACACAGCAGTTCCCAGGCAGTCGTGGAGAGCAGGGGAGGGACCAACCTTTCCTCATGCCTGGTCGAGCTCTACCAGCAGCTGAGGTGGCAGCAACGATCAAGACAGGTTAGTCCCATCTAGTTGGCTTTTCCAACTAGCCCTAGTCTGTGCTCTCATTTGATCTATCCTAAAGCTCTTTTCCATTTCTGAGCCCCTACTGCCCTCTTCTCTTGGTTTCCAGAGATGCCCCATCTCAGTTGAGGGCTCAGGGATGCCCTCTGCTCCTGACCCCAGCATCCCTGGGCTGCTGATCTCCTCTCAGTGCCTCTCAGAAAGGCCCAGTGCAACGTTCCACATTGATTGTACTCTTTTTCATTTTCTTCTTTCTAATTAGTGGCCATCTTCCAAGCAGGAGGACAAAACACATGTGCAGAGATGTCAGGTAGCTCAGCTCTCGCAAGTTTGCACAGCGTGCTCGCAGGAGCAGTTTACAACAGCGCTGATGGGAGGACATGCATAGAAGTCACAACCCGTAGCAGACCAGATCCTCCACCTAGGGATGGAGAGAGAAACAGCAGGATCGTGAACAGCCAGCCCAGCATGCAGGCAGTCCACTCCCACATATATGTATGCTTTATATTGCAGATAAACAGACAGACAAATGTATGTTGCAGATGAAGAGACAACTCCATGTAAAAAGATGCATGCACCCTGTGTGCTCCTGCTAGGCACATGCGTGTGACAAGGACACACACACGTGTGCCTGTTGTGAGCTGCTGACTGAGCCAATATGCTCTGCCCTTCACCTCCTGCCTTTATGTCCCTCCACCCACATGGAATAAATAAGACACTTCTGTCCCCAGGCTGCTGCAGTGTTTGCTGACAGTCCCTGCCATCCCCAGTCCTCTGACTCACAGCCTGGCTGGTGACCAAAGACCTGTCTGTCACCCTCCTAACAACATCCCTCTCTTTTCCTGCTTCACATCATGGGATATCTGCCTTGCTCACAGTGGACAGTCTTCTCCTCAGCATGCAGTAGTGACAAGTGTGGCTGTATTTACCTCCACCTCCAGATGATTAAATTTACCTCCATTCCCATTTAGGTCTTTTCTCTGATCCTCATTTGATGAAGAAAGCAACAAAGCAGAAGGAAGGGTGATGTTCTTCCTAGGCACTGGGCTTAACACAGGCAACGGGGGATTGGTAATTCATAACTTTGCAGGATGTTTAAAGAAATTGGGCTGTGGTGGGGAGGAGCTGGACCCTTCCAGGAGCCTTGGTGAAAGCAGATGGTCATCTGGAGCTGGACACCATGTGATATGTGAAGTGATGTGATGTTGGCATGGAAACTTTGTCACCTGCTGAACTGCATGATGTGTTGATGTGTAGCATCCTCTCCAGGGACTGATACGTGCAGACCCATAGGGAAAAGAAAGTGGCAGCAGCCCCTCCAAACACACCTATAAAACTCCAGCAAAGGTATTGAGGAGAAGTGAGTCAAAAAACTTAAGCATCTCAAACTGGAAAATCATCAGCAGTGAGGTGTTTGGCCCTTTGGAGCAGAGAGCACGGAGCTCCTTTGGGGACTGGGGTTGTGCTACACCTACTCAGCACAATGCGGCTGAGATCTTCATGTCACCAATGAGCTTGGTTGAAACGGAGATGTCTCTGTGCTACACACTGTACAAACACATTGCAGAGAAGCCGAAAGACCCTCAGGAAGTACCCCTGCACTGTATTTCTGGTGGTACACAGGAAGGCTAAGGCAGCTTCTGTGCCAGCAGATAAAATAGGTAATATTTTTTCCCCAAGACAATGTGGTCCAGCACGGCTCACATCCGTGCATTTGTCTCCCATTGTCGCAGTCCCATGCTGTCTGGCATTGGGTCCTGTGGGCCATGGGCATGTCCTGGGAGGGTAAAGGCAGGATGGGACTGAGCATGGGTCTCTTTGAGTCCTCATCCTGTATTTTGTGATTCTAAGCACTAACGAGTGTTTTGTCTCAAGTTATGGTGATTTCTCATACTGGCATAGGGAGCCCACATCTCTTTTTATTGGCACATGGTGATTTAGTCAAGCATATGTGCTCTAGAGGTGTCAGAAAAGCAAACCAAAGAGAGAAGAGATGGACACAATTCGAACATTACTGGGTACTTCAGCTGTAACACTATCTGAAGCTGATAAACGTGTACTGTTAAAATAATTATTCATAAATTGGCATGACCAGGCCAGGGTCTCCAGCTCTGCCCTATGGTTGTACCCACCATGAGTAGGCTAAAAATAGTACCTGTTGCCCATCTGAGCTTTGAGGGAATCAAGAGACCCCCAGGACTGAGAGCTTTGTTGCAATCCCCCTCCAAACACCTCCCAGAGCAGAGACTGGCAGCACCGCATTGCTAGCAGAGAGGCTGCAAGGATGCAGGTGATCCCCAGCTGACCAAAAAGCAAACAGCTTGGGCATCCTTCTTGGCTTACACACTTCCCCTCATTTTCCTAATTTTTTTCTTTCTTTCTTGTCTCTAAAATATTGGAACTGATGAGGAGATAGGGAACCAGAAAATGTAGCTAATACCTGTCACCCTTCCATTTTCTCCCTTAAATGTTTGGATGTGGCCAGAGGTGAAGTGGATCTGGCCACGACAGCCAGGCGACATGACAGTGAGTCAGGGAAATGCCTCTTCCCCATTGCACCACTGCCTGGAAGCACCCCCTGTCCCGTACCAGATTACACCAGGGGTATTTTGAATGAATAAGTCCTGAAAATAAGCCAGTCCCCCCCCCTCGACTTCCCCAGTCTCTGTGCGGGATTGCTAAAACTCATGATTGACTCAACCCGGTGGAAGAGCAATTTCACTCTTCCCTAAAAATAGACCAAGTGGTTCATCTTCTCAACATAGCCCAGTGCTGGGTGATAAAACCAGCTGCCAGAGACCCCTGGGAGGCAGTGAACAGGACCGAGGGTGTGGGGAGCGGAGCAGAGCTCCTCGTAGGATACACTAAGGGCTGCCCAGCTGTGAGTTTCACATAGATTTTTTTTTCCACTGGGTCTCTCTACGGTGTGACAGAGCGATTGGGACTACCAAGACCTCCCTGTAAGTAATTTTGGGGTGAATTAGTTCAGGATGAAGCGTTGCGTGAATATGAACCTCAGACTAGTGCTAAAATGCGGGGAAAATGAGGATGCTTAGCTCCTCGTGCTATGAAAGGGGTGTTGTGGCTCATAAAAAGCCATGGATTTTGTTTTGTTGGCCCAGAACTTGGCAAAATTCACCCACCACTGCAGGAGCTGCTGTCTCTGTGTTCCATGAATTGTGACTTTGGTTTGGTTCAGCACCATCTTCTAGGGTGCTTGGGCATGTTTGAGGCAGAAACAGGGCATTGTACATGTGTGCTTTCCCCCTGTCCTGAAGCATTGAAGTTCCTATGTTTAAGGCTTAAATTCCTGGGGCCAGATCTCAGTCTCTATTCTCTTACCCCAGAATATTGTTATTTACCACTACTCTGGTCACCATGACCAGCAATATGGGAAAGAATCTGTACAGGATTCAGCTGAGTCAGATGGGTGCTGGATGTAGAGAGGACATCTTCCAGATCAAAACCATGTTTAGGACGGGTAGGCAGCAGGCAGCAAGATGTAAATTGTTCAAAGAGAAATGAGCTTTGCTTCATCTTACATCCTTAGGGAACAGGAGGCAGAGCAGAATTAGTTAAGGAGGGAATTTCTTTCCCTCTGTATCTTCACCCAGGCTCCAGAGGGCTGAGAAATGTGTTTGTGAACCTCAACCAAATAAAGGACTTCAGCAGGCTGTTGGGTTAGCAGCATTAATGTGGCCATACCACTCCCTGTTTGTGGTCTCATATGGACTTTAACTCTGAAAACCTATGCAACTCTCTAAGAAGGAGAAGAAACCAACCTCTGTGTGTGCATTTGTGTGTCTCACATCTGACTATCCATCTGCCAAAGCCTTTTAGCTCTAAGGTCCATGTTATGACCAGCAGAAGATCCAGGACCTCAGGTCCATGTCTCTGTGCTGCCCCTCAGTCACTATGTGAAGGACCTGAGTCCAGACGAAAACAGAGTTTTTCGGCTCATGCATTTGACGGTGCTTAATGTTTCCTTCTGAGATACACATCCTGCTAATTGCTGTGGGAATAACAGAAGTTCTTTAACTTTCCCCAATTCCCTCCAGGTCTCTAGTTTTCACCCAAATCTCTGCTGAAAAATATGTGAAGTTACTTCGGCTTTTTATTAGTAAACAGGGATTTGGGGAAAGAGAGGTGGAGTTGATGCCTCAGGTACAAACATCACTTGTTGAGATGAGGCAAAATATGAAAACTCGTATTCTAGTCCAGGCAAAGTGGTAGATTACAAACTAGTGGCAGTTAAGGGACCTGGCGTGGGTAGAAATACATGGGAACATCCTACAAAGGCTGTTTCAGTTCTTAAATAGTGCAGTATTTTGCAGGATAAAAAAGCTTCCTTCTACAGAGGGAAACAGGTGAGGATGCCCTAACCCTTTCTCTAGGAGAATGAAAATCCTCCTTCGGCACCGGCAAAAAACCCAGCTCTGGCTCTGAACATAGTAGCAGAAGTCTCTGCATTAAGTACTTTAAAACCTGCTGTTTCACTTTTTTAAAACAAATAATTTCTCTCCTCCCCCATATTCTTGTTGGCAATTTGCCTCATTCAGAAACAAATGGAAATGCTGGCAAAACTCAACAGCTACAACTGGGTTGGGGTTTTCTCTTTAAAAGATACTGCTAATTTTATTTTATTTTTTTTTTGGCTGCAGCTGTTTCTTCCAAAACAGTATTAAGTTTTCTTGGCTGTCAGTGATAAAGAGCTGACAGCAGCATGGAAACACCATGATAAGAATAGAAAGAAAAGGCAGGGTCTCAACAGCTCCTCAGAGCCGCGTGGTATCCGCGCAATGCCTCCGTGTCAACACCATCGCGTGGCAAAGAAATGCTTAAAAATACATGGCTACAGCCCTGTATCAGGGCTCTGCATCCCAGGCAGGAAGTGCTACCAGTGATGCTTACGGGGCCACTCCTGCACAGACATTCCCAAGGTATCTCTTAAAAAGGACTTTCCTTAAAAGGTCCGGTATTCCTGGCATGCCAAGAAGCCCTCTCCCCAGGCAGAGGTTATTCCAGCGGGTAGCCCGGTGTTGCTTTCCCTGGGGAAGGGGATTTTAGGGGCTACTATCAGGGATGGTCCCCCTGCATCGCAGTCTACGAGGGCTGAGTCGCTGCTCTGTGAGAGAAGGTGGAGTATGCAGAGAGGTTAGAATCACAGAATCATAGAATGTCAGGGGTTGGAAGGGACCGCAAAAGATCATCTAGTCCAACCCCCCTGCCAGAGCAGGATCACCCAGGGCAACCACACAGGAACTTGTCCAGGCGGGTTTGAAAGTCTCCAGAGCAGGAAACTCCACAACCTCTCTGGGCAGCCTGGGCCAGGGCTCCGGCACCCTCACAGTGAAGAAGTTTCTCCTCGTGTTGAGGTGGAACTTCCTATGTTCTAACTTAAACCCATTATTTCTTGTCCTATCGCTGGGCACCACTGAGAAGAGGTTATCCCCTTCCTCTTGACACCCACCCCTCAGATACTTATATGTGTTAATAAGATCCCCTGTCTCCTTTCACGGTTGAACTTCTCAGTCTCTCTTCACAGCAGAGATGTTCAGGTCCATTGATCACCCTCGTAGCTCTCCCTTGGACTCTCTCCATTAGGTCCCTGTCTCTCTGGAATTGGGAAGCCCAAAACTGGACACAGTATTCCAGGTGTGGTCTCAGCAGGGCAGAGTAGAGGTTAGGGGTAAAAATAGTCCTGCTGCCGGTCAGCGTTCAGTGATAATTGAAACAGAGGGGGAAAGAAAAACAGCTCTCGCTGGATGCCGAGCAGGGGTGTTTATCACCATTTCAGTGAAACCCCCCTGTATAAATAACAGATAAAGAGCCACTGGAGGGTACAAGAGCGGTGCCGGAGTGACCAGGGAGCGATGCCCCATCAGAAGGCAGCACTGAGTACCAGATCCCAGCGATGCCCAGCCTGGGGCAGCGATTTATTAATCATCCACTTTATTTACCCTTTGCAAGTAGCAGAGGCACACGGAGAACAAGGCAGTGGTGAGCGGATAGCCGGGGCTGCAAGCGCCTTGCCTAGGCACTCGGTATCTCAAAAGCCAACCCGGTGATGTGTGTGTGTGTCTCTAAGGAAAGACAACCTCACAGCAGTTGGTCCACTCGGGAAGGCCACGTCCCCAAGCAGCAATGCCACCCGCAGCTGTCTCTCGGCAGAGCTTCTTGGCATCTTTTGGTACCAGGAATAGAGTCCCCCACATTCCTGGATTTTTGCAAAGCCCAGAAATAGCGCGGAGCTGCCTCGGGGCAGATACTTAGCTCCGCCTGAGGCTAAGTTTTCCCAGCTCTTCTTGGGAGCTGTTTTAATTACCTGGGGGTTGCGATGTTGCTCCTGCAAAGGAAAGTCCAGCTGGCACTGATGAGCCGAAAGCATTTGCAGAAGTGACTAAAGATTATGAACCTTTGTTTTAGAGATGCTGGAAATTGCACAGAGATCTGGTTTTAAAACTCACGTGTAGGAAACAAGACACCCTTCAGTAGCTGGTTTTTCCTTCTCCTCCTCCCATCCCCTCAGATCTGCAAGTGCAACTTTATAGAGGTGCAAAATGTAAATTGTTTGATGATGATTTAGTAGATAATTCCTAAAGCATGAAATTATATTTTTAATCGTATTTCCTCTTTAACACAGTTGCACTTCAGTTGCATTATTTTATTTTACTTGTTTATTTATCACCTTCCTATGGTTCTGGCACTTTTCCTTTCAGCCCATTTCCCACCCCAGAACTCATATATTAGCTCTATGTGCCAGAGCTGCTCAAATGATAGTAACATATGGCTTGCAGATAGCACAAAATCTTTCTTAAACCCTTTCAAAAGAGAGTGATTTATATTTTTTGATGTATGTTAGCCATTACATTTATGATCTATACTAGAGATGACCCTCTCCTCCAAATCAGGGATCTATTGTACATGATGTAGTACCAACTTATTTGACAGAGCAAGGTCTACTCATGAAAGTTCAGAATCAGAAAATAAAGTACCTTTAAGTTGTTGTTTTGTTTTGTTTTTTTTTTTTTAGTTATCTAACTGTTATCAGTGGTGTTCTTACATCTGAGTTGCTTAGGTGGGCATGTGAAAATCTCAGTTCTTACTTTTAAAGGCCAATTCCTAGTTCATGTAGTTATAACAAAAATGTAACTTGGACCAAAATAGTAAAAAAACAGATGACTTCTTTAAAAAAAAAAACAACAAACAAACATGTTTACAATTGCCACTCTCACGTAATTGGCCAGTCCATGGCAAAAAGAAAAAGCTTGAATTTCAAATCCTCGCAGTCCTTTGTGCAACTGAAAATGAGAGAAAACACTGCAGTTTGCAAACAGAACAAAGTGTGATGCAGAGGTCAGGAGGGAGTACCCGTGAGGATAAGCAGGATGTTTTAGAGCATCACTGGTCCTCACTCTTTACTACAGGCTGACTAAAATCCTGTTTATGCTCCCTGCTGCAGCCTCATCCCATCTTTTTTTTCCTTTCCCCTTCCTTTGGAAAAAAATAGCACATGACAATTTAACAGGTGCTAAAGCCTGTCAGGTCATCAGGCCAATGAGAAATAGTTAGAGATGCTCTGCCCTCCCCAAACCCTCACTCTCCCAGGACTACCCTTCCCCACACACCTTTCACTGCAGCATCCTGGGACCACTCACCCTTTTCGACAGCCTCCAAAACTGGGGCAGCAAGGAGGCTGCCCCGCTTTCCACACCGCCTTCAGCGTGCGTCTCCTCCGGCAGAACTTCCCCATGGACCAGGGCCACCAGGGCAGGGGCTGGGGACAGAGATTTAAATGTTTCCCCACTGACCGAGCAGCCCTAATGGGCTGTCAGGCTCCCGGATTAAGTGGCAGCACTGGTTTCCCAGCCAGCTTTTATGGGTACTTATCCATCCGTGAAAATTCCCCCAGCCCAGCCGTAGAGCGGTGACAGTATTTAGGAGCCCCTTTTGTCAGGGAACCGACTCTCTGAGGGGCAAAGCTGGGAGGAGGATGGGGTAGGTGTGATTCAGCACATACAGCTCCCACACCCAGATGCAGAGGCACTTAGAAATTGGGTTCCCACCTGCAGGGATGGTGTTCCAGCTTCAGGAGGGGGACAGTGAGTTGCTGAGGTTTCATAAACACACACATCATGGACAAGCAGGTGGAACTATATCAGGGAGTGCAGAGATAGGATGAGGGGTAAAGGTTTCAAACTGAAAAAATGGAGATTTCAATTAGTTATTAAAAAGAAATCCTTTACTGTAACGGTGATAAGGCAGTGGAACAGGTTGCCCAGCGAAGTTGTGGATCCCCCCTCCCTGGAAGTGTTCAAGGCCAGGTTGGATGGGGCTTTGAGCAACCTGGTCTAATGGGAGGTGTCCCTGCCCACGGTGGTGGGATTGGAACTAGATGGTCTTTAAGATCCCTTCCAACCCAAACCATTCTATGATTCTATGAATCTATGAATATATGGTTCTATGGATCTATGAATATATGATTCTATGACTGGGGACACACATCCAGCAACACAGCCTGAGTTGGCAGTAACCATACAACTGGGAGTAACTTGCAACTCATCCCACACAGGGAGGAATAGCAGAAATGCCCCCACATTTCCAGGAAAATAGTCAGCCCAGATCATTTCTACCCAGGATCATTTCCATGTACACCCACCTCTGTCCCTTGGAAAGCAGAGTCCCTTTCACATTGTGAAGAAATTGCCGTTTTCCTGCCCTGATTTCCCCAGCATTAAGAAGTTCCAGGACATGGGTCCCTTTGCTCCCACAGGCCTCTGAGTATCAGATTTTGTTTCCTGTACCGTGCAATGTGCCGAGCACCTCACAGCACCAAAGCTGGGGCAGAGCCAAGGAGTGAGACCGTAACATATCTGTGCTCCACGGCATAGGATGTGCCAGCAGCCATTGCAGCAAACTCAAATTTGACCTGCAGAGGAGCAATGTCAGGCAGCCATGGAGCAGGTGATGGAGGATGCTGGATTTATCTGGCTGGGATGGGATGTTCTCCCGAGCGTCACCCCATTCGGCGAGCGATGGAGGGGGACAGGACCCTGGCACGAGTTGCACTACTGGGCTGTCCCTTTCCCTCTGGCTCGTGCAATACCCGTGCGAGCCCCCGGCTGATCTCAGGCCCCGTTACACAACCCCCGGTTCACGGAGAGCCGTGGGGCGCACGCGGCGACACAAAGGGCTTTGCTTAGCAGCTGTGTTTGCTCAGGGCGGCTGATTTTGGGAGCAAAGCCGATGACATGTGGTTGGCCAGGCGACCCGGGAGACTGGTGCTGAGCTTGCAGCTTCCTTTTTTAATAGGTGACTCAGGCGCTCGGTAGCTCACTGGGGTTGGTGGTGGGAGCCGGGCTGTGAAGGAGTGCCAGCGGGAGAGGTGGTGGACACCAACAGGTGGGTACCCTTGTTTCTCTGTAGGATAAAGTGGTTTAAATAGAAAGCAAAGCAAGCCAGAGCTGCTGTGGTACTGGTGAGATGGGTATTTTTCTAAGAGAAAGGAGGGGAAGGTGTTTTGTTTGTGGTTTGTTTTCCACTTGTTGGGAGCTGGCTGTCGGACGTAACATGATTACTGTTGAAGAGACTTGTAATATTATCTTCAGCAGGAGACAGGGCAGTGGAGTGATTTATGGCCAATAACTGAAGAGGAAGTGAGTGACTTTTTAGATTAATATTTAAGAGTCTTTTTCCCCCTGTTGCTTTGCCTTTTCCCCTGTGTCTAGAAAGATGAGTGAGCACAAACGAATACGAAGAACGATTTTTTTCCCCCATTGTGAGTTTCCAGTTCCTGCAGCCCTCCCTGCCTGCCTGGGGTGCGGCTCATGGGGTGGAGAGGCTGTAAACTGAGCTCAAGCTGCGCATACGTGGGGCGAGGGAAGAGCTAAAGAAACCCCGACAGCTGCTCGCTATGGACAGCTCTAACATTGCAACCCCTCACATGAAATGTGCAGATTCATCCGGAGCCAGACGCTGGCACGAAGAACATTTTACCGACAAAGCCCAACGGGGAGGAGCATTCCCCATATCCTTGCCCTAGACAGCAGCGCCATGGGTGCCAGCCGCTGGGTGGGACGGGAGGAAGGGGTCCTCAGGAGCTCTTTTTTTTCTATTTTAGCTCACAGATCGTGCTTTGGTGCTTGATGTATCAGGTTTAAACTCCCTGGGGCTGCAGTCAGTGCTAGTCAATCAGTACCGTGTGGGACGCGTCCCTCAGCGCTGGAATGGATGCCAAACATGCCAGTGGAGCCCTTTTGCTCAACAAGGCAGAAAAGTGGAGCCCAGCACAAGTCTCGACCTGACTTCCATGACCTCCATCTCATGCACATCACATAACACCCTAAGCCCAGTCTGCAAAACATCCTTTTGCTTTGTTTTAGCACCCCCAACTGGGAAGCTCCCCTCTCCCTCCCAGGGGATGCTATGCAGGGCATTGTGCTCACAGCTCTTGAGATGTCCTGGGTGCCTCTCAGCCGCACACACATGGCAGCTCGGCTTTCTCATTAGTGGAACGAGCTGTCATTCTTTTGCTCTTATCTATAATTAGTAATTTAGAGGATGGTAGCAGCCCGTTTTGTCAGGCAGATCCGCATGGAGTGACCAGACCTCCCGCAAGCGCGGAGCCAGCTGCCCGCCCGGTGGGTTTGAGCAGCCCCTATCTGAGGCAGGCAGTTTTGTGAGAAGTGATAAGCGAGCAGAGGGCCGTGCACTGCAAAAACGTCAAAAAGGAGAAGAAGGGGTGGGGGGAACAAAAAACAAAGGCAGCGATAAGGGGAAGACTTCAGCGAAAGGCTTGTATCTAATTATATCCATCATTAAAATGGAAGCCCTGTGGCCTTTTCATCCATCCGAGCTAACAGATGAAGGACTGGCAGCACTGAGCTGTGTTATCTTCCACTGCATGGACAGGAAATCTTCCTTCAAGCTGCATTATTCGTTCTTGGAGGAGCAGGGGGAGGCACATTGCTTTCCTTTGTGCAGCATCTTGCCCCACAGGCCCATGGGCCAAGATAAATTATATCAGCTCAGCACTGATACCCATAGCCTGCCATAGGAGGAGACCATTAAAAGTTCCCCACCCAGCTCTAGGACATGGGGATGCTTTTCTAAGCACTTAGCACCAAAATGGTTAAGCACAGCAGTGCTTGTGTCAGCCTAGGCAGGGTCCCTGCCTTGCTGTGAAGTGCTTCCATCTCCTAGAAGATGTTTTTAAAAGAGTTTTTCATCACGGCCATGTCCTTGCCAAAGGCTTGCATTCATTTTCCCAACCAGAAAGGCTGCAAATGCGTGCTTGGTTTTCTTTCTGTTTTAAAGCTAACAAGGCTGACTCTCTCCAGCTCTCCCCATTGCTCTTACTGGGAGGCTTAGCCAAACCTCATTACCTTGCAAGGAAGAAAGTTTCTGTTTTCCAAATTGATTGGACCACTTTTGCCTTTCCAGTAGGTAATTCAGCAATGTAGGAGAAAAGAAAGAAATTCCCAGACAAGATTTTTCAAAGCCCTCTTCAAAGCTTTCTGCAGCTAATTCAGCACATGCTTCAATGTTCTTCTCACAGGGTACAGACATAGTAAGGAAAGTCCATGAAATCTGAGGTACCTTTGCTGGCAATTACTTCATTTTCCGTTTTTACAGAGTTGACCCCTTCGAACATGCGCCTCAGTATCAGCACCTGCTCCTGTAAAAGCGGTGGCTCAGGGATGCCTTTCCCCTCTCCCCTCCCCGTTGCCAGGATGCTGTTCATTTCAAAAAAACAGGGATCTAGTCAAAGTTTGGGGAAAAACTGAGGCAATTAAAGGCTGGTTGCCACATCTCAGCCTGTGTTAAGATGCACCAAATCCACCTCAGTGGTGCCACTATCTCCACTGCAGATGGATAGTTCTTTTTGACTCAGTGTTTAAGCTGTGAACAGCAGAAATCGGGGAGAGAGGACCCACATTTACATGGCAACTTAGCAAAAAAGGCATTAAGGAAATACCTTCTTCTGTTTCCTCTCCTGGTGTCCTGGTGACCTCTGGCAGAACCAGGCAGCTAAATCTGTCTCGCCTCTCACTGCTTCCTCAGGTATCTGGCCACGGTTCTGCATCGAAATGGTTGCAGGAGCAGCTGGAACAAAGGATAAAAGTAAATTTCAGGTTTGGCACCTTCTAGGAGCACGCTGGCTGGTGTCTGACAAGTTTGCTAGGGTCCCTCTGCTCTTATCTTCATGGCTTTTTCATGTGTGTTTGTCCCTGTAGAAAATGGTATTTCATTTGAAGCGCCAACTCCTGGAATTCTCCTAGTGTATAGCATTAACTATTGTCAGTTTAAAATAGAAGCAGAGTAAATCTCCTTCAGTATTTTTGAGGGCAACTTGAAAATGTGAACTCGAAACACGGAAAACAAAGAGCAAGAATCTCTAAGGTTGTTACTTACAAAATCTTGTGATTTGGGGACTGAGGTATGAGGGCAAAGAACACTAGAATTTCTGCAATGTTTCGAATGTGCACGTATTAAAAAGTACATCAGCCCTTTCCTGGCTGTGCAATAGCTGGATTTGTGGAGAGAGAACCCATTGTTCAAACAGAAAGCATTGCAAATACCGCACTAAATCCGAATGCAGCAGTGCAAGTCTGCAGATAAAAGGAGAACCTTCTCGTGTTTTTGCAGTGGTAACAGAGAAATTACAGCCCTGACTAACCTGGAGGACTAAGATGCATCATGTATACAGATGTAAAGCTCGATGTGCGTCTGTGATGGGAGGTGGGGTTGACCGTCCTGCTCACATCTAGCAGAGTAGTGCAAGAAGAATTTTCTTAGTTAGAATTTGGAGTTGCCTCTTTCTTTGCAAACTGAACCCGTGTGCATTAGAGCCATTAAGTTTGACACAAATCTCTCTCTGGGGATGGATGCAGCTTTCATTCTCAGAGGGAGGGAAAGCCCCCATTTTTTAGGGGAATGAGGACCAAGCAGGGCAGGGTACAACAGGTGGGAATGAGGGAGCTTGACCAGAGCATCATTTGAAAGTATGTGACTGCTCCAACCATCCAGGCCCTTGGTGTGCCCCTCAGGAGGTCCATCTAACAGATCAGCTCCTCCCAGAGCAGCCGTTTCTCCATGAACCAGATAGGGACATCCTCAGCTGTAGCTATCTCCATAGAAGGCATCTGAACAAAGGTAGGAGGAATGCTGAATATCTTGAATATCTCAGCAATGCCATGCTGGGCCCCAGTGAGGACCCCATGGGAGGTGGTGCAGCACAAAATCTCAGACCTCTAATCTTAAAGCAGGGTTTTGTCCTCTGGCTTTGCCAAGGAGTCCCTGTGGCATTCTTGGGCAAGTCTTGTAGCCTCTTTTTCTCTCTGTTCCCTCAAACGAGCTCGCAGGGGAGAAGTAAAGGTAAATAATTACTGGTAAGGCACACCAATATGAGAATGATGTGGCCACAGAGCAAAGAAAAACGGGAATTGGTTCAAGCTGAACACACATAGATCCTTCACGTCCTCCGACTCGCTCATGTTTGGTGATAGCCTTGTCCAGGGATCCAGGAATGGGTGTGGGCATGAGGTCACTGCCTGATGTGTTGCTGACATCCAGGCTAAAATTCCATTTCAGCCATAAAAGAGGCTTTTTCCCTGAACCAAACAGGCACGATGTTAAGTTTTGAGTGACCAGAGTGGGGGCTACCAGGGGAGGGGGATCGGTGAGCGATGCTCACGCTCCAGGCTGGCCATCCCCTCATGTCTTTGGCACATAGCTCACCTCGCACGTCTGTCCCTGTTTCAGATGAGAGGACACGGTCATTTTTAGACATATCAGCCAACACTAGCCACATACTTCACCAAGGACGAAGGAGGTCCTCTGCGCCCTCCGTGAAGGAGCTGTCGGCTCTCTATCTCTCCCAGACAGCTGCTGCTGCTCACGCCGGCAGCCCCGCACAGCCGGTAAGGACCGCGCGCCGCCGACCTCCCCCTCACAGATCACCAGCGGCATCCCAACAATGTCCCTCCCCGGCAAGTGGGTGTGAGAGGGAGAGAGAGAATACGTCTGGTTTTGTAAACCCGGAGGAACGCAGCACTCAGTTTTCCAGAAATATCCAGCTTTCACCTTGTCGGTTGCAAATATTGCCTAAATATCTGCTGACGTTTATATGTATGATATATAAGCTATGTATGAACACACACACATGTACACATGCACGTTATACTCACACCCGCACATGCATGCCAAACACATATGTGCCTACATCCACTAACCCACGCAAACAGTTTCTTCATACATAAGATTTGCACATTATTTACACATACATATTTAGACACTCACATCCACGGAGGCAATATTCAGTGCACAGCAACACACACCTCCCCATGCTATACCCATTCCAACACACGCATATATACATGCCTCTATATGTCACATTCTGGCATAACTTCCCAGTGCAACTTCCCTGCGCTCTTCTCTTTGTAGCCCTTGGTCTGGGATCCAGGGATTTAATCACCACTCCAGGCTGATCATCGGGTCATAGGATAATTCAGGTTATAAGGGTTAGGAGGCACTGAGCTACATTTTTCCCATTTCTCCAGCTCCACTGCTGATCCAGCAGTAACGTGGGATGTGATTTGACATCTGGACCTTTCCTACAGGCTCCTTCTTTCTCTCAGCCTTTTCCAGAGTCCCTGTCCAGAGACACAGTCTCTAGAGCATGTACCAGGGCTCTGTGCTGGAGGAGTCCAGAAGCAGCCCCAGTTGAAAATAAATAAGTGGAGACTGCAACTGGAAAATTATAACTGGTTAGAAGTCCGAGAAAAAAAAATCAAAACAATTAATTACATAATGCACAATGCAATTACAAATATTGATCAGTTTTATTCTTAAAATATGAAATATAAACAAAAATATAGGCTAAGTCAAACTTTCGAGAAATTAGTGTTTGTTTTGGTTTTCCCCAAACTCTGAACAAATGCATTTGGGGTTTTGATTGTTGACTGAGGATTTTGGAAACAAATATTTCTGGTCAAGCTGGAATAAGATTGTTTTCCCCAGCTATATATAACTGCCAAAAAAAAAAAACAACCAATAAAAAAACCCAGCACCTATAATGATTTTCAGTTCTCTGTAGTTGATACATATATATATATATATTTTATGTGTAGAGATAACTTGTCTTTCTATGCAGTTTGATGTCATTTCACCTTGTATCTTTTCCAGAGCACTGTGAAGGACAGCTCCATTCACCCTCCCCACAGACAGAAAAAAAACAAGGTAAGAAATGTTAAAGATAAGCACCGTTATCTAACCAAATATTTGTGGACTGTGGTGGAGTGTGCCTTAAATACCCACACAAGGCAGCGAGGAGCATTTTCATACTGAATATAGCTATCAGCTGCTCAGTCGCCCTTCCCAACGTACAGAAGTTCTTGACAGATCCCTGAAAAAAAAATTGGTTTTAAAAGCACATTCAAAGTATGTCGGCTCACGTGAAAGATTTGCATTTTACATTCGCTGCAAAATATGCTGATTTTTGGTATTCTAGGATCTTTGGTTTGGGGATTTTTTTATTACTAATGTTCAATACTTATTTTTAGCCGGAACAATTCGCGTGTAACAGAGTGAAATAACACCACGCGCCATTGCTTTGAGCAACAACTAATAATATTCCAGGCATAACACTACAGACGTAACTCCACAGGCATGCCAAGGGTCAGCAGATCTGTTTACTGAAAGGAAAGCCACCAGGATTACAGTCTCTTTTAGAGAATGATTATTTTGGATAAAGGCCAAGCTAGCGCAGGTTGCAGGTATTCAGCTCAGCGTTCCGCTCCCAGAATTCCCTAGAGAAGGAGAAAAAGTGCAGAAAGTGAGGTCTAACTTTTGCTGGGCCCCAGCTATGGGTGTTGCCCCAATGTCTGGTCCCTCAGCTTTGCTTTTTCTTCCTAAGAGAGCACAGAATTTGGCCAGCAGCTTGTAAGCCTCAGTTAGCCTCATGCCTGTACAAGTCTGCAAGTCAAAAGAGCTTTATTGTATAAAGTGTGTATCTGTTCTTATGCAAATGATGATGTATGGGGAGTCCAACAGAAGAAACCATCAATCAGACAGACATCCTTTCCCCGAGCCCTCTCTCCTGTGCCATGGTGGTACCCCGTGGTGCTACCAAAAGCCCATCATGCTATCTCACTACCCAAAAATAACCTGTCCTCATCAGCTCAGTTTGACACTTTTATATGCTTTCCTCTCCCCATTTTCTTCCTGAGACATCTTCACAAAGCTTCTCGGCTCTTTTCCTGCACCTGTGTCCTCTGTTCCTAGACTCTCTGCAGTTCCTCACATTGCCCGAACCCTTGGGAGCAGAATGGAGAAGTTAACTCTAAGACAGCCTTCTTCATGTTATTCCTGTGGTCACCCTCTCTTGCTGACACAGTCCCAAACTAGGCATCTCTGTTACGCTGTAGCTCGACTGAATCCTGGGGACTGTAGACTAACCACTGCTCAGGCCTGGACTAGAGACCTTGCTTTAGAGTGCGTTGCCGTGGAACCGGAGCTAACACTGAGCCTGGAACGTGTGCAGTGCTGTGATGCTTTGGAGTGCTGTGTGCTACTGAACCAAAGGTACGGAGCTTCGCAGGCGCATGGATTTCCCTTGTTGGCCGACTTTTTCCTTTGCCCTTCTCACTACTAATGGCAGCGGGGTTGGGGGTGGGGGTGGGTAAGAGACGATGCTGATGTTTAAAACTGTTTCCCCAAAGATGTCAGAAGCTCAGAAATCATCTAAAGTTGCCATCAAGAAAATGGAAGACGACTTACCTCCCCCTCCCGCCCTTGGCTCAGTCCAAGTCATCACTCCAGGGAGCCAGGATCTCAACCCACTCCCTGTGCCTCCTCCAAAGCAAGCCTTCTCCAAGTTCTACCAGCAGCGCCAAGTGAACGAGCTAAAGAGGCTCTACAGACACATGCATCCTGAGCTCAGGAAGAACTTAGAAGAAGCGGTGACTGAGGACCTGGCAGAAATGCTAAATACTGAAGACCCCAATGCACAGGCATCTGTGAATCTGGACAAAGTTCTTCCAGGAGAGGTTCAGTCCATGCGCTGGATTTTTGAGAACTGGGCACTTGACTCCATTGGGGACCATCAAGCCACAAAGAAGTTGGCGGAAGAAGAGATCATTCCCGGTGGGGATGTGAAAAGTACTTCCCTGAGGTTTGAAAGACAGTCAATCAATGGGGACAGTTCCTCAACATCAGCCAAGATGTCAGAAACAGACCTTGCCAGAGGAGATGTGCATACGGCCCGGTGGCTGTTTGAAACCCAGCCGCTGGACTCATTAAACAAACTGTATTTGGATGAAACTGAAGTGCAGGAGGCAGTTCTCAAGGAGCCTGTTCAGGGCGGTGATGTGAAAGGTGCCAGACAGCTCTTTGAAGCACAGTCCTTGGATGCTATAGGACGCTGCTGCTCAGTCGAGGAGAAGAGCATCCTACAACTCAAGTCAGAAATCCAGGAATTAAAAGGTGATGTTAAGAAGACCATCAGGCTCTTCCAAACAGAGCCCCTCTGTGCCATCAGGGACAAAACTGGGAACATCCATGAAATCAAGTCTGTCTGTAGAGAAGAAATTCAGAGCAACGCAGTCAGAACGGCTCGCTGGTTGTTTGAGACTCAGCCGCTGGATACCATCAACAAGGACACTTCCAAAGTGCAAATAATCCGTGGGATTTCATTGGAAGAAATTGGAAGGCCAGATGTCAGCGGAGCAAGGTGGATATTTGAAACTCAGCCTCTGGATGCCATCAGAGAAATCACAGTTGAAGAACAGGATTTCAAGGCTTCAACAGATTTTGCCACAGGGGCAGATGTCAGCAAGCAGCGAATGCTCTTTGAGACCCAGACTCTTGATTCTCTGAAAGGAGAAGCTTCAGCAAGTGTTGTAGCCAAAGAAGAAGTCATTGGAGGTGATGTGAAATCTACACTCTGGCTATTCGAAACCCAGCCAATGGAAACCCTGAAAGACAATTTTGAGGTGGGACGTTTAAAGAAAGTAGAGCTTTCGGCAGAGGAGAAGGGAGATGTGAAGCAAAGAAAACATGTCTTTGAGACTTGTCCCCTTGGCAGCATCTCCAAGTCATTTGAGGAGGAAATTCCAGCTGCCGGCGTGGAAGAAGTAGTGAAAGGGGATGTGAAGTCTTTCAAGACCCTCTTTGAGACTCTCCCTTTAGACAGCATTAAGCAGGCTGATGCTGAGCCTTTCACCAAAGAAGAGGAGAGGATTCCGGCTGGCAATGTCAAAGCCAACCAAATCCTGTTTGAGACAACACCCCTATATGCCATCAAAGATAGCTTTGGCAATTTCCATGAAGTCACCTCTGTAAGCAGAGAGCAAATCATCAGTGGTGATGTCAAGAACTACAAATGGATGTTTGAAACCAGGCCCCTGGATCAGTTTGATGAAAGCACCAAGAAAGTGGATATAATACGGGGGATCACAAAACAAGAGGTGGTGGCTGGTGATGTCAGAACAGCCAAGTGGCTCTTTGAAACTCAGCCTATGGACGTCATTCATCAACAAGCCATGCAAGGTGAGGAGCATCCCTCGGTGAAGCGAGAGATCTCGCAGAAGGGGGATGTGAAGACCTGCAGGTGGCTTTTTGAGACCCAGCCCATCCACACCCTTTATGAGAAGGCTGAAAAGAAGGAGGAGGATGGCAGTGTGCCCCAAGCTGATGTGAAGTCATACACATGGATGTTTGAGACACAGCCTCTGGACTCCTTGAAAGGCCAGGAGGAGCAGTATTTACAAGTCAGTAAAGCATACAGTCAGGAAGAATTACAGGGAGTTGATGTCAAAACTGTCCGGCACCTATTTGAAACTGAACCTTTGGGCAGCATTGCTGTCGGTGAAGCTGACCGAAAAAAAGCCATGCGGTACTCCAGTCGCGTGGAGATATTGTCTGGGGAAGTGTCCAGGGTGAAGGAGTTCTTTGAAGCTAAGCCTTTGGATACAGCCACCAAACCAACATCTCAGAAGGATGATGGGACAATTGAAGCTGGATCCGTGCACAAGTTCACTTGGCTCTTTGAGAACTACCCAATGGACTCCTTGAAGGACAGCTCTGAGGGCATCCAGGAAATCCCTCCAGAGAAGGATGTCAAGGGCGGAGATGTTGGAGGCAAAAGGTTCGTATTTGAGACCTATTCCCTAGACCAAATCCATGATGAAGTGGACGAGACAGAGCTCCGGAAGATCCAGAAAGACACCATGAGCAAAGCTAATGTCAAGTCCTGTACGATGCTCTTTGAAAGCCAACCCTTATACGCTATCCAGGACAAAGAGGGGGGATACCATGAGGTCACCTCAGTGCAGAAAGAAGAAATCATGAAAGGTGATGTGAAAGGCGCCCGGTGGTTGTTTGAAACTAAGCCCCTGGATCAGATCAAGAAGGAAGAAGAAGTGTTTGTGATTAGGGCTGTCACCCAAGAGGACATCAAGAAAGGAGATGTCCAGGCTGCCCGGTGGAGGTTTGAGACAGAACCTCTTGACTCCTTTTCAGGGGGAAAGATGTCTGTGCCCAGAACAGTAGATGATGTGCAGAAGGGAGATGTTCAATCCAACAAGCAGCTCTTTGAGTCCCAGCAAGTGGGCCAGAAGAAGTACGTGAGGATGGTCAGTGTCAGTGATGTTCAGCGGGGTGATGTGAGGACATCCACGTGGCTTTTTGAAAACCAACCTGTGGACTCCCTGTATGGGGATGCGGAGAGAGGATCTTCTATCAGTACAGTGCAGAGAGAGGACAGCCAGAAAGGGGATGTAAAACGCTGCACCTGGTTGTTTGAAACCCAGCCAATGGACACCCTTAAGGACCCAGAAGTGACAGTCAGTGTTGGAGCCCAAGAAGCGATCCCTTGTGCAGATGTGAAAAGTACAACGTGGCTCTTCGAGAGCACACCCTTGGATAAGCTTAGTGCTTCCGAAGGTAGTGTAGAAACAGAACTGAAAGAAAGGACCATGAAGGAGACTTTAGAAACGCTCTGCACTTGCCAGGCTATTCAGCATGATGGGATCCTCATTGAAGCCAATGATACAGAGAGCGTGAAGATGGTGAAGTACCAGTTGAGCAGCCCAGGTGCTCCAGATATCCTGAAAGAGGAGATTGTGGGAGGTCATTTGCAAAGGATCATGCTGCAGCTCCTGCACAGAACCAATGTAGAAGCACAGAGTGTGCTGGTGGAGGAGGACAGAGAGGGCAAGATCAAAGTAAGCCCGTTACAGCTACTGGACCAGAGTGAGGCTGTTAAAGGCAAAGAGGACTTGAGTGGAAATGTAGCTAAAGCTTTACAGGGTCTCCTCAGCCAAGACGCTTCCATCAAAAAGGGGATGGTCTTACAAGAAACAAAGTCAGGATCAGTGAAGATGACTCTCTACTCCCTCCTGTTCCATTCTATCCATCAGAAAGTTGTCAAGGGGGATGTAAAGTCAACAATAGGGAACCTGTTGGCTTCTTCTCAGGAGCAGAAAGCAACAGCAACCATTAAGCGAGAGGACAACGAGAAGGGAAATGTCCAGCTTTTTGCGAGCTGCATTGAGAAGGGAGATCTAAACTACCTGAAGAATCTCCAACAGGAGTCAGAGATACAGTCCCTCATCTCTTCCCAGGCAGAACAGGGCACAGATGAGAGTGCCCCATGGGTTGTGCAGGGGGCTAAAGTACCTATCTTACCAAATAAAGAACAAATAAAGAAAGTGATTGCAGAGGGCGAGCCGGGGGCTATGGAGGGAGCAAGAAAGGTGTTCGCATGTGAAAACACGGGCAAAGAGGGTGTAGCAGAGAGAGAGGCTGTGCACGCAGCAGGTGTGACAGGCACCACTGTGCAGTGTCTTGGGAAGCCCCTGCCCACAGTTATGGGAAAGGAAGATACTCTGTCAGGAGGGCTTAAAGTGACTACAAAGTCGATCCAAAGGGTTGCAGATGTCAGCAAGAAGGCAGAGAAAGAAGAAGCCACCGCTGCCTATTTGAAGGAACCCAAAGCTATGACCCAAGGCAAATTTCCAACCCAAGTGATGGCTCAGAGGGAAGAAGTGGATGGCAAACAGCAGAGTTTGGTGACTGGTGAAGCCAACCAGACACAGACAGAGGAAAAGGCCCTTGGGAGTGATCTGCAGGCTGCAATGCAAAGCCTGAGGCTAGCAACAGCAGAAGCAAAAAACATTCAACACCATGTCCAGAGTAAGCTACAGAGGAACAGGGAGGAGGTCCATATGGCCTGCAGGCAGCAGGCAGCCAGCACACAGGGGACAGTGACCCTTCAATCAACCGTTCGCCAGCAAGACTCTTCATCCACCAAGCAAGAGAGCACCAGCACTGCCACCAGGACCACCACCACTAGAGTCCAGGAAACAGCCAGGACCCACACAAGTGTGTCTCAGAAGAGCGTAGCGTCACACAAAAAGGTCAGTGCTTCAGAGGAAGTACAGGGAGGACAACTGTTGAGCCAGGAAAGCCAAGTTGTGCCTAGTAAAGATTTTAGCATTAAAGATGGCCTTTATACTGCCACACCCGTGAAAACCTGTATAAACCCTTTTGTTGAGTCTGAGTACAAAGAGCAATCAGTGCAAGAAGAAAGAGATGTTATTGTCAGAGGGGATGTGCAGACAGCTATCAGAGCACTGCAAAGTGCCGCCACAGAACAGCGCCTGGTAGAAAAGGAGGATGTTGTCCGAGGTAATTTAAAAGCCACACTTCAGTCGCTGGAAAAGTCTAACGTTAATGTCTCCAGAGGGGATTTTAAAGCTGCTATGATATACAGAAATGCAGGGCAGTCCTATTCTGTGTGTAAAAAGAAAAATGAGACTCAAGTCGTTAGTAACCAGACTGCTGTAGTGGCTTCAGGGTCACAGGCTGATAATGACTTTCCTCCTCCTCCCTCAGTTGCTGTGATGAAAGCAGAGCATTGCCCACCCTCAACTAAAGCAACAAGAGATGGTGCCCTTCCACTAGCAACCCACAAAGATGAAGCCCCGGGATGTTCTGCACTACTCCAGACCCCTCATCTTGCCCTCCCTTCTCTGTCCGGCAAACCCAGTGATCAGAGTCCTGCAGAGAAGCCCAGGACTGTCCTAAACCCAGAAATTACTGCCCCAGCCAGGAAAAAACCTGTTCCCCCTCCAAAACCTGAGCACCTCTTACACAAAGCACATTCTGCCTCTGCAAATAACAGCGCAAGCAGATCAACCAAACCCACCCCTCCACCCCTGCCTCCAAAACCCACAGGCCTGAGGGAGTTCATCAAGCCAAAGCCTCCCCCCACAGAGCTGGGATTAAGCTGCGTGGAAGTACATGAGCAATCAGGCCACGGGGAAGTTCAGGCAAAATCCTGCACTTTGGAGACATCTGTGAACAAGCTTGTCGCAGCTCAGGGTATGAGCCCTGAGAGAAAGTTGCCAAAAAACACTCATAAAACCCCTCTGCAAATAGCAGAGGAAAGGTACAAGGCCAGCAGAGCAGGACAAGGAAAGGTAGAATCAGACAGTGCTAAGACTTCGAAGGCAATGAAAAATGGAGCGGTTAGTTTTGAAGTGGAGCAGGGAATGATGAACGGGAAAGCAGCAGCTCCAAGGAAATGCACAGGCGAGGTGGTTCAGAGGAATACAGAGATGTGCCAAGACAAGAGCGGGTGCTCTCCAATATCACATCCAACCTGTCCTGGTAGAGAACAGACACTTAATGTGCCAGGACAGACTGAACCAAGAACCTTCTCTGTGGGCCACACCGCTCCTCCAACGAGAGGAGATGACATTGCACAAAATGCCTCATCCAAGGTGGAAAGGGAATGTGTGTCTAATTCGTATGGATCGTGGGATAGTCAGAGAGTTGTGCAGCAGGTGAATGAGAGGAGGCAAATGTGTCAGTCAATGTCCTTCCATCAGCAGCTGGTGAACTCCTTTGGGGAGGAACAGCAGGGCAATAGCAGGCAACTGATATGTCCTGATGGGGAGGCAGAGACACCTGCCCAGGAGAAGCCAGCAGTTGTAATGAGAGAAAAAAACAAGAGGGAAACAGAAGATGAGCGTAGAAAGAGGCTGTCAGTACACAAAGAGGAGATCATGAAAGGCAATGTCAAGGAGGCTATGGAGATCTTTGAGAACCTCAGGAGACAGGAGCAACTGCAAGAGATCTTGACTCGAGTGAGGGAGTTTGAGGAGGAGACAAGCAAAGTGGATGTGAAAGCTCTGAAGAGTTTCTTTGAGAAGGTCCCTGACTGGGTTGTTCGTCAGAAGGCCCACCAGGCCAAGCAGCAGGACAGGGCTGAGACACCAGCAAAGGAAGATACTGACAGTGTCTCCTCAGTGGAGATGGTTTTTGGAGACCTGGAACGAGCAAGTGCTGAGATTATCCACCTGAAGGAGCAGACACTTGCCCGGCTCCTGGACATTGAGGAGGCCATCAAGAAAGCTCTTTATTCTGTCTCTAGTCTCAAGTCTGAGTCAGACATCGCCGGGCTCTCAGGTCTGTTCAAGGAGTCTCTGGGGAACACCCAAAGTTCTGTGAGCAGCAGCAATATCCGTAAAATCAGCATTGTCTCAAGCAAAGCCAAGCAGGAGGGAATCACACTGGAGACAGGGGAAACAGCATCTGTGGAAGGTGCAAAGGTGGCAGAAAAGATGGAGGCAAACAAGGCAGAGTTAGAGGTCCCCCGGCTCATTCAGTCTCGTGGCAGCTCTCCTTCTTCACCTTCCTACATCTCCATTGAGTCTGCTGCCAGGAAACCCACAGAGTCACCCAGGACGGCACATTCCCCCTGGGACATCCCTTCCCCAGACTGTCTTGACGCTCCAGGAAAGAGAGATACTTTAGCTCAGGACAGCTTTAACCAAACATCAGTGGCATCTACAGGGCATGATATGACTCCCTTTGAGAAGAGACCAGACCCTATCCAAAAAAAAGCTGGGCTGAACTCAGTGAAACAGCACACGCTTGGCAACGCCAACTCACCGATCAGTGAGAAAGAGAGGTCCCCTCTGGACACCTCCAAAAGCAACTGCCACTGTGGGATGAAAGGAGGCTTTTCAGACTACTGCTCCCTGAATAACCCCAGCCCACAAAATCCACGGAGGCAGAAAAGCATCTTGGAGCTGCAGACAGGGCCCGATGGGTCCAAGCTGTATGGAGCCACACGGACTGTCATGGAGCAGTATGAGGAAATGGACCAGTTTGGAAACAAAATCATCACTTCATCCACCACAGTCACCAAGCAATCTGAGACGCAAACATCTTCCACGTGCGACGTGGTCTCTCATCCCCAATACGAGGTATCTGCCTCCCCTGTATTTCGGAGGTACTCAAAGAACCCAGGCAAAGACTTCCACACCAACGGCAGCTTTCAGGAGCCAGGAGTGGTCTTTGTCACCTTTGGCAACTCCAAGCCAAAGAACTAGGAGATTCTGGAGAGCAAGAGAGAACTGTATAAGACAAAGAAAAAGAAAGTCCACAATGAAAAAAAAAGAAAAATCTCCTGGTTTATCCACATAAAACACAGGGATTCATCTGCACCCTAAGGACTTCTCAGGGTCATCGTCTTGGTGTTTGCATACAGACAGGACAAATCCAGTCTGCCTTGACACTGCAGGAGAACAGCCCTTACCTGGACTACCCAACAGACTTGGTGCTGCGCCACAATTCAGAGCCCAGACACTGTTAGAAGTACAAGGGAAAAATCCATCCATGGGCATCTTAGGGTATCTTCTTTCCCCTAAAGTGTTTGGCGGCAAGGGGAGGATGTACTGGGCTTCTCTGAACTAATGCAAAAGAAAGGATAGGTAGGATCAATTAAAGAACCAGCCATTCTGGTCATTGACAAACAAACACCTTTATGCTATCTTCTCTTTTGAATTTCAATGTAGACTTTCCAAGAAGGGCATCGTAAACACACACATACACACATGCTCATATTGATGGGTGGGTTGGATAGGTTTTCTCTTAGCCATCAACACAAGAAAAGGAAAAAAAAAAATCTCAGATTGTAACTGTTGAGGTTGGGGGAAGTGTTTATTAGTTTATTTTTCAGTTCCTGGGAGGTACTCGATGCCACTGAAAATTGTCAAGCCAAGACCTACAGCTATGATGAGTGTTGTTTCCCCAAAGAAAGATGCATGAAAGATTCTCTACTTGAGTCAGAACGGTTACTGGTTTCCTTTCTTTATTTTTGGAATTGTAATTTATTATTCAATATATACAAAAACCTTATTTTAGATTTTCCATGCTTTCATACATGTTTACTGTTTAAATTCATTTCGAGACTTTGTAAAGCAATTTTCTTTTTATTATGACTTTGTTTTGTACATTCTCTCCTCAAGATTTTAGATATTTTGTGGCTTTTTTTTTTTTTTAACTTCTATTGCTGCGTTCTGAAGGTAAACATTACCTCTAAAAATACTTTGGTCTGGTGGAGTTTCTTTTATTGAGTGCTTGTTTCCTTTCAAAGTACCAAGAAATCATCTCTCAGTGAACCAGGCGAACCACACACGTATTGAGCGCACTTTAAATCACCGGAGGGATTTAGGCAATGTCTTCTTTACAATGTGGGTGGATTAACAGGCAAGTCCCATTCACACTCTTGTCTGAAAACTGAGTTGAGCCCCGAGTGACACACACCACCCTGCCCAGGACCCCGTGTAGGTGTGTGGAGATGGGGTAGGATGTATCCACCAAGAAAGTTCCAAAGGCTTGCCTGTACCCATGTCCTCCCTGTGAGGTGTCGTGCCTCCACGAGCTGTGCAAGGAGGGGCAGGTGATGAACCAGCCGTTGCTCGGTGCTGTCCCTCAACTCACATCACAGGTTGGCCTCCGTTTGCGAATGAGACGAGTGAGCACAGAGTTTGCTCCAGGTGTGGGAGAAGGTGAGGACCCTGCAGAGTGACTGGGTGGCTTCTCAGGGACCTGTGTCCAGCCGCCTGGCTCGGAGTTAGGCTACCGACACCTGGCTCTGACTGCAGATCTTCTGGCTGGCCTATGGCTGGTATAGAAGAGTCCACAAAGACCCACCTGCCGAGTCATGAGGTTCAGACTGGACCCCTTTGCTTTCTGAATTTCCTCATGAGTCTGGGTGCAGCTGGATCCAGTCTTAACCCTCTACTTTAAAGAAGAGTTTGGACCCTGGGTTCTACCACAGAGTCTATTTATTTCAGCTCAAGCTGGGACTCTCCAAGAGGGGCCCTGAACAAAGAAATCCCTGAACAATTATATTTTTACGATCCAAGTTCACCTCCCCTCACACGATGGTTCGGTCCAATAGTAACATTTGAGTCTGAGGTCTTCTTCGTCACTGGATCCTTTCTCTCTTTCCCGGTGGTCATTCTTTATCTTGAGGATGCAGTTTCTGTTAATCTTGTCTTTCTCAATTAGCACTGATTTTCAGGCTTTTCTTCAGCCTTAGCTCATTAGTACTTATGTAAAATTCACAGTCTGGCCCTAAGGCTTCAGTAAATCTGGCAACTCATGCAGTGCAATGTCACTCATAAAACAAAACAAATTGCACTTTATAGTTATTTTAAGCAATCTCACAATTAATTCTAATATCCTAAAAGTAAACTATTTTAATCACCAACAATGGCAAGCCACCTTCTGTCTCAGTGTATCAGCTTACTTTTCTGCAGAAGAGGATATTAACCTCACTCAAAAAACCACCATGGTTCAGTGAAATATTTTGATCAATATTTACTTTTCTCTCCTGAGAGAAAAGAGCTCACACTGGTGACTGAAGAACAGGACACTGGGGAGGAAGGGACTATTTCAGCATCTACCACTTCATATTCCTGAGCCCACAGCCAGGATTTTTTAATAGCAAACAACATCTCATGTCATGCAATACCTTGGTCAAGGTGTTGTAGACCAAGTAGAAGTTCTGTTTCAATCCCTAGAAAAGCAGGCACATTCCCAGAGCTCTTTGGCTTGCCTCTAGGACCCCACGAATTTGTAAGTGATACATGCGAGAAGAATATAATTTTCAGCTCCACCAAAGAAGCACCAAAGGCTGAGGTAGAAGAGCAGATCATCATAAACTGAGCATATGTGGTTTCATAGAATCAGAAAAGAATAACTACTTGAACCTTCCCAATTGTTTCAATAAGACCAATTGCAGAAAAGGGGAAGAATCAATCCAACGTTTCTTTCTTAACCCTTGATTAATTTTTGTCTTGTTTCAGGATTCCCATAACACACATTTGCTTCATTTCTTTTTAAGAGTAGCTGTGGAGCAGTTTTATCAAGCTGCAGACAGGTTGCTTGCGCAATAAAAATGATTGCACAGGAACTCATATAAACCCAAATAAATCCAAATATCCTGAACTGTTTGTGTTTCTGGTTCTACAGGATTTTTAAATGTATCAATGAGTCATTTGTGAGGTGAAGATCGTTTGAGATTTGTTTCTTTCATGGTATTTCCATCAGCCAGGAACTGAAATATCATGAGGGGACACATTATTTCAGGACCATGCACATCTCCTGCAAGTACTGAAAGAGCTGGAAGGGAAAAAAAAAAAAAAAAAAAAAAAAAGGAAAAAAGAAAAAAGAAAAAAGAAACGGCAAAGATTTGAAACTCAAATACAGGCTGAAGGATTCTCAGACCTTGCAATAATAAACCAACAGAGCACATACAAACTTTTAAATCCCAAATGAGTTGTCGTAGTTTTTCTATTATCTTAAGATACAACACATGACATTGCTGACCATTCTTTGCCCTAGGAGGTTGCTATATTCTCCCAAAATGGCTGGGAGAATTACCAGTGGACAGAGGACAGATGATCTTGTCTTAACTGTCCCTCCTCGAGTGGTCAAAGGATAGATTCAGCCACCAAACCGGTTCTTTTGCAGCAGTAGACACAAAATATACCATATCTGAATTGTCTACATCATGCACTACCTTTCCCAGCTCCGTTTCAGCCACTGGTCTCCCTGAGGTCCAAAAGCTTTGTGCTCACCATCTTCTCCACCTATCAATAACACAGGCATTTTCAAGCTGATCTATCCTCTTTTATAAAGATTTTAATTCACTTAGGGAAAAAAAGGCAACAACTGATAAGCCATAAGCCAGCTGCAGCTTTCAGCATGGCAGTAATCGGTGTGCTGGAAGAGCCTTCCAGAAACACTCTTTTACAGATTTTCACACAAGTCTTCAGATAATTTCTTTGCCCACTGTACCATTCAGTTGCTGCTGATCACCCTTCTACCTTCCAAACCATTAGGAGGGCTTATTCCTGGAGCTGATAAAAAGCCCTCTGAAAAGCAAGAGTATTTGCCATACATCAGAGAATGACACTTAAATCCCCTGGTGAAAGACACCTCTATCCCCTACAAAACATTATCCCACTTTGGAAACACACTCCAGGAGTACATACGTTCATTCCCAGTTAAAAGTAGAGAGATCTTGCATGTTTTCTAAAGAGCTCTGCTTCCTTCTTTGGTTATGATTAAAGGAAAGCATTTTTTTCTTATACAACAGAGGCACGTCAACAGTTAGTCTCTTCTGTACCAAGTCACACACATTCGTGCTGTATGAGCACTTGTCACCAACAGAGAAAATGCCTGACAGGGTACCTAGATGTAACCGAGATCCACACTGCCAGATACAGCAAAGCTGATCCATTGGCTGAGATTTATCATGGCAAGGGCTGGCCCTTTGCTCCATCATCACAGATGATGCTGCGTCCATGCAGCTGCCCATCAGCGCTCACTGTTCTTTGCCAAACAGCCTGCTCATTTCCTCCAGTGAAATGGCATCCATGCCAAAGGTACAGAGCTCCAATTTCACTTGCAGAGACTTGCTAACATGGCATCACCTTCCATCTGGTTTCTGCTACCATTTTCCACCTGAAGAATCTAAATTATCTTTGCATAAAAGTGTATTTTTGCTTTGCCCTCACCAGCACAATCCTCCCGTTGGCATGGGCACAGTTCTGTGGTCACCTGGGTGAAATTCATCTTGCCTAACTGGGTGATTTTGTCCAATTACCTGGGCCTGTTTTAGGGTAGATGTATCACTTCCTACGTTCCTGTAACTGGACTTCCACTGAGTATAGTGGAAGTTTAGACACTCATTACATACACAGACATTTTCAGAACTATCATCTCTCCTCTGTAGAGGACTGGAAGAGCAGTATGCTCAGATCATTGCAGACAGAAGGAAACACCAGTATTTTGTTTATGTACTTCCCTGTAGAGAGAGGGAAGAAAATCAAAGATGTTAAACTCTTCTCCTTGGAAGTCTTGTCACAGGTAAGCAAAGATGACTTGACCTCACTGGTATGTTCAGCCAAAATGAAGGCAATCAGAGAAAATCTGTCCCCCAGGTGTCTGCTGCAAGTAAAAGACAGAGTTCTTGTTCCCTTTTCAACTCATCTCTTGAGATACAGAAAAAACTTTTATATTTCATAGAATGATGGTCCGAGTTGTAAGGGATCTTAAAGATCATAGAATCATAGAACCATAGAATTGTTTAGGTTGGAAAAGACCTTTAAGATCATCAAGTCCAACCATTAACCTAGCAATCCCAGATCCACCACTAAACTATGTCACTAAGCACCACATCTAAAGATCATCTAGCTCCAACCCCTCTGCAATGGGCAGCAACATCTTTCCTAGATCAGGTTGCTCAAAGCCTCATAGAACCCAGCCTTGAACACTTCCAGGAAGGGGGCACCCACAACTTCTCTGGGCAACCATTGTTTCTGGTAGACAAAACTAAAATCTGGCCGTCAGCCCGCTCCACATAAGAGCAGAAAGCAAACTTGCTTTTATTCTGAGCTGACAAAGCTGTAAACCGGGGTGAGGACATACTGAACAAAAAGCAGGAGGGATTAGAAAGCACCAACAAAACTCTACCAAATCAAACCGTGGCAAATTACCCACAACAAAGAGTCAGAGCTTTCCTCATGTAAGGGACTGTCCATACTGGGAGGACTGACCTGATCAGTTAGAGTCAGGCTAGGTTCAGTTGAACTCCTTCTGGGGCTTTGGACACACCTGGCTTGCAGATGGACTCACCAGGTAACCTAAGCCTCTGCTTGTCACCTCAGTGAAAAGGAGAGCACAGAGATACCCACATTGCCACCAGCATCCTCAGGATTACTTGACCATGCAGGCAACCTGGAGCTGTTTCTGAAGTTGGGCCAATGTCCGAGATTCTTCTTTTCTCTCTCCACTAATAAAATAGCCGGTGTTGGTAATGCTTTCCAGAGAGATTCCCTGGGCTCTTCACACAAAGTGGTATTTGAGGAATCAGGTCATGGCGTAAAATACAGTCAACAGAGTAAGTCTACCAGAGTAATGAAGCTGGGGAAGCTTTAATGCTGAAATGTGCTGTCATTTTGGACTATGTGATTTGTGTGAGCAGCCATATGATATTGGGGATTTCAGGAGCTGCCCAGCCAGAGTTTCTCAGTCAGAGTCTCTGAACAATGTTTCTTCCCTCACTCAGGGTTTTTCAAATTTTCAACTGAGTGAATCACCTGCTCTTGATCAAATGAATAATTTCTCTCATTGGGGGTCCAAGTGTGTCTTGTCTTTCCGTCCCAAACAAAAAAATTAATGTTGACTTATCCAAGATGACAAGCAAATTGACTCAGATGTGAATCTCAACTCAGATCTGCAAAAGAACTCTCAACAAGAAAATCCAACACAAGCAGAAAATTCATCAAATGAACTTGCGGATGTTTGTCCAAGTCGTCATGATTCAGAGTCGTTTAACTTTGGTTTCTCCTTCTCCTTCAGCCCATGTTGAAAGAAGTGTGTGCCTCATGCCTGCAGCCTGTCTATTCCATGGAGCGCGTGGTCACTGACAAAGTCTGTGTGCACCGCTCCTGTTTCTGCTGCCAGGTCTGCGGGAGGAAGCTGAGGTGAGTGGTAGGATCCAGGTGCATTTATTTTTAAGGGGCATCCGAGTAGTTTCCATCACAATAGTCCAAGAGTAATTCAAACAGGGTAGGCTTCAAGAAATGAGAAAGAGGAGACGGCTTCCCTCATACAATCTGCCCTCCCATCACTAGAGTATGAAGACTGTTCACCTCAAGTTTGTAGACACCTGTGGATCAGAAATCTGCATGGTGATGCAAGGGTGAGCTGAAAATGCAATAAATATTTACAATTTTGGAATGCCAATATGGAATTTAATTGAAGGAGTCGTTTGGGTGCCTCACATGTTCATGGAGTCAGACAGTTTGGAAGGTACCTCTGGAAGTCTCCACTCAGCCTCCTGTGGTGCCAAGGAGGGCAGGTGGCTGAGGAACATGTCCAGGAGAGGTGTGAATGGCTCCAAAGATGGAGCTTCCATTCCACAGACCCTTGGTTGGGGCCCCTCTTTCAAGATTTAACCACCAATTAAAAGGGTTTTCCTTATATCTCATCACAATTTCCCATGTTACAACTTGTTCCTATTGCTTCTCATCCTGTCACTGTCCACCTCCAAGAGCACTCCAGGCCTGTTTTCTCTATAACCTCCCATAAAACAGATACACAAAGTAATGGCTTCCTCCCTCTTAAACTTCTCCTTATAAGACCCAGCTAACACAGCTCTCAGCCTCTCCTCACATGACACATATTCCAGGTCCCTGATCACCTTGATGACCCTTTGCTGGACTCCTTCCAGTATGTCAATGGCTTTCTTGCACTGAAGAGGCCAAAACTGGACAATCATAGAATCATAGAATCACAGAATAGCCTAGGTTGGAAGAGACCTTAGAGGTCATCTAATCCAATCTCTCTGTCATGGGCAGGGATGCCTCTCAACTAGATCAGGCTACTCAAGGCTCTGTCCAGCTTGGTCCTGAACACCTCCAGGGAGGGGGCAGCCACAGCTTCTCTGGACCATTTATTCCAAAGTCTTGCCTCCCTCGTACTGAAGAATTTCTTCCTGAGATCTAATCTAAATCTATTCTCCTTCCACTTAGACCCATTTCCCCTTGTCCTATCAGTGGATGCTCTTGTAAAAAGTCCCCCCCCAGCCTTCCTGTAGGATCCCTTCAGGTACTGGAAGGCAGCTCTTAGGTCCCCCCGAAGTCTTCTCTTTTCAAGACTGAACAATACCAGCTCCCACAGCCTGTCCTCATAGCAAAGGTGCTCCAACCGCTGGATCACTTTTGTGGCCTCCTCTGAACATGCTCCAACAGTTCTATGTCCCTCTTATGGTGGGGACACCAGAACTGGACACAGTATTCGAGGTGGAGTCTCACAAGAGCAGAGTAAAGGGGGAGAATCCCCTCTCTTGACCTGCTGCCTACGCTTCTCCTGATACATCCCAGGATGCTCTTGGCCTTCTGGGCTGCAGGAGCACCCTGCCGGCTCATGCTGAGCTTCTTGTCTATCAACACCCCCAAATCCTTCTCTTCAGGGCTACTCTCAGCCCGCTCTGTGCCCAGTTTGTATTTGTGCCTAAGTACAAAGTACCCCACATATGGCCCTGTAAGTACCAAATGTAGAGGAATGTTCACTTCTCTTGACCACTTGGCTGGGGTCTTGCTCATCCAGCCTGCGATGTAGTTGGCTTCTCTGTCACAAAGGCACACTGCTGGCTCGTTTTCAACTTGTCAGTCACTGAGACTTCCCAGTCCTTTCCTTCTAAGCTGTTTGCCATCCTTTTGGCCCCCTAGGTGTAGAGATACTTTCTCCCATGATGCAGTTGTTGTGTTGTGAGAGCCCTGTGCAGTCTTACTCATATGGTCCAGGTTGTGGAGGACAGATGAAGTGCTGGCATGAAGCCTGGCCTGCAGATGAGAAAGGAATTGCACATAACCTTGAACTACAGCTCCCAGAGGTATCACAAAGAAATGTTTAATTTTTCACATTTTGGGTTTTGAAACAAAAATTAAACATATCCCCAGAAAACCGACGCTACTTTTGAAAGGTTTCATTCTTCAAACCCTCTCCCTTCCACCAGAAAACAATTCTGCTGTAAAACTGTCCATCAGGGCTGCTGTTAATCCTTCCCTCCCACACTGCTGCTAACAGCTATGCCAATGTGTGTTTTCCAGCTTGCAAAACTATGCTGCCCTCCACGGGGTTTTTTACTGCCAAGTCCACTACAAGCAGATGGTTGGAGCTAAAAGCAGAAGTGAGACGGAAAGGCTGAAGCACCAGCTAGGAGACCATCAACTTCAGCAAGTGGCAATGGTGAGCAGAGGACAACAGCCCCAGGACTGGTGTAAGAGGGCCAAAACAAAGACTGAAACAAAAGAGAAACCCACATCCTTCAATGAACAGTGCAGTTTTTGGCTGGCTGAGCACAGGCAAGAGCTGAACAGCAGGTCAGTCTTCTTAGGGAACAAGCCCAGAATGAGCTGGCCACCTTCCGAAACAGCCTTGTTGGCTGTAGATGGAAAAGCTGGAAAGGCAGCATGTTCCTGGAAAAAGCCCATGAGGAGCCTGCAAGACTACCAGGTTGCAGGCAGCAGGGCAGGCAGAATGATGCTAAAGAGTCTGGAGGGAAAATCAGTGGCTGAGGCAGCAGTGGAGAAGAGAAACTTCTTCCCTGGTGTCACCTATACCAAGGAAAGGGAGCAAGTGCATTCCTGGCCCAAGATCAGAGAACAGAGAAATGGTGAAAAGATTGGGGATGGGGACGTGCCCGAAGGGAAGCGAGGGGGCAGGGTGTCTCAGCGAGTGGCTGCGATCCAGCAGGGCAAAGCCTATTTGAAGAGAGGACCTGTCTCTGCCTCCTTCCCTCTAGTCCTGGAGCCAGTGAAGCCCCTGCCTCGTGGCTCACTTGTTCACCGTACAGCACGTCAAAGCACCAAACCCACCAACTGGATGTACCTGGGGGGCACAAAGGGCAGCATCCTCTCTGCTGCAGAGCTCCCAGAGAATGGAAGTGATGTCTGTGGGTCTCTAAGCACAGCTGACGAAGGAGGCACAATGCCTGCCGTGACAGATGACAAGCCTGAACTTACCACCGCCATCCCAGCTACTGCAGGAGGCAAACATCATCTTAGAGAGAGCACGAACAGGCCACAACCCATCTGCATGCCAGCAGAGCCCAAAACCAGAAACACCACCTGTACAGAGCTAAAATGTGGAACTGAGGGTGCTGATCCCCCTGAAAATAAAGCTGAAGAAGTCCATGGCCACTCTGGTGTGTCAAAAAACCCTTGTGTATCTTCTGGCCAGGAAGGGCTGAATATATCACCTGAGACCACAGAGTTGGTGATTGAGAAATCAAAGGTGAACACCAATGAGTTCCCTGGAAAAGAGTTACCAAAAACTTTGGGGGAAAGCACGCAACCATCCAGCGTAAGTCATTTACCTGGAATTGAGAGCAAAGGGACAGAATTTGGGAAGGAAGAAGAAGTGAAACCAACAAGTACATCAGGGTTTCTGGACGAATCCAGTCCTGAGTGTACACCTCAGGACAACAAAGCAGAAAACAGTCGAGTACCTTCACCTGGTTTGCTGGATAAGACAGATGACCACAGTGTGTCCTGTCTGCAAGAAACAGAAGCTCAGCGTTATGGTTCACTGATAACTAATCCTCATGAGGATGTTTTCAGACACGATATAAAACCATCTGGCAAGGATTTTCCAGCACCAGCAGACACACCTCTGAAAGGAACTTGTGCCACTTGGCCCTCACATAATGAAGTCAAGAACTCCAAGTCACAGGATCCCAGAGAAGTTCTTAGTGGAAACATCTTGAACATTTCTGAACAACCAACCAAGACGTTGAACTCTTCCAAACCGAATATGTCCTTGCACCAATCCAGAGGTCATCCAGCGGGTGAAGAAAAAATGGATCTAAAACTCCAAGGGGAAGGCACTGAGCACGTAGCAAGGCCTGGTGTCGAAAGCAAAGAGACCAGAAGCAATCAAACTTGCAGAGAGGTGTTAGGTAAAGGTTTCAGGCTTGGGAAAAACCCCTTCACTACACTTTTTGGTTCTGAAGGCAAAGGCAGCAATCCCAAGAAGGAAACAACAACCCAAAGAAAACCTGCTAAGCCCCAGTCAGCTCTTGTCACGTTGTTTGGTCACTCCTCAGAGAAGAAACAGAGTCAACAAGGAAAACCTGCAAGATCCTCAGAAGTGAATAATGACAGCAGTCCAGAAAAACCCCAGGACCTTCTCAGCTCCTCCAGCCAAGCAAAACAAAAGACCTCCAGGAGTGATGAGCTGCTAAAACCAGCAAAGATAGAGGTCTTCCCTAAACATATCCAGGAGAGCTCTGTAGGCTTCTCAGACTCAACGGAAGGCAAGGAGACCAAGGTCCTGTTGTTAGCTCCTGGCACAAACATTTCACGCAGTGAGAAACATGAGAGAACTGAACTTGACATTCATGACCAACAGGCTTTAAACAGCCAGGTTCAGCAGCAATGGGACAGCTGTTGGCCCTCTCTCATGCCAGCACAGGAAAATCAGAAAGAAGCTGCAGTAACCTCAGAAGGTAGAACAAACCCTCTGCATCCTCCTCTAGAGATCATTCCTCAAGTCGATGACAGAAAAAATCTCATCAGAGAAGGAAATATTCATGATATTAATCTACTAGAAATTCAGAACTTACCCAGTTTGGATGTCCGGGACAAAGTGATAGAGGATGAGATATTTTTTTCACCAGGCAATTCAGAAAAATTACCCAAGGAACATGAGGTTCAGTTAGACAATGTGGGTTTTCTGGAGGACAATAACTTGTTCTTTTCTGGAGGAGAAGATTTTCCCAGCACAGAAAGTAAAATCAAAAATTCAAACTTGCAAAATTCAGAGGTAGAAACTCTACCTTACTTTGATCCAGATCCTTCAGAATTATGCCAGGAAATCCCAGCAGAAACAAATGCCCCACTAGTGCTGTGGGACACCTCCAGTCTCTCACCTCTTGCTGGACAGGATGAGATTAATTTTAGAGATCTGGAAGAGATTCAGAGCTGTACACTGCTGCAGCAGTTGGACTCACAGTGCCAGGCTCCAAAGGCTGAAGAAGATACATTTGGATTGGGTCTCAGTGCTGAAGGCTCAACAAACCAGCATCTCTTTACTCAGGAAGGCAATTTTCCCCCAATGCACATGACCACTAGCCATGCTGAAACCCTTAATCAGGATATCTTAGATCCTTTTGATGTTGATTCAACCAAAATGGGCTGGGAGGCTCCTGATAAAACGAACAGGAGCAGAAAAATGTCAGGAGTTGAAGAAGATTATGAAAGTCTCTCTTCTGGTGGCCTTTCAGACCAGGAGTTCTTTATGTAATTACAAAAAAAAAAAACCCTGAAGATTAAAAAAGCACTCACACCTGCAGCACAAGTTAGCTGATCTGAGACAAAAATTGATTGATGAAATGAGTTTAGAAATCTCCCACTCTTCCAACACTTGACAAATTCTATTGTGCATAGATTGTTTATTCATGGTTTAAGGAGGTAAATTTAAGATCTCTGTCCCAGTCGTAGTGGATCATGCTCAGTTTCCAAAGAACAACATTGCAAGAACTGGCTTCACTGTGAGAAATCTCAAAGAGGAGACCAACCAGCACCCCATTCTCTGCACCCAAGGGTCTTCTGCAGAGATCTTCTGCACAATCTACTGTTGAGGTCCCTCAGAGGATGTCTGCATGGCCACTGTTTGCATAGAAGAGGAGAGACAGACCTCCAAAGAGGTCCAACCAGCAAGCAGCCATGAGCAACCAAAAACTAGAAACTCAAATGAGAAGAGAATACCACTGTCAGGAAGCAAACAAATCCTTGGCCACAAGTGCACAAGTGAAATGCAATGGGCAAAAGCAAAGCTGATTCTATGATTCTATGATGATTTGATGATTCTATGATTCAATTATCACTTCACTGTTTTAATCAGACGTTTGTAAAACAAAACAAAACAGTATGAATATGTTAAAATAATTAATTTTTTAAATAAAAATAAAGATAAAACCAACCTCACTGCCTCACCAGTGCTGTCGGATGTGCTGGAGGAATAAAGCTGTTTAATAACTGCCTCTACTGCAAAGCAGTGTCAGTGCTCTGTGCAGGGACACTGTTCAATCAACGTGAATCAGGGAAAAGAGAGATGTCCTTGGAAGTTACCTGACTCATTAGATGCTCAAGTCAGTCTAACCTTGGGATTGGGCAAGAGACTTTGGGTGGGAATGCTGCCATCTCATGGCCCTGCCAGAAACCTGCTCAAATTTAGGACAGGGAACTGCTTGAGAGAGTCCAGCGCAGAGCCACAAAGATGATTAAGGGAGTGGAGCATCTCCCTTATGAGGAAAGGCTGAAGGAGCTGGGTCTCTTTAGCTTGGAGAAGAGGAGGCTGAGGGGTGACCTCAGTAATGTTTATAAATATGTCAAGGGGGAGTGTTAGGAGGATGGAGACAGGCTCTTTTCAGTGGCGTCCATTGACAGGACAAGGGGCAATGGGTGCAAGTTGGAACATAGGAGGTTTCATAAAAACATTAGAAAAAACTTTTTCACAGTGAGGGTGACGGAGCCCTGGCACAGGTTGCCCAGGGAGGTTGTGGAGTCTCCTTCTCTGGAAACATTCAAAACCCACCTGGACGCGTTCCTGTGTGACCTACTCTGGGTGATCCTGCTCTGGCAGGGGGGTTGGACTAGCTGATCTTTGAGGTCCCTTCCAACCTCTAGCATTCTGTGATTCTGTGATTCTGTGAAATTGTGTTTAGAGGTGGAGAAACAAGATCTAAAGGCTTGCAGGGATCAAGTATTTTTCACTGAAGCAGCTCCCTGTGCCAAAGACACTCTGACATCCCAGATGAAGCTGTCAACAGCACATGACCTCTGTAAATCTGACCTCTCCCTTTCGGTATGGAGAGGAAAAAGGGAAAATTCAGGAGCACCACGACTAGTGGGCACCAATCCATTCTGACTACAATTCACTCTGTGCTGGTTTTGGCCAGGATAAAGTTAATTTTCTTCATAGTATTATGGGGCTGTGTTTTGGATTCATGCTGGAAACAGTGCTGATAACCCGGGATTTCTCACACCATGTGACGTGTTGCTCTGCAATAAAAGCTGGGGTAGAAGAGGCATGGGGGATGATGGCATGTGTCTTTCCAAGTAACGGCTACACGTGATGGAGCCCTGCTCTCTTGGAGGTAGCTGAGCACCTGCCTGCTGATAAGAAGTAGTGAATGAAATCCCTGTTTACTTTGCAGGCACACGTGGTGCTTGCTTCACTTATTAAATGGTCTTTATCTCAACCCACGCGTTTTCTCACTTTTACCCTTTCAATTCCCTCCCCATCCCGTTGCAGGGGAGGGATGCTGTGGCATGCAACAGAACTGCCAGCTGAAGTTAAACCATGACAGTTCTTTCTGGCACCCAACATGGAGTTCAAAGGGCTTGAGATAACAACCGATTTGACTGTAGTATGCTGGAGAGAATTTATAGCTGTTATTGTCATTTACGTATTAATTGACAAGCTCCTGTACATGTCATGAAACTTGGTTCCTTTAATGTATGTTAGAGTGCAGTGCTCATTAGTGGCTGTGGTTTGCTTGTTCCACTCCTTGTGCTGCTGATCACCTCACCCTGCCGTGCTTGGGAACCTTTTGGTAACAGCAGTGGTGATGTGCCTGGGCTGGCAGGTGGCCAGGGCATCGCTGCTGCTTCTGTGCTGCCCTGGACAGGTTTCCAGCGGGAGCTCTTAAGTGGAAGGAACTGTGACTTGTGGATGAATCCACACAGAAGCAGGACACCCTGAAGTGCCTGTGGCCATGAGTAAGTCCACACCAGTGCAAATGCATCTTGAAGCATCAGTGGCTGTGGATAAGCCTGTGCCGCACCAGATGTATCTCCGAAGGGATTGTGGCCCAAGTATAAGTCCATGCTGGAGAAGGTGCACCTCGAAGCATCAGTGGCTGTGCATGATGAGGTCATGCTGGAGCACCTCAAAGCATGTGGCGATGGATAATCATAGAATCATAGAACGGCCTGGTCTGGAAGAGACCTTAGAGATCATTTTAATCCAACCTCCCTGTTGTGAGCAGGGACGCCACCTCTCGACAAGGTCAGGCAACACATGAGAACCGAACGGGAATCAAACCCGCGACCTTTGGTGTTTCAAGCACCACGCTCAACCCACTGAGCTAAATCGGCCCTCTTAAGCCCACAACAGATTGGGTACAACCCTGGAGGGACTGCAGCCACCTTACCCATGGGTGCAGTCCCTCCAGGTTTGCTTCTGAAGGCATTGTGGCCCATGGAGAAGACCACGCTGGAAGAGGTGCACCTCAAAGCATCAGTGGCTGTGGATAAGCCCGTGCTACAGCAGGTGTTGCGGTTTTCAAAGTGAAAGGTCACAAAAACAACAGAACTTATCTACACGTAGATAAGCCAGTACTTCTTTATTGCAGAGCTGTGGAAGCACAGGAATCACCTAATGCTTCGGATAGATCACAAAAATTCAGCCTATTTATACACCTTTTATGCAAAATTATGATCTTTAACATATTTTAACATAAACATGCATACAATGCCTGCTATATAATGATTGGTTCAGCCCCTATTAATATTCATATATCTTATTTCTATATAATGATTGGTTCAGCCCCTATTAATATTCATATATCTTATTTCCATACAATCGTTAGTCATCATGGTGAGACCACCTTTGATCACAAAGCACACAAGAGATAGGGAGGCATGCCCGCCTATATCGATCTAAGTGAAACATGCTGGTATTATTAAGGTGCAGGTACAGTGCTACAGAGCTGGCTTTGCCAGGTATGAAACATTCCTCACCAGTTTTGCAACTCGTACCAGCTCTAGTTCCAACCATTTTCATAAAGCCTGCATCTGTGATTTCTTAGCATAAGTGAGGTTTTGTATATTCCTTATCCTTGTCAACAAACTAATTTAATTAAGGTAGTGATTAGTATTCACTAAACAATTAGCTCTTTAAAACTTAAATTTGATTACAACACAGGCATACGGCTCGAGAGACTGTGGCTCACAGAGGAGGCTCCACTTGGAGCAAGTACACCCTAAGGGACTGCAGTTTGAGCATGAGTCCAAGCCAAAGCAGGAGCAAGGGGAAAAGTTCATTACAATGTTAAACTCTATGTTCTGGTCCAAACAGACCAACAGTGGAGACTGGAGTGGGAAGATCTTTAAATTGCTGTAACTCATGATTTGAGTTGCGTGTCGTAGGTATTACTATAGCATGAGCCACCTGAACCGATGGAGGACAAGACTTGCAAGAAACAAAGTGCAGTGACCTGACCAAAACTGGCTTTGGTGCCCAGTAATGCCACACAACACACCACCTCTCCTGTCCTGACTGACCACCATAACAGATGGAGTCCAAAGTCATGGACTGAATGAACTCAGTGGGCATTTTGTGGACATTTGTGAACATTTTACAGACGTATTATAGGAGTGGTCCATAGACTAGTAGAATGGTATCTGTGTATTACAGCAAAGGATGGGAAAGAGAGTGGGGGGCAATGAGACTATGTTGGATAGTGTGGGGCCTGTGCATTACGTAAATGACATGGAAAAAGGGCTGGAGAATGTGCTAGTTCTGGCTGGGATAAATTCATTTTCTTCACAGGAGGTGGTGTGGGGCTGTGTTTTGCATTCGTGCTGGAAACCGGGTTGATAACACAGGGATGTTTAAGTTATTGCTAAGAACTGCTCACAAAAAGTCAAGGCCTTTTCTTCTCCTCACCCCACCCCACCAGTGAGGAGGCTGGGGGTGCACAAGGAGGTGGGAGGGGACGCAGCCGGGACAATGACCCCAACTGACCCCAGGGGTTTCCCAAACCATGTGATGTTTTGCTCTGCCATAAAAGCTGAGGGAGAAGAAAGAAGGGGAGTTGTTCGGAATGATGGCATTTGCCTTCCCAAGTCACTGTTATGCGTGATGGAGCCCGGTCTCCTGGAGATGGCTGAGCCCCTGCCTGCCCCTGGGAAGTGGTGAACAAATTATTCATTTTCCTTTGCTTGTGTATGTGGCTTTTGTGCTACTTATTCAACTATCTTTATCTCAATCCACAAGTTTTCTCACTTTCATTCTTTCGATTCTCTCCCTCATCCTGCTGAGGGGGAGTGAGGCAGCAGCTGTGTGGGGCTGAGCTGGTGGCTGGGGTTAAACCATGACACCCCAACACATAGGTCTTCAAATGGGTCTCCAACCACAGTCCTTCCCGCTGTTCAGAGCCTGTGCAAGAGAAAAGCCAAATCCATGAATTAGTGCATCAATGCCCTACTGCCCACGCCAGCCTTCCTCCCCAGGCAATGTTTTCTCTTTCTGAACTACTCTCTTGGATGCTCCTTCTTCTTTCCCTTAGCCCTTGACATTTGTACATGGATGTACAGGCTTCCCAGCTGTCCATCTCAGATCTTTCCTGGGACCTACTGTTTGCTCATGCCCTCTGATACAGGCTTTTCCATTTTCAAGAGGCTTTCCAAGCATCAGTAACCCACCTCAGCAAAACTGTTGGATAAACACAGAGACTCTTGCAGTGGGACTCCAGGAAAGAGAGGTTTATAGGGCTGACCCAGCCTTTGTCCCTGAGAGATCTCCACCATAGAGGATTGACCCACTCAGCCCCAGATGACGAAGACAATTATAAGAACAATGTCTCTCTGCAAGAAATGTCATCTTAGGGTGACAGAGTTTACAAGGGACTGAAGTTTTCCGAGGACTTCAGAAGAGCCTGTCTGGTGATGTTAGGAAGAACAGCCTCAAGAAGTCACAGCTGCAGTAGCACATGAGATTGCAGTCATGCCTGGATCACTCCCAAGGAGTTTTTATAGTCAAAAATATGACCTCTTTGCCTCAGGAGGTGCTGGTAGCTGAGGAGTGGGAGAGTAGACCATGAGCCAGACGCAACAGGGTAAGCTTGAAGACCAGTTTGTTGCACACTGGATGTAAAAGGCCCCTATTGCCTGTTCAGCAGGACAAGGTCAAAACATCTCTGCCACACTGGATCTCTTTAGCTAAGTCATCCCATGACAGGGCCTGAGATGGATTTAGGGTGAAAGGAACCTCTGGAGATTGCTCAGCAAAACCTCTTGCTCAAGGCATGTCTCTGAGTAATAGCAAGTCCTCTCATCCAAGGACGTGGATCCAGAGCCCAGTGTTACATTTGGCTGTCTGGAGTGTACACGCAATACGTACACATCAGAGGTGCAAATTTACACAACTCTCTTCCTTTATTCCCAAAAGCATTAACCATTATGACCCCTCTCTCCCATCTCATCTTAGGGGATGATGTTTTCCGAACCTATCTTCTACCCCTCTTTCCACTTCCGTAAGTACACCAGCTCCATACACCAGTCCCATATCCACTCATGAAACACCAACCCAGACTTGTGTGATCCTTCCGTAACTTTGCTGGAGGCTCAGACATATTATCTGGGCTGAGAGTGAAGGACAAAGAATTTGCGAGGAGACATGAAGCAAGCAGGTTAGTGTCTAGTGACCTGTCCTCATCACTCTGGTGCAAACAGCCAGGAGACCTTTGCCAAATTACACTCCGAATTTCACACACCGAGGGCAATCTGGCTTTCCAATCTCAAAGAATAAAGACAAACCACTCAGGGATTCTGTCCAGATGTGCAGCAGAAATCAGGTCAATCTGCTTTTCAAGTGACATCAGAACCTCAAGAAAAGCCAACTGGTGTCACTTCTTATCCTCAGATCCTGTGTGCTCTGTATGCCTGTGCATAGAACATGTAGTTTTCCTTCTTAAGGGCACTCTCTAAGCCAATTCTATTTTAGGATTCTCCCCAGGACACTGTAGTTTAGATTTTATGACTAACTGGGTTTCTACAGGGGGTAAATAAAAACCAACAGCTTGGGACACAGTTGTCAAGATCAAGTCTATTTGCCTACCAGCCATATTTCCTGGTTCATAGTAGTGTTTTTCCATTTCTTTTCTCTATAGTCTCCAGGATGGGCTATATACCCATTAAGTTACTACTGAGAGCAGCAAATTTGTTGTTTCCTTCACCACATTGAGGAAAACTAGCCCTCATTTGGAGTCACAATTTCATGTCTCAGATAAAAACTTTGTGCTGCAGCACAGCTGCCTTCAGGAGGCCTGGGGAAACCCTCCAAGTTGGGACAAGATGAGCCATCCTTGCCCTGTCCTCAAGAGTGGCAATGCTCCAGCACCTTTGTTCTGGTCCCAAGGGCAAGGAGGGAATGGCTAGTGACAAAGTGCAACCTGGAGGGCTGCAGTATATCATCGTAATGGATGAATGTCCTGGTAAAAGTGCCCATTTTATCACACCTGATTAGAGTGTTTAGTGCTCACATAGTTTAAATATTAATATATGCCCATTTAAGCAATGCTCCCTACCGCAGCCTGGCCATAGCAGTAGTCACCATGGCTGAGTTTGGAGATTTTATAAGTGCTCTGGGGGAGTTTGGGCTCTATCAGAAATTGCTGATAGTGTTGCTCTCCCTTCCACTACTTCTTAATTCTTTCCAAATGATTGGCCAAGTGTTCATGGTTGTGGACGTGCCCCATCACTGCAACACCAGCTGGATCCTTGCCATCGCCCCCAACCTGACGGAGGAAGAGCAGCTGAACCTCACCCTGCCCCGGGATGCGGACGGGGTGTACGAGCAGTGCTCCATGTACTCGCCGGTGGACTGGGACCTCGACTCCATCATGATGTACGGCCTGAACGCCACGGAGAAATGCCGCAGTGGCTGGGTGTACCCTACAGATCAGCCACCGTCGCTGCTGACCGAGGTCTGTAATCTCCTTTAGATGTGCCAGGGACATGGAAGGGAAGGGATGGGCATATCTTATCCTGTAGTTTGGTAAATCTATGCCAGCTGAGATTTACACCAGGCACTAGGGGACCTTGGCTGCATCACACAGATTGCAGCTGCTGTCTCATGATATATTTTGCCTGGAGAGATCTTTTGGATCTCCCTGTCAGTTTTCCTTATTCTTCATCCTAGTTTTTCTCACGTCATCTTCTCTGTGAAAGACATTTACCTTCCAAGGGCTTGTCACTGGTATTTCTGGGGCCTCCAGAGACCTGCAGGGCAGCAACAAGTCTCCTTTCACCCTGTCCTGCATTTGCAGCCAGAGAAGCAAGCTGCTAGGACTCTTACCCCAAGGTTTTTTGTAAAGCAAAGCTTGCCAACCAGGAGGCTACTTTGTGGGTATCTCGGCTGGAGGGGAGTCCTGCAGGTCTCCCAGTGCTCGGGAGATGTGCATCATGACGAAGAGGCAGGCTGAGCACCTTGTACGCCTGTTCGACCTCTGATTTGTGTCACACCAGTGAGGTTCATGTCCTTGTGCGTGGGTTCTCTGCTCCCAAGGGCTGGAGCGAGCACTCAGGAACAAAACTCCTGGGTCCACCATGGGCCAGAAGGGCTGCCCACCCTCAGAAAGTAGATGGGGTCTGTCGAGAGCAAAAGTAGCTGTGTTTCCTTCCTGCAGTTTGACCTGGTGTGCGACAGGAAGGATCTGACCGACATCTCCCAGTCCATCTATATGGCAGGGCTTCTCATAGGATCCATGATCTTTGGGACACTATGTGACAGGTGAGGAAACACAATCACCTACCCAGAGGTATTGCCTAGGACCCAGTGACAGCCCAGATGAAAATTCAGGATGTCCGTGCACTATGAAATAGTTCCTCCACAGGACCCTGAGCAAGGGCATCTGGGGCCACCCAACACCCTTTGATGGGCCCATGAAAGGCTGGTTGCTTTAGCAGCATCTCCTTCTGCCTTTACTAGCACCACAATGGGCTAGAAGTGGAGATGCTGCTTTTTCTGTTGGTTACTTCTTGGGGCATATAGAGGAGCTTAGTGCACACAGGTATCAAATCTCCTCTGGTGTGAATGGTTCTCCAATCAATTTGTATTTCACCTGGGCTCCTCCCCATCCCCATGGAGTGTCTCCAGATACCAGCTGTGCCTTCTCTATTCCTCCCTAGGATCGGCCGCCGGCCAGTGTTTCTGATCGCTATCCTGCTCCAGGGTTTGTTTGGTCTAGGAGTTGCCTTTGTGCCCCATTTCTATGTGTACATTGCCTTCAGGTTTGTCGTGGGGACAGCGGTGTCAGCAATCCTGATTACTTCCTTGGCCTTGGGTGAGTGAGTAGGATGGCCTTGCCCTGAGGGAGATAAATGTGACCTTGCAAGGTGCAATAACGAAAGATAGTCCTGCACATTTTGAAAAGGGTGACCCTGAACCTTTGTTCCTCTTCTCAGCTACAGAATGGGTTGGTGCCTCCTACCGACCAAGGGCAGTGCTGATTACTCACTGCTGTCTTGCCCTCGGACAGTTAATTTTGGCTGGTTTGAGTTATGGCATTCGCAACTGGAGGCTGCTGGAGATTGCAGGATCGGTTCCAATGTTTGCTCTTTTCTTCTACTTCTGGTAAGAAGGAGTGGGGCAGAGCTCATGGCAGACATGACCGCAGCGGGTGTGAGGGGTCACAACAGCATCTCCTGCTTTCATCTCCTTGGCAGGGTGCTACCAGAATCAGCTCGGTGGCTGGTGACAAAAGGCAGAGTAGAAGAAGCTAAGAAGGTCCTTCAGAAGGCAGCGTCCGTCAACAAGCGCACCCTCCCACCAGGAATGCTTGAGCAGGTACCCGCAATGCCGTGGGCATCTCTTCTTGTCTGCAGAGACTTTCCTCTCTGCCTGGCTCTGTAGCAGCCCCTGGAGCCCAGGTCATGTGATGACAAACATCTTCTGTGCTGGCTGGGGGTGGTTTGGGGATGGACTGGGGGTGACTTGAGCCTCCAGCTACGTTGCACAGAGACAAGGTCAGGGAAGAAGCTTATGCTGAGGGTCAGTCTGGAGCTTTCCTTGCGATGTGGAGAGGACCCAAATGCTTTCCCCGCTTTTCTGCTGTGAGGATTGCAGGTGTGCTGAGGGTGAGCATGAGGACTCTGTTGAGTCTGTGCTTTTCCTTGCATAGATGCCTGAAGCGGGGTTATCTCCTTGCCCACCTTCAAGTCCCTACGCTGAGGAAATAGTCTTCCAAAAGAACCCCTTAGTCCTGAAACTAGTGCGTTGGTTTCCCAGAGCCCAGATGAAGCCTCACGGGGCTGCTCTCCTGCCCAGAGCAGTTTGGGGTCACCGGCCTGTCCCGCTGAGGCTCTGCAGTGGCTGCAGATGGAAAAGGAGCTGGCCATGGGTTTCCTCTGCCTGGTTTGACTCTTTGGCTTTCTGCCTTTTTAAGTTGAAGCCTGAGAAACAGACCAAATCTGGAAGTGCTCTGGATCTCTTTCGGAAGAAGCATCTCCGGAAGGTGACTTTAATCATGTCGTGCACCTGGTAAGACACCCTCAGGGCCCCTTTTTCCAAACCTCTACGTGAAGAAAATAAGAGATTGAGTTTACAACATGTGTAAATTCACTTCATGTGGTTCTGGGAGTCACATTTATGTCTGTCTGTTCATCGTTACTTTTCTGTCTCCCCCTACTGGACAAGATCTGCTTTGCCTGGGCATTGGGAGAAGCTGATGATTCAAGAATCTGGTTTGTGAGAAAGGCTGGAGTAATTCCAGCTTTTGTCAGTCCCTGGGACTTGGGGTAGTTTTGTGCCCCCCCTAAAAATTCTGGGTGCAGTCTAGAAGTTGCTGACCATATACAGGTCCATACTGCTTTATCTCATGTAACTATGTCCCACGGAATTGTCACAGATGGTGACTAGAAACAAAACACAGACTGCTGGGCATTTGATTAAGCATAATCTAACCACACTGATTTTTTGAGGATAAATCCCTGGAAAACCCATCTTCTTACATGTTCTATTCCACTTTACTTGAATTTCAGGTTTGCAGACAGCCTTGTCTATTATGGGTTGAGCCTTAGCGTGACAAGTTTTGGTCTGGACATCTACCTGACACAGCTTGCCTTTGGGGCCGTGGAGTTACCAGCTCGAATTATCTGCGTCTTCCTGCTGCAGTGGTTTGGGAGGAAGAAAAGCCAGGCCCTTCTCCTGCTGCTATCTGGCCTGTTGTGTCTCATCATCACTGGCATCCCTGAAGGTGAACAACCTCTTTCCAGCCCGACAGCACAGCCAGGGAGAGGCCCAGCCAGCTCAATCCCAGCCCAGGTGGCCACAGACCCACACTTGCTCTGCCACACTGAGCTGCCCCTTGAGTTCCACAGCCCGAGGGACTGCGCTCCCAGCGTTCTGGCTTCCTCTCTGCATCACTTGCCTGGTCCTTCCCAGCGCTTGGCAGGCAGTGTCCATTACACACCACCGCTCGCCAGACACCACCACCTCCTCTCAGAAAAGTGTTTTAAAACAGAGGAGGTATTTTAAAAGCCACCATATCTCGCTCCATTAGATTCATAGAGTCAACCCTCAACAGTCAGAAAAGACCTTTAAGATCATTGAGTCCAATTACTAACGTAATGCTGCCAAGTTCCCCACTAGGCCATATCTCTAAGCACCTTATCTACACGTCGTTTAAATACCCCCAGGGATAGTGACCCCACCACTTCCCTGGGCAGCCTGTTCCAGTGCTTGACAACCATTTTGGTGAAGAAATTTTTCCTAATGTCCAACACAAACCTCTCCTGGCCATTTCCACTTGTTTTATCACATGTTACTTGGGAGAAGAGTCTGATCCCCACCTTTCAGGTTGTTGTAGAGAGCGATAAGGTCTCCCTTGAGCCTCTTTTTCTTCAGGTTGAACAACCACAGTTCCCTCAGCCACTTCTCATAAGACTTGTTCTCCAGACCCTTCACCAGCTTTGCTGATCTTCTCTGGACATGTTCCAGCACCTCAATGTCTTTCTTGTAGTGAGGGGATGAACAGGAAAATCAAATGTCCTCCCTCCATATCTACTCCTGCTTACACATTGCCACGGTCCATACCCTCACCCCTGTGCTTGTGCTGGGAGCAAGGCTGAAGTGGGAAGAGGAGCTGCTCAATGCTTTCAAGCTCATGGGCCTGATATTTCCAAATAAGCACTCCTCAAAGTCCTGTGGTGGCTCAGTGGCTCACTCCTGTTGCATATTTAGGAAATGCCCAAGGCCTCAGGAGAAATCTGGGTTCTCTTTGCCAGTTGTCCAGGGGGTATTTTCCAGGAAAGGGTGTGCTAGAAATTATACCAAGGGGTTCAGTTTTAGATTTGCTTGGTAAGCCCAATAGAAAGGGCTGTGCCATGGCTTCCCACTTCAGAGAACTTTGCTCCCAACTGAAGCTTCTCCGTGGAGGTCACAGTGGTGGTCTATCCTTCTCCCCTCAGACCAGTCCGTGGTGACCACCGTCCTGGCTGTCATCGGCAAGTTTACGTCCACGGCCGCCTTCTCCACCTCCTATGTCTATGCTGCAGAGCTCTTCCCCACGGTCATCAGGTGAGGTCTCCCCATTCATCAGAGCTTCCCTCCATCATGGTTGGTAGCAGTGGCAGGGCAAGAGCCCAGCTTCTCCCATGGCCACAGTCAGTGCCATGGTAGCCCGAGGGCTGGTGGGCTGTGCCCACGCCTCTCACTGCCCTTCACTTCCACAGGCAGACCGGCGTGGGGCTGTGCTCAACAATGGCACGAGTGGCGGGGGTCATAGCCCCGCTGATGCTCCTCCTGGGCCAGTACCACCGGGCCATCCCCATGGCCATCTTCGGGAGTGTCCCCGTGGTGGTGGGGGTGCTCTGCCTCCTGCTGCCCGAGACCCGCGGCGCTGATCTGGCAGATGGCACGGGGGCATCCGCCCCTCAGCTGAGGTGGGTACCTGAAGCTTGGAATTTAAGGTAAAAAATAATGCAAAGATGCAAATTTAAGGCAAGGAGAAGTATGTCAGAAAACAAGATTGAAACAATATCATGTCTTCTTCTTTCCTTCTTGTGTTCAGCAGCAAGACATTGGAAACTTTGTCCAAGAGAGACACCACAGAGCGTGGGGAAGACTCAGAGGACTCCTACAAGTACTCAGAGAGCAAATGATGAATGGACAGGCATATACTAAAGGTCTAGTCTGATCCAGTCTTTATGAAAACACACCTGTGAGGTGCTGCTGTCTGTCTGGAAACTGGTCTTTCAGATGATCAACAAAACATTCGTGGTCGGAGGGAGGGGAGATCTGTGTCGCTCTGCGTTTGGAAAAGATGCACTTCAACCTGTTGCTGAAACCAGCCTGTTCTGCCTGGCTGCGCGAGTCCTCCCGACATGTTTCCCAGTCCTTGGCAAACTGGTACCCACGGAACCATCCCTGTCGTGTTTTACAGCAATAAAGAATCGCCAGTAGAGTGGTAGAACTGGGCAAGCGAGCGCCGGGTCGTGTCCCTCCCGCACTAACCGCTTGGGTCGTCGGCTTCCGCGTCGGTGCGAGCCTCGACGCTTGATCAGGATGTCACTGAGACCCTGTCACACACGTAGCTAGCTTTTATTTCTGTGTGGTGTTGAATTTGAGTTTCTACATGAATAATATAAATTATACTCTGCGTTTGATAAGAGACACTTGTAATGCAATATGTGAATAATAAATGGTGTTGATTTTTATGTTTTTTCCTACTGGTTCACAGTTGGCCTTTGTAACTGCTATTGGCTCTGGAGTGTTTTCTACACAGAAATTGTAAGCCTGTGATCGAACACGCAGATGGAAACGGGTTTGGTTTCCACCAGCCACAAACAATGCAGAAACAGAGTGTTAAAGCGGAACGACCGAGTTCAATTGGGGCTTTTTTTCTTCCGAAATGAACAATCTGCATTTATTTTCTCTACTAGCAGCTGTGAGGTTTCCTGAATTGTGTGGTGTACGCTGCAATTCAATGTCAGTTAAACCGAGTGGGCACCTGGACAGCTTTCCCCAATCATGGTCAGCCTTTAACAGCAACCTTGGGTGGCTGCTGCCAGCTCATCCACAACATTTTAGTACCATCTAGTGATAGATGCAAAAGAAAGAGAGGGGTGGCCTCCACTTTCATACTACTTGTTTGCAAGCAGAGAAAGCATCTGGTGCCCTTTCATGAAGCTGCCTCTTCAAACCACAGCACCACACAGGTCAAAGGAGAGGGCTGGTCACCCAGGTTTGTAGCATCCTTTTGTTTCTAATTGCTTTGTGTTGCAGTAAATAGTGTTTTGAAGGCTGGTGTGTCCCAAGTTCAGGCCAGCCATGCCTGTAGGTGATATTCTTTTTGTGCTCTGGCTTTGGTGTACAGAATCTCCCCAGTGTCGCACGGGACCTGGCCATGGCTGGAGATGGGGCAAGGCAGTTGCAGGATCTGGGGTTTTGGTGCTGACTTGTTGCAGAGTCACGAGAGCTGCATTAGTGCTGCTTCTCCTCACCTCTTCCACCATTCCCTGCTGGGTCCCTTTCTCCAAGATTTGCTCTGGTCATGGACCTGCAGCTACACCTTAGACACCTCTGGCCCTGCCTGACCGGCTTCCAGCAGTGGGGAGATTCTGATACGTGAACCTGGGTCTCCTCCAAAGGTGAAATGGAGATCGAGGGGTTCTGATCCGATCAGAGACAGGTGTAAGTGTTGGAGCAAGGCCTCGGTCCCATATCTGATATAACAGGGCCTGGAGGAGGTTTGGACTTTAATTGACATGCCTTAGCAAACCCTTCCTGGCATTTGCTCACCACTGCCACCTTCAGCACCTTCACACCAGGCCTTCCAGTCATGGGTTGGTAAGTCTCTCTGTCAAGGTCTTGCATCTGCTCTTCCCAGTCAAACCTTGCTACCCGGTTTTGTCCTCATGTTCTCACCAGCCTTTTGGCTCCCTCCCTTTGGCTACGGGGTCATCTTCTTTCCCTGTTCAGGTGGTCTTTGGCCAAAAGTGCACCATCCAGTGGTCTTCAAACTAACCAAGTCTAGAGAAAAGCAGCTGAAATGGATCTTCAGCCTACTGAAGACAAGAATGAGATGGAAGCAGAAGTACATCAGATGTACTTGGACACCTTTATTTATGAAAAGAGCCGAAACAGAGTCTCAGAGTAAAATTCCCAAAAGGAGCTGTGCTTTCACTCAATAACTGTGCGTTTTGCTCCAAACTCTTCCCTCAGCCTTTACCCTCAATGTCTCATTTTCTATAAAAGCCTGAAGGAGGCAGCTCCCAGCCTTTGCCAAGGAAGGAGTGTCCTCGGGCAAAGAACTGACCTCCTCTATACTCAGGGTCACTGAACAGGAGAACGGCAGCAGATCCTTTGAAAATCTGTGCTAGAGAGAAGGTGGCACCACAGGCAGCCCCTCCTGGCACGATATTGTCCCACATCACTGATTTTATCCAAAACACTGTCTGCATCAAACCGCATATCCACGTGGTACTTCGATACATGGAAAACGTGTAGGCATGACAACAGGGAGAAGAAATAAAGTCTGATTAAAATCTTGACACTACCAGAGAACAGCCTTTAGGCTGTATACAGACAAAGCTGGAACACCACCAATATATAAATTCAAATCTTCATCGGTAATGAAGCCAGTGGTAAAAGAAAGTCATCCTGAGGGACAGGAGATAAGAGGAGAAGGAGTACAAGAAAAGTGCAGGTTTTTTCTTCATAGTATAAGATAAAAGTAATCCTGAACTGCTTAAATATGGAAATGGATATAGCAAGAAGGAATAGACTGAAACAGAGTAGATATTTTCCAGAAAGATTTGAACTTTCTTCTAAGAGACCAAATGCCACAATGTCTCTCATTTTCCTGGAACAGACGAATTAACATGTTCCTACACCGTGGTCTGACAGCACAATCTTCTGTGCACAAAAAATTCAAAGCCACCAGCACTAAGGCAAAATTCTGCTGCTCACTGCTTGCTGGTTTTCCATTGCATCTTTTTTTTTTTTCTTTTTATCTGAGTGTCCCAAATTTAAAAAAAAAAATAAATTCAAAAGGAGTGCTTTTAAGAGAGGGTGAAGAGATCATGGTAGACAGTGAAGAGAAATCACTCCTTCCTACAAGTGTGAGATTGTTTTCGGTGCTACATCTGCCCTGACTCTCTCTTTAGTGAGCACACTACTCTGTAGCAAGTTTATCCAATGCCCTACCAGATGTCTCGCTTGGACAAAGTTTACAGTTTCACGTTCCTGGAGACAGGACAGGAAAAAACGAAGAGAAAACGTTGCCTCTATCTGATTTCTTTCTTTTTTTTCCTTAAATGAAAAGCATCAAATTTTCTTCAGCAAGAGCACTGGTGAACACCAGCATGCAGTGCCTGAGGACAAGCTATAGAAGGAGGTACAGGAAGACCGAAGAAGAAGAGAAAAACCAAGAATTGTCAGTGAATGCCTGAGAGGTAGTGGTGTCCTGCAAATGGAGAGTCTGCCTGTTACAGTGCCGGCACAGCACCACGCTCCCTTTAGCCTCAGCTAGAAGTGAGTAGTCTTTGTGCACTCCTTGTCTTGGCTACTATCTTTTCCTTTCATGTGTCCGTTATCAGAGATGCTGTTGGCATTTTCATAGACCTAATGGAAGAGAAAAAGAGTTTAAAAGCAAAGAAAGAGCCATTATGAGCTGGATGGGAGCCTTCAGCAACCTGGTTATCATTGAATCATAGAATGGCCCAGGCTGGAAGGGACCTTAGAGATCATTTAATCCGACCTCCCTGTCATGGGTGGGGACACCTCTTAATTAGATCAAGCAACACATGAGGACCCAACGGGAATCAAACCTGCAACCTTTGGTGCTTCAGCACCACGCTCAACCGAGTGAGCTAAATATCCTTTCACTGGTTGCTCTATGGGCCCCTGTGGACACCCTTCTTTCAGGAGGAGAACAGAAGTATCGGGGTGCGATTCTACCCGGTACCACAGGGAATGAGGTCTGGGAGCTACCAGAGGACGAAAGCCAGAGGGCACGGCTATGAGGCACCAGCTCTTCTCTGGGGAGGGCAGGGAGAGGCAAATGAAGCACCAGGTGTTCCTGGAGTCCTTCCATCCCATGGACAGGAACAAAGGGATGAGCACCAGGGGTCATGGGACCTCCTTCCCTCCCTCCACAGTGGAGCAGCCCTACTCCCTGCCCTCCCATCACCATAAGCCCTCTAAGAAACCCCCAGCCCCAGCCCATGGAGTGCTGATGGCCTCCTGCAGCCCTGGCACTCCATGTCCCAGCCCAAGAGGCACCACAGGTGCCGTACTCACCTCAGCAGGGGGGTGGCTGTCCCCCGTGTCATCTGGCAGCTCAGTGCCGCGGGTCTCAGGCAGTAGGAAGCAGAGCAGCCCCCCAACCACGGGGGCACTCCCGAAGATGGCCATGGGGATGGCCCGGTGGTACTGGCCCAGGAGGAGTATCAGTGGAGCCAGGACCCCCGCCACCCGCGCGAACATCGAGCACAGCCCCACGCCGGTCTGCCTGGGGAGGTGAGGGGCAGTGAGAGGTGTGGGCAGGGCTCGGTAACCCCCGGGATGCTACAGGACAAAGTGTGGCCACTGGGACACCCCAGGCTCTTGCCCCATCACTGCCACTAGCCACGGTGAAGGGAAGCCGCGACACGCGGGGACACCTCACCTGATGACTGTGGGGAAGAGCTCTGCGGAGTACACGTAGGACGTGGAGAAGGAAGCCGAGGCAGTAAACTTGCCAATGATGGCCAGGACGGTGGTTACCACGGGCTGGTCTGAGGGGAGAACAAGAGCTCACCACCGTGGGATAAGAGAGGGCCCAGCACCACTTGGGGACAGAGGCTGGGGTTGCACAGACCCCCACCGTGTCACCTGCAGAGAGCCACCACCTCTCAGCAGTGCCTCAATATAGACTGAGGAGCAGCTCTGGCCTGTGGGCCACCTTCAGTGCACACTGCATCCATCGTCTCACCTCTCCACGTATTAATTTTCCCGGAGGAAAATTCTGCTAATAGGTGACCTCCTGGGCTCAGCTCTACCTCCTCCTACTGCAACCAGCCAGCAAAAGCTTGTTGATCAGAATGGGCTGTGGGAAGTCAGCCAAGTCCCTTGTGGCCATGGTACCAGGGTCAGCCCAAGCCCTGAGAGATGTGACCCAGCCCGGCAGGGAGGACAGGATCTACATCAGCAAGGGGAGGGTTGAGGATCTGTGCCTCCTTGTCCCAGAGGTTGTCCTCTCATGATGGGAAGAGGTTGCTCACCTTCAGGGATGGCAGTGATGATCAGACACACCACACCACTCAGCAGCAGGAGAACAGCCTGGCTTTTCTTCCTCCCAAACCACTGCAGAATGAAGATACAACCACCACGGGCTGGGATTTCCACGGCTCCAAACGCAAGCTGTGTCAAGTAGATGTCCAGACCAAAATTTGTCACGTTCAGACTCAGCCCGTAGTAGACAAAGCTGTTCACAAACCTGGAAGTCATGCAGGTTGGCACTGAGTATGTCTATTGGCCGTGAACAAATACAATATTGATCTCCAGTGACAACATTTTGATCAAGCCATGGCATTTCCAAGGGGACATAAAACCAGATGAATACCACAGGACCGCCAAAGCTGGAATGGTTCCAACCTTTCCAACAAAATGCAGAGCATCTTGAATAGTCAGAAACAGAAAGACCCATGAGTAATACCCAAGCCAAATAAGGTGAACTTGCAGTTATGACTATCAATCACTTCCTTTCTTCATCTAGAAGGTTGGAAAGAGGGGACCCTGGGGTGTCTTACCAGGCACACGACATGATTAAAGTCACCTTCCGGAGATGCTTCTTCCGAAAGAGATCCAGAGGATTTCCAGACTTGATCCGTTTCTCAGGCTTCAACTTCAAAAGGCAGAAAGCCAAAGAGTCAAACCAGGCAGAGGAAACCCATGGCCAGCTCCTTTTCCATCTGCAGCCACTGCAAAGCCTCAGCGGGACAGGCCGGTGACCCCAAACTGCTCTGGGCAGGAGAGCAGCCCCGTGAGGCTTCATCTGGGCTCTGGGAAACCAACGCACTAGTTTCAGGACTAAGGGGTTCTTTTGGAAGACTATTTCCTCAGCGTAGGGACTTGAAGGTGGGCAAGGAGATAACCCCGCTTCAGGTATCTATGTATGGAAAAGCACAGACTCAACAGAGTCCTCATGCTCACCCTCAGCACACCTGCAATCCTCACAGCAGAAAAGCAGGGAAAGCATTTGGGCCCTCTCCACATCGCAAGGAAAGCTCCAGACTGACCCTCAGCATAAGCTTCTTCCCTGACCTTGTCTCTGTGCAACGTAGCTGGAGGCTCAAGTCACCCCCAGTCCATCCCCAAACCACCCCCAGCCAGCACAGAAGATGTTTGTCATCACATGACCTGGGCTCCAGGGGCTGCTACAGAGCCAGGCAGAGAGGAAAGTCTCTGCAGACAAGAAGAGATGCCCACGGCATTGCGGGTACCTGCTCAAGCATTCCTGGTGGGAGGGTGCGCTTGTTGACGGACGCTGCCTTCTGAAGGACCTTCTTAGCTTCTTCTACTCTGCCTTTTGTCACCAGCCACCGAGCTGATTCTGGTAGCACCCTGCCAAGGAGGTGAAAGCAGGAGATGCTGTTGTGATGTGCCGAGTTTCCCCACACACCACCTCCCTGCACCTATGTCCAGAAACTAATGGGCATCATATGTGGTGGAGGAGGTCTCAATACCTTACATTTAGGCTCCAGAGGCCACATTTGAAGATCTGAAGCAAAGCAGCTGCTGGTCTCAGTGGTCCAGCTGCCCCAAGGGGATGTGCTGAGCTCTGCAGATGTCCCTCTGGCATCTGCACTCTCCTGAGCTGCTGCCTCCTCACTGCCAGCCCTCACACCCACTGCTCTAATGGCTGCAGTGGGCTCTGCCCACGTCCCACTTACCAGATGTAGAGGAGACAGCCAAATATAGGAGCCGATCCTGCAATCTCCAGCAGCCTCCAGTTGCGAATGCCATAACTCAAGCCAGCCAAAATCATCTCTCCGATGGCAAAACAGCAGTGAGAAAGGAGCACTGCCTTTGGTCGGGAGGAGACGCCGATCCATTCTGTACCTGAAATGAAGAACAAAGGTTCAGAGTCATCTATGCAAATGATTTCCCCCGGAGGAAGAGCTCACAGGGTGTTTCCCCTGAAGAAGAGCTCTCCTGGAGGCGAGGTTGGCAGTCAGAGCTCTGGCATCTGTCACACGTGCAAGTCACCAGTGCTTTATGAGATGCACCTCTCTTTATTGTCAGGGTGTCCTGGTCCTCTACAAGAGGACATGAAGCTCAGAGATGCCACCTCTTTGCTCCCAACATTCACAGAGCCCCTCACTGGGGCAGACCTGGGGCCCAAATCCATCATATCCCAGAGCCACTGGGCTCTCTCCCCACACTGACCTCCTGAGCCCGGGAGCGGTTCCCTTGCCCACCTCTGAGCACTGGCATAGGAGAGATGCTCTCTGTGGCTCTCACTACGGGTTGAGAAGACGCTAAAGTGCCAAAAGACAATGCAAAGCAAGACCTGTCCCCACCGTGATGTTTTTCAAGCAGTACACGGTCATCTTTATTTCTTTACAGACCTTTCCTATCGTATCTCGAGAGGCCACATCTGTCTGCTTCAGGGCAAGGGCATCCTACTCACCTAAAGACAGTATTGTCATGGTGATCCCTGTCACCGAAGCCCCCACAACACATCTGAAGGCAATGTACACATAGAAATGGGGCACAAGGGCGATTCCCACACCAAACAAGCCCAGGAGGAAGATGGAGAGCAGAATGACTGGCCGGCGGCCGATCCTGGAGAGGAAGAGGAAGACACAGTCAGTGTCTGCAGAGACACCCTGGACATGGCGAAGAGCCCAGCAGGTTACACGGTGATCGTGTCGCCCGCTCTTGAGGGTGACCAGGCTCAGGCTCGGCTGTGGGTCGACCGGTGAAGCACCCTGTGCGTATCCTCTGCTCTTCTCCCTTCCAACCCCTGTGTAGCCGTGTCCTCACGGGACCTGAAGACTTTGGTCAAGGTCCTCGTTGGTGACAAAACGCACCGGGTGCAGCGCCCAGCCAGGCTCACAGTAACATGTGGCTCTGTGCACTCCAGCTCTGCACAGCCCCTGGGCGGGTCGTTGTGTCTCTTTACCTGTCACTGAGCGGCCCAAAGATCACAGATCCTAGGAGGAGCCCCACCATGTAGATGGACTGGGAGATATCATTCAGGTCCTTCCTGTCACACACCAGGTCAAACTGGAGGGAAGAAACAGATGTTTTTGTTCTCTAGTGGCTTCAGACGCTTTCTGATCCCACCTCCAAGGATGTGAGTATCCATGGTGTGTACATAGCACACATGTCAGAGGTGGGACAATCCATGGAGGACCCAGTGGTGCCCCTCTCCTGAGCAGCAGGATCTGCAGGACTTCCCCCAGCCCAGGCACATGCAGGGGAGCCTCCAGGTTGGCAAATTTTAAAGTGGGACTTGGGACAGAAGTCCCGGCAGTTTGCTTCTTCCCAGGTTGCCTGGCTTCCCCGCAGGAGAAGCATGAGTGTGACACTGACTCCTGGGCCAAGCAGTTTCTGTTAAAGAGATGTTGTGCAGCTGCCAGCATCCAGGGGACATCTATGGAAAGGGTCACATAGGGGAGATCATGCACAGGAAATACGTTATGGGTCAGAAAGCACTCAAAGAGGTTTAGCACAGCTCGCTGGAGCACTGTTGGTGACGCTGAAGCTCCTGTTGAGCACTAGAAAGCCTTGCAAGTTTTCTTCTCATCAAACCTGGCACCTCCGCACAGTGAGGAGCTGTGAGGAACTCAAGCCATTTGCAACAGCGCAGAGCTGGAGCTGGGACGTAGAGACCCCAAGGCAGACACGCCCTGACAGCTCCCCAGAGCAGAAACCAAGTGCTGAGCTCTGCCTTCCCTCCCTGGCCAGGCTGCCTGAAGCACAAAGCTGTGCACGGGGACAAGCTGGAAGGTTACCTCCTGTCTGCAGAGCTGTAGTTGAGGCAGGAAGATCCAAAAGGTCCCACCACAAGTGATTAATTTCTCCACGGCCTTTGCCTCTGGCCCCGCTGGCATCCATATCACAGCCCACTTGCAAGACCACACCTAGGGGCTGGGTGGTGGAGCCCAAGGTTCCCAAAATACACCAGATGTAATGCTCAGCCCAGCCCAGCTGCACCACAGCCAGCACCAGCTTTGACTGAACTGCAGGACGGGGTGGCTGTTTGGGTGTCCCATCCCTTCCACGTCCCCCAGTGTGTAAAAAAAAGCTATTACAGACCTCGGTCAGCAGTGACGGTGGCTGACCTGCGGGGTACACCCAGCCACTGCGGCATTTCTCCGTGGCGTTCAGGCCGTATGTCACGATGGAGTCGAGGTCCCAGTCCACCGGTGAGTACATGGAGCACTGCTCGTACGCCCCGTCCGCATCCCGGGGCAGGGTGAGGTTCAGCTGCTCTTCCTCCGTCAGGTTGGGGGCGATGGCAAGGATCCAGCTGGTGTCGCAGTGATGGGGCACGTCATTCGGAACCATAAAAAGCTGGCAAAACTGGTGGAAAGCTAAACTGAGGCAGGGAAGCACGGTGAGGAGCACCAGCCGTTTCTGAAACGGCCCAAAATCACCGACCGCTTTCAAAATTTCCCCGACGCCTGACATTGGTAGCTTCGTCTGGAACAGGACAGAGTGAAGACAGGCTTTCCAGAGGGCTGGAATTAATGTTTAAACCCAAGATAAGTTCTGCAGTCACAGGCAGCCACTACAAACATGTAAAGTCAGGAGAGAATTTATGTCTGATGGTTTACCTGTCCTAAGTACACCACGTAATATATTAATTATCTCTGTGCCTCCCACAAACATATTGCGCTGGTTCGAACAGAAGAACCTCTGTGTCAGGCAACCTGGGTCACTCCTCTGACAGGGCCGGGTGGCCTTAACAGGGAAGACTTTTCTCCAAGGCAACTGCAGGTGCTGCTGCATTTGCTGAACTACTGAGATAGTCCCAGTGGTTCCACTCAGGCAAGCAAGGTTCAGGGGGTTCAAAACAGCCCAGCGTGATGCAGAGCTGAGTAAAGTCCAGGGGAGTAAAAGGAGGGATGCTAATGGATGGGCAGAGCCGGAGACGAGGAAGGGCAGCCACTTGGTTGTGCTCCCAGGTGACAGGAGATTCCATTTCCTTCATCTTTTGCAGCTTCCTTGGGCAACCACAAGGAAGCCACACACGAGATGTCCAGCCCGCCCACCAGTTCTGGGCCACGCCACAGGCTGGTGGGGTCTACGTGAAGACTTTCAGAAGGTATACAGGGGTGGGAGAAATTGGACACAGGGCGACGCTTCTTGAGGTAGATTTGGCAAATCTTAGCTCAAATTCCTTCTCACTTTAAAATGATCACTGAGAACTTGAAACCAACTCGGTCCCTGATGGAAGAACAGCCTTTGCCTGGAGACCCTCTGGGATGTCCCCGAGGCAAAGCCTCCAGAAGTGCCCATAAGCAACTTGGACGCTCCTTTTCCTTCCCACAGATCCGCAGGAAGAGCAGTGAACGAGCGTGATGGAAACAAGAGGATGGCTGCCCCAGCTGGGTGGCCCAGGGCACCCACAGAGGTGACATTTGGAGGTACCCCAGCTTCCCCGGCAGCCAGAGGAGAGAGGCTGCCCTTGGGATAAGCCCAGCTCAGCAGCCACAAGCAGAGAACACTGAAAAGAGCGAAAAGCAGGTAGACACTGAACCAGGCAGAGGTGCTGGTGGACACAGATTTGGTCTGCTCAAGTCAACCAGGAAACTCAGCTGGAGGATGAAAGGGAGGTGCCCATTTGCCTTGGGCTCTGCTTCATCGGCACGAGATGGGACAGGCCAAATCTTGCCAAAAAGCAGAATCACGCACGTCCACGTGCTCAGGAGCCTTTCCCTGCCTCCAGGGGACCATCCTAAAATCCCAGCTCCGTTTCTGCACACAAATCCTGCAGAGCGTCCTCACCTTGAGGTTGCGGAACCTCCCACCGCCCCCCCCCAAAAAAGCCCCAGGGACCTCTTCCCCCAAGATCCACCACCCGACCCAATCCCACATAAACCACACAAACACGTGGCAATGGACAATTTGTTCTTTATTGATTAAAAATTAGAGACATGCAGTAAAATACAAAGTCCAAAAAAAAGGGGGGAAAAAAAAAGCCTGAATATTTTACATCTTTCATTATAATCTACAATACACCGAAGTTGTGAAGAGGATCCGTTTTCATTAACAGAGCATTGTCCTTAAAAGTAGGAACTAACTTAAAATTACCGCCTGCTTCCAGGTTCAGATCAGAAATTTGCACAAAACCCCAAATTTTCTTAATGACACTGGAAAACAATTATGAACAGCATTGGCACTTACTGGAACAACATCAGAAAAGAGAGTTATCTAGAACTGTAATAGCCCAAGTAAATATTTTTGGATCTCTATCCAAAACATGTGGAGCTCTATAGAACAAAAACCCATCACTTTCTTCCTTACTTATTTTCTCTATTAAAGAACTAAGGACCCTCGGGGTTATTGTGAGCTCAAGCTCTCTAAAGTCCTGGCTTTGGGAAGGTAAGGAATAGCTTAATAAATAGATGCTGCATTGTTCTATTTGAGCAGTTCAAGTCCTGACTTTCTCAGCACCAGTACACAAACGAACAAGGAGGTCCCCATGGCACACAGGCAGAAGGGAAAATAATACTGCACCAAGGCTACCTTGTCTCCGTATCCTAAGGGTTTTCCAACACATCCGTATCAAGCACAGGGCAACAAGAAAATCGAGATGCCAGGCTGCTCTTCCCAAGCCAAGAACCCCAACGGGGAACGCTGTACCGCCCCACGCTTTGTGTCAGACAAAAGGAGAAGGTGCCAGAGGTGCCACACGCACGTGCACGCACACACTTGGCCCAACTGAGCCACCACCAACCCGCTGGTATCGGGCACCCGCTTCCCGGGCTCTTGAGAGCATCTGCTCAGCACCCTGGGACGCTCTCGCTCCCCAAAACCTCTTCTTCTCTCCCTCCTCTTCACGCTCACCAGCCATGGGGCTGCAAATAGCCCATGGGGACATACTCAATACCCACCCAGAGGCTAGAAGCGACTAAGGCGGTATAAAAAGAACATGCATAACTCAGGAAGCTTCCACAGCTGCTCATAGAGACCAGTATCTAAACACAGATTGTTCATCTGAAGACTCGGAAGGAAAAAACAAAAAAAAAAGTCCTAACTGAACCTGGTCGTTCCGCTTTAACACTCTGTTTCTGCATTGTTTGCAGCTGATGGAAACCAAACCCGTTTCCATCTGCGTGTTCGATCACAGGCTTACAATTTCTGTGTAGAAAACACTCCAGAGCCAATAGCAGTTACAAAGGCCAACTGTGAACCAGTAGGAAAAAACATAAAAATCAACACCATTTATTATTCACATATTGCATTACAAGTGTCTCTTATCAAACGCAGAGTATAATTTATATTATTCATGTAGAAACTCAAATTCAACACCACACAGAAATAAAAGCTAGCTACGTGTGTGACAGGGTCTCAGTGACATCCTGATCAAGCGTCGAGGCTCGCACCGACGCGGAAGCCGACGACCCAAGCGGTTAGTGCGGGAGGGACACGACCCGGCGCTCGCTTGCCCAGTTCTACCACTCTACTGGCGATTCTTTATTGCTGTAAAACACGACAGGGATGGTTCCGTGGGTACCAGTTTGCCAAGGACTGGGAAACATGTCGGGAGGACTCGCGCAGCCAGGCAGAACAGGCTGGGTTTCAGCAACAGGTTGAAGTGCATCTTTTCCAAACGCAGAGCGACACAGATCTCCCCTCCCTCCGACCGCGAATGTTTTGTTGATCATCTGAAAGACCAGTTTCCAGACGGACAGCAACGCCTCACTGGTCTGCTTCAAGACCAGACTACATCTAAGATGCAGAACGAAAGATGTTTTGAGGAAGGACTGCTTAACGTAAATTAAAAGGTTCAGCCCTCATGCCACGCCTGGCACTCATGTGGAGAGAACCAAAATGGTAAAAGTAAAAAAGAAAAAAATAAAATAAAATTAAGGCAGTTTACAAAGGGAAGCTGACTTCTAACACCTCAAAGTCAAAGAACTTCTCAAAAACACAAACACAAGGGAAGGCGGCTCTCCCTCCCGTGGGTTAAGACTTGGCTTGCTTTCTCAGGTGCAAGCATTCAAACCAGCAGTTTTAAACACAGCGGAAGAGAAGCAGATTTCTCAGCACTCCAGGTGACCCAAACGACATGTACATTGGTGTTTCAGATAGAAGGAGAAGCAGGTAAAGAACTAAAAAGATCCGTTCGGTATTAAAACTTGTGCAAAAATAGCAAGTGAAAAAAAAAAAAATGAAACCACATGTAAGCAAACATTTAGGCAAGATCATCAGAGCAGTGGAACTCCCTGCTTCGTACTCAGTAGTATTTTTCTTTAAAGTAAGGCAATAATAAAATGAACATGCAGGCAATGACGTGTTGGATCTGCATGTCTGAGATGACAGATACAAAAACATGAGAGTTGTTTACAAAAGGTGTAAACGCCATCGGGAATTTCAGGAAGGTTTGTGATCCTATTAAGGAAAATGTTAAAGCTTCTAGGAAGGGGGCTGTAGTTCAATTCTTTGGCAGTAGTGGTTGGTTTTGTTTTTTTTTTTTTTTTCTTTTTTAGGCTAACAGAAGCGTTACAAATATGCACATGTGGGTTCTCAGTTGGGAAACATCTCCTGGGACCGTGGTTTAGCTGATGCTGAGCTGTGCAAATCCTATAAGTTTGCCATCATCGGGAATATCCGAGCCTTCGACGCCAGATGCCTGAAAACACAAGGAACAAGAGATGCAAATAGCGACACACACGCTCTACCCTCCAACACACACCATACAACAAGGTGTAGCAAATACGGTCCGGGGAGGGAGCAGCCACAGGACAGCTTTGCACCGTATTCACCATCTTGAACCATCTGAAGTTAAAATTGAGCGGGTTGCCTTTTTCTTTTTTGAAGCTAGGAAGGGCTGGGACTGAAGTTTTGCCAATGTGGGTTCTGCCTAAGACTACGTGCACTGAGGCAAAATAAGAGAAAACTCTTTATAGGAAGAGTCAAAAAATAACGGCACTTATCGCTTCGCTACCAAGAAACTGGTTAGACCTTCTCTTTGCCACTAAAACTACCTGTGAACTTCACCACCTCTGAAGGATCGACCTGCTGTTCTTTTTCCTCTCCCAGCCAATCTTCTCTTCATTTTGCCTTCTTCTGCACCCCACTCTTTATCTTTTCCTTCCTCAGAGACAACGTATGCAGACCCTCCTCCTCCAAGAAAGGAGCCTGTAGGATTTCTCAGCCCACTTACCTGCCCTGAAGTATTTCTGCTCTTTCTGGGTATGTGTACATTCCAAGCCCAGAAAATACCCTTTCTTAACAATTTTGATGTGCTCATTAGCCGGGATAAGGGAATGTTTGTATCAGCACATCATCTCACACTTGTTTAACCCAGGTGCTGCTCAGAGGACACAAGCAGGGAGCCTGCATCGCCTACTGTTGGGCAACCAGTGGGAAGCTTTGGGAAAAAAGGGAGGATTTGGAGTGCAGACATCAGATGCCTAGAGTAGACATCCCAGGCGTCCATACGCCTCCTCTTTGCGAGTGACAACTTGTTCAATTAGGGAACAGGAATAAATACCAGCTTGAAAGTGACGGATCTGTTTGCTTGGGGCTCTTCCACAATTTTCTGCAAATTAGCTGCAACTGAAATCACACACACACACAAAGAAAATGGGCAAATATTAGGACAGGTTAGAGAGAAAAAAAAACAACCCGAACTCATTAGGCTTCCTCCTATTATTCGGTGAACTTAAGGAATTGTTAAATTATATGAATGTTTAGGTCTCAGACTCAATAAATCTAAACCTTTAAACCATGAAAATGCTATAATTCGTTACGATACTTTTTCAGAGGTAGTTATGTTTGCCCAGATGCTGTGGGATTAGTAGTAATAAACTGCCCAATTGCACCTGGAAATCCAGTTAATTTTGCACTAGCAGCCTTTCGAGCTGTCGCAGCCTGCATATAAGGAACAGTTTTGCTTGATGAAGTCAAAATATGCAGGCAGTGCTGATAATTTAAGAGTCTCACCTGCTGCACAGAAGGACACATTTACTTAGCAAACGGTTGCTAGAGGTAGCTGATCATCTAGCTGTTCATACCTGTGCAGAACAAGCACCTCAACACTCCCTTCCCCAGCCCTACTTAAACCAAAAAAGCCTGGCTGATTCCAGTCCCAGACCTCTCTTGCGCAGGACCTGTGAGCAGCACAGGCTCGTGCAGCAACCTGGCAGCGATGTCAGATGATAATGATTTAAGCTAATCCATCGATCAGCCTTCATTTGGCATTCCAGGGAATGTTTGCTTCATGGCATTTCCAACTAGATCACAGTTCTTGTGGACTTGGGGTTGCCCAAATGTACTCCCACAGAACTGTCACCAGAATTAACAGCAATTTTGTAAGGCCACTGGGGTAAAGAACCAAGGCCACGTCAAACTCTCCTAGTATCCACTAATCAGGTCATTTTAAACATGCAAAAAATGGTTGAAATGGTTAGAACAGAAAAAAAGTAATACGTGTTTACCTATTACCAGATCTCTGCCATCAACAAGACCTGCTGAAATGAGTTCTTGAGACACCCCGTCAGCAGTATCTGTGGGGGAGAAACCCAAAAGGCAGTCACCACATAGCAGAAGTTGCCCAGGTGATGAAGGCATCACAGAGAAACCCAAAGGGGCTCGTACAAACCAAACAGCAAAAGCGTTAACGCAAGACTGATACGAGGGCGTTCGCCATGCGCAGTCGCACAGCTCCGAGCTATGCTGTCAAACTTTGAGTTGGAATTCATCAAAGGGCTGCATTTTGGTCATATCCACGAACAGTTTTACGTGAAGGAGCTTCTCAGCAGCAGTGCTCCGAGCCCAAGCAGAAGACAAGCCCTTTGGAAAACAGCGTGGACACTCTTACAGGGTTTCCATACACACAACAGCGAACACAGAACCTCCCCTTAAACAAATCCACCTCCAAGCACTGCAATTTCCCGCCAGCTCACCTCTCCCTGGGGTAAACTCAAATCGAATATCATTGAGCTCTTTTTTTGAATTCCTGTGGAGAGAAGAGGATTTTATATAGAAGAGACCATTTCATGGCACCGATCGGTGCCCAAAAGAAAGCGCTGTCATTGAACAATCAGCCTGTGACGGGAATCCACCGCACCCTTCCCCCTCAAAGGGCAGAAACTTGTCACTCGGGGCTCTCGGCACTGACTGCCCTGACCCAGGGCCTGAGCTGGCTGAAGTCCAGCATAAGTGAGTGCCACCTCTCTGGTATAAGGCCATGATGTTCCACTGTCTCAGCAACTCCTATTTGTCAGCAGATATCTCCTTGGAGGACATCCTTCCGCGGAAGGAAGCACTCGCTGACTGCAAATGCGCACGTTACGTGACTGTCTGCAATGACTGGGAGGCGATGCTGCTCCGAAGTCCCAATCCAATGTCTATCAACATCAATACGTGTAATGACAGTAAAAAGCACTTCACCCTCGGAACTGGCTCAAGTGTGACATTGTGACTGGATTTAAGATGGTCCAGTGCTAGGTCTGAACCACTGGACCTTACTGAACCACTGGATCTTACGAGGAGCGATTGAGGGAGCTGGGACTGTTCAGTTTAAGGAAGAGGAGGCTGAGGGGGGACTTCATCATGCTCTACAATTACTTGACAGGACATTGTAGAGAGGTTGGTGCTGGTCTCTTCTCACAGGTCATTAGGGACAGAACCAGGGGGAATGGGTTCAAGTTGCAACAGGGCAAGTTTAGACTGGACATTAGGGAGAAATTCTTCACGGAAAGAGTGGTCAGACACTGGAACAGACTGCCTGGGGAGGGGGTTGAGTCTGTGTTTAAGTGTCGCTTAGACGTGGTGCTGGGTGATATGGTTTAGGGGTGAACTTGTAGTGTAGGGTTAATGGTTGTAGTGTAGGGTTAATGGTTGGACTCGATGATCCCAAGGGTCTTTTCCAGCCTGAACTGTTCTATGATTCTATGATCTCTGCTCCCCTTTAGAGAACCCAGCTAATTTCTCTCCTTTAAGAGTTTAGGGATATTTATACAAATATCAAAATCTCTTTTAACCTACAGCTCTGGCCAAATTGAAGAAGTGGATGAGAGAAACTGCTTTTCTGGGTCCTAGCTGCAGAAGAGTCAATGAAATCCAAGCTGACAAACAACACATAACCACCACCCTTTTTAACTGAAAGACAGATGGCAAGATGTACTACAGAAGTCTTCCAGAGTCCCTCTCTACAGAGGCTCACTTTGACAGAACTGGTCACTTTTTGTGTCCTTACCTTAACCTTAGTACAAGGCTGATGGGGACTTTTGTATCTTCCTGTACCGGAGCTGCAGCAGGGGCAGGTGGGGCCTGCAAGAGGATTACATCATTTTAAGGCAGGTTAACACTTCCTTTCTCTGGTTTTAAAACTAGAGATAACCTTGATCCAACTATACAGAAATAAAGTTTAACTTGTCATTGGAATCATGGCACTATGGTGAAAAAGAAGACAGACGACTGAAGCAAGAGGACTTCATGCTTAAATAGCAACCCAGGAGGTTCTCCCTGCAATCGTCTTGAAAAAAGAGTAAAAGCTACACAGCTTTGAGAAATGCCACATGTAAAAAGACTGCTCACTTTGCATCAAAACTTAAGGTTTTGGGGCATTCAAGACAGCTTCAAGACTTCCTGTGTTTCAATCCCTGTCCCAATATCTTTTTTCAAAACCTCATACAATTGTGAAAAATACCTAGGAAATAATTTAAGTGGCAGAGTAGCACATACTCTCAGTTGCTTGTGTGTGAAATCCAAGGCTTTAAAGACCATCTAGCACCAATTTTACAGCTGCCTATTTTCACTTCTAAATTACTTCTGAGCAATTCCGGGACCATGCAATCAAAGTATTTTATCTTGGTCAGCAATTGGTTTCCCGTAGGAAAGATCCAGAAGGTGACCATCTTTATAGCCCTGGTGAGACTTCCTGTAAAGGGATAATTGTTAATCAATCTCAAAAAAAATCAAAAAACCCCCAAACCCAGAAGGGTTGGTCGCTTTTCCACTGTGCAAGACATCTGTACAACATACGCTGAGGTGGGGATTTTAGATCTGCAGTAACAAGACAGATGCAGGGCTAGGCTGATATATTTAAGTTTAGAAGTCTTGACCAAAGTTTTCCATCTAGATCGCTTGTCTTTTCATGAGACAACCAAAAAATATTCCTCTGTTTCAGACTAGTATTTTATTCCATCTGTCGTGCTCTTGTGGCAGCAATGCAACTCAGGGCTGCTGACTGCAATCTTGGTTTTTTTGAACCTGAGAACTTTACCAGGTCAGAGAAAACAAACAAGAGTTCAGAGAGAAGCCCTGAGGTCTGCAAAACAGTAACCAACAAGCTACCAGAACCAGGAGAGCTATAAAGAAGAACACGCTGATACAAATAGCTATAAAAAAAAAGAATGTACAGACAAAAAAAAAGAGCTATAAAGAAGGATGTACAGACAAAAAAAAAGAGCTATAAAGAAGAACACGCTGACAAAAAAAGAGCTATAAAGAAGAACACACTGACATAAAGGTATAAAGTTCACCTTAGGCCTAACTACTAACAAGTAGCTATTGGGCACTAGTGGCAAGGAGCAAGATACTCTGCCAGGGCAAATCACAGCACTTTGCCTGAGACCCACACTGCTACTTCATTTTATCGAACTGAGAGTCCTGGCCTTCATTGCTGCTGGTGTTTCTTTCAACTGCTACATAAAATTCAGGGAGTAAACACCAGCCCTTTTTCAAGAGGTCTGAAGGGGTTTGATTTAAGTATTAAAGCTACTTCTAAAGTAGCCAAGAATATAGCAGACCCCAACTCCAATGTTTTTGTTTAATGACTAAATGCACTGTCTGTAACTATTTTGTAAGTAGAGTTGACTGCAGTGAAGTGATAAATGTCTCTTTCGACATTCTTTAAAATAAAAAAATAATGAAACATTTCCAGTAAGGAGTAAGTCTAAGAGTTATTTTTCTGACCAACGCTGCCAAGTCTATTCCCCTTGGGTCTGCCAAGGGGTGATGGTAGCTTGGCCTCACCAATAAATACGAACATACCGAATCTTTTTCATAAAAGAGGTTCCATAATTCAGGAGTCTGGCAAACTTTGCAGTGCTTTACTCCAGCGAACCACAAGACATGTTGGAAGTGTCCCAGTAATGACTTGAGTTGGCCATTTTTTTACTTTTTAACACAAGTCAGAGCTCCTTCCTGACTTCTCTACGCCTATCTCACCTGTATCCCACACTCTGGGGTGATGTAGCTAAAAATTAAAGGCATGTTTGTCAAGCCTTCACATTCCCTGTACTTCCTCACAAAGGCCTATTCTCCCCTCTCTGCTTCAAACAGAAGCGTTTGAATTCACCACAAGGTACAGAGCTTCCCGAAGGTGGAGCTTCTCCTCTATTTTTAATGGCTACAAGGACAGTTTTAGTCCAGGCCTCCCATCTTTCCTCTAAAGCCTGCAGAACTTGCATGATTCTTCCTTTCACTTTTCTCTCCACTCTTCTCCCACAGATGCCAGCGATGCCGGGACACGTGGAGCCTGTTTGTGTTGCACCTTAAATACCAAGCAGTTGCCACTTGAATGAGACTCTCTCTTTTTTCTTACCTTTAATCCTGCCTCAAGACAGAGACCACTCCCTAAACAGCATCAAAAGTCGCTGCTCGCCTACGGAATAACAAGTAAAAACCACCACACCCACATCAACTGTCTTCCTTTTGCAAGCCACCAGGCCAGCCGTCACTTCTGCATAAGCAGCAGCACTCAACTCCAGGCAAGGAACTTCGATGGCTGCAGATTGTTTTAGCACATCTGGAATCAAACAGTGAAGTGCAAAGCTGAAAAGTGGTTCCTGATCTTACCTGGGCTGCTGCTGGGGCTGCTGGAGGAGCCTGACTAGGTGGAGGTACAGCAGCCGTTTGAGGTTGTGCAGGTACTTGCCCTGCAGCCTGAGGTAGTTGAGTAGGTGCCTGTGCTGGAGCATTGAGTGAAGGACCTGGAGGTTCAGCTGATGGGAATAGCTGCAAGCAAAAAGGCGTTTTAATGAGAAAAGGAACTCAAGAGTTCTAACCCAAGCACCAGTTTTTCAAAAAGAGCTCCTTTGCTGCATAAATCACTTAAAGAACTTCAATGGCAAGGGTATTCCCAGGCCTTCAGGACACTTAACACTGACCTCAAGTTGGTATTCGAGGGGTTTAACGTGTCCTTATGTGCAGGAACCCCTTCTGCCCTGACATTTGCAAGTTTCACTCACCGGTAAAGAAGAATTAGAAAATAAAGAGAGCAGGAGGACTGTGGATCTTGGATAAAAACTACACTCTGCAGCTAGCAAGGCTGGATGCACACACAGATCACACCCTGGCTTGCACAAGAGCACTCGATCCTTCTCAAAATCTTAGTTCTACTTTTACTTCCAGCAGCAACTCCGCTTTTACTTGTAGTTCCTTTCGGAGAACACGGCCCAGCAAAGTATTAAGGCAACTATTGACAATTTATCCATGCACAAAAGTCAGAGTAACCCAGATATTCAGCTGAAAAGTGAATTCAGAGTTCTTCAAAACACACAAGATTGTCTAGGGTTGGACTTACTGAAGTTAGTCCCTTGCGAAAAAAAAAAAATACTGTGCAACTAACTTGAGGGTGGTGGGAGGAAAAGCCAAATGAAGATTTAGCCTTTTTGACCTCTTGTGTTATCCTGAACAGAGAAACTGATGTTGGCATAGTAGCCCAAGAACCATAAACCTGATGGCACTTCTTCGGTGTGCCCTCCAACTTTGCGAAGTTGTAGGAAATAAAAAAATCACCTTGAATAAGGAAAACCTGGGCAGCAGACCTCCAAATCACAAGATATACATTTAAGCGATGTATCACAATGGGAAAATTCACCCCAAAGGGATTCTGGTTTTCAGCTTTTTCTCTGAATTTACGGTTTATGTCAAATTGCAGTGCCTTACCCTAGTCTGTCTCAAGATCTCCCTTTATAACCAATCCTTGGAAAGAGATGAAGGAAGAACAGGACAGCCTAACCCAAGACTAATTTCTAGGAGACAGCTCTGTTTATCTTTCCACACAGGTAGGGAAAAGACAGACAGCACAGTCTCTAGAAGATAAGCAGTCCCTATCACTGAAAGATAAGATATACTAATATTCTTAACGTAAGAAACACAGAGCAGAACTGAAGGCAGATTATAAATGCCAAGCAAACCAGTAAGTTAGACTATGCAAACCAGCCATTTTAAAAATGTGCGTTGTTGTTTGTTGGGGTTTTTTTAAAGAGAAAATTGGAACAGCATTGTTTTGCTCAGATTATTCTTGTGACCAATTAATTATCTTACAAAATACAGACTTTTGCCATGGCGAAAGATATATACCAAGCTTACCTCAGGAAGACCTCCTGGTATTCACACAGCCAACTCTCCACAGGGAGAGTTTCAGGCAGAGCTCAGCTAGACACTAGCTTCTAATTCACACAATATTCTTTTCAAAGGCCAATAAAAACATGTTGCTTGAAATAACAGCAATAACTAGGAGCCATGTGCAGTTATAACTCACCTCAGAATTCTGTACAGGTTCTTTCACTCTGGGAGACTGAAAAACAGAGAAAAAAGCTGTCATTGCCTAGACAAAAAGCAAAACTTCCCAGTCAGAAGGACTTGTCAGAACCATATTGAACCCAGGAAATCTAAATAATTGCTTTCACTCACATATATGTATTAAGATACATAATAAAAGGGACATCACACAATCTGTTGGCAACCAAATCATATCATACCAGCCAGAAACATACAGTCCTACTTCAGACCCTACAGCTGATATTTACACAGTGGCACAGAACACCCGAAGCTGCTAACGCTGTTCACCGGTAGCAAAATCCAATGTCCTCGAAGATCACTCCAACTGGATCGAATCACTTGCGCACCGAGACGGCAAAATTCACTTTAAGCGACCCAAGTCTTGCAGAAAAAAGATAAGCCACATAAACCTGCCTTGTTGAATTCTGTGAGGAAACAAAGCGCCTCGGTGTACGTAGGGAACTGGTTTGCAAACCACCTCGCTTAAACCTTACGAAACCTTAGGGGGGTGAGAGGGCGAGGGAAAACCAGCCTTAGTTGTGCTGCCCTCCTCGCTCTTGGGCTCTACGTTACTCTACGTTCTCGGTGAGAGAAAGCAGAGAACTGACAGTCGGGAAGAAGTTCAGCAGCGAAACAAAGAGATCAGCGGAATGGAGGGGAAAGTGCAGCCAAAGCGACGTGACCGATCTTTGCTTATCAGTACAAGATAAGGTGCATTAGCTATTTCGCATGAGCAGGAAGGAATTGCCAAGTACTTCTGGAAAGCCGGGGCAATTAAAGAGAGCCTGCAGCTCTGACTTTTAGACAGGGCCAATTAGCATGTGGAGACAGACGGGACAGCTTGGTCTGTGCTGGGATTAATAAAAGAGGTGTTCTTCTCCACTGATGGTCTGAAATCCAGGTTGCAATTAGGACAGTACGAGTTTGACAGAACATAAGTCTCATGTCACCGTCTTGTTCCAGTTTATGCACTAACCAATGTCACTACCCTAACAGAGCAATTTGTCACACATGACCCAGAGGTGTCTCATGAGAGAAGGTTACAAATTTTTATTCTCAGAACAGCAAGTTGGAAAAAGCCCTCTGGACAGGAGAAGGAAGAGTTCCTTCACCATGACGACGTGCAGATAACGTCAGGAAAAAGTCACGCAGCCGGAAAGGTAAAGCCTGAAATCCATCTCGATGTGCTGAGACTTCACTTGACAGTTACCAGGCAAGATGAAATAGGTGGCATTGCTCCCAGAGATAAACAGCCATGCTTCACATCTGCAGGCCACAGCTGCAACCCTGTTCTTTCAGGCACAAAGCTCCTACCCAGAAGTAACCCAGATGCCTCAAGGAATAACTCCAAAAGAGCTTGTCTGAAAGATCACAGCGTGAGAAACGCTGTACGGACAAGTATGGAAACGCTGGCCCTGCCCTACAGCTAACAACGAACCCAGATAAATGGCAGACAGAAATAAACTAAGGAAAAACACGAAGAGACAAAAAGGAAACATGACAAACGTTAAAACACATTTACCTAATGAAGGCACAACTAGGATGACTTCAGGCATGTGCTGAGATGTGTGAGTCGTAACTTATTTTTGCTTGTGTAATCAGAGACGATGTGAGCAACCAGCGAAAGGTGACACACGGCGTGTCGCTGCCCAGATTTATTGAGTAACGGGAGGTGAATGATTTAAGTGTTCGCACAGCACAATTGCTTTATTTTGAACTCAAGGTTTCAAATGCAGAGAGGAAAGAGTAAGTCTTTACATCCAAAAGGTAACGTTGAGCCAGCAAGTCACCAGATTCAAACTGAGCAGATACCTCCAGCTCTGTTTATAACAAAGGTTTGTTTGCTTTCAGGTGCAGTCCTAGCAAGAGACTTGTGAAATGCATGTCTGTACACATTAAATACGCCCATTTTTTTCCTGTAAAGTGAAGGCAAGCAAAAAATCCAAACACTTTCTGTTTATGTAGATGCTTTTATGCAGGTGGATACTTAAGTGTTTCAGCAAGTTGAGTCAATCTGCAAGACATCCTTGTACTCTAAGGCTGACAGCAATAAAATGGAGCCACAGACAGAATCACGGGATGGTTTGGGTTGGAAGGGACCTTTTAAGATCATCTAGTCCACTGCCACCACGATGGGCAGAAATAAAGTGTGACACCTAATTAACGTACAAGGCAATACGGCAAAGCTTCAAGAAAAAAAAAATTTGCTTGAAAATGAGCTTGTAAACATGTGTGTCAATCTGCTTTTTCTGAGCAAGAGTAATGGAACAAGCACAGCTCAAAACTCAGTAAAGAGTGTTGTCAGAGTATCCCGAGTTTTGAGATTACTTAGAACACGTTCTGTCTTGTCTCTGAAAGAGAGTAAGCATCATTTACAACATTGCCTCCTAAAATTTTATTGTATTTCAACCTACAAAAGGAATTTAGAAGATATCAGTTCATAAAGCATCAAGGATTTCAGCAGCAGCTACCTGGTACCAAGAGATCCTCCTTGACCGTGTAATACTAAGCTTGATGCAACATTTAACATTTAATACTTAAATGTCTATATAGAACACCAGCTGAAGGAAGACCAATGAAAGAAAAATGAGAAAAGTTAAAGTTGTAAAGGGATAAATGCTGCAAACCAATATTTCTGCTTTTTTTTTTCTCCTTTCATACTGAAATGCTTCCTCTAAAAACCCTTCACTGCCTCACTAATTCAAAGACAGGACAGATTAAAAAGCATAGTGCACTTCAGGCTACCTGCTGTTGTGAAAAAGGAACAGGCAAGCCATTGCAGTCAAAATCCACGCTGCTGAATACTGACAGGAAGACATTGTGGAAATTTATTGTAATCTTTTAGCTGACCATTACGCATTACTCCTCTGTTTCTGGGGGTTAGTGTGGGCTCGGGGTTTTTCTGTACATGTGTTTGGAGAAGGGGAGGTGTTGTTTTCTGAAGGATTTTAAAGTGTTAGACCAATCACCCCTTGTGGCTTCAGGGATGCCGTAACATTTTCTACTCGGACTAATCGATTTCAGTGTGACTGAGGTGACAGAACCTGGCCCTGCGCCTTTCACCGATCAGCCACGGGCACAGGCCTTACTGATTTCAGTTCCATCCTGGAGAGGGCAGTAGGACAAAACCTCCTGTGACAATTCCTGAAGAAAGCACCTCAAATACTGCGCACCCTTAAAAACCAAAGAGAAATCCTAGCTCAAGCGAACTAGTACGCTGAGCTGGGAGCAGACGGTCTGAATTCATGTTCCCAATTACGCTCAGCATCCCTGAATGAGGCCAGCTGTGTCCCAGAATGATGACAGAAAAGAGATCAATACAATTTCTTCAGCCTGCAGTTTGCTTCCCCTTGTTTGGCTACTAAGTCAAGAGGATGGATTATAACTCACTGTGTGTTACACTTTAAAAAAGGCCACGTGCCTCCCAGGAGTATTTAGACACACCGTAGCTAGAAAACAAAACAGAGACATGAGAGCTATCGGAGTTTGAGGACTCACCCTGAGCTGGGAAATTGCTGCTCTGCCTTCCTCACTTTCTTCATCTAGTTCATCATCACTCCATTCCCAGCCACCATCTTCAGTCTTATGAAGACGTCCGCTGGAACCTGGGACTCTCCGGACCTGCTCAGCACAAAGACAGAGAATTGATACGTCAACCAGTTGCTCCAGCTGATCTTTTTTTAGGAGAAATAGCATGAGAGCATCTTCAGGCTACGTCATCTGCCAGGGTGCTTGAGTGTTTTACTGAAATGTCTAGCTCTGTATCTAGAAAATGCCATACTACAGTAGTTGTCATTAAACACAAGCACAAAAAACGAGTACAACTGTAACAGCAAGAGCCCAAAAGGTTTTCAGTACCTTTTTGGATCTTTCAGTGATTGTTGGTGCTCTCTGCAACATCTTCTCTTGTAAGAATTCTTTATTCTGCAAAAGAATACCAAACATTTGCATTGCTGAAAACGCCCTTCGATTCCTTCAGTGTTTTTGAGAAACTTTGAAGTTATTTCTAGCAGAAAGTCTTTCACAAGTTTCATCCCCATCTCCCCAAAGACATTAACCACTTTCTTCTTTTGGAACACAGCTTCATCCCAAATACCTTTGCAGTTAGCGGTGGCGCCTTCCCTATGTAAAGTGATACCCCTAAATTTTATACCTACACAACCATCAAAGGCAAACCTCAGACATCAGGCAGGTGGAGATCCATCTACGCCAGAGTTATGAGACCGAGGAATCAGGGCAGCAAGATTTAACAAGGTCGAAAAAACTTACAGCACGTACGACATTTAGAAAGGAAGGGGAACATTTAGAAACATTTAGAAAGGTTGGGGAATGACCTGTAAGAGAGCAGTGTAGGGGAAAGGGACCTGAGAGTCTTGGTGGACAGCAGGATGACCATGAGCCAGCAGTGTGCCCTTGTGGCCAGGAAGGCCAATGGCATCCTGGGGTGTATTAGAAGGGGGGTGGTTAGTAGGTCAAGAGAGGTTCTCCTTCCCCTCTACTCTGTCCTGGTGAGACCCCATCTGGAATATTGTGTCCAGTTCTGGGCCCCTCAGTTCAAGAAAGACAGGGAACTGCTGGAGAGAGTCCAGCACAGGGCAACTAGGATGATTAAGGGAGTGGAGCATCTCCCTTATGAGGAAAGACTGAGGGAGCTGGGGCTCTTTAGTTTGGAGGAGACTGAGGGGTGACCTTATTAGTGTTTATAAATATATAAAGGGTGAGTGTCACGAGGATGGAGCCAGGCTCTTCTCAGTGGCAAACAATAATAGGACAGGGGGTAATGGAATCAAGCTGGAACACAAGAGGTTCCACTTAAATTTGAGAAGAAACTTCTTCTCAGTGAGGGTGACAGAGCCCTGGCACAGGCTGCCCAGGGAGGTTGTGGAGTCTCCTTCTCTGGAGACATTCAAAACCCACCTGGATGCCTTCCTGTGTAACATCATCTGGGTGTTCCTGCTCTGGCAGGGGGATTGGACTACCATGATCTTTAGAGGTCCCTTCCAATCCCTGGCATACTGTGACACCGTGAAGGGATCACACCAGGTTAAACGTTGGGCAACTGCTCTGACGCTTTACTGTATTCAACGTCCTCTTCAACAAGCTCGTGGCTAACACGTGGGCTCCTGAGCGTTCCATTTTCCGACCGCCTGGCTGCGGAGCCACGCTGCTGGCTGCAGGGGAAGGGGGTCAGGGAAGCACCTTGGCCTTAGCGCCAGGATCTGGCTGGGTATCCCACAGCAGAGCAGGGAGGTCAGACAGCCCTGCCCTCTCTGCCCATGAAGTGCTCCTAGAACTCCCCCGTGACGGTCCCTTGCAGGCAGGATGGAGAGCCTCAAGCCCCACGCTGGCCCTTCCTGATAAGCAGCTCTCAGTAGTATCAAAACATACCTTTATGTAACACAGACTGTATTTAAATATACGGATAAATATAGACGTATAGAAGTTGGACTCTCCTATTCTCAAGTTTCAGCTGCCAGTTTGGCAGTGGTTGAGGTACGAAAGTAATTTAACACTAAGTGCTAACGAGCTCACATTTTCACTTTGGATGCCGGTTTAAGTATCGCCTCATTTTAGAATAATGTTAATTTTCTATCACCACAGATGCTAATATGTTACTCTGCAGCAGCTTAATGAAAGCATGAAGGAGGTTTTGCACACAATGAAGTACAGAATTCCCAGGGCCAAACGGAGAAAGGTCAGCAATGTGTAAACCATCCTGTCACTTTGGACACCGAGTGTATAATCAGTACAGAGAAAAGACTATTCAGTCGCCTAAAATCCCATTGTGAAGAATGAAAACCTAGTTAATACTGTCAAGAGTCAGACATCAATTAAACTTGCCCTAAAGCAAACTCCTACATTTCATGTGCTGGATCACTCTCTAGACTTCCTTGTTACTCTTGTTAGGCTTCTGTCAACTTTATAGGAAATCCAGCTCGTGCAGATACCACTTCCATTTAAGCCTCTTAATCTGGGAGCTGAAAATTGCTTTGGTTAATTGGTGATGCTGCTGTGCTATCGCAGGTATTAGGTACTTTTTGACACTTTAATCTGTGTTCTGCTGTAAAACCCATGTATTCTGATGACAAACATGCCATGGAAAAAAACAAGCAAACAGACAAAGTTTCCTCATTTCCATGGAAATACAAATTCTCCCCTGTGTTATTTCTGTCTGTCTCTCTCGGTGAGAATTTGCATGTGGCATGTGCACTAATCTCCAGGTGGTAATTACAAAAATGCTCGCTGGCACTTCATTTCAAGGCTAGAAATGGGAGTTTCCTACTTTTTTCATAATCACAAGATCTTCATTTTCCAGAAGGCAACACAGGGTAAGAGTTTCAGGTAGCCCTCCACACAGTGAACCTCACTCACTGCTTTGCATACAGACTGATTACAGAGTTTACTCAAATATAAGTTACATTTACTCCCACAGAGACCTTCAGGGTTGGACAAGCAGCCAGAATGGCACCACTCCAGGAGAAGAAAAAAGCCCAAAAGCCACCAAAATACATGTAAACGCTCAAGAATTTCTAGATAATTTCCCTTAATGGCAGCATGCACAAGAAAGCCCAGAAAAGGGGCTTCATTCCGTTCGTTCACAATGACCCATTCGAGTCGCCCAGCTACGCTGGCCCTTAGTGCAACGGCTCACGCTGGTGCCAATAAAGCTGTCACCGTCCCCATCGTACTTCTGAAAAGCTCTCTCCCCAGCCTCTGCACAGAGCAGGTCAGGGAGCGTTTTCTTACCTTTGCTTTCGTGAAAAATTTGTGCCTTAAGAGTTCCGCTGCTGTCGGTCTGTCAATAAAAACAGATGTAGAAAAGACAATTATAAATGCTCCCTTTCAACACAACGGGTCTTCCGGGTTGCCGCAGCTTGGTGTACCGTGGCATCTCCCAAGGGCATCGGCTCCTCCCGCACAGCTCCCCTGAAAATCAGTCAATGTATTCCAAGTAAATTTTACACCAGCAGTCTTGGGAACACTCAGAGTATTCTGAGCCTACTGTGTTCAAAAGCAGTGAAAAACTTGGGGGTGGGGGCAGAAGTTGCTTCGGTTTTGATGTCGAATTTGAGTTTCTTAGAGCCAGTTTGATAAAATCACAGAAACCATTTGCTCAGAACTGAAATGAAGGATCATCATTTAAGGCAGGAACGTGGCATTTGCCAAGTCCAAGTACTAAAGTCATTTCAGAGATGCTTGATGATACACGGGCAACTAGTTCTACGGAACACAGGCAGGACAAACAACCTTGGTCTAACAGAAAAGGAACAAGTGCAACCTATTTTCTCTTTTAAGTTAGGCTTTAGAATAAGTAGGGGAAAGTAAAAGACCTATATGAACAAGTACCAGCTTACAGCATTTCCCACACCGCAAACCGCGCTTAAATAGTAACAAGAGTTTAATCAGTGACTTGCAAAGGCTGTTTGTCACAGGGTTTATTTCTAAAGCTCTCCGCCTTACAGCAAGGGAGTCCCCAAAAGAAAAAAAACTGAAAAGTGATTGCACTAAATTCTCCTCTTGGAGAGCCCATACAGAATGCATAAGCTTATTTGACTCTGCTAGTTGTTCTTCGTGGGCAGAGCTCCTGCTCCCCCAGTCAGGAGGAGAGGACAGCGGCTGTTAATGGTGCCCGAGAAGAGAGAACCACAGAATGACACGAGTTGGAAGAGACCTCTAGAGGTCATTTCGTCCAACCCCGCTGCCAGAGCAGGATCCCCCAGGGCAGCCACACAGGAACGTGTCCAGGCGGGGTTTGAAAGTCTCCAGAGCAGGAGACTCCACACCCTCTCTGGGCAGCCTGTGCCAAGGCTCCATCACCCTCACAGTAAAGAAGTTTCTCCTCGTGTTGAGGTGGAACTTCCCATGTTCTAACTTAAACCCATTATTTCTTGTCCTGTTACTCGGCATCAATGTGAAGAGACTGTCACCTTCCCCACTCCTCAGCTATTTCTATACATCACTAAGATCCCCTCTCAGCCTTCTCTTTTTCAAGGCTTAACAGCCCTAGTTCTCTCAGCTTCTCCTCACAGGAGAGGTGTTCAAGCCCCTTAATCACCCTCCTAGGGGTAGGTGCACCACGATTCAAAGCGATTCTGTTTAATTCTGATCAGCCCACATTCTAGCCTGCAGGGCTAGGATATGCTTTAGAAAGGAGAAAAAACAACAATGCCAGGGAGGAGAAAAAAAAAAAAAAAGCCTGCTATCAGCATTTATCAAGCACTCCACTGGATTCATTAAGCATTTCAAGTATAAAGCTTGTTAGAGAAGAGAGATCCCATCTCGTGATGCGTGAGAAGCCTTTGTTCCTGGATCTGTCACAAGAGGGAACTGAAAAATGTCTTCATTATAATTTTATGAAGGGACTTTTTCCTTTCCAGAATCAGTTTACTTACTGAGGGGGGAAAAAAAAAAGAAAACTAAGAGGTATAAAAACTAATCTGTGGGAATGCCTCGTCCTTTACCTTTGCCTTTCAAGGAGCAGGACAAACACTCCTTTAACCAGGTGCACGGCCCGGCGAATGCTACGACTGTCCCTCACAGAAATACGTCGGAGCTATCCTGCGGGACAGGCTGGGGGTTTCAGACAGCGCCGCAGGCAGCCAGACCCTCACCCAGCTTTGAAGGACGCTGTAACACGACGACGTAACGCTGTCCTGGGAAGCACAACATACACACCAGCCCCTCGGTGGCATTTCTAACAGCACTGAGCACTCAAGCTACTGTTCCAAAGAAGGCTGAAAGTGTCATGAGGTCACTTCAGCAACCTGTATCGATGAAAACATGTTCATAAAACTTGCCAGTGTTTTCCCTGATTTTCCCCTCCAAACAAAATATCAGCTACCATTAAGCAAGTCAAAGCTACACTGAAAGCCTTCTTTTTGTGCCGGCAATTTGGGGTTTTTTTTAAAGTTTATTTACGAAGCTTCGCAAGTAAACACTTATTACCCAACATGTAATTCCTGATTTATAAACACAGAGCAGTTCTGACTGGGAACACAACATGAACCGCAGTCACCTGCTGGAGGTGGCGAGGGGGAGAACGGCACGACACGGGCGGTGGACTGGGATGCACTCTCATTAACCCAAATGCCAGATAAGTGCTCAGGCCAGGCACAACGCCAGACGTTTCTCCTTAAAAATAAGGACAGCCACAAGAGTTTGCTGCCACACAGCAAGATTGCTGCGTTCACCGTGAGTGAAAGGCTGGAAGGGCAGAGAGTGTATCAGCTTTTAAAAATTTAAGGAAAACAATGAGTTTCACGGGTTTATTTTAGTGATGAGGGCTTTATTTATTTATTTTGGTGTTACTCGCTCTTACCTTTTTTCGGGGTCTTTTTGTAGGCACGATGAAATCATCTTCCTAAATGACTTCCCGTATTTCTTCAGCATCTCCTTATCTTGCACACCGGTTTCCAAAGACGGAGGGTCATTCTGTAGCGTCAACATTAAAACCTGAAAGAATCATGTCTATGGGCAATGAGATTTTTCTTGGTCTTTGTTAGAGACAATTTTAGACATTTTCATCAAACATTTGAGTCAGCGAGGGCTTCTGCACTCCAGCAGCTTTCTGAGTGTAGCCAGAGCTCAGAGTGAGGTATCTTACAATTCTGACTGTCCCCTCACAATCACCAGACAGCAAAACCTCACCTACCTTTTACCCAGAGCAATTACGGGGTCTCTTCCCTTCCCTCTGTTTCCCACACTCACTAACTTTGTCGAAAAAGTTATTTTCAAAACTTTTACACTTCTGCAGATTCCAACTGTCAGCTGAGAGGTTCAAGACTCCTACAACAGGATCTAGAGAGAGTTACCTCCATCTCCTCTCCTCGGGAAGCCAGGCTAATTTATACCTAACGATTTACGCTGCTGTTTTTCCATCACGCAGCCTGTGGGCCAAACAGAAGGTTGGGATGTGCCTGTTTGGTGTGATTAAAGATATAAGCACAGCAGAACTTCTACCAGCCTCCCTCATTTGAGAGGAGCAGTTGTGCAAGGCATTAGGTTCAAAGGCTTTGTTTAGATCTCTCTGCAGGTATTGCTTAGCTGGAAACCAATTTAATGTGAAAGCAGAAGAGCAACATTAAAAAAAAATAAAATACAAGGGTTCGCTTCCATGTATCAGCGCGACAGCCGGTGAAGACATTTCTCACACAAGCACCCATCAAGCCAAACTGATTATTTCCTTCACAACACTCAGATATTCTGAAGGAAAGGAAGAAAACTACTCATTTCCATTTTCACTTGTCACCTACATACAGATGAACACCTATTTTTAGACAAGGAAGCAGCACACAGCACATTTAAATAGCTTTCAACAGCTATGTTGCTTGGGGCAGCAAGAGCCCATCAATCTAGCTGAAATTATACAGCCCCTGACAGAATTCCCTGCTTTTTTTCCCCTCCTCTCCTCAGAGGGTCGCTTAATGCATGGGTCATTTTGTCGGGTAACAAAATTAATCCACAGTGAAATACAACTGCATTCAATAAATAAAACACAGAAGTCCTCTTGCAGGCTGCACAACTGGAACCCACACCTAATAGAATTGGAGGCTCGGAATTCCATCTCCCATACGACGGCGTGCGACAGTAAACAGGCAGTCTTTGTATTCAAAGCTACAACCCACGCATTCAAAACACAATAAATAGAAGTAGCTTGCTGAAGCCACTGCAAAATGCTACTGATAATCACAGCACAGAAGGATGTATCAATGGAAATGGCAACAGCTAAATCAGCAACACATTTTGCTCAACTCCTCACTGCTCTGCTGCAATCACGGACCCGGGACGAACTTCAACGGCATTTCTAAACCACTCAGCTACTCCACAGTTCCTGCACAGAGATGACACAAATCTTAAAATTAATTCTGTTCTACAAGAGTTAAACGAGTGCCTGGCATTTAACGAGACACACAGATGTGCCTGTTCTAGCGAGCTGCTGGATTCCCAAATGCTACCGTAATCGTGGGGTGGGAGGGGATGCACCCAAGTCCTAAAGAGCTAACACCCAACTTGCATAGCAGCCTGGCAGTTAAAAGAATCAGAAAAGGAAAGTTTGCCCCATGGTACGCCCAAAACTGAGGGACTGGGCATGCCCAGGCCTCCTACCCCAGGTTAACAAGTCTAACCCTAAGCTCTGGGGTCACTGAAAGGGCTCTCCAGCCCCTCCTGCTCAATGCGAGGAGGGATGCATCCCAGGAGCAGAAGCAAAGTGGCCTTGAAGAAGGTGGGGCAAAGGGGCTCAGAGTTTCGTGACTGAGACAGGGGCCCATCAGATCTCAGAAAGAGAAGCAAGAAGGTCTCAAAGCTCAGCAGAAGGACGGGATGCTTCAGATCTCCGCCGACGGGGTCAACTTTGTTAAGATGCAGACTCCCTGCAGGAGCAGCATGTTGGAAGCAGGTCCTGGTTCAAGAGTCAGGAAACTGGGAAAGTTAGCCAAACCATTGGGCAATCTGCAGTTCAAGATATTTGAAAAAGATTTTGAAGCCCTGGTGTTTAAAATAAGAGTTTTTCTCAACTTCGATAGCATCCTAATGGTGCCGATAGCACAGCACTTTATACCAAAGTGGTACTTTGCACTGGTTCAGTGACTGACAGGAATGTGTTGGTGTTACACAAATTAAGACATTCTTTTGGATAACTGGCAACAGGATTTCTGAGAGGTATCAAGAAGGATTATCAGTGCAGGAGAAGGAATAGCTCACTGGATGCCATATAACACTTTCTCAGTCATTATCTGTAGCCCTAAAAACATCTGCTGCCTTCAGAGCCTCCAGGACTAAAACACACAGCCCTCTCCTCAAGAGTGGTGACCCTGACAAGACCGAGGACGTAAATAAAAATCGTGCAGTTTCCAACAATGCTGATTAAGCGACGTATTTTTAAAAGGTGACTTCAGATAAATCCAAGACGATCATGAACCACAAGAGCAAACTCTTCAACACAGCGCGCTGGCCAAATTCTTGCAAGCACCCACAGAACACAGCGATCCTTTATCTTGCACAAGTACTTGGAGACGTGCTCACCTTCATCGGCGGGTATTTATGGTAAGGAGCTGCCCCTGTAGCCAGTTCGATAGCGGTGATCCCAAAGCTCCAGATGTCTGCCTTGAAATCATATCCTCTGACCTGCAAAACATTACAGGACTTTAGCAAGTGCCTCTTGCTATCCTACAAGATAATTCCTTTCTTTCACCTATTACACAGATGAAAATTACGGTTGTGGACCATGCAGCGAGGACGGCTCTGCCATAAACCTCTCCGTGTGCAGAACATAAAAGGGCACTGAGTTAACCCAGGCTCTTTTACACAAAGACACAGAGTGTCATTAAACAGTGTATTGAAACTCTCATAGTTAATAGATGGACTGCTACCCACCTGGGACACGTGCCTCACTACGCTTTTAGTCACCCACTTCATCAACCTGACCGCAAACACACTCAATCCTGAAACTTTCAGTACACACCAGCTCAGTAAGAAGCCCCTCGGACCTGTCTGCAGACTAATATTTCCCTTTGCTAATTAATAGCAGCTTCTGCGCTTGACATTAAACACAGTCTTGTTCAGGAAAATTTACAGCGTTTACTTCCCCTCATGCACAGGAAAAAATATTTCACTTGCCAAAGCGGTTCCTTCCTCATTATCATTAGGTAATATTTTGGCACTTGCGTTCTCCGCCGCAGGGAAGAGACATTATGTACTAACTTCAAGAGTAGCTACAGAAATCAAAGTACTTTGGCTGCTTAGAACAGTTTGTATTTCTTCTTGCTAGACTGTGGAAAAATTAATATTGAATCAGAGCACAGCTAATAGGGATATTGTGCTCAGCTAACCTAACAAGCTTTAGAAACACCCTTATTGAGATGAAGCCAAAATCATTCCCCAAACTCCTTTTAAGATGATCTCAGATTTTGGAAAAATAAAAAACCCTCTTGCACTGTTCTTCATATAATCTTACAGCTGAACTGAGATTTATTACAGGAACAGGAGTTTATATCTTGCACTAACTTCAACTCTTTAGGCATTGTTTTCGTGAGCCTTAAAGCTCTGAAAGGTTTCCTGAAGTGCCTCTCTTTATGGATCCCACGATTACGAACAGATTTCAAGTCATTTAACTGAACAAACACAGATATCTAATACGTGTAACTTATAAGAACACAGCACAGGAAGAAATATGCTGTAAGCACATTCCTTTTCCCCTCACGCTGCTTTGAGGTTTTGAGGATAACGTTGGGACACTTCTTAGCTTTACCTTTCAGTTAGTCTTGTAGCACACCTATAGACTCTACAACTTACCACTCCCCACTGTGTTTAGTGGGATTTGGCTTTTTTATTATACCACATAATCCTGCTTGCAAGTGAAAGCTATGAAGTTCAAAACCATCTACAGCACCTGACATCTGTCCAATGCACATCAGTCACCACCCTGCAGTTCGTTTACATCAATATTTATTTTTTTCTCGTCAGAGTTTTTTTTCTTTTTCATCTCCATAAATGTGTCAAGTGAAGGCAGACTGAAAGGCAATGCCAGGCTCTCATGTGTTCAGGAACTGAACGATGCTGAAGCAAACCAGATGGAAGTGGGTTGGTAAGAGCTGCACAGGGAAAGGTGTAACCTACAGCAACCTCTCCGTCCTATCTCCCCAGGCTTGGATTTAGTGGCTCAGAGTGACACCTGCTGGGAGACAGCAAGATGATAGAAACGCAGAGTGAAGGATTTCACAGCAGCATCCAAAAACACCTCCTGACCACCTAACATTTGCAACAAGTTAGATGTAGACAGCCTACATGGAAGTGTCAGACTCCCTAGAAGACCTTGTCTCCTTCAGAAACACATCTGTTGCATCAAGAACTCTTGCTTTGTCACCCAAACCTTCATTTCCCCTTTTCAGTACCCTCCTTAAGAGCTCTGTTTTCCCTGCTGTCCTGCAGATTGCAGCCACCCTGGAGCAGCATCATTAGGTCCTGGCCAGCCTGCTGTGATCTGTGCACTGGGACGGGACACAAAGGATAGAGAAGCAAAGGACAATTCTGATCTGCCTTTGCAAACACTCAAGACTCAATTTTCAGTTATTTTAAAATCAACATAACAAAAACAAATGCAGAAGAATATGATAGTGAAGCAGTTCAGAAGCAAGTTCACAAAAAGAGTCCCCAACTTGGGAATTGTGCCTTGTACTGTGTGGTGGTAAGACTTGTAACACACCGGCCCCTCAGTGCCACCATGGGGAGCCACCGAAACGGCCACACATCGAAAAAGCCTTTCGTCAATAGAATATTTAAGCTACTTCAAAATTATTTCAGTTTCTCAAGAAGTTTTAGGCATAAAACACACATTAAAGTTCTGCCACTGTTTTAGCAGCATTTCATTTTATACATTCCAGGGAGTGTAGCAATGGGATGAGGGGGAACTGCTTCAGACTCTAACAGAGTAGATTTCTATTAGATATTGGGAAAAAATTCTTCACTATGAGGGTGGTGAGAACTGGCACAGGTTGCCCAGAGAAGCTGTGGATGTCCCTTCCCTGGAAGTGTTCAAAACCAGGCTGGATGAGGCTTTGAGCAACCTGGTCTAGTGGGAGGTGTCCCTGCCCACGGCAGGGGGTTGGAACTAGATGATCTCCAAGCCCCTTCCAACCCAAACCATTCTGTGATTCTATACATACACATACGTGAGGGTCTTATTCAAGTCCCTCCTACGCTTCAAAATATTTTATTGTCAACAGCAAGGAGAAAAGTAACAAGATGGGTTTACTTGAATGAAACAGTGTTTTCCCAAAGTATTTTGTGTGTAAAACATTTTTGGAAGGAAAAAAGAAAAGAGCAGAAAGACATTTATAAGTGTCAGTTGTATTTCTGCTTGGCACACCTGTTGAAACTCAAACCAAGCACAGCTCTCTGTCAAACCATTTTTTAAGGGGATGAGGAATAACTTTCAGAATGCTTATGGCACTGAACATCAGTGCAACAGACAGTTACTGCAAATGTCTCATCAAGAATGTGGCATAATTTTGTTTGTGAATCTTGCTCAGCAACAGGCAACGATATTTTACATTTAACAAAGTTTCCAGGTGGCCTTCACCAGAAGTCATGCAGGCAAAGCTTCTATAGTTTAGTCTAGAAGTAGAAAAGGACAAAAAGGAGCATAATCTCTACCCAAAGGGGATAAGTCTGACATCTTTTAGCTAGCCAAAAGAGCAGAGGAGGAAGGAGGAGAGGCAAGCATTCCTCAGCACTTAGTCTAGATACTAGAGATACTACAGTCTAGATACCAAGAGAAAATAAAAACCTGAATAAAGGCAACTGCACGTTATTTTACTGTAGTAACTCCCCACTCTGAAATGGTGCAATTTGCTACCCCAAATTCCCATATCTGCAAACGTAGATACATTACTGAGTGTATATTTACATGTATGTGCACGTGTGTATTTAGCATGTGTGAAACTATTTCTATTCTACCTCATATTTATGCCAGAGAGAGGGACAGGTTAATCTTCTCTATGCAACAGCTGAGCTGTATCATCCTCACCTTAGACAGGAGCCTCAACAGAAGCAAGAGAGCAAAAATCGACTGAACATTTAATATTCCCCAATACAGGCTTGGCTGCAATAAGTAAATCAAAGAAAATCCTGTGGTTTTAAGAAAAACTTACAGGATGCCAAATTATCATTTTAGTTTGAAGTAAATAGGGCGATTGCTGACAACAGGGAATTGTGGATGCAGAGGAGCTAAGAAGGAAAGGAAAAACAACTTCACCTGTTCCATAACTTCTGGTGCCATCCAGCAAGGTGTGCCTACAAAAGTTTTCCGGACTTTATTTCTGGTAATGTCACCACCAGTGGCCAGAAACGCGCTGACACCGAAGTCTGAAAAGAAAACAAAGAGAGATTTTATTAAGAACACATCTTGAGCAAACTGAAGGGTTGTCCCCTCTTTCCCCTCACATTCCCAGCCAGCTATTAAGTCCTAGACCACGCAGTTACGCATGAGGAGTTTCCTAATAAACGAAGAATGATCAACAGTTAGCTCAGCGCGCTGGGACATGAACACTCTGTAGTCCACCATTCAATTACCGGGGACAGCAGAGCTTTCAGCGCTGCCCGGCAGAGAGGAAAATTCCACTTTCCATTACAGCCCACTGGTCACATCACAGCACGCCCGCGCTCCCCCGGCAGACCTGCTACTCCACCAACTCGCCTCTGCCAGCCCAGCGAGTTCTTTACATTTGCACACATATGCCAGAGCAATACCTTCAATCAGCATCCTGCTAATATTTGCAGCAATGAAGGCGGGTACATAAAAAGTGACCAGACTTTATAACGTTTAACTGTCCTGGCTGCATCCTGCAGACTGGAGGTATCAGCCTCCTTATGGTTCTGGATGGTTTATTACCAAAATGTCCTTTGTTTGGTAACCTTCCACGGCCGAGATGCTCAGTGCTTTAAACAGGAACTCGGATGGGTTCACGATGCCACCGAATCGAGCAGCACGTGTCACTCGCCAGCCCAGACACCCCAGAGGAAGCCTTGCAGGCAGGTTGTCACCCTCTCCGGAAACATCTTTTTGCTCCGAGCAGCCTGATCTAGTGGGAGATGTTCTTGCCCATGGCAGAGGGGTTGGACTAGACGATCTTTAAGGTCCCTTCCAACCCTGACAATTCTACGATTCTATACCATTAAGTACGAGGTGGGAAAGAGGGTCTGTGAACGGCAGCAGTGGTGCGCAGGGACAGCAAGGGGGTTTGTTCAGAGATGAGTATTATTATATTAAAATTTAGCAAGCAAGTCGTTCAAGAGAGGATGAGAGACTTTCCTCAAGGAAATAAATAAATCCGGCGACAAACCCGTAGGAGTATTTCCACCCAGTTTGCTCCAAACCACTCTGCTTATGTACTGCTGAATTACAGACCTCCATAACTCAATTTTATCCACACAAAACCTTCTTTTTTAACCACCACGCAAGCAACCAAAATCTTGAATGCTATTTTTGAGGTTGACGACAAGCTCGGAGGATAAGGCTCTGAAATTCAAGGATTATTTCACATAAAACCAGAATGCTAATGACCAGAATTGGTTTGAAAATTCTTGAAACAACTGGCATAGTTAATTGTAAATGCAAAAAGCCTTACTCAGAGGAGCCACGGAATTTCTCTGTGGCTTAAGGATGCTGTCCTAACCGAAGAATCAACTGCAAAAGATCTCTCTTTACAACGTGCAGGCAATGGCATCCACATGAGGACAATCCCAAGCTTCACTCTGCATCCCGCTCTTTCTCACCAGTCTTTTGATATTTGAAAAACACCACTGAAAGTATCACTCAGAAGAATAAGATGCTGAAAGCTTTCAGCTCACTTAGGTTAGAAGCTTCAAAGGACGGGAACTCAGTGCTCACTAATACACTAGATGCAGATAACTGAAAGCTGGCGCTAAAAAACGTTGCTCAGAAATCACACGGCTAAAACAAGCAGTGATTTTGCTTTGAGATCTCCCACAGGCACATCCACCACCCTTGCTTTTCTCAGAAAACTGAATGAGCTTCCTAAAAAGTTCAGAGCACTCGCACTTTACGGCTCGGTCCGGGAAGCCTTGCAAGATGTATTGTTCTAAACACAAGGGCAATTAGGAGTTCTTTTAAATAAGATAATACTAACAGAAACTTGTCCGAGTGCCACCGGCATATTATTGTGATGCGCTGTATTTGAACTTGTGTATATTGTCTGACCTCAAATTTCCATGTAGTCATTGTGAGGGTAAAGGAAATGCCATTCAAAGCAGAAGCATTCCAGCAGAGAACACACCAGTCCTTTACGCAGCGTGCACAGCACTCGCCACATTTCCCGTCAAACGTGGATTTATAAATTCCAGATGGAAACTGCACCCCTACATCTGCCATCTGAGGTCAGGAGAAAGCTTAAATGGCATTAAGTCGTATTCTGTTACATGGTGGATTTATTCAATGTTTTCCCAACCAATTTCGCCTCATTTCCAGCGGGCTAAAACAGGCACAACCAGCCTGAGACTCTGCTGTAAGGAATGACATGGAAACAGTCTTCTCAAATGTCATCTTACAAGCTTTATCCAAGCCCCAGCTATTAAGATAAGAATGTGCCAGCTCTCAAGAAACATCTGTAAAGCAACACAATAAAACCCCAACCACAGTGAGGGCTCGTTTCTTACTTCTGAGCAGTTGGCACAGTCAGCGTCTCATTCTCTCGGCCACTGGTAACCACCCTCTGAAAGGCTGAACCAGAACTAGGTTATTACAAATGAGTTTAACTCTAGAAAAAAAAGGGGAAAGTTATGAAATTCAAGGGGTACAATAGCTCAGAAGTGTTTATGTTTGTACTCTTCTCTGGCAGCTTGTACTTTATATCAGCTCACTACGGCGATAACTGGCAAGGACCCCATCTCCAGAAACAGGGAGGAATTGAAAATGCTTGGACCTGGCTTGCAGTACCAGTAACCAATACTGCTGGGAATCCAACAACCATCAATTATTCTAAAGGAGCCCCAAAATTGCAGACTTTTAGCAGTCTGCTAGCAAGTAACAGTCTCCAGGATGTCTGGATGCAAGTGGTAGGATCATTTCTTTATCATTTTTTTCTGAAGCAATGTGGAAAAGCTTCATCTGCTGGACCTGTTCCAGTGATATAAACCAAAGACTTCTTTAAATAAATTATAAAATATGCATCTCCAGACTCTCATATCACACACAAAAAAAACCCTGAATGGAAATAATTTTTGCTGATGTGGGCTCTGCAGAAAACATGTTCAGTTTTGTCTTTTGCAGTAGAAACATCATGTGTTGCAAACCACATACCCTACAGAACACTCAACAGTGGCGAGAAATTGCAGGCTAGAGTTTGAAAAAGCACGGCGTTAGGCAACAACTCCTGCTACTCCAGTATCCAAGTTGTCAAACTTGAAAACTGTGTTGGCCGCTCAGGAAACCCAAAAACTAAAAGGAAAACCTCCTCTTCCTGTGTTTCTTACCAAAACAAAGACTCGGTCTAAAGGACTCACCAAACACAAGAAAGCTGTGGCAGGACCACATCCCAACCGTTGCTGGTGCGTACCTCTGGAAGACACATTTTCTGCAAAACCCTAAGTTAGACTGTTGGATTCAAATCTAGAAGTCAGCTGTTAAAACCCAGCTCTCCTTGGCCACCTCATATTGTAGCATCACCTTAATACTAAAAAGCCAAAGTACCTCCAACTGTAGATTGCTACCCAGGTGGTAGGTACAAGGGAGAGACCGCAGTAATTAGGAGCCAGGACCGAAGTTTGCTGACACCAAACACTCCAAACCCACCAATCTTTTTAGGATCAGACCCTAAAGCAGTTCCCAACTGCAGTGGGTAAACGAATCTTGACTTGAAACCACTCAGAGTTTTTTTTTTAAACTCAGGTAACTGAAATATTATCCCTCCTAAAGCAAAAATAAAAGTATTTCAGAAGACAACACTGAGTGTTTTTTCCAGTAGTCACCTTCCTTTTCAGTTATTCACCGTCAGAAAATATCTGCAGTTGTGCTTAGGGTTTTTTCCGTAACCCTCAGAGCTTTTAGAGTACTGAAGATTAATAAAGCCTGGCGAGAAATGGAGGAAGGCAGCAGTAAATAGCAATTTTGCCCTGAGAACACAGCAGGGTGGTAAAAGACCGGAGAAAAGAAAGATTAGTGAAGGACGAGAGTCAAAAACTTCTTCCCTTTAAAAACGATATGGTTATACAGTGATATTGGATCTATAAATCCATACTTGTTCTCCCAAATTCTCGTTTGGGAAGGCAGATCTCTGCAGTCCCGTATATTTATAACCAATTCACATGCAGAACAGCAGCTTTATTGCCTCACGAGTTTTGCCTTTTTGCAATAATGTCAGGGAGCATAAAAGATGTATGAAATCCCTTTGCCAAGTAAATGCAGAGATCACATCCGAAAGCGAGCCCCAACGGCACGGTAATAAACGCTAACGCTGCACAAAGTCACTTAAGGATGACAGAGCCCCAGCTCTGGTGGGGTGAAGCCACAGGAAGAGAAGCTCACAAGTGGTTTCAACAACCAAACAGCACAACCTCTCTCCAGAAAACACAGCTTTTACAAGTGACTCAAAGGAAAAGCTACTTCGCGTCACGCTGCTACGAGGGAGGCACCAAAACTCTCCACCAGCCACAGAGAACAGCGCTTGTGCCCCTTTTTCAAAAGGCAGAAGAGGCTCAGAGGTGTCCACGATACAGCACCGGCTGCTCGAGTCGGCCTTGCAATCCACTCCCCTTTCCCCGAGTTAGATTCGTGCCTTGCCCCTTGTTAAAGCAATTTAATCTCCCACAGTTAAGAGTTTCCTACGGGAAAGCGGGGGAATGACGCTGCCTGCATCACAGCTCCGTGTTTCTGTCGAGCGCTATTTTAGTACAATGAATTAAGAGCAGTCAGGAACACAGCGAACCGGTGACAAGCTGGCATGGATTTGTGGAAAGTTACACAAATTCAGTTACACAAGTTTTGCCTGGCCTTAACTATCCTCGTTTTATAAATAGATAAAGCGAGAGGGCTCAGGCAATTTGCCCAGTATCAATTAGCGAGTCCTGAACGACTTCGCGAAATCTCAATTTACTTCAACCGCCCGGCAACGCCGCCCGCCCGGGACGCGGCAGGAACACCGAGCGCCTCTTGGGAGGGCCAGTTAATAATCCTGACTGGTTCTAAAACCTGAAGTTACCGTGGTATCGGCCCCGCAACAGGAAAATCCCACACGTGGAGGGATGCACGCCTTGCACCTTCTTCACATTCAGTGGATGACAGCATTATTTAACGTTCCAGTAGAAAAAAACAGGAGAAAAAGTGGTTTATTCCGCACCCAGTCTTGGCAGGATGCTAATGCCGTGCCGTGGCTGGAGCGTGGTTCACACCAAACGAGCCTCACGCGCTCAGGGAGAGTCTCCCTCGACGTCTCCTGTCCATTCCCAGTCTAACAAGACTCTCACTTCATAATAATTTATAGGGCCTGCGCAGTTAAATAAACTGAGGACTATTAAAGCCTTGCTTACTGTGAGAAGTCATCTCCTGGTTTATGCAGCGATATCGGTGCCAGCGCAGTTGATGTTGATAAAAGAGTGTTTTTACCCGCGCAGCTTTTAGACTCCAGGGAGCCAATAAATGCCAGGGCAAAGAGATTTTATGCTCTGATTAAAAGAAAAAAAAAAAAAACAAAAAACAATAATTGCCACGGAAAGGCCGGAACACAAAGGAACGTGGTTATCTCAATTTACACTGCAACCACCGTCAGCACCGCCCAGAACAATGGTATCGGGGAGAGAGTCCTGCCCCCTCCAGAAGACAGATTAATTCAACGTGCAGGAAAACACTTCAAACGGAGAAAATGATACTCTCTGAACTGTTACAGGCTCCAAAAACTCGGTGCCAAGCCACAAAAGCCCAAGCCCGTGCCCTTGAGGGAGGAAACAAACCAAAACAAGATGGTAAGAGAGAAGCAAGCGGCCTCACTTTAGGTCTTGCTGGTCAGGTGGAGCTGTTAACGGCAATTTTACGCAGGGGACACACGTTTTGCAATCAAAAGGAGCTACACAGTTAAAAAATAGAGCCACGAGTAAAAATGTCAAGTCTCAGGACTCAAGGAGGAGTCTGAAACTGGGAGTTTGTGCAGGCCAGTAGAGGAATTGCAGAATTCCTACTTCCAGCAAATGCCTCTGAGCTCACCGATTCCTCCTCCATCCCCTCAGGATGCAAAGCTCCCCCAGGCCCGGAGTCACAAAGAGAACCTGAGCAACGCCGGACGTGCCTTCAACAAGTTGCTTTTTGTGTGCGACTTCAACAGAATTGCCCAGCCCCAATTAACAGAAGAGGTTTTAGCTTTCATCGAGCAGAACTGTCGAATCCTGCAGCAAAGCTACTGAATTCTATCCAGTGGGAGTTTCTCAGGTGATTAAATTCACTGCCCGGCTCTGGGGTTTGTCCTTCACCGCAGGGTTGAGCGTTTTTTTTTTTTTCTAAACCTTGAAAGCAGCTTTGTTTTGTTGCTTTTCTCCTCAAAGGATTTCCAGCCTGAGCTTTAACATTCCTTACGTTTCAGATTTACATTTCTTCCGAGAAACACGGATGGTGTGGAGCACCAGGGAACTCGAAGGAACACAAGGCTGCAAAGGCCAAACCCCGAGTAAAACCGTCGTAACAACTGTTCACCGGCAGTTTTGACAGAGGGATGGCAAAAGGGAAAGGAGTCATTATAAAAGAATTCAAGTAATTCCTTCCTGCTACATTATTTGCATTTTTAATGTACCCCAAGCCAGCTCCTTCTAGGGAGGTGCCCCATTCACTCCAACCCTCAGGCTTCATTCCACAGCTGATCAATCTTTCTTTTTTTTCTTCCTCATGGTGTAACTTTCCAGCGAAACTTAAACACGTTTCTCTCATGGGAACGCAGTGATGTCATCCAGCCAATAACTGAAGCACTCGGAGATCAACAGAATTATTCAGAATATGCATTAATATTATCATCAAAAGTAAGTGCTTTGATCTCGCCGAAACAATAATTCATTTTGTTGGGATTGGTTTGCTTCCAATATTTTTTCCCTCCTCAAAAAAATCACGAGAAATTTTGCTATTTCATCCTAGGCCAGGAGGAAAGGAAGCTTAAGTGTCAGAAATTCCCACAGAAACAAAAATCTCCTGTTGTGACCAGGTCAGGCTCCCCTCTAGTATTCAACCACTCATTTATTGTCGTTTCTTTCAAGTCGTGCTTCCTGCCACTGGTGAACTTGCTGACCTTGGTTTAGTGGCTCTGCCGCGTCTCGTGAAATTAGCCCTTCTGCACGTTCCAAGAAAAGAATTTGTAAAGAAGAAACTCTGCACATCTCGCAAGGTTGCCTTCGTAGATTTCATCACTTAAATGTTGCACATGTAAACCACTAATAGACAGCTCAGCCCAGGGGAACACGTACGAGCCACATACAAAATAAACCTTCCCAAACTTGTACAAGACTAGTCAACCTTAAAACTATCACCTAAAAATTATTCAGCAGAAAAGAAGTACATGAATAGGTACCTATTACCAGTGAGCTCTAATAAATAAAAGAAAGTCAGAGAGGAATCATACTCAGAACAGGGAAATCGCACACTGGGAAGAGGAGAAAGAACTAGTCTCACAGGTTCTAAATGTACTCTCCAAAAATCTTGTTTTAACAGTCTACAGTAGTAACAACAGCAATAATTCTTGATTTCTGGAAAGATGAGCGAAGGCTGTAGGAACATGAGTGAAATAAAAGACCAGAAGGGCAGTATTGCCGGGGAAAAAAACCCAAAACAACCCCAACCCCACACACCACCCTCTTCCACAGACAAAGGATCCATCCCCACCAAGGACTGTTTCCCATACCTGCGCTGCAGCAGCTTGTGACAGCGGCGATGACAACGGGCATCTCCTCCAGGCACATCTCTCTTAGCTAAAGCAACTGTCTGAACAGTCTTCCTTACCCTGTCCTGCAGCTTGCACGGGGAAAAAGAACTGCGCCACAACAGCCGGCACAGAGATGGAGGAGTGAGAATCTGTGCAGACACCAAGGTCAGTGAAGAAGGAGGGGGGGGAGAATGAGCTCCAGGCGCTGGAGCAGAGTCCCCGGGTCCGTGGGGAAGACCATGGTGAAGCGGGTTGTCCCCCTGCAGCCCATGGGCAGGGTGTAGGTGTCCACCGTGGGGCAGAGGACTCCACGCCGTGTGGGTGGATGCCTGGAGGGGGCTGTAGCCCGTGGGAAGCTGCATCAGAGCAAGTCGCTGCCAGAGCCTGTAGCCCGTGGAGGAGGGAATGCCCACGCTGGAGCAGGTTGGCCGGTGGGACTTTTGGGACACCACAGGGGACGCAGGCTGGAGCAGTTTCCCCTGAAGGACTGCGCCTCAGACTCACGAGGGGTGAGCTGCCCCTTGTGAGGTGTCTCATGTTGGGCAGTTTGGGATGAGTTGCCCTTTGTGGGACGACTCACGCCGGAGAAGGGAGTGTGAAGCTTGTCTCCCGTGAGAGGGACCCCACAATGGCCCTGGGGAAGAGTGAAGAGTCCTCCCCCGGAGTGAAGAAGCAGCGGTGGAACCAACGTCGGATGGACTGACCGTAACCCCCATTCCCTGGCCCCCTGCGCCGCTCGGGGGGAGGAGGTGGAGAAACCAGGACCGATGTTAAGCCCAGGAAGAAGGGAGGGATGGGGGAAGGTGTTATTTCTCCTTTTAAGATCTGGGGTCTTTTTATTTCTAACTATTCTTCTCTGATTTGTTCTCTAATAAATTTAACTAATTTCCCGAAAACTGAGTCTGTTTTGCCCGGGACAGTGAACGCAAGTGATCTCCCTGTCCTAATCTCAAACCTCAAGCCCTTTGATATATTTTCTCCCCATCTAGCAGAGAAGGGTGGGTGAGAGAGTGGTTGTGTGGGCACCTGGCTACTGACTAGGGTCAAACTACAACGTTTCCAAGGCTTCCAGTCCACCCCAGTTTGGGCAGGGTTAGGGCTGTCAGTCCGACACGCACCCTGCCACTCACTTCAGCTGCAGCGGGCTAGGAAGCATCCGCGGGAGGAGTCTGAGCTTTGGTTAAGGCAAAGCCCCAGGGGATTTTACCATCACAGAATCACAGAATGTCAGGGATTGGAAGGGACCTCGAAAGATCATCAAGTCCAATCCCCCTGCCAGAGCAGGAACGCCTCGATAATGCTACACAGGAACGTGTCCAGGCAGGTCTTGAATGTCTCCAGAGAAGGAGACTCCACAACCTCTCTGGGCAGCCTGTGCCAGTGTTCCATCACCCTCACTGAGAAGAAGTTTCTTCTCGAGTTTAAGTGGAACCTCTTATGTTCCAGTTTCAGCCCATTACCCCTTGTCCTATCGTTGGTTGTCACAGAGAAGAGCATGGCTCCATCCTCGTGACACTCACCCTTGATATATTTGTAAACATTAATAAGGTTTACCACCAGACACATCAATTTTGTTCTGGGGAATCTATGCGCTGCTCACCACGCTCCTTTTGAAAAGCGCCTCCTTACGCAGCGATCGTAAATCAGCGATGCCTGTGCAGTCCATTTCCAAGCCTATGAACTTGCTGTTCTAAAAATCCGCCAAGCTTACGCCAAGAATTTTATCTAATCTATTGATCCTGAGGACTTAACAGTCAAAGGATTTATTCACGTTGATTGCCATTATTCCAAAGAATTGCATTTTAAGATAACAAAATGTAATAAACTCTGGGGTGTTGGGGTTTTTTTTTTGTTTGGTTTGTGGTTTACGGTTGGGTTTCCTGATGTTGGCGGTTTTGTTTTGTTTGTTTGAAGAACTGTGGGACCTCCCGAAGCTAACATTTTTACATAGGTTTCTTCTTGATTGTAAAATCACCTCTTTGGATACACAGTTACACCCAAAGTTTATTTAAAAGTTACCAGGAAAGTTACCTGCGATTTGCACTGAGCCATCTTCTCCAAGAAGAATATTTCCTGCTTTCACATCCCTGTAGGAAGAGAAAGCAACAATAAGTGGAAGTCCTTAAACCTTTCCTTCAACCCACAAAAATACTTTGAAAGATTATTTCATATATTTTGTTTTCTTGTAATGCACCTTCTGCTTCCAATCATTCAGAACAGCAGGAACTTAACACCAATTTTAACTTTAGTAGGCAGACACTAAGTGGTATTTGCACAATTTATAGCTAGTAGCATTTTGAGTACTATGCACAGCAAAAAAAAAATTGATCAAGTTTCAGAAAGTACCTGAAAAATATAAGGAAAACGGTTTGTCCCAGGTTCTTATGCTAGCTAAAAATGTGAAAATAGAACCTAGCATTGGTCTGATACCCACGTATCCTTTTAAGGGGGTGAGACCTCAAGAGACAGTGACTAGATCTAGTCTCACGACTGCTCCGTGAATCCTTCACTTCCCCTCCAGCGCTCCCCAGCGCTGGGGGAGAGTTCAGGAGCTTCCTCCAGAAGTCAGTTTTGCCTCATACACAGGTGAAAATCCAGACAGAAGAAAAACCATCGTTTGCTCATGGCTTAATGAACTGAACCACGTCACCAAAGGTCAAGTGAGCAGAGCTGGCACAGCAGAGCTGGCGAGAATGGGGAAGTGTGGCCACTCAACTGCCCCGTGAAGTCTCGACCCTAGGGAAAACGTCTCCGTGATTTTTTTTCCAAGCGAAGCCAACGAATGCGCAAGAACGTCCACCACGTGCTATGAAAGTTCTTGTACTATCCCCTTTCTACCCTCAGAAAAGCTCTGGTTTGTTAGGTTAACAGCAGCGCTTCTCCATCCTTGAGTGGAACGCTACTGTCGCTCCGAATCTGCTGTGAAGTTTTACAGCTTATTTCCACAGGCTGCTCCCCACGCAAAGGCAAAAGAAGCACCTCTCTAGTTGATCCCCACGTTGATCAGCACGGCTGCTAAGCTTGCACGAGCTACAAAACCACACAGACCCAGAGCACAGGCAGGTGCTGCCTCGAGAAAGGCTACAAGCCAGGGGAAGGGCTGCCAGTGGGTACAGACAGCAGGTCAGAACACAGCTCACCTTAACGGGTAACCACCGGCAGGAAAGAGAAAAAAAAGAGGGGAAAAAAAACCCCTCCAAAATAAGCAGATTCTCCCAGCACTGCCCTCCACAAATATTCCAATTCCTTTCACACGCATCAAAGTAAAAAAAAAAAAAGACAAGCTATTTTTTCTCTCCTCCCTCGTGCACCATGAAAACAGAACTGGCGTGATGGCCCGGGCAGAGAGCCCCAGTCGGGCCCGGGAAATCTCTTCCTTCCTGGCTTTGCTCTTCTGAAGAAGACCCTGGGCCACTGCCAGTTCCGGGCCAGGATAATTTTAAGCACATCCTCTTCGGCATTAGCGTTTGTTAGATTCTTCCCAGTACCCGGTCTAGGACAGGGGCACGGCGAGGCTTTCCCCCAGCACACAGCAGAGCAAAAGTGAACGAGATTGTCCATCAGACTATCCCGCTAAAGATTAACAGCAAACCACAGCTGATGGCAGCCTTTAGCCTTCCAACAAGTATTTCCAGTCCTACCAAACAGTCACTGCTCGTGAGAAGCGATGTCCTGGAGCCTGATCTCTGTTTGAGGCACAAGAGCCAGTACAACAAAATACTAATTCGCTTTAACGATCGAGAACGCTTGGATAAATCTAGACGGGCACATTGAAGTTGCATGGCAAGATAGTCTTGAGAAGCTGATTTCATAGCAGAATGGGATTTAAAGCAGTGAGAAGCTGTGACGGTGATGCTGGAAAATAGACAAATGTAAAACAATCGCTGCAGTCTTGCTCATTGTACATCGGCCAAATACATGAACGCTCATTTAGGGGCAGGTCAGCTTTCCCTCCGATAAGCATTATTCTGATTTTTTTTTCCTGCAATTAACAGCTGCAGCCGAAAGGCCTCAGTGGATGGAGACTCTTAAGCAGACAGAGGGAGCTGAAGGAATTAAATACACGTAGCTACGCCACCTCCCCACCCCCTTAGCATCCAAGAGTCAAATCCAACACAACTGGAATCGTAGAGTTAATCACTGTGAAAGACACAAACCTGACTGGGCTCCCGTCAAAGCGTTCACAGCCCATTGCAGTAAGGAAATGGAAAAGCTCCCAGCCAATATTTAGGCAGGAGATGCCTTTGGGATCCAAACCCACGAGCACACGGAGCCAGGAGAGCACAACACACAAGGCTGCTGCTTCCTAGGTAAGGAGCTGGCTCGCACGGAGCGAAATGTGCTTGGCACGGGCACAGCCAGCTCCAGGAATCCCACCTCGCACCGGCACCGATTCAGAGGGAACCGAGGATGTTCAGGAAACTCTCCAAATCCTGCTGGAAACGTTTATCCAGACAGTCGGCTCCTCTCCTGTGACAGCCAAAGCTGCCCGTTCCGGGTTGCGGGGAAAGGAAGAGCACGCACCAAGGCTGCCTGTCCAAGTTATTGTTCCTCTTACTTGAAGGCGGACGCAAGAAAGAGTAATTTCCTTTTCCATCTGTACTCCAAGGTGGCCAAGGATGCTGGAGCTTTCCCCCAGTAAGTTGGGCTGTGCAGCATTGTGCAGCCCTTCCAAAGCTCCCCTGCCAGCACGACAGGGTGTGCAGCTCACCAAGCCCCCAGAGCTGACCACACTCGGCAATGAAGGAAGTGCCAAGGAAGCTTCTAAGCAGAACTAAGGATGAAGTTTCAACCATCTTGTGCTTCAGAGTCAAAAAAAAAAAACCACTCGGGCAGGTTTCATTGACATAGGAACAGCAGTCAGAGAGCAGCACACTTTCAATACTACCAGACCATCTCACCATGACTGAGCAAGCTGGACAAGCTTGGAGAGCAAAAACAGCGAAACAAGCACTTAGACTGGATCTCCCCGGAGAACAGAGCCAAAGGACTCCGGTCCCTTAACCCCCTCCAATGCAGTGGCTTGCTTTCCTTTTAACTTCAGCTTGCATTAATTAAAATTTTACATATTTTCTTGTTGGAAACTCAGCAAACATGGTGCTTCAAAGCCGGTTCATGAAATTAAAACAAGTTGTTGCTACAATAAGAAATCCAGGAGGCCAAAACCAGCCACTGCCAAACATCCAAGTGAAGCTGTAGAATTAAATCACCACTCGATGCGGCATTTCCTCCCAGTCACCAATCCTCTGAGAAGGCCATTACTCACCCCAGCGTGGTATACTCCACCCCAGAGCAGCAAAAACCACTGAGGAGTGAGCTGCTTGGGGACACTGACCCTGTTTTGGAGTTACTGTACCGTAGAGGCCATTTCCAGCTTTCCCATTTCTGACCCCTGTGCAGCGGCACGAGGTAAGCATCGAGCAGCAATAACTCGGGGTGAACACAGATCCCTTCCTTTAGTGTATCTTCAAATGAGGTCCTCCTTTAAAGCCATCTTTAATTAATTGCATTTAAAGCAATGGGGCAGGGGAAAGAGGAACAGTGCTTTCCTGTTTATTCTCCTCTGGAGACACTTATAAACTCCTAAACTGAATGGTGAGAAGTTTGTTACTCCAGGATATAGTTGTTGCCAAGTGTAACAATCTGAAGGTACTTCCTATTAATGTGGTAATGACCATATCCTGGGTTGATACACTCAGAATAAATGGTGTGCCTCTGGCATAATCACTGCACTGGAAGCAGGAAGCAGCTTTAGGCTGTAGCATAAACAGTAATTATATCACATTTTAAATGAAGTTACAGAAGGCTGGAGTAAACACTTTCTTGCCAGTAGCTTAACAAATGCTACCGTAGAGCTCTGGACATTCCTTCTCCATAGCTGTCATATTCCTCTCTTCCAAAGCCTCCACGAGCCTTTCAGCAAAACAACGATTATGTTTTTATTTACCTCGTACTTCACAACCAGGGTGGGAAGAGAGGTTTGGAGTAGCTCCAGCACAAACTCGGATTCTCCGCATCAGCCTTGAAAGGTTTTGCAGCAGGGCAGGAATCCCTCCTCGTCCGCGTTTCAGACTGGTTTAGCTTCCCAGTGCGACCAAACGTTAATGTACCAGTCACCTCTCACTGATGCCTCTAGGTTAAGGCTGGGCATTAGATGCTACATAACCAAAAGTGATCCCAAACCCAACAAAATTACAAGCATCCACCTACAAAAGACAGGAAGGGAATGAGCTACTCCCCAGTTTCAAGGGCAGTGTTCCCACACGCCCCAACTATTTTTTTCAACAGGGTGTGGGGGGGACACTACAGGAACTGTATCTTAACAGCTCGTTGCCACTACAAAAAGCCTGAAGTCCTTAAAATTCTGCTAAATGATCAGATCTGCCCTCACTCATAGCTCTCACTTGGCGTTGCCACACAGTGGTGCTCATTGTAGGGGCAACACTAAGGAAAAAAGAGCAAGACTCGCTGGTCTGTGACGGAGAGCAGCGTTTTCAACAACCAGCTGCAACTCTGCAATGCTGGCACATGCACTAAAGCTTCATGTTACAGACTTCAAAGGACTGGCACTTGCAAGAAAAGCAATGAAGCAGCTTATGTTACTGCTTTTTAAACAAGCCTCTTCTTTGGAAATCAAAAAGGATCCACCTGGCTTCTGTTCAAAAACCTACATTGGGAGCAACAGCTTGTTAAGGACACTACAACCACGACAGAAGTGACCTGAGCACGAGTGGCAGCCCAGGACTTCTGTGGCACAGCACTGAGAAGAAAAAAACCTGTCCCGTACGGGGGGAAATGGAAACGAGTCCTGGTTATTCTGCTTTTGCTTCCAACCTGCCCACATGTGCCTCTAGGATGCAATGCTGGCTGTCACACAGCCGTGACTCATCTGCCCATTAGATGCAATTTACAGCAACTATAGCAATAAATTTCCACGGACTGAGCTCTACAGTGCAGAATTTGGCACGAGGAAGGAGGAGCGGTTGGTCTTGCCAAGTTTGATTTAAAAAAAAAAAAAAAAGAGAAGGTGCAAGAATTACTATTTTCTGTTAATGGTGATGAGTAATTCAAAATATTTATGCTGAATGCAACCAATTGCTGGAGTTACTGCTGTTTCGAGTAATCTGCAAAATAATTTCAGGACAATATCTTCACGCACAGTTAAATATGAAATGACTTGGGACATTATACACCAAATAAGCACCACAACCACATCACAGAATGGTTTGGGTTGGAAGAGACCTTAAAGATCATCTAGTTCCAATCCCACCACTATGAGCAGGGACACCTTCAATTAGCCCAGGTTGCCCAAAGCCCCGTCCAACCTGGCCTTGAACACTTCCAGGGATGAGGCAGCCACAGCTTCTCTGGGCAACATGTGCCAGCGCCTCACCACTCTCAGAGTAAGGAATTTTTTCCTAATAGCTAATCAAAATCTACTCTCAGTTTGAAACTATTACCCCTTGTCCTATCACTACACTCCCTACTAAAAAGAATCCCTCCACAGCTTTCCTGTAGCCTCCCCCTCTTAAGTGCTGGAAGGTTGTCCTAAGGTCTCCCCAAGGCCTACTCCTCTCCAGGCTGAACAACCCCAACTCCCTCAGTCTGTCCTCGTAGGGAAGGTGCTCCAGGTCCCCTGGTCATCTTTGCGGTCTCCTCTGGACTCACTCTCACACACCCACGCCTTTGTTAAGCTGGAGGCCCCAGAGCCAGACACAGAACTGCAGGTGGGATCTCACCAGAACAGAGTAGAGGGGCAGAACCACCTCCCTTGACCTACTGGCCACACTTCTCTTGACGATGGATGCGATCAGCTTTCTGGGTTGTGAGCACACAGTGCTGGCTCATATTCAGTTTTTCATCCACTAACATCCCCAAATCCTTCTCCATAGGGCTGCTCTCACTCCACTCGTTGGCCAACCTCTACTCATGCTTGGGATTGCACTCTTCTCTCTCTGCTAGCGAACATGGCTCTCCCTTCAACGACACGCTGTCACCTATGTCACTGCTTCCCTTTGCCTTACAAGCCAAGGTATAAAAAGCTGTCAGACGCAAGCTTTACCATTTGAGACAGAGTGGCAAAAAACAAAGTAGGCTTGGAGTGCGCAAGCGGAGCAGTATTTTTATGGCCTCAAATATCAGCACGTTCAGTACAACCCAGGAGAAGGCACTCAAGACAAATGTGTAAGAAGCGTTGCACATGAGCATTTGCTGTTCAGAAAAGCCGTGTGGATTAACATTTTCATGCCACAGGGTTGAGCTTTAATTCCCAAACTCCTGGGCGAGATGCAATACTGTCTGCTGAAGCGTCGTACTTAACCCTGCGGAGCTTGACTCGGGAACACCTCCCAAAGCTTGAAGGTCTTCCAACGGCGGCGAGCTGGCAAAGCAGCCCCCACACTCCTCTCTCCAGCCTCCCCGCTGAGGCAGGCACAAGCAGCGGGGAGAGAGGCCAAGCCCACAGCTTGCTTCATCCCTGCTCAGCCCCAGCCCTCCCAGCAGGCCCTCGCAGGCACTGGCAGCCGGGACCAGCAGCAGCAGCCGCCAGGCTGCCGTGAATTCCAGCAGGAGACCACAGCCCGGCGACGTGCTTCAGTGCTCGCGATCAGGGAAGCACAGCGACAGCTTTGCCCTCTCCACTGAGCTGCTCCGCCGACTGCTGGGCTGTGGGGAAAGACGAGGGCCTCAACGCAGGAGTTAAATGCCAACAACTCATGATTTACTCCAACGCTCATAAAGGCCCAACTTCATAGGGGCTAGGTAGGTAGGAATAGTTTAGGGCTTTTAAACTGTCATTTTAATGTTTGGAAAAAGTTAGATGAATAATTCAGTGCTATTAGGAATTAAAAAAAGTTCTTTTTTGGTTCTTTTAAGCAGCATGAAGCAAGGCTTTGAAAGCCAGAAGTGACTGATGGACTGTGGTTTTGCAAACGGAGGGGTGTGTAGACAAAGCCTGCTGGGAAGGATGGTCAGCTTCCACCGAGATGAGCTGTACAAGGACATCGAGTACTTGTTTTCTCCATGCCCTACCCTTAACATCCAGGCAGTTCATACTCCATGCAATGAAGAGACCTCTTGGGAGAGGGAACTGCTGCCACTCTCCTGCCACAGGCAAACAGTGACCCCAGTAAGGGCTACATGAGAAATGAACCTCCCACTGCACTTTATTTTAGCTAAAACACTAAACACTTTTCAGAGGATCCATAATGCACTTATTGGGCACAACTTCTCTATATTTTGCCCTCCAATGCTGCTTTAAGTAGAGGGTTTGATGCCCAAGACACCATGACTCAGAAATTTGATTCGTTTTACGTTAAGCCGCTCTGTCAGCTCAGACAAGGGAGAGCTCACCAAAGAAAGCTGCAGGAGATCCTCCTGAAATTCACTCTGTCATCTTAGTCATCTGAACAGCTCCAGGGGCTGCTAAGATGCTGAGGCAGTAAAGAAGGAGTTGCAGACCTCAGGCTAACTTGGTGTGAGTCTCTGACATGAAGCAGCACAGTAAGCAGCGCGTCACATCCCTTCCTGCGCTCCTGCCTGTCGCACCGTCGCCGTTATCGCAGCGCCTCCAACTTGCCTTTATCACAGCAAACGAGGTCCAGCTCATGCTTTTTGTTGCCGTGCCAACTTTGTCTTTGAAGGTTCCACGCTCGTGTTAATTCCTTCTCTTCCCATGTGTTTACAAGCCCAACGGTGGTTAAAGCGAGGTGGGGTTCGATGACGGATCCTATCTGCCTTGGACTTGACCTCCTATCCATCACCACGTCTCCAGCCCAGCCATCAGTGCTCAACTAACTCAGCTGGGAAGTCGCCCCAGCTAAAACGAAAACCTTATAAAACAGTTTTCAGACAGGGCAGCTCCTTAAGCCAGGTAATGAAGTGCTGCAAACACTAGACCTAGCCCTACCTCGCAGCATGGAGACAATATAATCATCCCAGCCCTCAGAGCCCCACTTCTTCCTCCTGCGAGAGGCTGTTGCTTCACATACTCACCCCAATGAACATCACTGTTGCTGTATCAGCTTACGGCAAGGAGGATCTGCCAAGCAGCTAGGGCTTCTGAGAAGGTTCAGCTCTTCAGCAGTCAGTACAAGGAGAAGCTACATCTCTAACCTCATAGACCACTTTTTAAAGTTTCCCCTATTCAGTGAGGTCTTCCATTTTTTTCTTTTGTATCCGCCGAAAGGGAAGGACCCTGAACCAGCAGCCTTTACAATCAAGTTTTCGTACCACTGAACAGCAGCTAAAAACGTGCCAGGACTTCTTCCACAAATTCATCTCTTCAGCTCTTCCGCTTCCTGATCCCACTTCCTAAGGACGGCAGTGGTGACAAGGCACAAAGCTCCTTTAACAGCTGCTGCATGAAAAGCAGCACCCAGAGCAAGCTGTGGAGTCACGAGGCCTATCTCCTACCCCTGGAGGCCCAGATATTTTTGGGAGGCCCTTCCTTAGCCATTGGTGACAGAGGAGAATAGTCAAGCAATAACGTGGCCTTATTTCAATGTTTCACGTCAAATTCTTTGATATGTAAGGAGGTGGGCATGATTCACGGGCAATGCTAGTGACGTATGCCACCGTGCTGCAGTACCTCCTGCAGGCTAAAACATGTTCCTGGTGTTCTCACAAATAGGAATTTCCCCAAAACTACCACATGTAGATCACCTCACTTTGAGTAAAAGATGCATCAGGTAGCACAAGAAACAGGAAAGCCAGCGATTCACTCATCTCCCTGCCTTAACCCTGCCGTGATGGAGAAAGCAAAGTTTATTCCACATAATGAACTTGGAGCAAATAAGGCTCAAAAACGTTGACACAAGGGCAGCTCAAAAAAAGGCCTTAGTTTCAAAAAGGCAATAAGCACTGCTGTTCTGGAGAAACAGCCCATATATCTGTACACACACAAGGTCCAAGGTATTCCCCTACGCAGCCAAGAGCCGTCCATATCTCTGAAGCCACCCACAGCTCTCGCTCAGCAACGTGACGCAGAAGGAGAAATTCAAGACAACCAGGGCTCACGAGGGACTCGCCAGCTCAACCTCCTTCTCCAAAATCTAGAAGACTACAGTTTTAAGCATGGCCAGCATAGGAAGGGAAAAGAAGATCTCCTTATTTCATCCAGCTATTCCTGTAACATGGAGAAAGCACTTATAAAACTGGGTATCTGCACAACAGAAAAATTCCTCTTGGCGCTCCCGGTCTCACTTGGTGATGCTTTCCAGGCTGCCATGAAATGATAAGAGTTCTCTGTGGCAGTTTCCTATTTGTTGTCCTAAATATATGTGGGTTTTGTCCCACGTTTGGTTTTGAAAGTATCAAGAACTCTACAAGACAATACACAATTTCAGTCGACATGCAAAAATAACACCTGGTGCAGCCTCTCAAAATTTTCAAGTGTACGTAACACGTTACCACACAAATTTGGCAAGTGACCTTTTTCTCATGCTTTAGTGTAAGGCACGAACGAAAAGGCTGCAGTGGTCTGAATAAATGCTTGAGGCATCTCCACTTCTGTGGCTTTTAGGGTCTATGGAGGCCAGAAAACCTGCTGCGTTCCAACAGGGGTCAATACTCAAAGCCATCTTTTTGAAGCGAGTCATTCATGTGATCCATCATGGCAGAAAGGGTGAACACCAGTGATTTAAGCCATTACTCTGGTGCTGGAGAGATGCTGCAAGAGCCTGTGCTGGGTGATCTGGTTCCAGTGGTCTACACCAGACCAAATCAGTGACATGAATATGATGGTCCAGAGTGGCTGGACGTAGAATCACAGAATGTTTGGGGTTGGAAGGGACCTCGAAAGAGACCTCGAAAGATCATCTAGTCCAACCCCTCTGCCAGAGCACAATCCCCTAGGGCAGCCACACAGGAACGCGTCCAGGTGGGTCTTGAAAGTCTCCAGAGCAGGAGACTCCACAACCTCTCTGGACAGCCTGTTCCACTGCTCCGTCACCCTCACGGTAAAGAAGTTTCTCCTCATGTTGAGGCAGAACTCCCCATGTTCTAACTTAAACCCGTTATTTCTTGTATTACTGGGCACCACTGAGAAGAGATTGTCCTCTTCCTCTTGACACCCACCCCTCAGATATTTATATACGTTAAAAAGATCCCCACTTGGTGCCTTCAAAATCAAAAGCTAGGAGAGTCTGGTACGTTTTCACCTAATACAGTTAATGGCACAGAGAGAGAATGAAGATTATTCCCCCTGGAAATACATAAAATCCAAATACTCCAGACAACTCAGGAACTGCTAGAAACAGCGTTAGTCGAGTGTGCAACTCAGTCATGGATCACTGACCAAAACATGTCACTGCTGGTGAACTTTTCAGAGATCACCTCGACCTCTATCTCCTGCTCTTCATTGTATTTCTTCCATTTCTCTGTGCAACAGAGCAGGGGCAAACCTAAAAACTCACCTCTCTTTTAACACGGTGAATAGTACCTGTACCAAAAAGTTGTATTTCCCTTGGATTAAACTGAAGTTACTTTGAGGACATCAGAGACAAAGTCCAGAGGCAGAAGCTGGGTCTGAGGAAAACGGCACGGGGACAGCCACCGGAACGTAACAGCCAGCGCCTGGCGTCAGGCGTCGCCCCGCAAGCCGATACGTGGACCCTTGGAACACGTGGAGCCCCTGAGGGTTTGAGGCACTGATGTTAGCCTGCAGGGCCCCCAGCACTCCTGGGCTTTCATCAGTAGTAATATTTACCACCAGAGGTTTAACTGCCAGGTTTTTAGGCTTCAGAGCAGAGACAGTCTTTAGCTACTTCGAGGAAAACCGTCTCCACGGGAGCTATTGTTTCTGGCTGTCTGCAGATTGGGGATTTACATCTGGTTCCTATTTTCTCTTTGCAACCACAGGGAAACTGTTTGGCATTTGATGGGGGTTTGTTGTTTTGTGGTTGTTTTTTTTTTGGAACAATGCATTTCTGGATGATGCAGTGGAAGAAAGAGCCACCAGAACATGCTCGTTCACCAAACCACTGCAATACGCTGGGTACAGAGCGTGGAGATTCGGGCACCCTTGTGCCCTTGACACTGCACAACAAGGTATTTATTTGGGGGAACAATTTTCCCACTACAATCTAAAAACAGCATCTTTAGTTCTTTCCATCTGAGACACCCAAGAGTAACATTTCTCTTGTTCCAGCTACTGAACTGTTTACAAATTAAAGCTTGAAACTTCGTATTAACAACTACCCCCAGAGGTTATTTCTGCCCATCCTCTGCTATAAGGAAGAAGAGAGCAAAGTACACTTCCTCGGATATAAAATTCCACTTCCCACAGCCAGCTTTCAAATTACTGACTTAAAATCAAACTGGCAATTAGAGAGGAAAGGTTCCAGGTCCCTCTATCCACTCTTCGATCCTCCCCTTCCAAACTTCAGTTCCAGAATGTGCTCGTTAAAACAAGATCATGGCACTGTGGAGAGGAAGGCTGGGAAGTGTCCTACAGTATTGCTACAGAAAGGAAAAAAAATATAGTATTTCAGTCATCAAAATAATCAGAGGCGTACTGGAATCCAGTTTAACCACAAAACCTGCCAGCAGGGATATCGGTGCGTTTATCAACTACGTGAAAACTAAGCTTGAATCTTGTAGGGCAGCTGGGTTCTGCCAAAATATCTCCATCAGCTCCTTCATCTTAAATCTGAAACTCGCTACTCAAGGAGCACTCCTGCAAACCCTCCCCGACAAGTGTTGGTGATGTATACGTGCTCACATACAGACATCCCTTTTTTCAGAGGTTATTTTCTCTTAATATAGCTAGAAGAGGTAGACAATAAAACTTTGATCCTGTCTCAAAACCATCCCAAGGTCCAAAAAAATATATTTGGCATAAAAACACAGCAAGAGTATTGTTTCCAGGGTCTCTTCAAAAACAACATTCAAGCAGTTGCCACGGCACCCTGCTGCCCCACACTCAGAAAACTCATTTTGAAAAGACACCCCAAAAAATACAAAAATCCCCAAAACATCCTGCAAGAGGACACAAGTTGATCTAACTCAGCACATCAAATGTGCTTTTGTACCTCTCGCTCCCTAAGAAGTAGAGCAGCAAACAAATTAATAGCTGCATCAATGCTACGCCAGTATTTTTAGCGCGTGCAACCCTAAACCACTTCCTAAGCTTTTTTTGTTTTTCAAAAAAAAAAAAAGCGTGTGAGTATCACATTTATTACGCTGCAACAGAAGAATCCGATTATATTGGAGCAGCGTATCGTTTCACCTGGACTAACTGAAATATTCAGTTACACAACAGCTAATCGTGAGCAGAAGATAAGCTCAGAGATAAAAATAGGGAGAAAGACAGAGGGACCTTGTAGCAGTTAATCGGCGTGATTCATGTGTCGGGCTGCCACCACAGCACTACCCGTAAAAGCCTTGAGCTTCCCTCCAAAGAGTCGTTTTAAGCAACGAAACCTCTCGGGTTGGTTTTGCTTTAACTTTATTTCCATGTCATTCATCAAACTCCTGCTAATCCCCAAATACACGGAGGAATCGGAGTCCAAGCGGGGAAGAGGTGCGACATACCCCGTGTGTCACCCAGCCAAAGTTAGCCCGGGAGCGACCCCTCGCAGTCTTGCTCCACTTCCATAAAACACGGCCGAGCAGATTCCTGCGGGACGGCTTCATCCCAAAGTTTCCGAGTCCGGTCTCCCGTGCCCGGCACGCTGGCTGGTGGCCAAGTATTTAACTCGCTCGACGCGAGCCGGATCGCTCGGATTTCAGGTTGTCATTGGGATCACGGCGCTACGTGGAAAACCGCGACGGGGCCGGCGGCAGCTGGCACGGGAAAGGAGCCGGGCACACGGCAAGGGAGGCTGAGAGCCGCCAGCTCCGAGATACGAGGGGCCACGGCGGGTTTGGAAGAGGATAGGGATCATTCGTAATGGTTACTGGGGTATAGAGCGTTTCATGAAAATAAAACTGATCCTGCCTTCTCCTTTGTCTTTTCCACGAGGCCTCAGACTCTGTTCCCAACAGCCCTTCCAAGAGTAACGCAAAAAAAAATATCACTTTGGACAATGTGGGAGACTTAAGCATTTGTTGCTGAACAATGGCATCTATTCAAGGCTCAGCCTTGCTCTTGGCTGTTAATTAGGAAAGTAAACAAAATTAAAATAAATAATTATAATTTGAGCCTTCACTAGATATTTGGTGTTCTGATCTCCTCCAGAGAATACTGTCAAACTACCCTCCTGTCCAAAGCAGGCATTTACACTTCCCTGCAAAGCCAACTCCCCAAGCATTAACTGGAAGCGGCCTTAAGTTCAAGGCAGCAGAGTAAGATGCAGAGTTCCATTAAGCCAGTCTTCCATGTGTTAACTTAATTTCCCCATTTAAGATGATGCATAATTTACCAGTAACGAGCAGCTCCACGGTCACACATATATTCTCTGTTCTCACTGCTGATTTACAGCAGAAACAAGCTGTCCGTGCTTCAGGTCAACAGCACCCAAAAAATCACATCCAGGTCCAGGTATTCAGCCTTCAGGCTTTGCCACCAGCCTGGTCATCCAATTTCCGACGTGCTCATTCCATTCCTTTCACCCACACCGCGTTTCTAACATCATCAAGCAATTTTCTCCTACGTGTAATGGGATATTTGAGTGTAAGTAGATGAAGAATTTGCTTTGCTGGACGGCTGCTCGCTTCGGGTTGGTCGATGCAGGTCTAACCAAAGCCCTTCAGTTTTGACCCTTCATAGCTGACCCCGTTTTGGCCTGAAGTTCACCCCAACCACAGCTGCCCCACATTGCAGACGCTATTCAGCGGTTCAGCCATCACCTGACACTGTTTCCTTCAGAGCCAGATACTTTAAGCTGACCCAAGGGACCAAGTTGAGTTATTTTAAACGCTTCCTCTCAGAGCCATCTCTGGTACGACTGCAGGATTTCCACCTGCCCTTCCCATCAGCCATGACCAATACCACGACCTCCTGTGTTCAGCAAATATGGGAAAACCACACAGATATTCCTATATATGAGGAAAGGTCCCATACGCCCCGCAACTTTAAACTGTGTCTCTCAGCAGTGTAAACACATCTGGAAAAAATACCAGCCAGTACAACTAACTCCATCAAGGAAACGCGCTTCATCCCTCAAAGGCATGTAAGCTTGCTTTCTGCCAAGAGTTAAAAACCCATACTTTGCATCACAGATAGGAAACTACATGATTTTCCTTCTCCATCGTGACTATTACCACTTCTCCACATTTCCCAGACCTCCCTGCCCCAACAGGATGAGGTAATCCAAAGGGTTTTTTTCTGTTAAAACATTGCGTAACTGTCGGAACAACCCCAAAACACGGGGATGCAACGCATGCAAAGAGGGTGACGCACAACTGCAACCTTAAGCTGCAGCAGTGACACAACTTTGATTTCTTTGCTCAAGTTCCCTAAATACGGGCAAAAAGCTTCAACAAGCAGGACAAGAACGGTCACAGCAGGTTTGGTTCAGTTCACTTCTGATTGATTCAACATGAATCACGTTTACTTCAGACCAAGCAGTTTGAGCTTTCTGTAACATCGTAGCTTTGCTGAGCACAGTAAAAAAAAAAAAAAAGGCCAAAAAAAACCCCCACAGACATGAATATATCCTCTATAATATTTATTTTTGTTGTTTTACTCCAGCAAGTCAAATGGAGAACCACCTCCCTTTCAATATAGAAATCACGTGACAAACTAAAATTTAACAGGTTACTACTGCTTTAACATATAAATTTTGATTTCATTAGACCAGATGAACTAAATCAAGCAAGTTCATCAACTGCAAGTCACAGATGAACATGGTTTTGTCAATTACTTATGGCAAAGGTGAAAAAATACCATGTACTCCACTCAGCAAGCAAGGTGGTTTGTTAATTCACTCTAAATTCCCAAAGCTGCCTGAGGTCTTACCTCTAAAAAATGAAGTTGAGCAACTAACTGCTATGAAATCAAAACTGTCTTCAATGAAGACAATCATTCTTGCCAAATCAGAAATTTAATGGAAACTGGAAACCAGAATTTGAGACCTCTCTCAGGGAAAAGAATTCCACCAGAACTGGTTCCAAGCACTTCTTTCCTTTCAACCCAAAACAACCTACAAAAGCCAGTCAGTTTGACTACAAGCATGAAATAAATACTCCTCGGCTTTCCTGATTAAAATAACGTTTTGGCAAAAAGAGCTACCTCTTCTTGGGCAGTTCTCATACGAGGACAGAAATTTACTCCAGCACAGCAGCAGCGACGCTTGTAATGGCATTGTACCAGCACACAGCCAAGCTCACAAAATTCCCAAGAAAGAAGAGGCTGTTGTTCCCAGCAGCAGTCTGTGCCTGGGTTGATGTACGTTACCCACAAGCAGTATATTCTATTTTCAGCACATATTTAGGATTGCAAATTTCAATTCTCCTCAGTGGCAGAACATACTGACTTAGCACGCTCTCTTCCTGAGCTACACCACACCTTGAAATCAGGGGAGAGGAAAATATGATTTCAAAATATCTCCCAGATGACACAGCAGCACAGAAATCCACACGTAGCAGTGATCCATCAAATCACAGGCCATTAGTTAACTACGTTTTGCCTACAAGAGTTTTTACCACCAATTGTTTCTATCATCTCTTTTATTTTTTTTAATTAAATTACCCAAATTCAAGTTTCATTACTTTGATCTTGCAACTAGCCTTAAATATATTGTACTGGGTTGGTCTGGCCAAATTCTGGCAGCAGGAGGGGAGCTGCAGGGCGGCTTCTGCAACAAGCTGCAAGAAGCTCCCCGAGTTGGACAGAGCCAACACCAGCCGGCTCCAAGGAGGGACCCGCCGCTGGCCAAGGCTGAGCCTGTCAGTAAGTGATGGGAGAGGAACCCACTGTGAAAAACATATTTAAGAACAGGGAAAAGAACTGCGCCATAACAGCTGGCACAGAGATGGAGGAGTGAGAATCTGTGCAGACACCAAGGTCAGTGAAGAAGGAGCAGGGGGAGGATGAGCTCCAGGTGCCAGAGCAGAGAGTCCCCGGGTCTGTGGTGAAGACCATGGCAAAGCGGGTTGTCCCCCTGCAGCCCATGGGCAGGGTGTAGGTGTCCACCGTGGGGCAGAGGACCCCACGCCGTGTGGGTGGATGCCTGGAGGGGGCTGTACCCCGTGGGAAGCTGCGTCAGAGCAAGTCGCTGCCAAAGCCTGTAGCCCGTGGAGGAGGGAACGCCCAGGCTGGAGCAGGTTGGCCGGTGGGACTTTTGGGACGCTGCGGGTGGCTCACGCTGGAGCAGTTTCCCCTGAAGGACTGCGCCTCAGACTCACGAGGGGTGGGCTGCCCCTCATGAGGTGTCTCGCGTTGGGCAGTTTGTGATGAATTGCCCTTCGTGGGACGACTCACACCAGAGAAGAGAGCCTGAAGAAGCTTGTCTCCCGTGAGAGGGACCCCACAGTGGCCCTGGGGAAGAGTGAAGAGTCCTCCCCCAGAGTGAAGAAGCAGCGGTGGAACCAACGTCAGATGGACTTACTGCAATCCCCATTCCCTGTCCCCCTGCGCCGCTCGGGGGGAGGAGGTGGAGAAACTGGGATTGACATTAAGCCCAGGAAGAAGGGAGGGATGGGGGAAGGTGTTTTGCTTTTAAGATCCGTTTGCTTTTTCTTATTTTTCACTACTCCTCTCTGATTGGTTCTCCTAATAAATGTAATCGATTTCCCCAAAATCAAGTCTGTTTTGCCCGGGACGGTAAATGAGAGTGATCTCCCTGTCCTTATCTCAATCCTCGAGCCCTTTGAAATATTTTCTCCCCCTGTCTAGCGGAGATGGGGGAGTGAGAGAGCGGTTGTGTGGGCACCTGGCTGCCCGCCAGGGTCAAGCCACGACATATATATATATATTCTATATATATACACACGCATATATATAACTGCACTTGAAAGGTTCCTTATTAAATTGCTCAACACTTCTTATGCAGTGCTCTTGGTGACCTGCAGTTCTGCAAAGAACAAAACCAGTTGAAGTTCTCCAGCCCCAACAACTACACTTCACAGCTGGATGCTGACATTTGCAATGATATTCTCTATATCAGAACTTTGCAATACTCCAAAGTTTACCCAAACTTGGCCAAATCATAGCATGCCCTAAAGAAGCAGCAAGTATATAGACCTTTGAACTCTTAAGTTTTGATTAAGCTCCCACCTTTACCTTCCTCTTCTGGTGCCCTCACAGCTGCTTGTAGGTTGGAAGTGCAGGTGCTCAGCTACTTTGTTTCAGTGACACACATTTCAGGACAAAGATGAGGGGGAAAAAAAAAGAAAAATACCTGTGGATTTGTCCGTTTTTATGCAGGTAGTCCAGGCCTTCCAGCACCTCCTTAAGGATTGTGGCTATACAGGGTTCATCCAGGACACCAGTCTTGTGTTCTCCTTTGGCCACGATGTGCTTTATAATATCCAATACTGAGCCTGGAGAGAAAAAGAAAAAAGAAAAAAAAAGTTAAACACCTCGGTTTAAATCAGAAGGACTGATTCAGGGCTGATTTTGGAGGATCATTGAATTGTTTAGGTTGTAAAAGACCTTTAAAATCGAGTCCAACTGTTACCCTAGCAATGCCAAGTCCACCATTAAACCATATCCCTAGAGCACCACGTCTACACGTCTCTTAAATACTTTTTAATCACTTCATGTATCACTTAATATACAAGTCCAAGGAATTCACTGGGAGGGAAAGCAACGATGGTCAGGATCAAAGTGAGCAGCTGAAGGCTTTGCTGCCAGAAAGTCAGGGCAACGACGCTCGCCTCGCACGCGAGTCTTAACCGGGGTGCAGATCCTCAAGGTGGGCTGTAAAATCCCTGCGATCACAAGTAACCAAGAAATTCGAACAAACCAAAAGGTAAAGTGTACACACACGGGGCTCTCAGAAGGTTTTCAAGCAGATACTGACACTACAGCTGTTTTAGTACTGAGTACTGGAGGAGGAGGAGGGGGGGGAAATGGAAAAAGCAGGGGGCTGCCAGGACTCACAAGCTGAAGGCAATGAGCTTCATAAAATTAAGAGTCTCTTTTTCAGCTCTTACGAACTCAAAGCAGAGGAACAGCAGGAAAAATCCAATACGCTGATGACACCGTGCTAGCAGAAAAGAAGTGGAAATAACTCAGGAGAGAACAAATGAGGCTTATTTTTGACAATAAGTCACTTCTTCACTACGTCCAAAGCTGGAAGAGCTTAGATCCTTCCCTGCATTGTGCCCAGTCTCTCTCCCCACCACGGCGTGAATTACATCATCTCGGGTGACAAACCACGGAGCAAACCACCTCTCGGAACCCGGGATAAACAGAATCAACGACTAGTAACACATCTCTCGTGCGAGGTCGTGTTCTCATGATACACTGGGTACTGTATTCTTCATATCTGCAGCCAGAATGAAGACAGTCTTCTCAGAACCACATTTTATTGCTCCAGTATGGGATGTCTAAGCCTGTTTTCCAGGCCTGTACTATGTAGCCCCTTCAAACTTGGGTTTCTGTGGTTTGATGACTGGATAGTCAGCTGGTAGGTTTTTTCGCAGTTATGGGCACAAAGCAACGTCAGCAATACTGGGACATTCTTAAAGACTGAGAAAAGCAGGCACAACTGCCAAACACAAGTTTCAGCTTTGATTATGTTCGAAGAGTAAGCTTGCAGTGAAAGAACACCTCAGTACTAACTGAAAAAGCCGAGCAGAGTGTTTTAAGAAAGTTTAGAAAAGCTCATTCTTCATAATTCACTATAAAGAAAAATCATAGGAGAACAGATAGAAAAATTGTAAGAGAACAGATACAAAAATAGCTGAAGAACAGTAAAAGCTGAGAATCTTAACTCTCATGAATTTGGTCAGTGTAGAAATTACAAGGTTCCACCTTGCAAATTCTTGAAACAAACAAAAAGATAAAGTGGGGGGGGGGATTGTGAGGGGGTTTTGGTGGGTTTTGGTGGGGTTTGTTGTTGTCTGTTCACTTTCATCCTTCAGGTTTAAGTAGACAATAAACCCTTTCCCCTTCAAAATATATTTTGTTAACTACCTTACTTGAATTTCTAGGCCAATAAGACTGCGCAGGCAGCTCAGCCAAGTATTTTACGACGGGGTTCTCACATGAAAGCAAAAAGGCCACAAGGTTTGAGGCCCGATGCCACGTGGAAAGGCTGGTTTTGCACAACTCCGAGAGCACAGGAAACAATTGCAGGGGTGCCCGGTGAGCCTTAGCTTGCAGGAAGCAGCACGTGCCGAGTCCATCTATGGGTCAGGAGAGCTGCTGTTCCCAACTTCTCTGGTCCACCAGCACCAGTGCTCCTGCTGTACACCAAGCCACCTGCTAAATCCACCGAAAAAATAAACTGGGAGGAAAAAAAACCCACAACAAGCCATCTGTGTCGGGTTGGTGGAGATCATAACCTCTGACCAAATGAGTTTCGGAGGCACAGCAGAAGAAAAGGAGGGAGAACACATTTGTGAATGGGGGAGGAAACCCCTTGGACAGCAGCAAGAGATGCAAACAGCTCCCTGGCTCCAGTTTCCTCTGCAGCTGGGGGAATGGCACCTCCAGCTTCCTCTTCCCAAAAACTTTTGCTTGGTAACACAGCGGATGCTATCAAACCACAAAAAACAAACACAAACAAGGAAAATGAAAAAAATATAGACACGCAGTTGCATAACATCCCCCCAACATTTTATGCAAGAACACTCTTAGCACTGTTTGGCCTTCCTTTATCTTATCAGAGCACAGAAACACTCAACTTTAGAGACTTTTGACTTAAAATTAGTCAGCCACAGGTTTCACTCAGCTGTAACTCAGGTTGTTTTGACATACATGGGACTTGTTGCATGGAAGCAAGATTATCTCTACCAAAGGAAACTGTAAAACCCCAGACATCAGGGCATGCTCCCCTACACCGAAATCTCACCTTATAGGTCCCAGTGTCCGAGAAAAGGATCCTCTGTTGTGTGTCACGAGGACTCACCTGGGACTCAGCCTGTCACGTATTCATATCTTAAAAGCTCGTTCAAAAGCCTCAACGTTGCTTATTTTGGACAAGAATTTTTGTGACACCTAAAAAATAAAAAGCAATATACCACCAACCCCCCCCCCTCCACTTTTACTGTTCAGGTTTTGCCTCTCAAATGTGCCTTTATCCAGAGAACAAACTGTCACTTGTTTCAGAAGTCCAGTGAAAATATGTAGTTCTTCACGTACTGGTTTTGTGCTCTTTCCACCCACAACTCCGTTAAGCAGACTTTGTTCACAAACATTTCCCTTCTCCTGCAAAGGGCTCAGGGAACATGAGGAGGCAGATTGGCAGATCATAGGGTGCTCCAATTCATTTTGGTCAAAAAAAAAAAAAAAAAAAAATCCTGCATTTAGCCAAGTTAGAGGTCGTATTTAACTCAGAAGGGGTGGGGGTTAGACAGACCAGAGGGCTTGTGCCGAGCCAGCCCTCCTTGTGAAAAGGTTGATTCACACCCATACTTTATCTGCTCCCAGCCCAGCCTGCTGCTTTTTAAATACATTTTTTGACAAAACACTTTCACGTTCAGATGGTCGAAGAAGCGGAGGAATTTGTCAGTCTCCTACCGAAAGGAGAACAGCAAAAAGGCTCCCAGCAAAATGCTTAGTCCGGAAAGCAGCAGAAATACAACCCAAGAAACACTTTCTTCAACAGGAAGGTGGCATTTGGATGATTCCCCACTTCGTTTGCACAGACAACACAACTTTTACTACTGGCAGCACAACGCAAAGTTGTGATCTTTCTACCTAACAATAAATCTGGGAGTCGGTACTGACTCAGCTGCAACTTCGTAAAGCACAGCCCTAACAGAATACGAAGAGCGCAGCCAGGCTGTGTTTCCACCCGTTGCTTTGTGCCACGTCCAAAATGTTCCAGCATTGTGGCTCAGGAAGCCTGACATGGAGCAACTCAATACCCAGATGCCCAAACAGGAACCCACAGGTAAGCACGAGGCTCCTTTTTTGAAAGCATGGGAATTTTGCTCTTGAGGAAAAAGCTATGTGCCAGAAGACAGACTGGATTTCGGCGTTAGCCTGATAAATTCAATGCAAAGTTGTTCCTGAGGACCTCAATTAAGCACGTAATACTTTGACGAGGGTAAGACCTGCACTGACATGGGATGTAGGCAAGTTTTCTCACTTACACCAGCTGTGTTACACTCCAACATGGGATCAGTAGCTCAGAGCCCTACCCTTAGCCGAGGGGGAAAAACAACCGTTGTCGCACCAAGCGGCCGGTTCCCGATCCAGCAGAGCACGAACCGCTGGAAATTAACTGGAACCTAATTTGTCTGAATTTGAACCAAGATCTGATCCGCGTGTGAGCACGTGCTTTACAAACCAACCACAGTGTTTCAAAGCACCAGCGTGATTTCACACACTGCCAGTTCCTGAGCCAGGTTTCCAACAAGTTTAGGAGTAAGCAGGGAAGCTGAGAGTACAACCGAACGTAGCTGGATCTCTGCTCAAACGCAGTTTCGGCACGGATTTGTGCTTCACGAGCAAACTGCTCAATTTCGTCGCGCAAGACAAAAATCTCCCGCAGTCTAGCAGCCCGAAGACGAACTTCACACTGGAAATAAGGCATCCTACTCCATACTAGAGAACAGTTACAAGACTTACAAAAATAAAAATCCATTATAACATCTTTTTTTTAAAAAATGTATATATATACACACACATCTCAGACTGCTCCCTAAAATAAGATTTCTGTTTTAGATAACACTGTGAAGTGTTATCTAAATTAGATACACACTCTGGTGTGCATTATACATGGCACTAGGTCTGATAACAACAGTTCCCTCCTGATTCTTCTTGTTAGAAATGCACAAGTAGAAGTTACAAGATTCTCAGAACAGAGGGAGTCAGTCTTAAATGAGAGAGAAAAAGAAACTAATTTTAGCTGAGGCTGACTGAAAAGCCCTTCCAAGCCCAGAAGGAGAAGCATATCAGGAAAAGGCAATACAAGACAGAAGGGAGAGACAGAACTGGAGCCTAAATCTAAATAATGCTGTCATTAATAAGGGTGTTTAAAGATGAGCAACTGATCTCAAAGCCCAACAGAAGAGACAACATTTAGAGATTGATGTGGACAAAATGCAGCTAGAAGTGAATTCCTGCCCATCAAACCCTCGGCGGCACAGCAACGGGAAGCCTACAAGACACTGTGCAATCTGATTTAGCATTATTAATCATTCAGTGTTAAAGTTTCAGGATATCGATGCCAATCACAAACCATATTACATCTTAGTAAATCACAAATCGCCCAGTACAAATCGTACTGCAGTTCTGAAAGTGAAGCAGTTTTCTGCTCAAACTCACCAGTTTCCTAGTCTGCCCCGAGAGCTGCTAATCCAACAGCTCCTACCGACCACGGAAGTTGCTGTACTCAGACTGATCCTCACCTGATAAAACCCAACCTGTAACTCTTGTGGGTCAAAGACAAACAGGCAGGGAAGCAACTTTTCCTGGACTCCTCATTGCTTGCACCAGTTCTGCAGCAGACTGTTAGTGCAGCTGCGCAAAGGGAACAGGCATCCCACTGCTCCCCCCGCTGCCCCCCAGAAGTGAAAGAGCAGGAAACTCCGAAGTTCACCTTTCCTGTTTTGGCACTGCTAGAGAATATCCAGCTAGGCCAGAATCACTGAATCGTTGCAGCTGGAAGGGACCTCTAGAGATCATTTAGTCCAATCCTCCTACTAAAGCAGGACTGCCCAGAGCACATCACACAGGATGGCATCAAGGCGGGGTTTGAAAGTCTCCGAAGACAGAGACTCCACAACCTCCCCGGGCAGCCTGTTTCACTGCTGTCACCCTCACAGTGAAAAGGTTCTTCCTCATATTTAACAGAAAGTTCCCATGTTCCAGCTTGTGCCCATTGCCTCTTGTTCTGTATCTGGGCACTACCGAAAAGAGTCTGGCTCCATCCTCCCTGCACCCACCCTTTAGATATTTATAGATGTTTATAAGGTCTTCTCTCAGCCTCCTCTTCTCCAGGCTAAAACTCCATCCACAGAGCCAGCTGCAACTTCCCAGAAGCAAGTAGTTGATTTCTACCATGACAGCAGTATTTGAGCAAAGAAGACACAACAAGCAAACCAAGACCCTGAATTTGTAAGAGGTTGTACACCGATAGAGCAGACCATTTGCAATGGACTGCCTGGAAACTTAGTAAATGCAGCCCTGTCTCCCACCCTACACGTGCACCCAGCAAAACTGTCTCCTTCAACACCTGGGCTACTCCAGCGTTTTCTTCAGCAGCAAAATGAGATTAAAGAGCTGCACAGTTTACCACCTCCCTGTTGAGCCAACGCGTGTGTTTACGAAGCCATACTGTAAATGAGATCACTGCAGTAATTGTTAATCCAGTTTTCCAGGCAGGGTGGAGACCAAGCAGCCAGGAACTTCTTAAACCAGCTTTGCTGCTAGAGAAAACTTTTGTGTAATCGCACCCTTGGGGCAAGAAGTCCTAATTGTTCCACTGATTCACTTTCAACAGCGAGCCACCACCACCATCTACACGTCCTGTTCCAAATCCAGAGCGCGTTTCTTTGACCTCGCCTACGTCAGCGAGCACTCGGCAACGGCATTTCGGAAGCCTGCTTCTGAGGTTCCTCCTCGGGAGAGGAAGAAGAGTATCCATGTGATGGTCTTCAGCTACGCTGCTTAATGCTTCAGGACATGCAGCTGAAATGGAGGAAGGTGCAAAAACCTGAGCAGAAAGGGAAGCTTGTTTAGAATAAGATTACAGATAAACCCTGGACTATTACGGCTGGAATTTTACTTGCCCCCAGGGGCAAAAGAAACAGAGCAGAGCTAGCTGCTGCGGGAACCACATCTTGCATGTTATACTATAACCTAAGTGACAGGACAAAGATACAGGATAAGTTAAATGCAAAGAAAACTCCTTTAAATGTGTCTGGCAAGCAGGATAAGAAAGTTTAATACCCTACTTTAATTTCCAAGAAAAAAAAAAAAAAAAAGCAGGCAACAGTACCTGCATTGATTTAGCACTTAGAGGTCTGCCACAAACAGGCTGGAAAACGGTGCAGGGCATCACTACAAAATTTTGTGAGAATCACTGTCTGCCCCAAACCTGACGGACACTGATGCTGAACACGTTGCATCTTTTGAGACCTGGGAGCTGGCAGGATTCACTGCTGCTTCTTTTAAGCCATCTCAGCAGAAGCCAGCTGTTTCGGTGAGCCTGAGCGTCACCATAGCCAAGAATTAAACTTGCATCTTGTCAGTCTCCGACAGAGGAAGAAACCATGAAAAAGGAGCAACAGCTGCTTGGGTTCAATACTTCTGGGGCTGAGGAATACAGACAGAGTAAAAGAGCACCAAAGTGAAGGAAAGAAGAAGTTATGCAAAACAAAGGAAAAGACAACAAAGTAGATTACTGGGGTTTCTGGGTTTGAAGTTTCGTAACTCTCTTTAAACCACTTGAGCAGAAAGGGAGAGTTAAGAAACTTCCCCTTCTTGCCTTCTTCCCTCTAGAACACTTGCATGGATGTGTAAGAAATACAACAAGATTAAGGTAGGAAGCAAGATAATACAATAAAGGGGGCAAACCAGTCTATTAAAGTTGAGACCAAGACACTTACAAAGAGAAAACCTGAAGACAAAACATTTATTCTTTCATGCTTTTCCTATTATAGCCGAGAGTGGAAATCTATCTACACGCTCTGTGTTCCGCAGTCGTGTACAGTCCCTACCATCCTGACTTATTCTCAATTATTTGAAATTAGGTTGCGTCTCTGCAAATAAAATTAAAAATCCTCCAGATGGACTCAAAATAGCATCACTCTCTTAAAATAATTCAATGTAAACACTGGGATTTCTAAGAACCTGTGGCTTATGCCTTGATTGTAGTCACTGCTGGAATTAGAGGAACGGCCGGATCACAGATTAATACAGCAGAAGTAGAACAAGATGTTCTATCTCCCTGGTGGAGACCTAAGACTTGCCATATGATCCTTTTGGTCCGCCTTGCTGAACCACCGGCCAAGCACTTCATCAGATAATCAAGATCAAAGGTTAAAGTAAGAAGTTGATTAGATAATCTTAAAAACTTTTGGAAAATAAAAGGTTTAACTATTTCAATACAGTAATCTCCTTAGCAGATTTAATTAGAGGCCTTCAAGAAAGCAGAAGACTTGAGAGCCCTACCTGGAAATGTTTGAATATTTAAAGGATTTACATAGTTTAAAAATATTTTGGAGGCCTCATCTGCTAGTAGGACAGCAGAAACTGTTGTGTGATGTAGCCAGCCACCACAGACGGCTGTTTTATACAAGCAACTGTTCGGTAGAGTTAGCCACAGCCTTGGGTCGCCTGTGAAATGAGAGCTGGTGTTAAAACCTGAAAGAATTTAGAGGAGCAAACAGGTCACAATCAGGAAAAGCACGAGATCAAAAGGACAGCTGCTCCTCTTCCTACCAAAAAGCCGCAGGAGTTAAGAGAGCAGGGCTGGGCTTCGGATGGCTTGAAAAAGGCACGAGTAAAATTCACGACAGGGCGACAGCAGTGAAGCAAAGAGCAGGTCAGCAGTTGTCTAGAAATAGCCAGTGGAGTTTAGCTCGGAGTAACATGGGACCAAAAGGCCAGGGTGCCAGGCTGACACTGCTAAGCTTAGGTCCCTACAAAACAGTTTGGTCACTGGAGGAAAGGGCCTGAAATTTCTCCTGAAGGGAACAGAAACACCAGATGCTTCACAAGCCTGACTCAGGCACACAGCACCAGATCTGCAAGAGGGTGTCAGAGCAAGCGGACCCAGCAGCCCCCCTTGTCATGACCGGCTGGATGTCACCACGGCCACACTTCTGCCATCAGCATCTGCTTCGGTGTCAAATCTGCCAGTTCAAACTGCTCCCAGGAGTGACTTCAACCAGCTTGTCTAACCTGGCTCTGATGCAGATAAGTAGTTTTACGTGTTGTTCCTCAGCAGCTCACCAGTACCCTACTTCCTCGCTGCTGCTGACTTGCTAACATGGAATCTTCAGTTTTAGCGACAAGGCCAGTCGGGCTGAGACATTTCTAAAATACTTGCACACATGACAAAGTTAGGATTGCAACAAAATGACTGCAATGAGAAAAAAAAACCCACTAAGTTGCACTAACAAAAAAAAATTGCATTGCAGTCTAGTGTGTCTTGTAGGCTGTTTATCAAGATAATAAAGTCAGTATAAGTAGGCTGAAATTAAAACTAGTTTCAGCCTGAAAACATGCCAGCATAGACTGACACTGATGGAAGAGAAGCAACAGGATTCTGAAGTTTTATCCGGAAGAAATTCTGAAGTACAAAAGCCACACTAAGGATACAGAACAGACATCAAAATAGACTTTATACTGCGATGTACAAAATCTCAGTCCATGCTCCCTGAATAGTCAGGCAGAATGGAAGAATTCGGCTGCACCCTGTCAATTTTTTTTTTTTTTTGGTTTATAAAAACAGCTCAAAGGTTTTTCCTGTTGAGAAACTCAGGTCATTATTTTTCCTGTTGGATGACAAATGACCAGCAAACTAGACACTTTATTACTGATAAGAAGTAAGCTGAAAGGAATGAGAAGCAGCCTCTAAAGTGTCTCTTGTTACATAAATCACAGCCTAAAACCAACTGGAAATAGTCTCGTTAAAAGTGAATGAAAAAGCCCTTCACTTGGAAAGCTCCAACATCCAAGTTCCTTCCCAGATCCTCAAGACTGTCCTGCAGAATTTGCTTACGAGATCTAAAATGAGATTTCTGAACTACAGCCATGAAAAAGTATAAAGTGAAAACAGCTGAAAAATCTCTCTCCAGGTACCCCTCTCCAGCACAAAAAGTAGCGACAGGTCATGCTCAAAGTCTGTTGGGGTTTTTTTTAGGAACTCTCCCAAGCCCCAAAATGATTCATTTTAAGGGAGAAAATTTAACGTTGGCTCACTGAAGTGTTTGGGGGGGGTTACGGTGCTACTAGTCTGTCTTATCGTACGACCCTAGTCTTGAACGTACACACCAGCGATGTGTCACAGCAGTACTTCACTGAAAGTACCCCACTCAATGCTCAGGCTGCACAGGGATCAGTCTGTAGAGCTCAGAAGTCCACTGAAAGTGAATATTAAATGAGAACAGGTCATATTCGTATCACCTAAAGGCTGGTTCTAAAGCAATTGTTATTATTCCAGAAATTTTACTGTGCGGTCTTCACATTTTGTGGTGCCTTGATAACAAAAAGATGGTCCATAAAGAGTCAAGGGGGTTTTTTTCCGAGCTTTTCATAAGAGGAAAAAAAAATAAATAGAAATCGAACCACAAAACAAAATCGAAGAATAACAGAAACAACATTTGGAGGTTCAAGGATGAGTCTGATCCTGTCTTGGCTCTGAGATGAAACTGCTGTGAAAATAGAAGCTAAGGCAGCTGTGCATTTTCTTCAAAGAGGTTGTGTACTCTCCCAAAAGATGAACATTGCTGCTGCCTCTGCACCCCTGAAATGCCGTTCGCTCGGGCTGTAGAAACCTTCCCACAGATAGACTCTTCACACACACAGCACAACTACTTGCGCTAAGCTGGCAGGGGATTCTCTTCCACACACAACCAACCATCCTATCTTGAACGATTTCTTACGTGTCCCTCCAAGAAAAGAGAGGGTGTACTGCTTAGTGACACACGAGACATTATAAACCCTTCAAGACAGACTTAAGTTGGCAGGAAATTTGACTGCCCCAGAGAGAACTGCTAAAACACTCTAAAGATGATCTTCAAAGACACGTGTTTTATGGTCATTGTCGAGCTCTTGTGGAAAAAACTAAAAGGTTTTGCCAGATTTTTCCACATCATCTTCTGGCCTTTTACAGTCCTCAGTATTAAGAATAAAGAAGCAAATAAATATTTTTTTAAAAGCAAGACATTAGGGTTTTTTTTCAACTTCCAACTCCTTTTCAGTAGGGTGCCAGGAAAATAACGTCTTCTTAACGACAGGCATAAGACTTAGCAAGTTCTCTGTGTTATTATCCAAAACCTGATTCCACTTCTCGTCTCAACTGTAACTTAAACAAGGGATCCCAGAAAATATCATGATATCATCCAGAACTCGATTCCACTTCTTGTCTCAACTGTAACTCAAACAGGAATCCTGGAAAATATTATGACATCAAATAAAGCATTACTAATAAATTTTCAAACTCTCTCTCTCAAAAAAAAAAAAGCTGTTTCTGAGATAATAAATCCAGGAAGGGGAAGTTTCCCTGGCTCTGTTTTACCTAGGCAGTAAATTGTAACGGCCCAAAGCACTCCCCGTTGTTTTGTCAACTAGAACAAGCGGGCAAAGTACTCCAAGCTCTCAGAACTGACACCAACCAAACCAAGCTGGACCCACACAGATGTTCTCCTCCCTTTTTAAGGCCCTGTACTGACATGATAGGAGCAGCTTTGCACAAAACAGAGGTGATTTCAAGTTCCTCACAAGGGCAGCCAACATGTGAATACGTTAAAAATCGATGGAATGGCTGGTAGCCACCAGCACCATGCAGGCCTCCAAGCTGCAAGGGAGAAAAAAGTCAAGGAACCAGCCACGCAAGAGGAGATAAAGCTAGAGGAAGTGGTTGGGCTCAGTGTAGTTATTGCATGCTTTTCTAGTGGAAAACCTCATTCCGGGCTTATGGAGCAAAATGAAACTTATTAACATAACCTGTGAAGCACCCTTTCAAATCTATCATTTGAGAAGATGACAGTGAGGCTCACTTTCTAGAAGTTTAAGATGGTTTCAACTACTACATCTGTACTTAAGTTCCTCTTGTCGATGTCTGAAGTCCTAATTCTATGGTTTTCAAATACAAGAGTCATTCAGCAGACACGTACAAAATAACTCTATGAAACATTGTCAAATACACAAAATAAGAGTGGAAGAAAAAGCTCACACAGTCATGTAGTGAGGTGTTATTACTGATGTACATGAGAAGCTATTTCTGAGCTGAAAGAGTTGAAGTGAAATATTGTTATTAAAAATATTTGAAATATTTATTTTATTCATATTGACCCAGCCTGCTACACTGGAAGATGGGACCAGGGAGCGGAATGAAGGCCCCAAAATCCAAGGGGAAATGGTGAGTGACCTGTTTTTCTACTTAGATGCAAACAAGTCTATGGGGCCAGATGGGATCCACCCATGGGTGCTGGCAGAGGTGGCAGAAGTGCTCACCAAGGCACTTCAATCACTTTCCAGCAGTCCCGGCTAACCGGGGAGATCCTAGTGGACTAGAGATCAGCAAATGTGACACCCATCTACAATAAGGGTCAGAAGGAGAATCCAGGGAACTACGTGTCTGTCAGTCTATCCTTGCTGCCGGGGAAGCAGATCATCTTGAGTGCCATCACGTGGCACGTACAGGACAATCAGGTGATCAGGCCTAGTCAGCGTGGGTTTATGAAAGGCAGGTTCTGCTTGACAAACCTGATCTCCTTCTGTGACAAGTGGATGAGGGAAAGGCTGTGGATGTTGTCTACCCAGACTTCAGTAAAGCCCCTGACACCATTGCCCACAGCATTCTCCTGGAGAAACTGGCTACTCCTGGCCTGGAGGGGCACACTCTTCACTGGGTAAAAAACTGGCTGAAAGGCCAGGCCCAGACAGTGGTGGTGAATGGACTTAAACCCAGTTGACAGCCAGTCACAAGCGGTGTTCCCCAGGGCACAGTGTTGGGGACAGTTCCATTTAATATCTTTATTAATAATCTAGATGAGGGGATTGAGAGCACCTTCAGTAGGTTTGCAGGTGACACCAAGCGGGGCAGGAGGGTTGATCTGCTTGAGGGTAGGAAGGCTCTCCAGGGGGATCTGACTGACGAGCCAACTGTACAAGGTTCAACAGGGCCACGTGCTGGGTCCTGCCCTTGGGTCACAACAACCCCTGAAACACTACAGGCTCAGGGAGGAATGGCTGGAGAGCTGCCTGGTGGAGAAGGACCTGGGGGTGTTGACGGACAGCCGGCTGAACATGAGACAGCAGTGGGCCCAGGGGGCCCAGAAAGCCAACAGCATCCTGGCCTGCATCAGGAACAGTGTGGCCAACGGGACTGGTGCAGTGATTGTCCCCTTGTACTTGGCACTGGGGAGGTCGCACCTTGAACACTATCTACATTCAGCTTGGGGCCTCTCACTAAAAAAAAAACAAAACCCAAACCCCACACATGAAACTGAGGTGCTGGAGCATGTCCAAAGAACGGCACCAAGTCTGGTGGAGGGTCTCAAGAATGAGTCTTATGAGGAGCAGCTGAAGGAACTGGGGTCATTCAGTCTGGAGAAAAGGAGGTTCAGGGGAGGACGTTCTAGCAAGGTGGGAGTCAGCCTCTTGTACTAAGTAACAAGCACCAGGACAAGATGAAATGGCTTCAACTTGCACCACAGGAGGTTTAGATTAGGTATTAGGAAAAATTTCTTCACTGAGAGGGCTGTCAAGCACTGGAACAGGCTGCCCAGGGAAGTGGCTGAGTCACCATCCCTGGAGGTATTTAAAAAGACACGTATGCGCGGTGCTCAGGGACACGGTTTAGTGGTGGACTTGGCAGTACTAGGTTAACAGTTGGACTCAATCTTAAAGGTTTCTTCCAACCTAAACGATTCTATGAAATGTCTTAATTCACAAGTGGAAAGTTTAGGAAGTAACCAAGGGTATTACTGGAAGACAGCTTTTTATGCTGCATTTTAGGGCAAAGAAATTGGATCACTCACCTCCACTAAGTAACTTCATCACCAGCCAAAGCTCATCTTTCACCACGAACGATGTGTAGTAGGATACAATGTTGGGGTGATGGCACTGACTCATGGCTTGAATTTCTTTCTGTAGAGAAAAACAAAGCATTAGGAGTTGGACCCTGTGATTACTATTCCTCAGGCATCGAAGTTACTTTCCTAAAGACAAAATGTTCAAAGAGGCTGCAAAGAAAAAGGATACCTAGAAGCTAAAGGCAAAAAATTCAAAAATATCCTTAATACTCAGCCTGCATCATACTAAGGCACAAGGATGTTTTAGAGTACTCTTCCTGTCCATCTAGAATTTGACCAAAAACCCTCTGGGCAAGGGTAAAGTGGGCTTAACCATTATACCTGCATGCAGCCACAACAGAATAGTCCCAAGAATTTACACCAGTCTGTCACCCAAGAAGTTCAATCTGACTCCTTTCAATGAGACATTACACAACAGATGCTTAATCTGTTGAAGACTATCATTTGGATGAGAAAGGGAAATATTTGTCTCTGGGAGAAAAAGGGCTTTTATTCCTAATGTTTCCTCCCAGCAGGAAAGCAGACGGTTTAGCTCAGTCAGGTTGGAGGCACAAAGGACAGCTCTATCTGCTGTCATACTGGAAGAAGAGGGAATTCAGTTTGAGATTAAGGAAGTCAGTAGCCACTGCCGAGGGAGTACAATATGAAATATGCTCAGATATTAAACTGCTTGAGTTTTGACCATGTTTATCCTTAGACTTGGAGGTTTTCCAGGTTATAGGAGGAACACTACCACAGAAAGCACTGACTGATTTTTCATTACGCAGGCACGAATCACCAGTTTGGATAGAACACCTTGCAGTTCCTTGACTGTCTTTAGGCAAAAGCCAGCCACAGTGCCAAGCCTGGTGCCCTGCACTACACCCAGCTGGGTCTCTGTGCTTCAGCCAAGCTGGTAACTCCAGCCAAGCTCCCCAATCTGTCAAGCTGTGCCCTCCAGCATCACTCATGTCAGACACTCATCCCCCGCTCGATACCCTGAACTTCTGCTCTCTCAACTAAGACACTCCACTGAACACACAGATGCCACTTACTTTCCAAAAGTTGAATCACTGCTCACTATCAATTCCCTCCCCAAGACACAGATGAGCACGGTAACCCCAAACACACAGGGAAGGGGGGGAGCAAGGGACCTTCACACCCTCATCCTTTGCTGTCTCTGGGCACAAGACCTCCCTGGTACAAGTGAGAGCTCTGAGGGGACTCGCTCATGTTTAGGACACCCCACAGATGCAAAGTATTCTTTTCCTGCTCCTGTACAAAGCTCTGCTTGTGACTGAGTATAGTGTAAAGGCACACTGCTTCCCCCTTGGCAAGGGTGTCGCTGGCAATCACAGCTCATGTTGGTTTACCCACTTTAATACTGCTTTTCAGGGAGTAGGTGCATTTGAGGAATGAAAAATAATTGTTTCCTCTTTCTGCCTCTCCAGAAGAGGCACCAACTTTCCAGGAAACTCCAATAAGCAGATTAAAGCAGAATCCTTCTAAACAGGAAAGAGCAGCAAGTAGACTATTCATCTCTGTGTAGCATACTCGTTGAATAAAAACTAGTCCGTGAAAATAAATAAGAGCCTGAAACAATATCCTCTGCTTACTCTGACAGCTCCAGCTCCCTTCCTTGCACTCGCTTGTTATCAAGCTATTTTTCCAAAAAGAAATAAATCAGCACCTTTGGAGTTTTCTACTGCTTTCTTGTTAAGTTTCTTCACAGTGCAGAGAAATCCCTTGACAGACAAAGTTGCCAACGACAACAAAAAGATATGTTCTTTTTCTCTCCCCACTTGAAATTTCTCCCAGGGAATGGAGGGGAACTGGGGCCCTGGGTAACACAGGTCAGACTGAGTGACCGCTTTGCGCCCCGTCATGCTCCTTGCACAAAATCCGACTGGGTGGAAAGCTCTGGGCTTTAAACCTAAGTACACCACTTGATTCCTGCAACCTTTTGAAAACTCACTGAGCTCAGTTTTGAACTCACTTGCTTACCCTGGGATCATTTTGGACTTGCTCAGAGCACTGAACTGAGCCCCTAATTAGGGGATCCATGAACCTGACACAATCTTGGTCCACGAGCCTGAAATCACCATTCAGCCTAGAGATTAAATTTAAGATTAAAGTTTTTTTTTTTCTTTTAAACATGCAAGCAAATTCTAAGTGCATAACTTCTCTCTCGGACAATTAAATAAACCTCACAAACGTACAAGCGGCACCAGAAGACACACAGGTGGTAAGAACCAAGCAGGACTCTGGTGAATCGCCCCATCAGCCTGCCCCAAATCCCCCGTTCTCAGAAACAAGCCAGAAGAGCTGTTTTGATCTTTTCTTAGCTACACCGCTCAAAATATTTTGAACCAGCTCCCTGGGAGATCCAGAGAGTAGTATGAGAAATAGACACAAACAGTGCATGTTTTATATGTGTTAGTGTATCCCACTGGAGCTCAGGAGACATGAGACAAAGTCTGGACCAAGTTTATTTAAGGGCCCAGACCTGGATCAGATCTTTGCCATTGGAGCAGCTCTGTACGACAGCATTTTGCAAGCATTCCGTCGCGCTCAGTTACTATTTTGTGATTTTCCAGGAGCTTCCTCTCTCATTCATTATCACAGCCTGCTTCCCAGGCTGTGAAGCATGGTTTAAAAATTTAAAAAAAAAAAATAGAAAAAAAATCTCAAATTCGTCACAAGCTTCAGTGCACAAAGAGGGAAAATAAATAATCACAAGCCTGATCTATGCAATTAAACACCTCAGTCAGCTCCTGGATGTGTAACACAGGCAGATTAAACCCTTTGTCACAGAGCATAGCACACCTCTGAATAATTAATTGTACCACAGCCCATGATTTGCAGTAGTTTTACATTATTTCCAGTCAGAAAGAGCAGCAGTCGGGCAGACTTTCCCTCTCACCCACAGACCCCCACCCCATTTTTATCGTTCCCTAGGCTAATCCCACACCAGCTACCTCAAAGCTTTGTTCCTCTTCATCCTCCCCAGAGGGTACCAACATCCCAGAGGCTCAACACATACAATTGTTGTAACTGATCATGGCAAATCATAGTGGGCTTTGTAGTTAAAACGCTTCCTCACATGACTGAAACCACAGCAGCTCTGCCGGGCACTACAAACCCACGGGCTGAAGAGCTGTAGTTAAGGCAGGAATCCCAGTCAAGGATCACCAGGGAGCTCTGCTCAAAAGCACACTTAGCTAAAAAAAAAAAACCGAGGAGGGGATAAAAAGCAGCAACAGGTCTTCTGTGTGTAGTAATCGCAGCTTGGATACTATTCCTGAAGTTTTTCAGAGCGTTTGCGGCTCTTCAAACGTGACAAAGTCCGAGCAGTCAAAGATTTCCTCTCCCTGTCTCCTCCCTAACAAGCCTGTTACCTCAAATAACAGAAAAAAAGAAATAACTGAGTGCTCACTTCCACTAGCATCAAAACTATATTGGAAGACTCCTCATAAAAATATCTGTGATTTCGACCCCTCTGTAATAACGCGAGTGCTAAACGTCAGAATTTATTTGGGTTTTATTTATTCTAAGCTAGAAACCTTGCTTTATCCTCACTCTGCCAACAGGCAGGGGTCCCTTATCAAGACCCCTTCAGCCACCCGCAGACCCAGAGGACAGTGAGCAGCTCTTCCTTACGCACCGCCACCGCTCACGTTAGTGGCCTCGGTTACGAGGCAGAGCCTTCGCTGTCAATTCCCCCTTTCAGGATCCATAAATTTTGCTGCCTTTTGCTCAGCTACGGAGAATGAATCACCGATAAAAACATGTCTAGACACAGGCAATGGTTTGGAGATGGTTACATGCTCACCCTGGGATAGATATTAAAAATATCTGCACTGTCAAATACCAAAAGCAAATAGAGTGGGATCAGCTATAAAGGCCTCCGTGTCTTCCGTTCAGGGTTCTGATGAATGTTTTCAGTACTTCTACGGGCAATAAAACAAGTATTTCAAGGCTTGTGAAACACTAATAAAACTGCTGTGAAGTATAATTTAGAATCATAAGAAACCTATTAGTCTACTGTAAGTCTGACAGACTTCTGCAGATCTGCTATTTCGGAAGTGGATTTATTTGCTCACTGATGTACAACTGAAGTTTGAGTGAACAGGAGCAGAAATACAAGACAGGCAGGACTGTCTTTAAGGCTGAACTTTCTTACCGGTATTTTCTGTTCACATCATCACATTCTATTCCTCGTGTGTATCTGTCCCTGAGGCATGTTTCAAAAGACACTTGCTTTCAAATATGAGGATGCAAATAGTGCTTTGTTTAGTTTTACTTCCTACATGTTGACACGAACGCCAGAGATACAACACGGCGGCAGAATGCCTTCATGTGGCTACCTGTGAATTCAGAGGAATCCAGAAAGCTGTCAACTTGGCTGCCCCATTAGAAGGTAACTGCAGCCATAAGAGAATTGTGGGACAGAAAGTATGAAGGGGAGGAAATCAAAGCAGGTCAGATGTGATCCCCCCCCTTGAATACACCCATGTGTCGGCCACAGCTGGCAAAGAACTTGTCTCTCAGTTGAAATCTCAAGGTATAAGGCATTAAAGTTCTTTATCATCCTTTTAAAGCAGAATTTAGAGCTCCAGTCCCACAGGCAGCCATAATTGTTCAAATTCTCATGATTTAGCCAAAAGGTTGTAAAATCGAGAATATTAACTCATTCCCCTTGTTAAACTTCAGCATTAAAAAAAAAAAGACCAAAACCATGTTCTACCACAATCAGCTTGAGAGACACTTTTTGAACATGATAGGAAAAAAGAACAAAGCTTAAAATCAGAGATTCTGATTCAACTTCCACATCTGGATTACTCAGTTCAACTCCTTATCTCAGAATGGCACTACAGGAGATAGAGTGGCATGATTAAAAACCAGTTAGATTAGCCCATCCAGAGCAACAGTGGAAAGGAAACAATTCTGAACGGGATAAAAAGTCTTCACCCATAAAGTAATCACAGGTGACAGGAAGAAACCACCCCGGTGGGAAGTCACTCAGCGGCTGCTCCTTTCAGTGGCCATTCTTCAGCATCACTTGGTGCTCATTCCCTCGCTCAAGGTCTGCAGCATCAGTAACAAAGTCCTGAGGGAAGCAGATGTTTAACACTAACAGTGTAGCAATTAATACACGCCCATTCTTTATTGGTTTCAGCCACAAAGCGAAAGGGCAAGCTCCTGACTCATCCCACAGCCGCCAGTGAAGCCAGCTTCGTGCACTTTGCCAACTCATGCATCAGTGACCCTTACGGGCCATCTAACGTATCGGTGGCCCTTACAGTTGTTCAGATCAATACCCAGTGTTTACAGCTTCACAATGCCTTAAATTTGTGATTAGCTCACGCAGCCAGTTCCAAATTTCCTTACATGCACCGTCTGATGCTCACTCAATCCAAGTGAGGGAACACACGTTCAGCATTTCACTCGCCATTAATCACGATGTTCATACTTCACACAAAAAAAAACCCACACACAACCTTCAACCAGCACAATAATTAAGATTTCTGCTGTTGCTATTTTGGGAAATAATACAACCAGGCTGTGTCCAGCTTAGGTTTAAGTCCTCTGTAAAGCTGCAACTGTATCATGCAAGAAGCACATAACACGGTCTATCAACCAACCACGCAGATGCCACATATTATACATCAGACTCCGCGGCACTGACACTTTGGGACTTTTTTTCCCCCCTGGAGCAAGTGTAAAGGTCCTTCAGGAGTGGAAATGGAATTATTACAGCAATTCCCATAGGATGACAGGCACAGATGAGACATCTGTACTATTTCTACCGCAGTCTGCTGCTTTGTTCCCAACAACCCCACAGTCTGGTTAATCCACTTGTAGGAACGGCTCTGTCAGATCAAAGCCAGCTCAATATCCTGCCCAGCTCTTCAAAAGAAGGTGTAAAACCTTATAACAAGCAGTTACACAGTTATTTGCCCAGAGGGAAGACTTCTGAACTAAGCCTGGGCAGTTAACAGTTGGCTTACGCTTTAAACCAGGGGAGTTCATAATCCTTTTTTTAAATCCTATATAATTTAACCTTCTCAACTATAGGTTGATTTATTTAATCTCACGCAATGTTTGATCTCTGGCAGCAAGCTCCCCAGGTTAATTTCACAAAATTCACAAGGACAATGCTTTTTGTGGCAGTTCAGCTTGTTCCCTCGGCTTCCTTAGTTGCCCTCTGACCATAGCAAGGGAAGAGTACAACCTTCACTCCTCTCATGTGTAGACCTGTCAGGTTCAGTCCTACCAGTCTCTGGACTGGAAAGAGTATGGAATCTCTTCCTAGGAGCAGCAACACTACATCTCCCATGCTCTTTCCTGAACCTGCCTCCTGTTGAATCATCCTAGGAACTAAATGTGCAGCAGTTCCCCCAAAGCTGGGAAAGCCCAATGTGAAATGCTTCATAGCTTGTGTTCCCCCCTCTGCCGTTCAACATTCTTACTAACTGCTAAGCTGACAACTCATGTCATCCGCTGTTCAAGGCATGGGAGGGGGGGAAGAAAATCCATCTGGTGAAAGAAAGCTAACTCAGCATTAATTGTATGCCAATGAAGCAGAGTTTACTCGACAGAGGGGAGGTTGAAGGCCTTTCAGATCAATAATTCTTTAAACCAAGAAAATACACCAGAAAAAAAGCCTGAAGTGTGGTTATTTCGAGGGAGAAGTTACCCTACTGTGTTTCAAGGATCGGCAACAGCACAACGCAGCCAGTAGCCCAGAAAGGAAAGGAGAGGTAAGAGCAAAACACAGCAGTAAACAGGGTTGAGCTCTGAAACACACTACATGGAGCAGACTTTTCACATATGCACCAAATGCTGCCTGAGTTTAACTACTCTGGGTCGCAGAACAAGTAACAAGTGGAACTTCAGTTTTTAAAAAAAAAAAAAAAACCACAAAAAATCCAGACTCAATTGTAGTCAACACCATATTTGACCATCCCTCCTTACACTCCACTTGCACCAGATGAAGACGCCGGAAAGCATAAAATTTTAAGATTTTATGTAAAAAAAAGAGAGAGAATTAATAATAATAATAAAAAAACCACTTTTTGGGGTCACCAGAACTTATGGGAGAGAATTCCGTGACGGTCGACAACTTGACATTAATTCCGACCTGAAAAAAAAATGAAGTTTTTCTCCCCCAAAACCCACTCAGAGTTGGAAAATTGAACTAGAACGGAGGAATTGTTTGAGGCAAATTTACACACCAATAAGCAAGAATCATTATAAGTTATTTTGTACTTCCTTTCCAGCTGAACCACACATATCATCCAGAAGAGCTCTGGGAGAATTCAAAAATGTACAGGGGAGAAAAAAAAATAAAAAAAAAATCAAGCACTGAAATTCCTGACTTATATCACCTAATTCAGTAGCTGAGCTAGAAAGAGCCACATCTCTGCACTGCACAACTCTTGAGCCTCCGCTCTTCACAGCGACGAGCACTCCTGGAGAGCTGCTCTATGCCCTCGACTTGCTTTGCTCATGGTGCAACAGAATTGGTGCTTCCTACATTTCCATGCCCTGTAGCAGCAGTACATTAGCCCACTGCATTAACGCACGCTGTCACGTGTTTGCCAATGCAGGTTACTCCTGACCACCCACACAGCCCAAGTGTTTGCTGAGATACAAGGATGCTTATCAATACTTGTAACAAGCCCAAGTCACACCGCTGAATCACCCCAAGTACCGCATCTCCACAAGTTGGGAGGTGGGAAGCTCAAGGCCACTCATCCATTCAGGCGGCGAGAGAGCCACTTACTGCGCATTTTCCAAACCCACCCCAACCTAACGTTTCTCTTCTCCTCCGGCTCAAGAAATGGAGGCACTAGTCACTGAGCAACACAGACACTGAAAGAGTCAAAGAAATAAGTCATCCTTACTGGTGGCAGAACTGCCTGCCATCCCCCCATCCTCTCTCAAGCAACATGACACTGTTTTATCTTCTTTGCTCGGCAGATTCTAGGAATAAGCAAGCTTGGCTTAACAGAGAGGTCTATTAGTCTGAAAAAGTGTATAACACCCCCCCCCCCCCCAAAAAAAAAAACCATTTAAGCACAATTTTCCCTTTTCCATCCTGTTGTCTAATGCCTGGGCAGTGCTGTAGTAAGAGCATGACCCCAGGCATAAGCCGGCTATTGTGCTCAGATACCTTCAGTGCAACAGAAGGATAATGCATCTAATAAAAGCCCAAGTTCATGCTTTTAACTGCATTGGGGGAAGAGAAGAAAAAACAAGGAAGGGGCACAACATACCCCAGTATGAACTCATCATATGTCTCTTTGCACTGGCTTCTTAAAATCCACTGTAATCTTACTTTTCTGAGAGGAAAAAAAAAAACCCACACAATCCTGCAATAACAAGTAGTTGCTTAAAAATGCTACTTTAACTGACCGAGGAAATTGCCAAGAAGGGGTGTAAGACTGAAAAGCTTGAGAATATTTGGAAAAGAAACAAATGTGGCAACAAGATAAAAAGTAAGGAAGGTAAAAGCACATAGCAGGGAAACCAGGGATTTCCATCCTTTCGGTTCTTGTATTGGGAAATGACATTCAATAAACTGTCAAATCCAGAACAAACCCAGGGAAAGCACTTTTTCACACAACAACCTTGGCAACCACCGGTGGGGGAAGCTGCTACAGCTCAGAACCATTCTCTTCCCCTGCTCCACACTTGAAGTTCCCAAGTATCTACAGCTGCATACACAAGCCTACAGAAGGAGCCATGCTAGATCTGGTCACAAAATTGGAAGCTTAGGAGAGCTGACAACAAGAAAAATCATTGTGAGGAACGGGTCAGCCCGAGATTTAAAGTATGCAATTAGAAGTACTTATCTAAAATTACATGCCAAGTCTCTACAGCCTATCTTTCTGAACCTAACCCTTTTAGCTGGATTTGGCAATTACTCAAAGACTTAACAATCTCAATTACTACATCATGACAACACAGTTTGAAACACAACTGCGGCAGAGTAGTATGGACAAGTCACATCAAAGCTTTGAAAAGAGTGCCAGGGGTTGGTATCAGGACAAAAAGACCAACTGTGGAAAGCAAAGAGACCTTGAACTCCTACACTAGCATGAGCCGTAAGAGGATTTGAACGTAGGTCATCTTCAAAGTCCTACAACACGCAACACTTCCCAGGCACACTAAAAAAGTGACAGCTTCCTCTTGGCAGGAGCAGTTCTGCAGATACCTATAATTCTATTTTTGCCTGGCTTAAATCCAGGGACCTTCCACGTGTGAGGTAAATGTGAGAACTGCTGCACTACAGAAGCACCAGTCCACAAACACCATGGAAAGGAGAAAATGAAGAAAACCCATCAAAATACAAGCCAGATGAGAAAAAAGGAAAATGCAGTTACCACAGCTACCTGCCAGAAGCTGTTTTCCACTGAGAAAATCTTGAGAAAAGAAGCACGCAGCAGAAGAAAATTAGAATAGAATCACAGAATCATAAATTACAGAGCTACAGCTCCAAAGGACTCTACCTCCTGTCCTGACCTCAGAATTAGTGGGGGTTTCCATATGGCAGCCTGCAATACGTCAGAGTGATCCCTTAGCTGGCATCCGTACCAGAAAGAGATTAAGAACAAGAGCTAATTCTTTCAGTTTTTCTCTTTACAGGTGAAGGGAAAAGGAAGGTGAAGGGAAAAAGATATAAACAACTGCAGAAAAGAAACCAAAATCATTCCCTTAAATTTTAAAGATTCTGGAAGTCCGTAGCTCTGGATCTCCCTCAAACTGTAGAGCTCTTGTGGGTACAGCCGAGCTTCACACTTGCACATTAACTCCATTCAAAACAAAGGGATTACACGAAGTGCTTAGCCCTGAACAAACAGCCTGAATTTCTCCAGCAGTTGCCCTCTTTAACACTTCAAGCACTGTGTCCCACAGCCAGGACTACTGAACTGCCTCTGGTGAAATCAGTCACAAACCCTCACACCACCTCAAGAAAGTTTAAGGCACTTCCTAACCGAAACACAGCGCCCCAGACAATTTTGGTTGCATACCAGGAGTTCATCCATGCTCGTCTGACACTTCTCAAGATTGATCCGTTTAATTGCCACCCTCTCCTTCTTCGGAGTGCAGAAGGCTGCCTGCACCACTGCAGTCGCTCCGCTCCCTGGGGGTGAAAAAGAGAGATGGTTAGCAACATCTGACGCTTCAGCAGAAAGGAAAGGAGGTCAGACAGCAAAACTAGGAGTGCCACTTAGTAAAGACAGCAGAACCAGGTGAAGGTAACCCCACAGGTGCTCCCTGCCCCAGGTTTGTGCAGCTCAGAGGGTCAGCTCAGCTGCAACGTCACAGTGGATTTTATGATCCCTCACAGGGATCATTACAGCTCTGCAGACAAAAAACCTTCCAGATTTCAACTTCCTTGTAACAGAGTTCTTCTGCCCTTTTAAAAGAAAAGCCACTAAGGTCAGACAGACTTTTAACCTGAGGTGTTCGGTCAATGTGTCAAAAAGCAAGCCACGCTCTTGGCTACCCAATATTAATCAGATTTTTCAAATATTTTTTTAAGTATTAATTGCTGTTCTCATTTCTCCACATTTTATGCACAGACACGAGGCAGCTTTCATTCAAGCCTGTTCAGCACCAGTTCTCACGTCGGAGCACACCACCTCGGTGTATGGATTGAAAACCACAGCCAGGGAACATTTAAATTCCAATAGGGAAAAAAATATTGTATTTTAACACATGGTTGTTCAAACTGCTAGAAGTAGGGATAAGAGTTCTGGACTTAAACTTCTCAGCAACATCATACCCTTTGATATCAAAAGGAGCTTGCAACAGTAAGACTTAAAATCTAGTTGATGTTAAGCCTGTATTTGTTGGCCACCAGAAACAGTTGCAATTTTTGCATCTCATCAGTAGGACATCTTGTTGCTTTTACTTTCTACTTTCATCCTGGTTCCCTGCATTTACAAACTGTACTAGAAAGGAACACATTCCAATTAATAAAATGGGGGTAGGGTGAGTGGAGAATAGCTCAAGAGCTTCCTACTGCCAATACCTATGAAAAAATACTATTAAAAATAAACCCGCAGCTATTTTGTTCGTTATCCCAGAAATAACTCTTGAGCCCATCTGGGCTGATGAGGGAGATGAGAAGAGCTATTCTGCATTTTGGAATAACACAATTTACCACATTCTTCCATTCTTAACATTATAAAAACTACTTCCAGATTCTGCAATACAGGACAAGCACATTTTTGCAAACTATTTTATGTTCAGATAAACAGAGGGCAAAAGCTCTGAATCTCTTCTTCAACCAAAGGCTACCGAAGCTCCCTACAACCACCATCAACAGTCTTGTCGCAGCAACTTGTACCATGTCGCAGCCAAGCTCGAATATGGTGGGGAAAAAAGCTTGAAATCCAGCCCTGAAAGATTCAGGAAAAACTGTTCCATCCAAAGCCACTCTGAAATAAATGGCAAAGCCCTGAATCGTGAGACTGGGCTCCTCTAATCTTCAGCCAGCACCTGCTACAGCGGAGCTACAGGAGTTTCACTTTGCTTTATATGGCACTGCAAGAGTACTCTGGGCAACAGCATCGGCTTTGCCAGGTGATTCCCGGAACTTCAGAGTTTACATTTTAAAGGCAGAAGGCAGCAATGTGCAGAACACAGAGCGGCAAGGTCGTTAAAGCTGTACTATTTCACAAAGCAAATGGGTTTTTAAGAAGTTCAAGACTGAAACAGTTTATTACTTGCATGCATATGATTTTTCAGAGACAACTTACAGGACGGGGAAAAAATAAAGCTACCCGGAAAAACTTGGGAGGAAGAAAAGGATAGCAATAAGGACAAGAATGTTTACAAGGGACTTTGAAAACTAAGTTTGAGTGCCAGAAGCAGGACCTTAAGCAAAGGATGGAGACGATGGAAGAGTCTAGGCAGACATTTAACAAAAAGCACTCCAAAAAAAGCAAAGAGAGGAGGTTTTGACAACCAAGTTGGACTAGACTGCCAGGAGCAGGACTGAAATACAATGCTAGTCACAGAAGGAACATCCCAAAAGCAAACCTCCACATACACTTCACGTGATTATTTTTGCCTGGCAGGTGGCAGGTGCAGAACTCCAACACAGAAGCAGCAGCCCCAGTACAGCCATGCTCCCACTCGCTGGGAATACTGGGTTCCACTGACCTGCTCCTCTCCACCCTGTACCTGCTTCTGTAAATTTTTCCACTGCTTCTTCGGGGTGGGTAAAATAGAAAAAAAAAAGGGGGGGGCGGACACGACACCACACAAACTGATCCAACATAAAGACAGCAGAGCATACAGAAGTGGTGACAAAAGGTAGAAGTGAGTTTGCACTTCCTATCACTGCTGGTCTCCCTACAGTTGTTTGGAAGTCCGAACAAAAAAAGAACACTTGTGCCTGCATCGTTCCTTTAGCAAGAGGCAGATCCCTGAAGAAACATTGCTGCTGACGCATCCAAAGCACCAGAATTATGATTTTTCTCTGGATGTCTTGGTGCATAGTCATAAAGGGACGCTGAAAACACAAGTTGGATGCTGTAAGAACGTACAACTGGGCACCTCAGAGGACTGTCTTGTCACACAACCCTTTTCAGTTTTGTGCTCCTCCCTATTTTCACCTCTAAAGCCACCTGCACAGTCCTCATTAACCTCATTAACACGGTGCAGACACCTCAGACACTCAATAGCTTCTGCACACGCCTGCTTCCCCCCACGACATGATGCGCCAGGATTTCTGTGCCAGTTAAACCCAGTTGGTGTTAAGCATGACTGGAAGAGACGCTTCTTACAATCCAGACACGATACTGCTACTGTAGACCAAATCTTTCACAAGGCAACAGTGAAGTCCAGGGTTTTATAGAAGTGACTACACAAAGAATGGCTTTGTGCCTTTTTTTTTTTTTTAAACGTTATTGCCAGAAACAATAGATGCAGACTAATTAAAAGCAGGACGATGCATGCTACTCCTCAAGCCTGCCTGATCAACGCTCACTAGGACTTTGGGGCAAAAACTGCTTTTCACTAAGTGTTTGGGCAGTGCCCCACCCCACGGGGACTCGATCTGTTGTTGCGAGTGTATGGCATTATTTGAACAGTAATGAAATCCCAAACTAAATCCTTCTGGGCACATGACAGGGAATCATCCGAACTCGAGACTCCTCCCATTTAATTCCCTGCTGCTCCTACTTTACTGGCAGCTCTCTTCAGTTCGATCACCACCTGCTCTCCCCACTCCCCCCTCTCCCGCTAATTCGTCATTTCTTTCAGCTCCTCTGTAGCACTTAATTATAGAGAAACAATGAAATCTCAAAAGCGTATCAAGCAAGGATTAAGCCAAGCTGCAGCGGGATGTGCCACAAGCAAGCTGCTCTTTGGTAGCAGCAGCGGCGTGCCGTGCTTCTGGGACCAAACAAAGACGGGTCTCCATGCTTCTCTGAAGAGGACAGAAAACGTAGCAACACGGTTGCTTCAAGGCTTTACAGCCATACAATTTGTTTGTGAAATTCCAGGCTGGCAAGAGAAGGAAAGAAGCTGCAGCAAGGACGCTAAACGCATCGCCAAGTGAAAACGAGCGTAGATTACGATGATCACACCAACGGAGAGAAAAAGCCTGGCAAGCAAGATTTTTTTTAAAGTTTAGAAGCAGGTACCAATTATATGGGCAAAGTGGGGAGAGAAGTGATTTCCCCAACTGCTACAAACATGAGAAAAAAAAAAAAAAAAAAGGCAGTTTGTGCTAGGGTAGCACAACTTAAACCAACTCTCCCAGCAGATGCAGATCTGCTGCGGTCGGAGCCAAGGGCGGCCCCGCACGCTGCTGGACTGCAGTGCCGTGGGCAGCACCGGGTTAATGTTCCCCTGCTCAGCTCAGGCTTGCTCCCCACCTCAAGACACTCTAATCAAGGTCAGGGCTGAGGCTCTTCCCACCACCTCCCTCAAGATCAGCTTTCGGAGAAAATTCGTTCCCTAGTTAATCTCTTCCAGCATAACGGCTTAGCAAAACAATGAAAACTGGGCACGGCCAAATGCTTGCTGCTTTATTCCTGAAAAGCAGGAGATCATTTTGTTCAGGGCTCAGGGGAGGGAGGAGAGAGATCCCGGTGGGTATTAGGATCTGTTTAATAACCCCTGCTTTTGCCTCTGTAGGCTCTCAGATGCAGTTCCAACCCTTAGGATAACAGCTGCAAAATTCCTGCATAAGAGGGTCACGACCTACTTTAGGAAACACTGCCTAAGGAGGAAAACATGCCCTTTCTAACCCCTGCTTCTTTCAGGTTTCTGATTAAATGGTGCTTTCTGAAACAAAACCAACCTCTGAAAGGATGAAAACAACCCAAACCATAACCTGCCCAAGCACTTAGTTACTGAAGCCGGATTTTCCAGGTTTTCTCCTCCGGTCCCCTGCATCCATGCTCCCAGTCCCTCCACCATCCAGAGCTCCAGCCTGCACTGCTCCTTAACTTGAGACAAATTCCCACAGAAGTCCACCGCCTCTGCTGCCATCACTTGCTGTCACATAAGTTACATGAAGCTTGTTTCTTTTAAAAAAAAAAAAAAAAGAAGAAAGAAAAAAGCCTCTGTTAAAGTTAATGGAAACCAATGATTTCAAGGCTATTTGGAGGAGTGGAAAGACAGGGGGCTGACCTGAGGACACAGCATGATTATACACACACTTCGTTTCCAAAGATAACTGAATCTTTGCAGCCACATAAGGACATTGCAGCTCTCCCAGTAAGACTGGGATGAATCGCACTGATGCCTCCTCCCAGGCGAAGGCAACTGAAGCCAGAGGTCCTTTTGGCAGAGATAGCTGCTTCAGCAATGGGAAGGATCGTGCCAAATGGTCACAAGACAGACATCAAATCCTGGCTCTAGAACAGTATTCCCCCACCATGCGCAACGGCAATTTAAAAGTAGGTACAGAGTGTTCACAAAACAGTGTTGGCCAAGCTTTAAATCCATCCCACTACAGGAAACTGAGTTTCAGGTAACCCCGGGGTTGTAAAAACTTCCCTTCAAGGTAACTCAGTTGCTCACAGAGCCATTTCAGTAAACAGTGGACACCTTCCATAACAGTCTTGGAGCATCAGTCTTCATCTTGATGTCGTATCAAATCCCCTCCGTAGAGCAAATACACTCCTCCCGGGTCAAATCAATGCTACAAGTGTTTAGGTTGGAAGTAAACTCTGCAGACCTCTAGTCCACTCTCCTGCTCACAGCAGGGATAAATCCCAAGTTAAATCAGGTTCCTGAGCAACCAATTCAGTCTAAATTTGAATCTCTTTAAGAACAGATACATCTACAACCTTTCTGGCTATTCCTGTGTTCGACCACCCACACGTAAAGCCTTTTTTTCACTTCACTATCTAACCAGACTTCCCCACATTTCTCACAACTACGGCCTTTCACCATGCACCACTGTAGAGTCCAGCTTTCACACCTTGTGTAACTTCCACCTAGACAGCTGAGGATGGCAACAACCTCCTCCCCTAGTTCTAAGGTTGAAGAAATCCAGCTCTCACAACCTGTCCCTGTAAGTCATGTTCCCAAGTCACCTTCAGCATTAGCCTCAGCTGAACACCTCAGCACAACCCTGCCCTCTCCTTTCCCCGTTCCCCAGCACGCACACAAGCTCTCTATTTTTAAGCGAGATCTGGAATTCATCCTCCACTATCTGGAGTGCAGTGCCAGAAAGCCGCTCGTGACGCAGGCTCTGTTTATAATTGTGCCCCCGGGTTTTCCTCTTATGAACAATGCACACAAAACACTTCCCTGCAAGGCTGCTCTGGACCAAGCACGAGTCTTCAGGCTCCAGGTATCCAGTTTCAGGTAAAACAAATTAATTAAAATTCAGAACCATGCCCTGTGGGCTCTCTGGCATAATCTCTCAAATGTTTTGTCTCAGACCCTGCTGGTTACACCTACCAGAGAAATCACCCTGCTGTGATTAACTGCAGAAGCAGTGAGAAAAAGTGGACAGTTTGCTTCACGTCTTGTTATGGGACTGCACATCCCTAACAATGAGCACAAGGTCCAGCCACGGAATCACACGTACTATTGCCTCCTGCCCAAGGATGCGACGTTAACAGCCCTCACACCAGATCACGCAGACAGGGCACACAAAACCCAGGAGATCCTTAACGCTGCGTAACACGGGCTCAGTACTCACACCTGCCACAGCGGGCACCGGGACAGAGGCCTCCAGCACCGGAGACTTCAACTCTTTGAGAGCCTCAGGTCAAAGAGCTGTGGGAGCTCTGCTCTGTGGTTGCTTGTTCCAAGCACAACGCAGTAATAAGGCAAAAGGCTACAAGACTGGGAAGAGAATTTCCTAAGTGCTTTTACAGAGCACAGGGCAGACCTAATTAAATCAGAAATTAAACCCTAGATTGCAAACTCAGACCGATCTTCAACCGTTTGGTCCATTTGCTACAAAGACAATGTCTCTATTTTCTCCGCCTCATTTGAGGTTTCTGGCGAGAAGAGATTCTTCTTGAAATGAAGGAGCCCCTTCTAAAAACAAACTAGCAAAAAAACCCTACCCTTAAATTCATAGCCAGCTCAGTACGGGGTGGGAATACTCCTTTCCCCAATCAGGATTTTACTAAAAGAGTTGACTGGATGTCAAAAGCCCTCCTGGCACAAACCCCGTGATTCAGGAAGAGCAAAGTTACACAACGTTAATGGTCCTTGAATATGGCCACAGTTCTTCAAGCCATCTCCCCACCACGTGTCAAATTCCTGCTACGAAATGGAAGATGCAGTCCACCCTGATAATTATGAATAGTACGGGGACTCAGTCAGATTTCCTAATACTGCCACAGAGGGGTCGGAAAAAACCTGCTCACCCAAATGATGCCAGAAGCTGAGTTACAGCCCTGAGTCAGCTGGAAAAATCACTTCTAGCACTGCTCAGAGCAAAACCCAAACAGCAAGACAACTGTGAATGCTGCTGTTAGAAACACCACGAGCAACACCAAAACCAGTAAGGGAGAATTCAGTCAGATTTGTTCTGTGTCTGGCTGGAAAACCTAAGCAGCAACAGAGCAACCCACGGCCAAGACGACAAAAAAAAAAAGCTGTGGAGTCACACGAGTGAGCGGAGCTCCCCTCCCACAGCAACTTGGGGAGTGCAGATGGGCACCTACCCCCAAGAAGCTCCCAGAGTTGCACCAAAACATCCACTCTCACTGGACACCCTTCCACCATTTGTTCCCAATACAGATTATGAACAGTATTTCCCAAAGAGAGAAGAACCAGCGCTTCACATTTATTTCTCCGCAAGCTGAAGAATGACAAATCCACAGCACAGGATGGCAATAGCCTATTTAAAACCCCGGTAAGAGGCAGTAAGAGGCCAGGTTTAACTTGATGCATCCTTTTCTCAACTCCAGTCGTGCAGTATTTGATCTACAGCAGAGGCAGAAAGATACTGAGCAGAGAAGAGGGAAAAAAATACTTGCTAACACAGTGCAAGGAAGAAATAAATCACCTATTACAACAAAGAAGCATAAGCAAAGACAGAATACAAAAGCAGATTTAACATAACAGCCGAGGAAACCAATTTTAAAGCTTCTATTGGGGGAGTGTAGGAAAACCAGCAATCCCCCCGACTATGTATCACGGTGTAAGTACACAGTCTAAAGACACCTGCACTATCTGTGTGCAGCACTCCTACAGGCGTGCATAATAGCCAAACTGTCACATTTACAAGAGAGTAGCTACTCTCACATTTCTGAGGAAAAAGCTTTAAAAAGAATAGCTCAACCCAGTTTCAAATAAATTATTCCAAAACTTTGCATTTCTATGTGGGCAATGTCAACATGTCACCCCGCCCTTCAATGCGGCATAACTCGCATCACTGAACCCAGCACGTTCATTCCTCTTTTGTGCTCACCTTGAGCACAGCCCAGTGCTGCGAACACTTCACTGGGTTCAAGCCAAAGGTAACTGCAAGTACATTAAGACAGAGGGCATGTGCTGGACAACACACTGAGAAAGAGCAATAATTGGGAGGCAATATGTCCAGGCACATAATTAAGACTCAAATACAAATGACCCTTCTATTTTGCACCATCTGATGACTGCAGTCTAGACCTTTTAATGAAAGAGCTGGAAGGAGGAATGGGACACAGCACAGTTAGTACTTGTGAAATCCTATGTTTGTTCCGTTTAAATTGCAGCTGTATCTCTTTGTAATGACCTATGCTCATTTATTCCAGTATAGCCAGAGTTCAGGTAGTTTGCAATCCTGCACAAGTTGTGAGGCCTTTTATTTCAAACAGTACTCGCCTGTGAGAGATTTGTGTTTTTTAAGACTCAATTACATGTCTTTACCAAATCCTGAGAACCTCTGTTCAATCATTTCAAGCTAGTACCTGCAGCGTCCAACAGACAGCTAATATCCCAGCACTAACCAAGCATGTTCAAAGAATTCCAGAAAATACAGAGAAGGAAACTTCTGAAACTCAGCTCTCAAATTAGAAAACAGCGAAAATATCTGAACTGCACATTAACTTGCTGACAGTGAACTGCTCACCGCCTGGACAGGAGCTCTCACTGTTGATGCCACCACCAAAATCCACGCGTTGTGTTCAGAGCTCAGAGGTTTCTGCTCACGTACAACAACGTCTTTCTCAGGACTGCCAGCTCCGTGTAGAGTAACGGTGAGCCAGTAAAGACGATACAGCACTGCCAGCACTTTGTTTAAACACGCTTCCCCTCCAGCGGTCCATCAATACAGAAACAGTCGATGCTGGAGACTTGTTGCCCAGGTCTTTAATTCGGTTCTCAAACTCGAAAGGAGAAATACAAACCCATACCCAGTGACTTGTAAGAAGTCCAGGATCCTTTTCAGAGCCATCAGCAACTGATGGGCAACAGCCACGGCTGTGCACTTCTCCCCACGACCCCATCGAACTCTACATTATAAATAAATGACACTCTGACTCTGAAGCTGTAGAGACATCCAGCTACTGTAAGAACTGCAGGACTCAATGCCAAGGTTTCTGCAGAAAGGAAGGGGAGTCTTATGGAAATTTTCACCCCACCCCACACCCCATTGTTCTCTCGAAGCTCTTTCGATATCTCTTAGGCCCTGGACACAGAAAAACGTCATCTGTTTTCCCACCTTTGGCAAACACTCCGATTGTGAATCCTTACAGACTAAGCAGAGAAGCGACAGTTTTGGAGAGAAAACGGTCAGCCTGTCGGTACGACACAGGCCAGAACAGAGGGTGAGAAACAGGGTTGGCCACACAAAGCAGGTCAGCAAGATACCCGACAAAACTGGCACTGGGTCACTCTGCTGTTGATTTCACCCATGAGCTGCTTCACCTACAGTCACCAGTTTTCGGTGCAGACGGCTGAGCCAGGCTCTCAGCTGCCTCCCTACTGCCAAGCAGTGCTGAACACAGCAGAGAGCTCAGCCACCCCTTCATAAGGCTCTACATGAGAACAAGAGGTGCAACAACAACAACAACAAAAAAAAAAGGCAGCAAGAGAAAAAGCCACTGGTCACAGATAATATCAGCAGACAGAAGAATTAACAGGGAGGGACGAGTATCAGTCCACCAGATATTCTCCCCAGCCACTGCGAGCACCAAAGCATGGAAGAGCGCGCTGCAGTTGAGTGTACGCCCAACCTCCCGAAGCCCCTAGGATATCCCTAATTAGTTCTAACGAGCGCACATCCTCACCATCCCCTCCGGCAGGTATGATTTAACCTGAAGCCTACCTCAGGAAAAGGGAACACTACTGACGCACTGCCAGTCTGCAGGGAAGCGACCAGAACCTCACCAGAAAACAAACACCCTTCAGTTGCACGAGGTGCCCGGGTGATTTGGGGAACACCTCTGAGACCATTTTGCCCACGGCAGTAACCCCAGTAAGCTCCAAGGGCCAGTTACACAAGTCCTGCCACATTGACTTAGGATGCTATTAGCATGCCCAAATTAGATTTTTTAGTCTGAAACCAATTATATTTATTTGATTTTGTGCCAACATCTCTGGCTAATTTAAAGGGCACTGTAGTTACGCAGTGTTAATTCTACGCTACAGAAAGCGGGCTCAAACATCTCATTTCCAAACACAGCAATATTACTGGAGGTTTATCCTTTCATTTTAATCACTGTTGGTTTTCTTTATGGTATACACAGCCATGTAAATATGCTGGCTGTCAGCGGGTATTACCAAGACTCACACAGCCCTGGTACAGTAGTCAGTCCAGTCAATCTCCCCTCTTCCTTCCCAACCTTTACCTCTGAACTCTGTCTCAAATGTAATTGTCAGCGGTAGAGGATATTTTATTTGGACAGGATTCCACTAAACAGAACAATCTGTCTGCATACAGTGCAGATGTTTGATAGCAGAGTGGTTATTTTAGGTAAAATAAGCTTTTAAGTACCTGACATGTCCTCTCTTGAAGGCTATTATCCTTTCTTTTCAGGGAATAGCTTGATCTAATAAGTCTTTTCTGCATTTATTAGTGTGTTCAGCACACAAGATTAGCCCACTGGTTAAAAATTACATTCTCTGACCAAGAGCAAAGAGAACCATCCTGAGCCTAAGGATCTGGCTAAATAACCATGCTCAGGCTGCCAGTCCATCAGCTGCTCAGCTGTTCAAATAAAGATTTGCATCGGTGAGTTGTTCAACAGGAAGAGAGTTCATGCTCAAGACGCTTTTTCCAGTGAAGCACAGTCCGCTGGAAGCCAATACCAACACATTTCTTAGCTGTTAATACCAAGCTATTTATTAGACAGCACTCAGCGTTCTCAACGACAATTTTTACTTTAGCGAAAGGATGGAACTTACAGCCTCAGCTTTCAACTTGCCTGGTGCGCCAATTAGCAAGGTGAGAGACAGAAAGAGGTGGCCTGGGAGGCAAAGTTCTTACAGGTGAGGACATACAACACGTCAAGTTTCCAAGGGACTCAGTTTCCACCAGGTCTCCAGGAATCACAAATCAGAGACATTTGTAGTTGACACATTTCAGGTTTGGAGACAGCCCGAGTGCCAAGCTGCAGCTCTCCCGTGCCTTCGCTAGGAAGTGTCCTTGCAGATTCAGCCCGAATTTGAAGCAAGGAGCATCAGAAAAATACAGAGCTACAGGCACACGCTGCAACAGAGAGGGTGTCGTTACTTCCCACTGTCGCAGGGAACCCATTAGGCAGATGTTTTGTAGAGCAATGACAGGGTCACAGGGAGGTTCGAGTGTTTAACAGAACGTGTGCCTGCAATTCCCCCGTGCGTCATTTCAAACACAAGCACTCATTAATTTGGTATAGGGATTATACAGTTTGGCATCAGCTATAGCAGGGAACTGGAATCCACGACCCTGGGAGCCCTTTCTAGCTCCACATCTCAGCAAAACAAGTGACAGTAGTTTTCCATTTTTTGCTCTGAAAATTGACATAATGGAATCCCTCCCTGGGGATTTTGCAGGAAAGGTGTTTACCCCACGACAAGAAGCATCGTCTTTAATTTATGAGGTTTTAAGTCACCACATTTTGTTGCCTGCCTGGTGCTGGAGATGGTCCGAAATGCCTGACCGCCGTTTCAGCTGCCCCACTTTACCTCAACAGGTATCAGCTCCGAGCACCGCCAGCTGAGAAAAATATTCTCTAAGTGCTCTCATCCCACAGCCATTAACTTGCTCTCTCACTTTTCAAATACCATCATTTTCCGCCGCTCTCTGCACCGTTTTCAAAGCTTCCTTTTCAGAAGAGCTGGAATGAACCCTGGAACCCAAGGAAATGGATTCGCAATCCCTCAAAGCCCAAAAACGAGCGAGAGCCTAGCTTAGACCAAATCAAAACTGAAAACGTACAACCTATCCAACAGTAACTATGGAGCTTTCATCCCCACGTCTGGGAGAACTTCATTTTTCACAAAACACGCGTTGAACTGCCGCAAGACGCAGTCATCTCGCACCCCGACCACAAGCACATCAATACAATTCCACATTCGCAACTAAGTTTTTTTAGAACATTTTCCTACTTGACAACACTCTCCCCTCCAACGAACCGTGAAATTTGTCAATTAACTCTGCTCCAAGACAAAAGGCAACTCAAATTCTTCCATGCAATAAGCTAGCAGAGGACATCACAGGACAAGGCACATGTTGGGTCAGATCTCACCAGAAGTGAGGAGGGGTACTCAATGTCAAAATTTCACTCTGTAGTTGTGACACACTTAATAATTCTGCGGATGGGTGAGAAGGAATCAGAGCATCCTCCCACGCAGCTTCATTAACAGCAAGGTGCCGGCAGTAAAAAAGGCAAAGTTTGTGTGTAAATTATCATTCATGACTAGAGAGCGGTGAAATTTTCGCAAAACCCAAAGAGAATTTACTACAGCAAGAGACAATCACTGAAGTATTTCAACTCGCACTATCCTTCTTTAACAGCTGCTCGTACCTTTTCTCTCCAGGACGAATTTACATAGGCTCATTTCCTGCCTGAAGGAAATATCCTTTTGGGAGAATGCTCTAAAGTCAGTTTAGCATGAAAAAGTGAAATGAAACAAAACAAGAAATTCTCTCCCCCACCCCCAGCTCAGTAGCTCCCAAGACAAAATGGATGGGGCAGAAAAATGGGAATTTGGCAAGAAAACGTCATTCAGATGAGCTTTTTTCTGTATTCCCTCAAAACTGCATCTTAATTTGGCTGAGTTTTAAGAGTCTGAAAGTGTTGTTTTGTAAGCATGCAATACAAGCTGTAGAAAACCTTAACGGGTGGGAGGTGAAGGAAGATCCGGCTAATTTGGCAATTTGGTGAGAAAGTGAATCAGTACTCGATTCACTCCGTACTCCATTCACAGATGGGATCTGTGAACCCTCCAGGACAGCTCTCCCCTGCAGACTTCCTAGTGTCCAGAACCAAAGAGGTCTAAGAAATCTTTGTGAGGCACGTCAGACTCTAGTTTGGTGGAGGCTGATACGCAACCAAATGCTATTTTTTCCAGGATGGAATTTCTCTTAACTGCAAGACAAATCTGTGTTAAGCAAAAATTCTGTGTGCAGCGACACAGCAGGAAAGAATAATCTTTAAGAACCTTGGGAAGTTGCAAAAGAAAGGACTGGGAAGAAACCAAAAATAAAAATAAAACAGAATGTTGTAGCTATTGAGTAGGGGTAAAAAGAAATAAGGGAATTTCAGTCTCTCTGTGTTCGTGCACAAGAGGAATAGAAAAAAATACCAAAGCAGTATTAGGGACCAAGCCAGGTGCCTGTATCCCTGTTGTCCTTCAGCTCTATTTACACCATTTGCTACCGTGATCTTGTCGTAGTCAAGTCAGACGAGTTTGATTTTGTTCTTAGTACAGCTCCCTACATGAGCATACGCATTATTTTGCACATCAGAGGTACCACATCTCCTCTCACACACCACGAGTGGTGACCTCCTGGTAAAAAGCCCGAGCCGCCTGCCAGGCAGGGATCTAACCCCGCCACCGAAACTTTCCCACCCGACTGCCAGAACGACAGATGGAGTTCCATGGTGTTTTTGAAAATGTCAAGGCTGAACTCCCTTAGGTGAAGTTACAGGAAACTGCAGTAACTTGGGAGAGCCAAGTCCTTCGTATCTGCATCTCAAGTCGCTTGATTCTAAACAGAGCGCAGGTTAAACTCATCCGGAAAGTCCCAGGGTCCTGATATTTCAAAGATTTTGCAATGCCAAATTCCATCGCTCCAACAGCTATTCTTCCGCACCCACAAAGCTCTCAAGTCTGTCTCTCCCTATTAAAGCAAGTTTAATAACGCCGAGTTTACAAGCGCTCCATCAGCACGTCCACAGCTAAATTTACTGCTACAGAGATTTACAACGCATGCCACGCATTTAAGGGGAAACCTTCCAAGGAAATTTGACCAAAACGAAGCTTTTCGCAATGCGCTAACACAATTAGCGGCGAGAAGCAGTGTTATTGCCCATCACTTTAAATAGCTCCAACTTTTATTAAAAGATTGTATCTCCAGACGCTGACTCGGTGGGCAAGCTGCTAACACTCGGAAACAAAACAGATGCTGCCAAGTTTAAATAGACAAACGTTCTGTTGATTCTCTCCACGATTTCATCAGCTGCAGAAGGAAGAAGCCTCCCAGGCGTGCATTTGTCAACCAGCACATACAGGTGTGCTCAGGGAGCAGAGCACATCCCAATTTCCCAGCACCAGCCAAGATATTTGCATTAAATAGAAATTATTTAAACCATATTCTTGAGAAATTAAAGTGTTAAACATTGATCTGCCTGGAAGCCTAGCAGTACTGGAAGCAACCACCACATAGAAAGACACCAAGGAAAGCTTGGACTACTTCCACGTGAAACTCTCCATTTATTTTTCTCCCTTAATACTCTCCAATCGCTGAAAGCAGCAGGAACCACCTCTGCCCTTCCCTCAAACGGGCAGGCAAGGCAGCCACCCCGCCTCAGTAACACCGACGTATTCTTCCCAGGCAGCTTCTTTCACCACTGCTTGGCTTTGTACATCCTCAGTCAGCTTCCTTGTGTACTTTGTCCTCCTTCCTATCGGGGAGCAAACAACAGAAACACTAAACAAAGACAACAAAGCACCTTTCGCTTTCACTTCCCAAGAGATCCACTCAATTTAGCCCTATTCTAGTAGAGTATGGTATCAAAGGTCTTAAAGAAATGACGTGCCAAGTATTCAGAGGAAAGGCAGCCTGGATGCAGGAGTAACCCAGCTATTCAGTCTCACTTGGGAATACACAAGATGTATTTTTGTTATGCCCGAGCAGCTGAGAAACTGCAATATTGAGCATCATCCACTTCATTACCCAAGCAGACCAAGTGCTATGAATGACTTTTAACAGATCCATATTTGCCCAAAAATTAATTTTATATAAGCTTTAACATAACACAAAACAATAAAAAGGCTTTTCTATCAATTTTAAGCGGAAAAACTTCCAAGCTGAGCCCACAAAGGGAGGCTTCAAATCAATTAACCAGCCTGAATACTGGGAATACAGTGTAGGAATCAATTTAGTTGAGCTAGGCTGGGGAGGAGGAGTGAGAATCCGCGAGGAAATGCTAAAACAAAACATATGGCACCAAGACTGAAGTCTAAACACTCAACTTAGTTCTCAAGCAGTTATATTTTGTGGAGTGTAACATTTTTCTTGAATGGGTTTTAAACAGGCATACGAAACCGGCGGCAGCCAGCACGTAAGATTCACAGGTGACAAGCAACACCATGCTTCAGAAAAAAAATAAACCCACTTAAAAAGTTCTAATTGGACAAAAGCCACCCATTCCAGTCTGATCTTCACATCCAAAGATTTCAATCGTACCTGGCAAGTACTTACAGGCTGCTCTTTTTCAATGGCAGTGCTATTTAAGTACGTGAAGTAGTAACTACACAAGCATAAGACGGGTGACCGCAAGCATTCTGCTAAAATTTGGGGAAGCAGAAATCTTAATTCTAAGAAGTTTCGCTATACCTGCAAAAGAAAGTTCCTCTCACACAGGCACACATATGTTCAAATGTGGAGCTTGGGAAGAACGTGGCTAAAAATCTAAATATTCAACTCCCAAAGATCAAGGTGTTCACAGGCAAAGCGCAACTCAAAAGCTACGCGAACCGCAGCCATGAAAAAAAAACCCTGATCAGTCAGTAAATGGTGATTTCAATTTAAGCTTGATTTGAGGGGATAAGAAACTCCCACCACATCTGTTCGCGCAGCCCGCACTGTCCTCATCGCTACGAGGGAATCTGTCAGGGAAGAAAGGGCACAGGAATCAAGCAAGGGAGCACTCCCACCGCTAATTTATCTCCTGTTTCTGGCACGGGCTGCTCGCAGCAAAGAGGATGCTCCTAAATCAAACAGCCAGAGAGCCAGCACGGCTCTCATCTTTCCAAAAAAGTAGCAAAATGAGAATGACCCAGTTCCAATCGACTTCACTACCGCTACCAGCAGTTCCAACAGGAACGGTGAGATCCAGGGGAACCTGTGTGTACAAGTATCTGATCAGCACAAGCAGCACGAGGTCCGATTTTTTTTTCTTTTTCAGACCCCAAAAAGAAGATTGCAGTGATTTATATGCAGTCCACGCTCCGAAGATCACATTCACAACCGCTACTTTTCTCCTTCTAGATAAAAATGTAGATGTCTCCAGTGGTGGTATTCACCTGCAAAGACTATTGCTACTCTGGGGGTACGAATCACAGAAATGCTTTATAAACTGCTTCTACCCCACCTCTATTTTATCTTTTTTTTTTTAATTAAAAGTCAGGTTCTGGTCCTAAGCAAAGCTCCTTGATTTAGTGAAGTTATTTAACCCAAGGATGCTACTCAGCAGTTACTACCACTAACCAAGCCTAATAAACTCAAGAATTAATCCATATCTTTATAACAGCATGAGTCATCCCCACTGCTGAGTAATCCTTTTTTCAGTATTAGCCAGAATCAGGGCAGTTTTGCAGAAGTTATCTTTGCAGGTAGCAAACTTGCTTTTTCTATTCCTGCACCAAAACAGGACGGAGCCATCCACGTCAAATGAAAGGCACGTGTGGCTATTTTCAAGCAAAACCAGCACAAATCAAGGAATTGGACTACACGTGGACTTCCCTCATTCTGAGGTTGAAAAAGAGTTGAGCTGGCTATCTGCTAAACAGCAGACCCTAAATTTAAAGGGCAATATTTTTCATCAGGAAACAAGTTAAAGCCTTTAAAAGCACCAGCACAAGGCTCATCTCTTTCCACACCAGGACATCTCTTTGTTCCCTGCTGAAAGACTTTTACAGCTCTACAGAAGTAGAGGGGGGGAGGAAAAAAAAAAAGGGAGGGGGAAAAAAAAAACAAAACCCACACCCTTGAGGTTTACAGGAGACACGAAGCAGGAGGCAAGGCAGTCCAGCTCAGTTAACACAGTGACATTTTGTCCCACAAATCACATACGTGCTAGGAAACTTGCGTCACATCTCCATCCAGGCCGCTGGCAGACACACCAATGCTTGAAATGAGTAAAGGGGAGCGGGGGATGGAAAAGTTAAAAAGAGAAACCATATGTTTGCAATATACACATTTCAGTGTACGCTCCGTCACAGCCAGGATGCCAACACAATCGCTGAGCGAGCAGGCAACATCCAGAAACCCGGTTTACAGGGGGGAAAAAAAGGACAAGGAAAAAAAATGTAATCCTTCTTCCCCGATCTCTCCCCGAGTTCTGTCAGTTAACAAGAGACGACAAGACATCTCTCTGCTCTTCCTAATACTTGGAGGCTGTAGGATGTGCTTCTTCTCCAGCAGCAAGTTCTCCTAAGAGCAAGAGTGCATTTACATTCATCCCCTTTTGTTCCAGCTACAAAGAGGCACACTGGCCGTTCGCTTCTGTTGCTGGATCCTCCAGCTCAAATCCTTGCTTTGTGCTACCAGAGCACCCCTTCGCAGGCTCCCAAGGGGAAAAAAAAAAAGAAAAAGCATTTCCTACACACACAGATCCAGTTTCTTTTTCCTGGGAAGTGGAGGACCTGTTCTGCCCTCTCCTCTCTGCACTTTTATCTCCTGCTCCTCAAAGAGGTTGAACATCATCCTCCCCAGGGCGCACTTTCCAAAGGTGCTTTAAGGGTTGATCTGTAAGATTATGCCTTCCCCGGGACTTTGCAGGGAGTTTTGTCTCCTTTTTCAAGCGCTGCTGCTCTCACTGAGCAAAGGGAGAGGACAAAGCCTGATCCCAGAGAGCAACAGGGATTTCCAGAAGGATTTCCCCCCCCCTCCACAGCTTTAGTTCCTTCCTACTTTTAAACAATGCCAAGAATTTCATCTCTTAAAACAGCATTTTTCACAAACTCTCCCACCCTCCTTAACAGAAAACAAGTCTCCCCACGAGGCAGAGATGGAAGGCCTGGGCATGACAGCACTATGTCATTTATAAACTTCAAATAAAAGCACTCCACAAAGATTACTCTAAAAATTAACCTCCTTCCTAAAAGCCTTTGGCCAGGAGCCTGCCCTGCTGCCTCCTGCTTTACTTGGTGCCTCCGGAGGCACCGACCTTAGAGTCACCTGTGGCACCACCTCGGACATGTCACATACTTGCCCCTAGAGCGATGTACCCCTCCAACACACACCCCAACAAAATGGTCGAGACAGCCAATAAATCAGTACAGTGGGAGGCCTTGGGTAACTATGCAGTTTAAAGTCAAGAGAGAGTGCGGAAGAAAAAAAAAATTCATTTAATGGAGAGAGCAAGAGCTGCGGCCTCGAGCTGTGAGGACAATGAAAACTCGCAGCAGCAAAAACCCAGGATAAAAGGCTTGCTCGGCAGCACCACAGAACCCTCCATCCCCTGCATGGACCAAAGCAACCAGGGGCTCTGAAGCTGCTAAGTGAGAAGTCACCCCCCTAAAAAAAAAAACAAATTAATTGGGGGTGCCCTAGAAGGAAAGAGAGCCCCATGACCTGCTGGGTTCGCCCCTGCAGACCACTTCACACCCAGCCAGACAGACTGTCAAGGTGAGGGGGGTGCAGAAGAGCCCCCACAGCGTGAGCTGGTCCTGCCTCGCCCCGGCATGAGGGTACATGGGACCCCCCTGCAGAAAAGGGAGGCAGAGATTGGAGACGAGCTCCCCTTCCCCTGGGGACACTCCCCAGGGCACCCCAAGTCCCTACTGGAGGGGGGATGAGGACCCACAGGCCCCTCTGGGGGTCCCGCACACGCGTGAGGAAGGGGAGAAGCCCCCACGCACAGGGAGAAGCGGGGTCCGGGCCCGCAGCCACCCTGCCCCTCCCTGAACACGCACAACCCCACGGCGAGGAGGGGGGGGACGGGACGGACACGCAGACCCACAGACACCCCCTCCTTGCACCGGGGAGTGGCGGAGCAACCGCCCCCCCCCATATGTCCTTGGCGAGAGAGGGCAGCCCCCCCCCCCCCCCGCCCCGCTCCAGTAAAGGGGGCTCCTAAACCCCCCGGGGGAAAAGACCCCCCGCTCCACACTGACCGCTGGGGGGGGTGACACACACTCTCCCTCCTTGTGGGGGGGGGGCGTGTGCGACAGCCCAGAGGGGGGACAGCCCCCACTTCCCTCAGAGGGAGCACCCGTCCGCCTCAGCGGAGAAGCGCCCCAAGCGCACACACACACACACCCCACAGCCCCCCCCCCACCCCCTCCGCGCCGCGCACGGACGCCGGGCAGAGGCCGAGCGGGCCCGTCCCGCCCCGCCGCCGCTCACCGATGACCTCCTGCAGCTCGTAGTCATCCTTGTTGATGGACCAGGGCAGCGCGCTGGGCTCCTCGGCCATGGCCGCGCCGCGCCCGCCGCCCGCCCTCCGCGAGGGGGAGCGTCACGCCGGAGCCAAGAGGCGCCGCGAGGCCCCGACCTCCCCCCACCCCCCCCCCCGGGCGAGCCCCCACCGGCAGCGGCACCCGCGACCCCCGCCGCTGCCTCCTCGGCCGCCGCCGCCGCCCGCCGCTACCGCCGGCCAAACTTTGCCTGCTCCCTCCACCTGCCCATGCCCAGACCGCCCCGGCGTCACCCGCGCACGCCCCGCCCGCCGCGAAGGGGGGCAGTCGCCGCCCGCCGCCATCTTGAGCGCGGCGTTCCTCACGCCGTCCGCCAGCGCGTCTCCCCCCCACCGCCGTTTATTAGGCAGCCGCCTTCGGCCTCGGGGGACAGGCCGGTACGGGGGGTGACAAGAGCGGGCGGCGAAGGGGGGCGTCGGTAAGGAGGAGAAAGGGAAGGGTGGGGATGCCACACACAAGATGGCGGCTGCCCGCACCTTCCCCCCCCACAAGCAAGGGGAGGGAGGGGCTTCAGGCTGAAGGCCCACGGCGAGCTATGATTGGTTGCCAGCAGCGAGTGCCCAGCTCCTATTGGAGGAGAGGCTGTCAGTCACGAGTTGTCCTGCTCCAGGGTCCCTTCGCCCGGGGCTGGGAGCGAAGGCCGGGGAGCGGCGGGAAGGGGCGGCCGGGCCTGGGCTGGATCCGGGCCTGCCGTGAGGGACTTGGGAGTCTGGCGGGTGGGAACGGGCCCCGGGCACAGCCTCCCTCCCCCCAAACGCGGCACCGTCCGCCCCGTGGTGTCTGCCTGGAACCCGCGCCAACCCCGGCGGGCGGGAAGCGATGGCGCGGCCTGAGACGGGTTTGGTCGGTGAGGGGTGGTTCAGTCCTGAGGGAAGAAGGGCCGGGCCGCCCCCTCCTGTCTCTTTTTTCCCCACCCCGCAGCCCTGCGGTGAGCAGGTGTGGAGCCTCGTTCCGTGTTTAAAAATAGGTCCTGGGGTTACGATGAGCTTGAAGGGACCAGGAGGCCCGGGGTGGTTTCTCATTGCCCTCTCCGAGGATGAACAATTCTCCGGTTTCACACAGAATCACAGAATGTCAGGGATTGGAAGGGACCTCAAAGATCATCTAGTCCAGCCCCCCTGCCAGAGCAGGATCCCCTAGATGACGTTACACAGGAAGGTGTCCAGGCAGGTCTTGAATGTCTCCAGAGAAGGAGACTCCACAACCTCTCTGGGCAGCCTGTTCCAGTGTTCCGTCACCCTCACTGAGAAGAAGTTTCTTCTCGAGTTTAAGCGGAACCTCTTATGTTCCAGTTTCAGCCCATTACCCCTTGTCCTATCAGTGGTTGTCACCGAGAAGAGCCTGGCTCCATCCTCGTGACACTCACCCTTGATATATTTATAAACACTAATAAGGTCTCCCTTCAGTCTCCTGCAGACTGAAGAGCCCCAGCTCCCTCAGCCTTTCCTCATAAGGGAGATGCTCCACTCCCTTAATCATCCTAGTTGCCCTGTGCTGGAGTCTCTCCAGCAGTTCCCTGTCTTTCTTGAACTGAGGGGCCCAGAACTGGACACAATATTCCAGATGGGGTCTCACCAGGGCAGAGTATAGAGGGAGGAGAACCTCTCTCGATCTACTAACCGCCCCCCAGCTGCCGGACGCTTCTGCTGCCATTTCAACCTTCATGGATGCCCCAACACCTTCATCCTGTGGTTCGTGGCCTACAAGTCCGTAGGCGGAGCTTTGTTGATCTGGATGCGTTCAGAAGAATGTTGTGGGGGGAAAAAAAAAGAATAATCTGATTAAAATAAGTGAGGAATGTGAGGCTGACTGGTGCCGTGACCCCACAAAAGCTGTTCTGTGTTGCTTGAAGTGGTTGCAGGTTGGGGATCTGCTTTTTTTTTTCCCGACATAAACCTGATAAAACAGCGCCTCTCTCACCGAGAGCAAGAGTAACCATCAGGAGAATCATAGAACAGTTCAGGCTGGAAAAGACCCTTGGGATCATCGAGTCCAACCATTAACCCTACACTGCAAGTTCACCCCTAAACCATCTCACCCAACACCACGTCTAAGTGACACTTAAACACATCCAGGGATGGCGACTCAACCCCCTCCCCAGGCAGTCTGTTCCAGTGTCTGACCACTCTTTCCGTGAAGAATTTCTTCCTAATGTCCAGCCTAAACTTGCCCTGTTGCAACTTGAACCCATTCCCCCTGGTTCTGTCCCTAATGACCTGTGAGAAGAGACCAGCACCAACCTCTCTACAATGTCCTTTCAAGTAACTGTAGAGCATGATGAGGTCCCCCCTCAGCCTCCTCTTCCTCAAACTCAACAGTCCCAGCTCCCTTAATCGCTCCTCGACTGGGAAACTCCCTTGACTGGAAGTTTCGTTACCGGGTTTCCTTCTTCTCTGACAGCCCCTGTTCTTCTTGTAGCTCGATGTCAGGCGCTACTGCGAGTCAAAGATCAGTTATACATATTTTTAGCTTATTAGGACAAATTCCTGAGATGCCTCTGATGAACCAGGCTTTGTAGAGGGCCGCTGCATCGTGCCAAACGCATGGTCTGACTCCGGTATTTTCACTTGTGCTACCTAACACAGGATACTAACTCCTTTCTACTTTTTTTTCTGTCCTACAGAAGCAAGAGGCCCACAGTCCCATCTCGCTCACACTCAACAACGATGGTCTCTGTCATTAGGCGGAGCTTTCAACTGAAAAGCTATTTGTTTTTCCTGCTTATCTGTGTGAAACATTCCTCTGCTGAGTGATTTTTTTAATATTTGCTAAATACCCTTTAATTACTGCTCCGAACTGTCTCTGTGATCTTTTTAACCATATAATAAAAGGAGTTTATATAGCAATTAAAAACAGGTTTTACCCCAGAGCACGCACTCTGGTAGCTAGTGTCATATTTCTGATAGCTAACAGCATGGTAAAAATGGATCTGAGCCAGGCACCACCGACAAAAAGAGACTTATATATGCTTAATTTTGCCACAGTGTTTTTAAAGTCAGAACCGGATTTTGAATTCCCTTATTTTCGGTCAAAAATCCTCCCCCCGAAGGCGATTCTAAACCACTGTTCATTTAGATCAATGGAACAGGATTAGGTCCACGATGAGCCTTGTTCTTTAAGAATTAGTACAGACTTTGATCGAAATTCAAATTTAAAATTTGCACTGACAAGACCACCAGTGGCCACATGAACGTAGAATCATAGAATGGCCTAGGCTGGAAGGGACCTTAGAGATCATTTAATCCACACAGGCCGATAAATGCTGCATTTTAGTTGTCTGACTCTGCAGTTAAAAATGCATTTCCATGGTTTTAAACCCAAATTTTTCATTTACATAAAATCTGGGTCCCACAAATTTTGGTATTTTATTTTATTTTATTACTTAACTAGCATTTTGGGTCCCTCAAAAGTCACGTGTTGCTGTTGCATTCATTCATTGAGCAGGTTGGTTTAACCCAAGTTGGATGAGGGATGAAAAAATGAAGGCGGCTTCCACAAAGATCTCAGTCCTTAGCCCGCTCCGGATCTCCAAGCAGCACCTTCTCCTGTTCCATCGTTCCTATTCCGGTCATCCTACTTTTCCTGCTTTGTTTTATTTTGTCTTGTGTGGGCAGTAAGCTCTTCAGGGCAGAGGCAGTGCCTCTATTTATAAAAGAGCCTGTGAAGTGGTGCTGCTGAATCAAGCGGTTTGTTGTAATAACAAGACATCGGCGCAGAAATCTGAAGTGGAAAAGCGGTTTCCTGGTGCGTATCCACCTCTGCTCCGGACCAGGGGAGACCGAGGAGTACAAAATCTTCCGGAGTCTTTCACCTAGGAAGGCTGCGGTCTGAGAAAAACTCTCGGAGCTGGGTTTCCCCTTATTTTTGAACTCGCAGTGGAACACCACGGCGATGAGAGCAGGCGGTGCCTGCCTCCCGTTGATTCTCCGGCACAGTAAAGGCTTTATCTTCTGACACCTGCGTTTTACGGACGTCCCCGGGGTCATGCGCCCCGGCCCCTGCCTGGGAGCCTTCGCACAGGAGGCACGCGTCGCACAAAACGCTCTCCTCCTCGTCAGGCACGTGGTTTCCTGCCTGTGTGGGCCAGGGACTTATTGTTTCAATGAAACTTGCTGGCCCTACTCAGCTCTTTGCCCTTTTTCTTTCTTTTAACATTCCTGTCGTAGCAGCTGTAGTAAAGGTGATGTTTAACTGGTGAATCTTACACTCAGCACCCGGGCATTACTCGCTTGAGTGCCTATAAAGGATCCTTCATGGTCAGTGTGTTTTATCGTTGTCACAAGTGTGAAGTGTGTCATGAATGAACACAAACTAAGTTTGTTTACGCTGGAGTTGTAGAAGACCCGTCTGAACTCTAGTTTGCATATTGAGGCGCTGTAGATTTCATCTCTGTGCTTGTGTAGGCTCTCAGATAAACCATTTTCTTCTTTTTTGCAGTTGAAGCCGCTCCTTTGGCACAGCCCTGCAGAGGCCTTTCGCCGTCACAGTTCAGCAGTGTTTGGGGCCACAGAGTTTGTCATCACGGTTCCAGCTAAAGGCTTTTTAAGACCTCATAAACCGCTCTTTGTAAGTGCCTGCGCAGTAGCTACGACGATTCTTATGAACAATCGCAGTCAACGTGCTTGTGGAACTGCTTGGTACGGGCACGGCCGGCTGGAGCGAGGGGGAGCCCAACAACGCCTGCCTTAGCGCCTTCGGAACAGGGCGAGCGCGCGTCAGCATGGGGAGAATGCCGCTAGAAAATTTGCCTGCTAGTCTTTCTTCAGGGGAATACTCCCAGGTTTATTGAAGGGACCTTAATCCATTAACCAGCAGATTATTTCACGAAGTGCGAGGCAGTTTCCCCTCCAGCCAGCGTTTTATCTTCGGGGGGGTTTCTCCTGAAGGCTTTGCCCTGGGGTTTGAGAAATAAAGCAAGGACCAGGCAGTGGAGGGAGGAGCAGTCATTTAAAACCCTCCAGCTGGAGCGAGTTTTTAATAATGGTTGTTTTCAAAACACAAGCCGAACGCCAGCCGAAACCACACGGGCAGGTTTCGGTAAGTGACCCTGCGTACCACCGCGTCCCTCCGCCCCGTCATTGAGCTCTGGTGCGCGAAGTCATTTTAAATTCACCTCTGAGGTCACTTTGAAGTCAAGCAGCTGATGGCCCGGCTGTAACAGGTGAATTCTGGTTCCCGCAGTGTGTTTACCGAAAACAGCTTTTGCTTTGCAAACACACTTCTTACCCCATCGCCGCTGCCTCTCAACAAAAACACTGCCCTCTTACTTCCTCCGCTGAAAATATCCCCCAGATTTTAAACTCCAGGAAACAAGCAGAAAGCTTAGGAGCAAGACAAGTTTTTTTTTCTTACTCTTTTCTTCTAAGTTTATGGAGTTTTTTTTTTGCTGTACAAATTAACCCTCTCTGTAACAAATTACAGTTTTGCTGCCACCTTCAAATCTAACATTAAGTCGATGCCGGGTTTAAGAAATAATTCCAGCAAGATCTTGATTACCGTGTAGCTGAAGCACAGTTTAATAATCAGCTCTTGCTCTGCTCTGGTTTACATTAATGCTTTTTTCATGCTGCTTTGTCTTTACAGGAGCTGATGAAAGACACTTCACATGCCTGTACCTCAGCCTCTAAGGTCAGAAACGTTTTCCTACGGCCGCCTTTAGGAAGGGTAAATCTTCATCATAAAACATTTTCTAAGCAGCTGAGTAGGACAGAAGGAGGGTCGAGAATGTACTTCAGAGTTTTTCCCCTTGATGAAAGTGTCCCTGGGGTCAAACACAAAAAGGAGCTTTTGGAGGAGACGCTGCTGCTCTCAGGTGGTGCAGCACAGGTGCTCGATCAGCCAAGAGGGCCTGGACCCAGCTTACAGCGGTCAAGCTTCAAATATCTTTTGTGACAATAACAATGAAGCAAGATGAATTCTCTTAAAAGGCAGTGAGGAGAGAAATCCTAGGAATAGAAAGATAGAGTGGAATAAGATTTCATTTGCTTTTTGCCATCTACAAGTAAGATTTGAGAGGAAATCTTGTTCTTATCCTGCTAAATGGCCAATATCTTCTTGAACCCAGCAATGCTAAGGTCAGGCAAGGTTTATGGTTCACATTAGCAGATTCTGATGACATGAGTTTACAATAATAGTCTAATAGTTCAGTGTAACAGTGACTCACAGCTTATTACTATGGGGATAGGAATGTAAAGAGATCTCGTTTGAAAAAAAAAAAAAAGTATTTGGATAGTTCACATCCTTTCCTCCCTACTCATGAATTCCTGGGTCATTGACTGCTGGCTGCTAAAAATAGGGTCCTTTTTATGTATCTAATGAAAAGGAAAACCTAGAATCTGGGAGATGGTGGGAGGGAACCAAAGTCCTGACATACAGAGCCTTCAGGAAATGGTTGTAAGGAAAACCCTCTGAGAGCGCAGGAATGTTTTCAGAAGATGGGAACAATCTAAATCTAATGAGCTATTTTGCACGGAAAAAGGAGAAGAGTTAAGAAATCACACCAGCTCCCAGCTTTTGTGTTTTGCACCGTGAGGATGCGAAGATTCATGTCTCTGTTAGAGGACAAAGCAACAGTTTTGTGTTGGAGAAGCCATCCCACTTCAGCAGCAGGAAAAGAAACTTAAGGGAATAGCCCAGGAGCAGCCCCATGAGCTGATGAGGAGCTGGAGAGGGAGCTACAAGAGAAGGAGATTCACTAGGAGTCACCTGAAGCCGTGCACGTCTCTTAAGGGCAGCAGCAGGAAAGGCAAACTGGGAAGACACGAGCAAGGTATCTGAGTTGGCCCAGAAGGCCAATGGCATCCTGGCTTGTGTCAGGAACAGTGTGGGCAGCAGGAGCAGGGATGTCATTCTGCCCCTGTGCTCAGCACTGGTGAGCCCTCACCTTGAGCCCCGTGTGCAGTTCTGGGCCCTCCCTGCAAGAAGGATCCTGAGGTGCTGGAGTGGGTCCAGAGGAGAGCAACGAGGCTGGGGAAGGGACTGGAGGGAATGAGGAGAGGCTGAGGGAGCTGGGGGTGTTTAGCCTGGAGAAGAGGAGACTCAGGGGGGACCTTCTCACTCTCTACAACTCCTTGAATTGAGGGTGCAGTCAGGTGGGGTTCAGGATCTTCTCCTGGGCAACCAGTGACAGGACGAGAGGGCCCGGCCTGAAACTGCCTCAGGGAGGTTTAGGTTGGATCTCAGGCAGCCCTTCCTCACGGAGAGGGTGCTCAGGCACTGGGATGCTCTGCCCAGGGAAGGAATGGAGTCACCGTCCCTGGAGGGGTTTAAGGAGAGGCTGGATGTGGCACTTAGTGCCATGGTCTGGCCGATGCAGTGGTGTTGGGTCATAGGCTGGATTTGATGATCTCAGAGGTCTTTTCTAGCCTCAACAATTCTGTGATTCTGTGAAGGTATCCGAGTTACATGGATTATCACTGCCACCCTTTCGAAAAATAAAAAAAAAACCCGTGTGGCACCTCGGAAACAAACCGCCAAAGTGTGAAATCGTGTGGCAGGGAAAGCTGCCCCAGAGAATCAGAACTTGATTTAATAGAGAAAAATTGGCTGCTGGGTAGATCGTGCGGGTTGCTAGCCGAGAGAGAGCGAGCGAGGGAGCCACAGCTCCTAGGGGCACAGCTGCGGGCACCGTCTGGCGAAAGGCGCAGAAAGCAAAATTTCGTAGTTGGTAATTCGACGTGTGCCGAGTGCTTTCTCTTCAATACCAGATAATTCAAATCGATGGCGGGATGCTAGGTAACAAAAGAAAACGACTGATCAATATGCATGTCTTGGAACTGAAGGAGAACCTGGCTGCCGAGCGCAGCATGCTGATGAGGCGAGAGCTCTGAGAGCTCGGATAGAAAATCGGAAAAGCTTCCACTCCTGATGTTCGACCGAACGATGCGGTTAAGCAGACGCCAGCCGCAGTGCCAGGAGAGGTTAAGTCACCAAGGAGGCTGAAGAATAACTGCTCGGGAAAAGAGGGAATATTCATTTTTTAGACTTCATAGCTTTAAAGTGAAAAACGTGATGCTTCTCGTCTTTGCCTTCCTTTCTAAAGATCTCAGAAGCCCTTTTCTCATGTTGAAAATTTATGTTCTTTGCACACCCACGCGAAGCTTTAGAGATGCTGAGACACTGACGTTTTAAGGCCAATGTCCATTTCAGTCCTCAGCTCACAGCGCTTTGCATCTCATTTCCATGTATATTCCAGCTGGGGGTGACTGCCAAGCGCTGCCAAAAAGCAAACACAAAATCTTCCGTGATTTAGTAGTTTTAAATGTGTCGCCTTGATCTCTGAACACTTTTGAAATCTGCAGCGTCTGCCAGGGCTCGGGCAGGACAGGGTTAACACGTTGACCTTCAGGTTTGCTTACCGGGTTTTCCCTTCTTGAATGGTAATTTTTGTTTCTCAGGCAACGCTGTGAACTGGCACACAAGCAGTTAAGCACCTGAGGACTTGCGGATCTCACATTTAGTTCTGCTGACACAGAAGGCAAAAGTAGCTGAAGATCAGAGCCAGAAAAGAGCTGTAAAAACCTCATGAAAGTTCACTTCATCGTAACCCCACTTTTGCCTGAACGTGTATCCTGCGAGCCCACCCTTTTCCTAACTTTAACATCCTAAACGGTGGATAAAGACCCATTTCATCACCTCGTGACTTTAATTTCTTTAACAAATTATACAAGGTTGATAGTGTTGAGCCCACACGTTCTCACTTGGCTTGGAGCAAGGGCTCTCCTCCTCCTGGGCCCTGGGCTCAGCCCTAGACCCTTGTGTCCCCGTTTTGCAAAAGCAGCGGGAAGGCAGGTGAGAAACAGGAGGAGGGGAAAAAAATTCCAAGCAGCCTTTTGTAAGAAGACGTAATTGAGTGTTTCACAGCCAACGCAGACCGCGTTTATTCCCTCCTTCCAGGCTGGACCCACCAAAGCCCAACCTAAGCAAGCCTAGGAACTGGGGAGATTCACAACTGGTGGTGCCTTTGTGGAAACCACCTCGTCCAGGTGAGAAAGAACCAAAAGAACCAGCTGCTTTCTGGTGGGCACGGATGGCCTCAACCTCTGGCGCTGCACGAAACAGGAGTTGGAAACGTCGCGTTGCTAAGCCAGGCTCTGCTACACGAATAGAAAATACATTGTTTGTAAATCAGACTTTGGAACAGCTCGAGACTTAAATGCGCCTTCAATTAATTAAACCTTTGCACAGCTCCAGAGTAGATGCAACAATATTAATTCCCCTGACGGCAGGTTTTGCTACAAAAAAAAATCCCCAAATTTTCTGAGCTGGGCTTGATAGTGCTTATCAAGAAGTTGGGTCGGGTTCAAAGTCATCTCAAAATCCTAACAGGGAATCAGCTGAGCCGCAGATGGTTATAACACAGCACCCGGAGAAAATCACCTTTAGCGAAATATTTGTACGCAGCACACGTCCTGTAAAACCCCAACAGGTTTGAGGGAGGTGCTTTTTAATGAGCTCTGTTAGCACGCTTTCCAGTAACGTGAACCTCATGTTTTTCGTTTCTTTGTATTGCCTTATTAAAATATGTTGCCAGAATGCTCAACCAACATTTTCCCAGCCATTTTTATGCATAATTACATTTTCTTTCCTATGCTAATTTTTTCTTCTACAAATGTGCCCTCTGGACCAGGCAGTGCTTCGATCACGATAAAGCAACTCTTTTCATGTCAGCGTAATGAAGAACAGAATTTGATCACTCAAGGGGCAACGCTTCATCTCTCCAGCTCTGAAGCTCAGAACATTCTGCGGCGTTTAACGGAATTCACCAGGTGAACGAGGAAACTGCGTCGAAGTGAAAAGAGGACTGGGAGGATTTCTTCAGCACGAGAGGAAGGAAAGGTAGGAAGAGCTACCGCAGCCAGACCCCCTGACCCCGCTCGAGTCTGAGCTGCTGTCAAATAAAGACAAAAAATCATGTAACTGCTCAAAAGCCCGCGAACAGGCTGGCAGCGTAAAGCTGTGCAGAGAAGACCACGATGCCAGCGCTTCTGGGAGTGGGACCATCCTGGCAGTGATTTCTATCTAGAACAACGTATTCAGGGATGGTTTCCATATCACTGTCCTTGTGTTCACTCATAATAGCAAAGACACTGCTTCACCTGCTTTATACATTGTCCTGCAGGATTTATATGTTCTCCTGAGAGTGGCTTTGCGCACAGCCCCTCCCCGTTGGGAACTGCAGCTCGTCCTTGACCTCCAGCGATTCCTCCCAACCAGCATCTCCGTGATTCAGCGTCTTCTGCCTGGCAGGGCCTTGGCCCCACAGCTGCTTGGGTTTGTGAGTTATTTCCCCAGCTTGGGCTGACTCCGAGCCAAAGGAAATAAAAGCTGGTAAAACCCTGCAGGTCGCTGCTGTGCAAGCGAGTGGCCAAAAATCTCCACTGAGGAAAGCTTTCAGGCAAAACGTGGAGAAAAAAAGCAAATAAAAAATTAACTATCCCGTATTATTTCTCACTGACACTTCATTTTGAGACCTGGTATTTATTCTCCGATGCCCAAGAAGGAGATTCAGCCTGCTGAGTTTTAATTCTTTATTTTAAAATGTTTTCACAAGTAGCAAAAGTTTTGGGTTTTGAAGAGAAGAACCACAGATTCATTGACTATTTTCAGAATGGCTACACAGCATGTATGCTTTTCCACTGATTTGTATCATGATATAAAGTCATATAAATATATATCTCTCTATATATAAAAATAAGTGATTTGGTACCAACAGATTGAACTAGGATAATTCCAGTGAGAGAAAGAAACAAAATGGGAAAAAAAAAAATTAACCTCACGATTTTGTAAGTGCCTTTGTTAAAGGTGTTTAAAAATTTTGACCTTCCACGGAGTGTGAAAGAGGGGAGGAGAACCACAACTGCCACTGAAACGTGCTCACAATAATCATATTTTGTATCATTCAGAGATGTCGCACTTCATCAAGTTACCACGACAAGACCGATGTGAAAATGTCAGAAGTGCATAAACTGTTTTTTCACACAGAACGGGATACATATTTAAAGCACATGGTTTATGCTTTAGCCCACTTTACCCAAAAATAATTATTTTAGCCTACAAGACAAGCTGTAACGGCTTGCAACAAAGCAAGAGTCTGACAACTCCAACACCTGCCCGGCCTCTGAGCCAGGCAGACAGAAGGGCCGAGGCACAGAGAGCGGCGCCGGTAACGAGTTCCCACCAAAGCACCAACACCCGTCACAATGAACTGGAATATTGCATTTATCTACTGGAAGTCGCAAGATTTAGAAATCCAGCTCTGATGTTTCTGCTTTCCCTTCCAGAAGCAGCACTTTCCATGCCCGGCAAACACCGGATCGTCTATCCCAAACATCATTATTTTTGCTGCTCTTAAGTTTTTCCGCATTTACAACACCCCAAGCCCCAAATGACCCGTCAGGGACTCACACAGGAGACACCGCACGAGGTTCAATGTGCCAAAATTCTTGTTGTTTTGGCACAGCATCTTTGGAAAAGGGTACGAGAGGCAGAGGAGGAAAACCTCTTTTCTCCATGGCCACGAGAGCCGGTCCATCCCCAGGTCTCCATCTCTCCCTCCCTCGCAGCGCGGGCCATTGCTTCCCTCTAGCGTCTGTGGCGCTGCCTCCTCTGCCCGCGCTCCCCTCTAATTAGTGACCTCTCTGAAGAAGAGGAATCTGGTTTGGTCCTGTGAGTAATGACCCACAATTAATGTTTACAGAGCTCCAGAGTATGAGAATTCACCGAGCACCAGAACTGCCTGGGGAACCAAACAGCCTCCAGAAACTCTTCCGTAATTAACATTTACCGATTATGCAGAAACCCCGAGGCGAGCAGCTGCCTCGGCTTCTGCAAGAGGCCTGAGGGTGACAGGACATCAAGACAAACTATTTAGAAACCAGCTTAACTTTCCTCCTCCTGTGCTCACAGGACTTCTGGCTTATCCTAGCAAAAGAGAGAGGCGCGAATCTGTGGGAGGGACTGAAAAACACCCAGTTTGTGTCTAAAACCAGCCCCTGAGGCCAACATCTGAAGGAGCTTTGCTTCGTCCCGCTCAGGTCAGGGACCAAGTGCTGGCAGCAGCGGAGCCTGGATGGGACTTTGCGGCACCCCCAGGTAAGGGACCGGTCACTGACAGGGACGGGGGGCGGAAAGGCAGGAGCACACACTTGTGTCTGCACCTCAGCCTTGGTAATGCTTTAAAACAAATCCCTAAAAAAAAATAAAGAAAAAAAGAGAAAAGAAAGAAAAAAGGGAAAAAGTCACCTCCAGATGCAACCTTAAAAATGTGAACTAGTAAAACATTAAGCCATAAAATCAACACGAGTCAGCGGCTGAAGTAATGAACAAAGTGGCAGAGCTCAAGCAACTGCAGGTACATGAACATTCCTCTCTTTCCAATTTACAAAGTAAGTATTTCCTGTAAAACTGTTTAATAAACCACTGGGTCGCTTTAAAATGCTGCTTTGGGCGGGATTCCTGCCCCCAACCCCCGAGCACCGCCAGTCGCTCCCCAGGATTCAAGACGAAGGTCTAACAGGCAGAGCAGTATCAGCGTTGCTCCTGGCCTTGGTCACAGAAATACAGTAATTATTGTGGTGGTCGATTAAAATATGTTCTTTCCTATTAACCTAATATCACCCTTCATATTTTAAACAGCCCAACTGACAATTTATTCAATATTTACCCCTGTGCCTTTAAGGTGAGCGCAAAAACTGAAGCATTTTGGGAAGGCTCTTGCAGGTGAAAGAGGGAAGATCTGGACCTGCTCAGGTGCAGAGCTCGGCTCCTGGTCGAGTCAATGAGTGACAGCGGCTCGTACTTTGCATAGTAAGGACTTCCACTGAAAATACACATTTTAAGACTGAATTTCTATTGAAGGAAGGCTCTATTGTAAACATTTAGTAAGACCTGGGAATATCAAATGCTGGTATAAAGGTCATTTAATCAAATGTGACCTGAACAGAGACAGAAAGAGTGTACAAGAGTGTGTCTTGCCTTATACTTCTTGCTTTCAACGAGCAAAAAATAAACCACTTGCAGAAAATCTGAGGGACTGCTGCAAAAAAATACTGGGGACAAGGGATTTACCCTGTAAATGAACACAGGGCAGGAATATTGTGATGTAACTCGAGGAGGAAAACACCCACATAAAATAAACTAAGCTCAATAATTCTGCATTAGTTGTAATTACACGGGTAATTGCTCTGATTTTGCAGATATTGCTAAGTATAACGGGAGAACCATCCATTTCTTTGCAGTGTTTTAACATCTGAAACGTTCTTCTGCTTTTCTCAAGACAAGGACCAAAGGAGATCGTCTGCCCTCACGACAGGGAGGGCCCACACGCATTTTTCCCTCGTGCTGCTCAGCGGCAGGGCAGGACATCGTCCCTGGCACAGGGGACAAGGAGGGGCTGGGCCCTGACAAGGCTGCCAAAACCCATTTGCACGGCACAGGAAACTAGAATCTGAAACCTGCAGATCTCACCAGGCAGCCGCGGGATTTCAGAGATTTAAAAAAAACCCACCACCACCAACCCTTGATATTACTATAGCCACCAAACAGCTTGTAAAATTACAGGAAGTATTTAAGGAAGCCTGTGGTCTGAAGCTCTTATTAAACGCTTACAACAGAGCTTTCTTGTGTTAGACACTCAGTCTTCAGAGGAGTATTTTCTCTATTTTCAGTGAAAGTGCTTACTACACGAAACGCTGGATGCTGTTGCTCGCTGACGGAACAGCAACACCCACACCCTTGCTTGATTTCCCCTTTCAAAATATAAAAAAGTGCTACAAAAAAATCTTTGCTCCCGGTCGCAGGCTCCAAACAGGGATGGCAAGGATCTGGGTTCCGAAGTGGTGGAAGACCCTGTGTGAAGAACCCCACGGTGAGAAGGCACAGCCGGGACAGGTGACAAGAGCGCCCAGCTCTCATGGCTTTCCATCAGGGCAGCAGGAGGGATTTTGCCAGTCTCGTCCAGAACCACTTTTTGGTGCAAGGATTGGTGTAATCGCAAATCGTGATGAACCGTAAGATACTTGGAAACTCGTTCTTCATGGTTTTGCACTTGACTGGAATCAGGCGTTTGAGACGAGCACCTGCAAGACAGGTCACACAGGCAGAGGATTACACGGAGCCATCGGCAGATCCTGTAGCCCTTTGCTCCCCGCAGCACCACACGCACCACAAGACCCAGGTTTGCTCCTGATTTTCCATCACCTCGTTATAACGCAACGAGCCCTCACCCTGGAGAGCACGTTCCCAAATCCCAAGCCCTCTGCTAAGAATGTTTCACTCAAACACGAAGCAGGGCCCCACCTCGTGCTGGTGGAAGCGATAAAGGCTGAAGGAACTGCAGATATAAAACAACCACGCGCAGGTTCTTGTGGAACGCAGGGGGATACAGTCCTGACTGCTTCCAGCTGTGCGTGAAGAGTGAATTCAGAGGCCAAGCTCATCCCTGAGGACAGGTTTTGCTGGGTTATAGAATCATAGAATTACAGATCATGGAGTTACAACCCCCCTGCCATGGGCAGGGACACCTTTAACTCGACCAAGTTGCTCAAAGCCCCGTCCAACCTGGCCTTATTCTCAGTTCTTTGCCTTCCTACCCCGATTTACCCAGCTAGGCTGCAGATGTTACCCAACAAGGGGCTGCAAGGAATCACTCTGCTAACGGGAACTGCGGTTTTTTTGAGGTGAGACAACCTTGCCCGATTGCTACGCCTCAGAGAAGCAGCTTTTCTAAAGAGGAATCTCTCCCCTTATAATTCTTCCAAGGGACACCACAGCCAGGTAACCTGTGCTGCTCAGCATGGGTGATGACACTGAGACTTGGAAGGAGGCAAATAACCAAGATTTCATAACTGCATTTCATTACTGGTAGAGCTCAGGTCATTACATACAGCTGGACAGTTCTATTCCCATTGTTCTAATGAAAGGTAGGATGCCAATGAAAACATGGTGAAGAAAAGCTCTTTCCGACAAACCTTGATGACTGGGGGCTGATGTAAGATGCTGGGGCGTTCAATGGCTTAATGGCCACGAAATTATTGTGCTGAGGAAGACGGAGCTAATTCCTACCTGTCGCTGGCTTTCAGTATAACCTCTGGCACATCGTTTGTAATATCATGTCAGATACCTTATCTAGAGAAGAGACTTCACATGCAGACACTCCTTGATAATTACATAACCTCCGTACTATTAGGCTGTGCTGCACTTACTCCCCAGCAACACACACAAGTGTAGGGTAACCAGTGGTTAGAGAAAAGCCAGCTGAACAGATGCGACAGAAGTGAGGGCTTTTCAATTCAGAACAAAATAAGTAACAGCCTTTTCCAGCCCAAGCTGAACATTCATTCCACACCAATCCGTGACTCGTGCATTTCTGCAAAAAGCTGCACGGTCTTTACCTGCTACCCTGTTCCAAGCATTTACTCACACCTTGAATTTGTTTTAATTTTATCTTCTATATAGATCTTGAAGCACTTCACAAGCCTGACACGCTGCTGCCTCTCCGAAGCAGACAGTGTTTGCCCCCTTGACAGCTGGAGCACTGAAGCAGAGACAGCCAAGCTTCTCGCTCGCGGTCATGCAGAAGGTCAATGGCAGGGCAAGGAACCAAGTCCAGATCCCTGCCTGCACCTCAAAAACTATTTATTTTCTCCTTTCTCACCCAGGTTTATCTGATCTGTTTAAGCACATCTGAGACTACCCCTCATTCTGCATTTGTGCAGTGCCCGTCAGTATGACCCTGATCTCAGCTGGAGACGTTACTGTAATTCAGATTATAATGTCGATGCGCAATTTCAAATGGGAGATTTGTGAGGCCTTACCTGGGGAAAGACTAAGAGCAAATTTGGTCTGAAAATCACATTCATCGCTTTCCAGGTAATCATCGGAAATGACGACCACCATCCTCCGGCACCTGAAGACGAAGCAGTCAGGGGAGAAAAAAAAAAAAATGTTAATAGAGATGCTTTTGGTTCTCACTGGCAGAAGTAAGCATTCCTCTGAAGTGCTCTGGTGAGGAAATGAACCTGCCAGCTGTGTTCCAGCAGGAATTAACTACAGAGGAAGGACTACTGTCAGACAGACAGCCACATCACACGCAAAAACCTGACTGCAGATACAGCCTCACATACTGACTAATTTAGTGGCCTTCTACGACAAAGCTACAGCGCTGGCTGACACGGGAAAAGCAACGGATGTCATTTTCCTGGACTTGTGAAGGCGTTTGACACTGTCCCACATGACATCCTTGTCTCTAAAATGGAGAGACACGGATTTGACAAATGGACCACCCGGTGGTTAAAGAACTGGCTGGATGGTCGCACTCAAAGAGTTGTGGTCAATGGCTCGATGTCCACATGGAGACCAGTGACGAGCGGTGTTCCTCAGGGGTCTGTTCTGGGTCCAGGGCTGCCCAACATCTTTGTCAGCGACATGGACAACGGCATTGAGTGCACCCTCAGCAAGTTTGCCGACGGCACCAAGCTGTGTGGTGCCATGGACTCACTTGAGGGAAGAGATGTCATCCAGAGGGACCTTGACAGGCTTGAGAAATGGGCCAGTGCAAACTGCAGGAGCTTCAACAAGTCAAAATGCAAGGTCCTGCACCTGGGTCGGGCCAATCCCAGGCACAAACACAAACTGGGCACAGAGTGGGCTGAGAGCAGCCCTGGAGAGAAGGATTTGGGGGTGTTGATAGACGAGAAGCTCAACATGAGCCAGCAGGGCGCTCCTGCAGCCCAGAAGGCCAACCCCATCCTGGGATGGATCAGGAGAAGCGTAGCCAGCAGGTCAAGAGAGGGGATTCTCCCCCTTTACTCTGCTCTTGTGAGACCCCACCTCGAATACTGCGTCCAGTTCTGGTGTCCCCACCATAAGAGGGACATACAACTGTTGGAGCGTATTCAGAGGAGATGATCCAGGGGTTGGAGCAGCTCTGCTACAAGGACAGGCTGCGGGAGCTGGGATTGTTCAGTCTTGAAAAGAGACCTAGGACCTTAGGTCCTTGGGGGGACCTAAGAGCTGCCTTCCAATACCTGAAGGGATCCTACAGGAAGGCTGGGGAGGGACTTTCTACAAGAGCGTCCACTGATAGGACAAGGGGAAATGGGTTTAAGTTGAAGGAGAATAGATTTAGATTAGATCTCAGGAAGAAATTCTTCAGTACGAGGGTGGCAAGACTTTGGAATAAATTGCCCAGAGACGTTGTGGCTGCCCCCTCCCTGGAGGTGTTCAAGGCCAGGTTGGACAGAGCCTTGAGTAGCCTGATCTAGCTGAGAGGCGTCCCTGCCCGTGACAGGGAGGTTGGCTTAGATGATCTCTAAGGTCCCTTCCAGCCTAGGCCACTCTATGATTCTATGATACCAGAAAATGAGCAAACTATTTGTCCAGATTGTCTGTGCAATCTTTATTTAATCCTCTATTGGTTATGAACAATGCCACCTGAATTATCTGCTCACACGTTGCCTTTATTGAATGAGCACGACCGGTACTTTTTAATATTGGAATGAACTGACGAGAGCTTTCTTGTACTCCTGTCACTGTGACTTCACCTGCTTTCATTAATTTGAGCTGTGTTTGCTTCCAAATCACCTCCAAGGATGCAACTGCAGGAGATTCTGGCCAAAAAAAAAGGGATCAAATGGAAGCAGCATCACTATGCTGGCATCTCCCTTGTGAACACGACGAAGCGACATGTTTGGGAATGCTCAAGTCTTCTTTCTTGAGCCAAGAGCATAAAGCAAACCCCACAAAGACATCCTTGTGGATTTTTACTGCTTCGCTGGCACCACGCTGCAGACATCACGGTAAAACGCACATCATGTTCCATTACACTCAGCTGTCCCAAACAGCTACGGGTCACCTACCTCCGCTCTATAAGTTCGCCGCTGATGGACCACACACACGTTCCTGGCAAGACATCCCGGTCAAAGACACAGAGCTTCAGTTTGAACTCGGTTTGTTCCAGCTCCCGGATCATCTCCTGGACAAACTGAAGGTCTTTCTGACAGTAGCAGATGAAGGCATCAAACATCTCTGTTCCGTTCCCTGAAAGCATTACAAAATTTAGCTGCCATCTTCTACGATAAATGAAGTTAACTCCTGCAGCGAACTTCCACCAGTTCCCACAGATTTCAGTTCAGAATCAGGAGCTTTGACAGAGAAGCACTGGCCAAACTTGCGAAGGTAATTTAGTATTTTATTAGCCACAGGGAACTGGAGGAAGACAGAGTCTGGGAAGAGCCGGAGGGAGCAGAGTTCCCCAGATGATGCAACTCAGAGCCCCAACGCTCTGGGATTTCACTGGGAGTTACGCATCTAAAATATCCTTGTGGCTCTGGGAACTCCTTCTCTACTTCGGGTCACACAGATTCAGACTTCCCAACCAAAACCTTCCTCCAGGCCCCTCACCCAGCAATGTCCTGACATCTGCTCCGAGGTAGGTCATGACATTTGGAAACTGCCATTTCTATTGCTAAGATGTCAAACTCGGGTATCTGAAGTCATACCCTAAGCAAATGGCCCTGTTTGCCAAAGATGTTCACGGCTGGCACCTCCTGTTAATTTAGCGCTTACCCAAATATTGAAGTGTTGTATTTTCAGGGTAACATCCCTCATAATTGCGTGCCTTCATCCTGCTGCAGAGCTTCCCACCATGTTATTTTATTCCCCTATCAATGTCACTACATACATTTTCACATTTTATGCCGGTTCACTACCGCGGTGAAAAAGTAGGTCAGGCTTTAAAAGCTGCTGGGAGAAGCAGGAAGCTGGCAGGCAGATCCAGCCCCAGGAGCATCCAGTGAAGCAGAAGGGTAACTGTCTGCCCGCTCAGTCAAACCCAGGGTGCTGCTTTAGGGGCACAGTGCTAACTCGGGGGTCACATCAGGTGAAGCTGCCACATACAAACACCAGCATATTCGTCTACGGACACGTGGGGAGTGTTAATTATGTCCCCACGTACAGCAAAGGTGGCCATCCAAAGCCACACAAGCCCCCTGAGAATCGGAAGAGGGGAGCTGACCCGTGTTCCCCAGTGGTCCGTACTGGGTCTAGTCTTATTTAAATTACTTATTAATGACCTAGACGAGGGGATAGAGTATGTCCTCAGCGAGTTTGCTGGTGATACAAAACTGGGAGGTGTGACTGACACACCAGAGGGTTGTGCTGCCCTCTAGTGTGACCTGGCCAGGCTGGAGCGCTGGGCAGAGAGGAACCTAAAAAGTTCAACAAGAGCAAGTGTAAGGTCCTGCATCCCACGCATCAGTACAGGTTAGGGCTGGAAAGCAGCCCTGAGGAGAAGGATCTTGGTGTCCTGGTACAGAGTAAGTTAACCATGAGCCAGGAATGTGCCCTTGTGGCTAAGAAGGCCCGTGGCATCAAGAAGAGTGAGGCCAGTAGGTCAAGGGAAATCATCCTCCCTCTCTATTCCAACCCGATGAGGCCACATCTGGAATGCTGTGTCCACTTCTGGGCTCCCCAGTTGAAGAGACTGGGAACTACTGGAAAGAGTCCAGCAGAGGGCAACAAAGACGACTGGGGGTCTGGAGCATCCCTCTTACAAGGAAAGGTTGAGAGAGCTGGGGCTATTTAGCCCGGAGAAAAGAAGGCTGAGAGGAGACCTTATCAATGCCTATAAACATCTAAAGGGTGGGTGCAGGGAGGATGGAGCTGGACTATTTTTAACAGTGCCCAGTGACAGGAAAAGAGGCTACAGGCACAAGCAGGAACACCGGAAATTTACTCTAAATATGAGGAAGAACTTCTTTACTGTGAGGGTGACAGAGCATTGGCACAGGCTGCCCAGGGAGGTCGTGGAGTCTCCTTCTCTGGAGGCTTTCAAAACCTGCCTGGATGCCATCCTGTGTGACGTGCTCTGGGCAGTCCTGCTTTAGCACGGGGGTTGGACTAGACCATCTCTAGAGGTCCCTTCCAATTCAGACGATTCCATGATCTCACTCCACCTCAGGTGCTGCTCCCTCTGCCACAGAACCTTTATTAGCTGTCCGCTTCCTCAGCCCCCAGCCGCGCGCTCGCACGCAGCCACGCACGCGGCCCCGCGCGAGGTCAGAAACGCAGAAAACTGCGCACGCGGAGCTGCACACGCGGCCCAGCAAGCAAACGCACCACAGAACTGTGCTTCCTCTCTCCCCCCACTTCCCACCCAGCCGTTCTTCAAACCCCGCTTCCTTTTTACCCAAGGTGGTTAAACCCACTGCAGACAGGGCCGCGCAGCCCAGGTGATCAGCTCTGCCGTCCTTCCCCCTCGACCCCAGCCCCTGTGCTCTCAGCAGCCGTGCTGCGGGACATGTTTTTGGGAAGTCTCCTCCCGCGCATGTCCAGCGGGCTCTGTGCCAGCCTGTCCGTGGGTGTGACCTTCCCCAGGGTTGCTTTTCCTCTCTGCCCGAAGGAACAAGAAAAATGAGAAAGCCTGATGTCCACCAGCTAGAGCGTTCTGGCCTAGGGTATGAAGAAACACGAGGAGTAATGAAAGCAAAGAGGTTTTCTGCACTTCTCGTGGGGACCTGCTACGACTAAAGGCAATTCCAACCTGAGGTACTGGGCAGCAACCTCATCGTGGGCGCTTACCGTACGGATCGTCCCTGGTCGTGATGCCCATCAGTTCCGACGTCTTTGGCACGCTGCTGTCTACTGCCGGCACCTGAAGCGGCTGGTCGGCCTGCTCTCGCTTCCTCCGCAAGTACTTCTTACAGTCTTCCTCTGCAAAAACACACAACCAGTGCTTGAAGCTCCTCTGACAGCAGTTTTACACTGCTGGAGCTTCTTAGAACAGGAATAGCTATTTCATCAGGAATACCAGAGGGAAAAACCCCATCTAGTTTTCTTTTTGGTGCTTCCAATTTCTCTCCCTGCTTTTTGAACCTCTTGATACTGCCTCCACCACCTCTTCTGATAATTAATTCCTGAAGCTCATTCTTGCTGTGTGAAAAAGTACTTTTTTTAACTTGTTTTAAACCAGTTCCCTCCTATTATCCTTAGTCCTCGTATATTCCAGTGCAACTTAAACAGCATCAATCATGTGCGTAACCGGTCTCACCTCCACTCTCTGCTCTCACTGTTACGCACTGTGAATTATTTAAAATAACCAAACAGGGAATTCTCAGTTGGAAGTCTTCATATTGGCTGTTACTAATAAATGTGGGCACACACGAGCTGACTGACACCCCTGGCCTCTGTCAGCCAGACCCGTGGGTGATGTCAGCCAGATGTGCGGGTCACCACACACGGGAGGACCACATAAAACTCTGGCCAGCTGCTGGAACGGGCTTTGTCTTGCGCCACAGCTAGCGGAGATCCTCCTTATCTCAGGCGGAGCGTGTGTGCACTGGGAGAGCTGAAGGGTGGGCAGGCCTGTCGCGTTTGCCGTTGTGAACTTCCCAAAGAGCACAGTGATGGGCACGCATCTATTATGAACAGATTTTGTTTAAAAATGCACGATAAATCTAAATGTTAAGTCTTTGGAGAAGCGAGAAGCAAGCCCGTAGCCTCAGCCTCTCTGCGAGATGCAATTACACAAGAACTTGAAAGCAAAAGGAGATTTGAAACCAGGAATTAACAAAAAAATGAAACTCCCTAGAGCCTTCTCCTTTACTTAAGATTTAAAAAAATCCTCACGATCAGGACAGCACTGACGGCTCAGAGGGTTAGGCTGGCACCGCTACAGAGATCCCTGCTACAACGATGGCAGTCGCAGAGCCCAGGATCTCCCAGAAGCGCAGGTGGGAGCCCGCTGAGCCCCGCAGTAACACAGCCAGAATCAGTAACGAGCAGCTCCTGGAGCCTCATCCTTTGCTTCCACCTCGTAGTTTTGCATCTCGCGGCTGGATTATCCCCAGTTTAATAAAGCGTCACATCTGATCAAAGCTTTTCCCGAGGCTGAGTCATTCCCGATCCGTTTCTCTTCTCCCCACTTTTTCCCCAGTCCTGCAGTGGAGAGAAGAACCGGCTGCATTCCTCACCAGCCCGAAGGTTCAGATTTCTGGCCTTTCCTCACTAAAGCACAAACTCAGGTCCCACGTCTCTGCCGTGAGGTGTGCACAGGCTGTTTTTTGTGGCTTCCCATAAACGCAAGTGTTCTTTTGATTCATCTAGCCAAGCCTACACGTGCAGCGTTTTGATGGCATCACGTTGTAATCCCAGACCCCACAAATCCCTACAGGATAAACCTGTGAGCTGGGTGAAGCTTTCGAAACAAAACTCCAGAGCCTCGGGGTTCTAAGGCGAACTGGGGGCCCTATTGCACTGGAACTGCCCAAAGGTCCAGTGAGCCTGAAGGGATGAAAGAAATTCACTAATTTGTCATAGCCTGGTCCCCAGAGGGAAACAGTGCCTGAACATACAGGTTAACAAGAGTGGGAAAGGGTCACAGATTATTCTGCAGGCCCATAAGGAAAAAGGATGCAAATGAATGCAATGAGAAACTCTTCCAAGCCAACCTGTCCCACTCCCCCCAGCATCTAACTAACACCGTGCAGGCTTTACATTCCTCTAACAGTCAAACAAAAGCCTGAGGTATTGGAAAGAAAGAATAAAAACACAACACCTGAAGTGCAAAATCATGAGCATGGTGAGAAGACAGAAAAAACAGACCCAGTAACTACCAAGCAGGAAGCAGCACTTTTGTAACAGGTCAGGAAGAACAAAAATCAGGAAAGAGTCAACACAAACGTAGCGACACAAAGCGCTTCACATCCCTAAAGATGACAACGAAATGAGCTTCTGAGAAAGACTGTGCGTAGGGCAGATCTGCTGGGATGAAAAAGCTGCATCCTGCAAGCGCCTGCACTCCAGAGAGAGTAGCGGGGAGCTCCTGCGCGCAGCCCCACGGCACAAAGTGGACAAAACTGAACAATTCAAGGCCGCAAGAGACACCAATTTTTAGCATCCTAAGCACAGCCAGGAATGGAGCATGTGACGAAAAGACCAGGAACTGGTTCTGCAGCAGAAACCACAAAGCAAACCTGTCCTCTGGAGCTGCACAGCACCGACGAGTCGCGTTGAACAAGGATCCTGTGTCCCAAAGGAGCCTGGCTCGTGTGTCCACACAAGGACATCAGGTGTCACCTGAGAGATCCCTGAGCATCTGAGCCATCTGTTTATGGCCCTGCAGGTGTGACATTGGACCTATGAACGACCCATGTCCATCAGGAGGTAGAGGCCAAGATGTCCTGACGCCTCTCAGGTGAGCTGAGACACCTTTGAGCGGGCAGCCAAATCACGCCCCACACCGGCACCTCCTGCGATGAAAGCACAGACCGCAGAAACCTCAGCACCCATATCTGAGTCCTAACAGTGCGCACAAAGATGCTCTTAACACCAGGAAATACCACGCCTATGAGATCGTGCAACCGTTTGTTTCCTTTCCTCTCACAAGTGTAAATATCTCTGATTTCTGCAAGAGCTCGGAGCACCAGCAGCAGCTCTGCGGCCCTCACTGCAATCCTCAGCCAAAAATAATAAAAAAAAAAGGAACGGCCACGCTGGGTCAGGCTGAAGGTCCATCTACCCCAGCATCCTGTCTCCATCAGCAGTCAAAACCAGATGCCATGGAGAGAACACAAGAATAAAATGAGCATACCGTGATATCTTCCTAAAATAATCTATCTTTCAGGTATAATCTAGAATCTATTTCTATAACCTGTCTTTTGGCCAATTTGCAGTTAAGGAATTTTCTGAGTCAGAGGCAATATTTTTTGTGTTGAGCAGCCCTCTTCCAAGAATTTCTCCATCTCCTCTTATCAGTAGGAGCCACCTCTGGGCCAAACTCGTGACTTTCCTGCAGCTCAGGTCCCTCCCATTCATTCTGCTGTTGTCTATTCAGGCTCTGACAATAACTATCCCCCACGTTCCCCTTCCAGCAGGCCGGCTCCCAAATCGAGGGCCAGAAGCAGCCCGGGTAACGCCCAAGGGTTTTGTGAGGCCCCAGCTCTCTCCCACAGCTGGCAGCTTCTCCTATTTGTTATCAACCTCTGACGGGCAGATCGCGAAGCACACCCAGTCTTTTTGCCTTTCCCAACATCGGGTCTTCAGAGCGTTTTCTTAAATAGGAGTATGGGAAAGTTCTTCATGACTTCTTGGTCCGGCTCTCTACAGAGATAGATTTCTACATCTTCGCTTACCTCCATGAGTAACAGGAAATGAGATTTAAGATTTCTCCACCACCAGCCCAGTAAGCTCTATTGTACAACATAGGACTTCAGGGGAGCCTCTGGCTTTGGAAATGAATAGTCCCTTCTGGTGACAGCTGTCCGCCATCTGAATCTCTGCGCTTGTGAAAAGTACAAAGTCTACAAAGAACGATTTATCAAAACAGCACTACGACCTTCACACCTCCCACTGACCTACCCCAGTTTTTTTCAGTTTATAAGCTAATTCGTTTCCCTTCCATTACTCAGTTAATTATTCTTCCCTTCCATTACCCAGTTCCACACATCCCTCATCTCTCCCTGAAAATTAGCACACTAGACCCACACACCATAATTTCCACATTGTCCCGTGTCTGTGAAACCTGGTTGACCTGGCTCAAAGCATCCTTTGACAGGTAGAAACTTTATTAACAAAGGTTTGGGATAAGGCAGTGCTCCAGATAACTTACAGAACCATTAAGGCTGAAAAAGACCTCTAAGATCATCAAGCCCAGCCACTGACCCAACACCATCATGACCCCTAAACCATGGCCTGAAGTGCCATGTCTACATATTTTTGAGCACCTCCAGGGATGGTGACTCTGTCACTTCCCCGGGCAGCCTGTACCAACACGTCCCCATTCTTTTTTTCCTAATATCCAATCTAGGCCTCCCCTGTCGCAACTTCAGGCCATTTCCTCTCGTCCTGGTCTCATTACGGTTAGCAGTTACGGTTAGCACCACTGCAGAATCACAGAATGGCTTGAGTTGGAAAGGGCCTTAAAGATCATCTAGTTCCAATGCCCTGCCACGGGCAGGGACACCTCCCACCAGGTTGCTCAAAGCCTCATCGACCCCGGTCTTGAGCACTTCCAGGGATGGTACATCCACTGCTTCTCTGGGCAACCTGTGCCAGCGTCTCATCACCCTCACAGTAAAGAACTTCTTAATGTCTGATCTAAATCTACCCTGCTCTAGTTTAAGACCATTGCCCCTGAGCCTGTCGCTACACGCCCTTGTAAATAGTCTCTCATCTTTCCTGTAGCCCCTTCTGGCACAGGAAGGCTGCTATAAGGTCTCCCTGGAGCCTTCTCTTCTCCAGACTGAACAACCCTGACTCTCTCAGCCTGTCCTTGCAGGAGAGGTGCTCCAGCCCCCTGAGCATCTTCCTCTGGACCCTCTCCAACAGCTCCATGTCCTCCGTGTGTTGGTGGCTCCAGCGCTGGATGCAGAACCGCAGGTGAGCTCTCACCAGAGCAGAGGGGAGGGGAGAGCAGAGTCTCCTTGCACGGCGGCCTCTCCCTTCTCTCCTGGAAGCTCTGAAAACACCGCGGGGGGCACAGCCTGGGAAGAGCTTTCCCGCTTCGCGTGGGATTTCTTCTTAACACCAAAGCCCGACACAAGCAGCAGCATCCCCCCCCCGCCGCTCCCTCCCTCCCTCCCGCCAGCCTCAAGCTCAGGCCCCGACAGGGCCGCTCCGGGCCGGGGCCCCTCCATCCCGCCCCGCGGAAGACGGGGCCGGCTCCGGCCGCCCTGAGGGAAGGGAACGCCGGCGAAGGGGCCCGGGGTCGGGGTTTTTGCCTCACCTACGCTGTCGGTCAGGTCGAGGAGGACGTCGTGCCGGCCCAGCTCGGCGAGGAGGTCGAGGAGGCGGCCCACGGTGGCGCCGCCGGGGCAGCGGCCCTGCCAGTCCTCCAGCAGGGCGGCCGTGGGGTCGGGCAGCGCCTCCAGCCGCCGGATCTCCAGGTAGTCGCAGCCCAGCGCCTCCGCCAGCGCCGTCCAGTCGGCGGCCGCCCCCGCCGCCCGCGGGTTGAGGTAGAGGCCGAGGCGGCGCCGGACGCCGTAGTTGAGAGCCACCATGGGCACGGCGCGGAGCTCGGCGGGCGGCGGGGAGGCGGCGGGGCCCACCGGGGCCGTGGCCATGGCCGCGCTCGCCTCTGCCGGCCTCACCGCCGCTCCGGCCCCGCCGCTCTTTCGCTTCCCGCCTCGCCCCGCCTCCCGCCCGCCCCGCCGCGGGGGGTTCGGGGTGCCCGGGGGGGTTCGGGTGCCGGGGGTTTGGGGTACCCGGGGGGGTTCGGGGTGCCCGGCGTGAGGCTGTCTCTAGCGCTTCACCGCCCCGTCCTTCGGCCGGACCCCCGGAGCGGCTCCCGGCGGAGGGAGAACAGCGCTGCCCCCGCAGCTGGGTTCATGGGATCGTAGCGTGTGTTGGGCTGGAGGGCGCCGCTAAAGGTCTGGTCCAACCCCCCTGCAGCGAGCAGGGACATCTTCAGCTAGATCGGATGGGACTCAAGAGCCCCATCTCAAGATGGGGGACTCAAGAGCCTGACCCTGAATGCCTCCAGGGATGGAGCCTCCACCACCGCCCTGGGCAACACGTGCCAGTGTTTCACCCCCCTCGTTGTAAAGACGTGCTCCCTAACACCTAGCCTAAATTTAGGCTGATCTAGTTTAAAACTGTTGCCCTCATCCCATTGCTGCATGCCCTTGTGAACAGCCACTCCCCAGCTTTCTCGCAGCCCCTCCAGGTACAGGAGGGCTGCTCTAAGGTCTCCCCAGAGCCTTCTCTTCTCCAGAGAAGGCTCTTCCTACCCCAACAAATGGCCATGCTCCTGCCCAGCCCCTCAGTACAACAAATAGTGGGATCATTACCACAGGAGGTGCCACAAAAACATGAGGAAAAGCTTTTTCACTGTGAGGGTGACAGAGCCCTGGCACAGGCTGCCCAGGGAGGTTGTGGAGTCTCCTTCTCGGGGGACATTCAAAACCCGCCTGGACGCGTTCCTGTGTAGCTGCCCTGGGTGATGGTGCTCTGGCATCACTAGATGATCTCTGGAGGTCCCTTCCAACCCCTGACATTCTGTGATTCTCTGTGTGTGATTAACGTGGCCCTGGCAGGGCACGTACGTGTTCGAAATCACTTGTTTTGTCTCCTTCCGTTCTTTCCTCAGCCTTGTGCTGAACCTACTAAAGAAAGCGTTCAAAGAAATTTAAGAGAATTCCAGTGTTACTCTTTAAGAGGCCCAAATGGATCCCTAGAGGTAACAAATCCAGAGCCACGCGTGTCCCGCCTACTGAGAGGGGGCTGCTTTTGGGATAAAGGAGCGCAAACCTCAGCTGTCCATCGGGTGACAACGCTCCACAACAGCACAGATATGCCTATCTCCAAATTCTCAAACTCTTCCAGCAAGTACAACATTCTGCGTAAACCCAAAATTCGGGAAATGGCCACAGAACCATTTTAGACTGGGTGTTGGTGTTTTTTCGGTGCCGAGTACACAGTTCTCAGCTATGAATTGAACAGTTTCCAGCTTCCAGGCTGGTCCCAAAAGCAACCTGAGTGTTGCAAAGACTCCAGGGCAGTTCTCAAGTTTCTCCAAAGTACTGTAGGAGACAGTAAAAGAACATCCTCTGAAGTCTCACTCCTGTCTACAGATCTCTGTGGAAATGAGAAGGATAAAATATTTCAGTAGCAAAACTTTTAATGGCACAGCTTAAAAATGTTAAAAAACAGCATGAGAAAGTTCACTAGAAAGAGTTCTGACTGAATATCTGCCACGTAAACCACCTGCTCCAGTTTGTAAAGAGGCAGAAATGAAACTGCCACAGCTGTAAGTACCAGCGCAAAGCAAGAGGCACTGGAAAAGCAGCCACCCCTCCTCCAAGCAGAGAGGCCAGGCCAGTTTGGTTAATTAATATGAGGCAGACAGCCCCCTCCAGCTGAAGAACTTGACAGAGTTAAGAGTAATGCGCTGTCCACGGGAGTCAGGCCCTCAGCACTCAAGGGCAGACACCCCTGGAGAGTGACCGGCCAACTGCCTAAAGCTCAGCGCGCTGAAGTGAAGACACAAAATGCCAAGATCCCATTGCCACACTCGTTGCCAATAGACAACCTCCAAATGTCCACGTCCCTGGGAACACCGAACGGGCAGATCGCTCCACTTTGTGGCGGCCAGACTTCCACCGTCAGCTTGGATTGAGGAGATCAACTCATTCCGGCATCTTCGGCGGCGAAACCTCCCGCTGAGCGCTTCTCCAGCCCACGCCTTCATCACTCATCTTTCTTCCGAGAAAAGTAAAAATCTATCCCTCTGTCCTTGTGCGCAGGTCCTCTCCTGCCCCCAGGACCGGGACTTCTGCCCTGTTGCGAATAAAATATGAAGGGTGAGATGTTTACGCGTGCTGCAGCGTGGACCCCACTGCAAATCAGCCCCGACGTTCAGAAAAACGCACACGTGGCTCTTCCAACCCCGAGTTCACTCAACAGGCAGGGAGGCCCGACAAGCACAGCTCTGGGCTTCGACTTAGGAGAAGTGGGTTTCTGGTAAGGTGCGGGCTTGTATTTTCAAAGGTATTTTCAGTTTAGGGAGGGCTAGGAGGGGAGGTTCTCCAGGCCTCAGTAACACCGGGCCGACAGTCCCTCCCAGCAGTATTTTAATTTCACAAGCCCACTGTGGCAGCGCAGGCCCAAAGAGCCCCACATGAGCTGGGAAGTTCATCAAAACAGGACTCCTGCCTGATCAAGTAGCTTTCTGAGTTCAAGTTTCATCGCTGCCTCAAACCAGTGTCTCATTGAGGGGTTCGTTCCTTCACAGGGTCCTTTTTCTCATCTCAGATGCACTTTCAAAGCAGAAGGGTAATAATCCAGGTAATAATTCAACAGCATGGCCAGCAGCAGATGGTTTGGTTTCAGCAAAACTTCCTACTCCTTGCAAAAGAATCTGGCCTGAGAAATTTGGTACTGCGCCTCAGGGTTAAAACCCCAAACGGAGACACGTTTTGTTCTTTATTGAACACCAGAGAATGTATCCTTTACTTGGCAGGAGGCAGGGAGGACACAAGGGGGAAAATAAAATGGTTGAAAACCCCTTACAATAGGCAAGTGAGCATTTCTTCCTTCCCTTCCAGCTCCACCACCGACCCCACCCAGACCTACAGAGCGCTTTTCTTCCATACCCATCTCCTCCAAGAACAACAGATACAAGTCTTGACTCGTCGCCGGATCCACATCTTAATCTGTCCCCATTCTAAAGGCCAGGTACACCCAAAAAACAAAGTGCAAGGGCCAGTCCCTGTATTTACTGGTCTTGCCAACTCCAGCTGGGATGCACTCGAGCACGGCTCCAAGTTGGTTGTTTTTATTTCCACCTCATGAACAGAGAGGAAACTCAGCATCAGGCCTGGCTCCCTTCTGTCCATCTGCACCAGGGGGTGGTTAGGCCAGTGAGGCTTTTCAGAGATACCCTGGCCCTCAACTCACATCCAGCACTATGGGTATCCAGAAGGAAAAACAAACTGAGTAGGAGCTACCTAGAAAACAGGAAATAAAACACGCGTGGGTTCATTCTTCAGCCCTAAAGCCAGCCTGGCTCAGCTTATGCGCATATGATGTAGGGTGGCAGTGCCAAGACGGTCTTGTGACAGCTCTTAGCACATGGTAAACTCAAACTGTGCTTGGACAAAGTTCTGGAAGATGCTCGTTTTACCAAGTTTGCAAAAATAGTGCTGGGAAATACACTAATAGTGTAACTTTCTGGATGGCAGGAGGCCGGTACTCGGGCTTGTGTCTCAGACTTTTAGTTTAGCAGGACAGAAGCAGCTAAATAACTCTGGCCGCATTGTCCCTGTGCAGAGCTGGACGAACCCTCTGCTGTGACATAACGTGAATTTGCACCGAAACTTTCTTTTTTTTTCCTTTTACGCCTGAGAAAAAAGAGCAGAATTCACAGACGCTCCTGGCAGACACGGACCAGCTGCCTGGAGCCACCCCATCCAAACCTTCCCAGTACTCACGGGCCTCTGGTTGATGTGTCGGCTCCACTCCGGGGCTGTCACAACCGGCCATGGGTAGGTCTCACCCAGAGTCACTCCTGCCTGGGAGAGAGCAGCCCTGCTCAGTGCCCAAGGGCTGTGGATGTCTGCTCCTTTTATGTCCCGTAGTTCTGGGACCCACAGCCGAACATAATCCCCCTGTGAATAGAACCAAGAGGACAAGATCCACTCAGTAATAACCTGTATGTGCTTCCCAACGAGGGTCTTTCTGAATGTGAAAGCGAGCACCCCGATATCCAGGTAAAGAAGCCGGTGTGCTACAGTCAACTCTGTCAAGTCTTAGCCCCTCCTGCTCAGCCCTCGCCCCAGAATTAGTGCCTAAACACACCCGAGACCTGGATGCTGGAGCTCGTCTCCCAGGCTCACTCTGCAGGCAGAGCTGGAGCTTTTTTTGATACAGTTCACCTGCCTTGTTTAGGACATGGTGAGATGAAATCATTCATAATAAATCTTTTTTTTTTTTTTCTCTTTCCAGTGATTGAAGGAAGCTAGGGTGACTAGCTCAGCTGCACACTCGTGTGCTTGGCAAGAACTGCCCTTGCCCCCGAATCTCTCCCATGAACTCTACTGCTTTGTCTCCTTCTACAACTCATTTCTGATTCCTTGCTAAGTCCTGCCAGCTACAGCGCAACTTGCCATGAAGCTAAGGAACGAGCTGGAAGCAGGTAATCCAGTATGTGAACACTGGCTGAGCACATGGAAAGGGCAATTTATCTCCCCCCACCACTCACAGAGGACAGCCCAAGGAGTCACAGGTTTAATTTACTCTCTTGAACCTCCCAAGGAGCAGCTCCATTTCTCTTGCCACTTCTCAGTTCTGCAAGAAGCCGCTCTGTGCTCAGGGAAGTGACTGTGTAAGATCTGGATGGGACGTGGCTGCTAACCGGAAGAAATGGTGATGAAACACTACACACAGAGACCAACAGCAGGGCAGGGAGGGCGTACGGAGCACCAGCCTCTTGGGGACGGCAGCAGATCGTAAACGTCAGATCTTCCTGTATGACAATGAGGAACCTGCCTGACTGTTGGCAAGGAGATCAAAGAACTGGTTTCGCAGCAGTATCCACGCAGCAGCTTGATCCCTGTTCCCTGAAACCATCGCATGTGCTTTGCTAGGACAGCCAAACAAGACTCACATTGCCATCATAATCCAGGCCTTGTTTAATCACGTTAAACTTCCTGTTGTCCCGTGGGTCGTTGCCAACACCAGCGCTGTACAACCAGTTGCCGTAGTTGCTACAAACATCGTAATCCACCTTGAGAACAGAGGAAGGAAACAGTAAGGAGAGCGGGGCTGATCTTTGGCAAATCTTCTCTGCCCAGCCACCTCTCATCTCGAGGGGAGAACTCCTCGCATGGGAATCAGTCTGGCCACACTGGGGTACTCAGTGAAAGTTCAGCCAAAGTCTCTCTTTCTCAGTTTCCTTTTATTTAAAACATCCTTCTATTTCTGCCATCATCTGGCAGACTTCATGACAACTAGCCCTAGCTTTTGAGTGCTCATATTCCAATAAACAGTAGCCCAGCATATTTCAAATACGAGAGAAAATTCTTCTTGACCAGTTACCCAGTGGCCACATAGCCAACAAAATCATCTCTGCAGATCCTATTAGACCAGAGAAAAGTCTAACTCAGACCGTACAGAGTAACCACACTCAGTGTATGAAGATGCAATTGCTACAAACACTGCTGGGTTTTCCCTGCTATACTTGACCTTCATCACGCGATGATAAGCCTGAACTCACAGGGACTTGGCAGAGAGGTGCTTTACTACGGGAAACACTAGTGCCCTCGTGACGTACTCAATAGGCTGCACATCGCCAAGTTATTCCACATCTAAACAAACAAAAAGCTCTCAGGGAGGCTTATGGAAAATGGAGCAAAGCTCCTGAAACATGCACAAACAAGAAAAGAACACGGTCCAGTCCGAGTGCTCTTCAGCTGGGCAGGGTGGCTTAAATCCGACCTGAAAAGCCTTCTAGTTGCGGGACAGTTCAAACCTAGCTCAGGAGGGGCGTGGCAGCGATAACAAACAGGGCTGGGGATCTCTGAGCGTTCCTGGGAGTGCCAGCATTGCGAAAGCCTGGCACTGGCAGATGGGTCCCTGAGCAGGTTCAGTGCCGTTCTCCTCTCCTTACTGCAGGCACAGCAATGACTGATCCACACGGTGACACTTCCAAAACCTCAGCTCTTAAAGCAAGGACCTCAATGCACGTGGCTGGCAGAAGGCCCAGGGGAACGGGCTGTGCCGTGTGCCCTTCCCCTTTCTCTGCAAAACCAGCCGAGAGCTGGGGTCAGGGTGACCAAGAGCCAGCCATGCTCACTGTGCACCAGGCTTCCCCTGCCTGGCAGCACTTCCTCCAGCCGCCAAGATAAAGAGAGGAAGAAAGATGCCATCGGGGGCCTGATTGTGTGATTAACACGCAGGAAAGCATGTGTGGGAGGTGAGGGCAAATCCAAGGGGGACTGGAGGAGGCAGGCTCATTTCCCCCTTCAGTCTTGCCCCTTCCTGGCATTCTCTTCTGTTTGTTTCTCTCCCTTTCCTTGGGGTCTGACCCTGCGAATGAAATCAGAGCTGAGATATTCTCTGTTCAGGACACCAGAGGTCTCTGGCCTTTCCCCTGGCTTCAGGAAAGCTCGTTGCAGCCCCCCAGCCGGTCTGCTGTGAATGACAAACACCCTCTTCTTCACAGGCACGTGCTAACACTCAGTGGACCTTTGCTGGAAGCATCAGAGACGAAATACGCATCGTTTTCCCTTTTTAGATGCAAGATCAGTTCCAGTTCTGTCCTGGCTTCTACCACTCTACAGCCATATCTGCCCCATCAGACTGATGTCTCCTGCATGTTACTGCGGGGACACCACCAGCTGGCTGGTGAGGTATCAGTGTGACACATGCCAAAAGGAAGGGACAGGACACAAGGATCAGTCCGTGCCACACCAACCCATGGCAGTCGTCAGCATCTGGGACTTCCTGAGGTGAAAGGGCTAGAGCAGGGAGCTAAATCCTGCTTCCAGCAAGGCTGGGAACATTCATGTCTATATGAATAAATGCAAATAACCCAGGGAGCATCTTTCCAGTGCGAGACCTTCCAGGTCTTTCTCACTTGGGGAATATGATCTGCAGTCTTCTGGGGCCCTCTGGATCTGACTGCAAAGCAAACCAAGCTCCTACCCCTTAGGAAGGCAAGGCTGCACACCCATCAGAGCAAAGCCTCAATTCCCGACTCCCAGCTCTTAATATTAATGCACCCAGGGTTTCTCCATCCCAAATTCCAGCCAGGATATGAAGGGTAAGGCCACTGCTTTTCTGATACCAGTTTTCTTGTGCCACATGCTGGGAGCTCTCACTCTTATCTGGAAAAGCACCGCTGCATGGAGCTACCGACACCACTTTCTGGAGGATTCTGCAGAAGTCCTGTGTTGCGTTACTGTGCGAGCCCCTCAATGCTCACAGCACTGGTGTGAGACACAGCAAGGGGAAGAGCACCCAGATCTTCCTGAGGTCTCTCCAGCCAAAGCCATGACAGAGCCCAGCTCCAAGGAAGCTCAAAAGAAATCACTTGCACGGAAAAGGCTCTTTTAATTGTGGATAGCGGTGAGGCAAATGGATCTTCCCTGTACCTCAAGCAGTCCTAGTGAGTACAAATTTTCCTAATTACCAGTAGCCTCTTGCAGCCCACAGAGGCTGATACGGTATTCGGTCTTTTTCAATCTGTACCATTCAGTCTGGCAAAGAACAAATTCACCTCTTCAGGCTGTTTTCACCACTCGGCGTGGTCCTACTGATGGTCTCTCCACCAGTAGCACCTGAGGTAACAGCAATAAAGCAAAGATGCCCAGACTTGAACTGGGAAGAAGCTACTGGGGACTGAGGACAGAGAAGCAACCAAGCTATTCCACGGAGCACACACGGCTGCCGATCGGCATGCGAGAAACGATTTGGTGCTCCAGTTGGCAGAGAGGCCTGTGACTCACCAGAACAAAGACGGATACCTCCAGCTGGGGTGGAGCAATCTGGAAGCTGATCCAACTATTGTCCATACTCTGTTCTTGACTAGATAACTTCCCCGTCCACAGTGATCAATGCAAAGACACGGTGCCAGCGCTGGCTTCAGTGGCCAGAAAGCTTTTTTTTTTTTTTTTCTATTTCTGGGCTGTCCTCCTCCCCAGCCTCTGGGGTGAGCAAATCAAACCATTGTTAACATAATTTATGGTTGAAAGTTTTCCTGAGTGTGACAGATCTCTGCCTAAAATCCTACATGGAGGATCAAAACTATCTTTGCAAACTGCTATGAGGATAGGCTAAGGGAACTGGGATTGTTCAGTCTTGAAAAGAGAAGACTTCGGGGGGACCTAAGAGCTGCCTTCCAATACCTGAAGGGATCCTACAGGAAGGCTGGGGAGGGACTTTTTACAAGAGCGTTCATCGACAGGACAAGGGAAAATGGGTTTAAGTTAAACAGATTTAGATTGGATCTCAGGAAAAAATTCTTCAGTAAGAGGGTGGCAAGACTCTGGAATAAATTGTCCAGAGAAGTTGTGGCTGCCCCCTCCCTGGAGGTGTTCAGAGCCAGGCTGGATGAGGCCTTGAGTAGCCTGATCTAGTTGGAAGGCGTCCCTGCCCGTGACAGGGAGGTTGGATTAGATGATCTCAAAGGTCCCTTCCAACCTAAGACATTCTACAATTCTATGCCTCTACGATTCTATGAAACCTCCGAGCTACATCTTGATTGATGGCAGCTTCACTGTGGCAAAACTCTCTTTTCTTACACGAGCTTTGGGAAGAACATACCATGGAAGCAGCACATACATGCACTTATATCCACCTGAAAAGTACTGATCACCTCCTATGTCCTTCCTTATCTGTCACTCAGGGCAGGGAGCACAAATAACTCCAGATACACAAAGGGTTCAGTCTTACCAGCAGGTATTCAAACCACTCTGCCCCCATCCTCCAGTCCAGACCCAGGTCCTTGGTGAGAAAGCTGGCGACATTCTGCCGCCCTCGGTTAGACATGAAGCCCGTCGCAGCCAGCTCTCGCATGTTGGCATCAACAAAAGGAACTCCTGTTTTGCCTTCTGCAGACACAAAAGATGGCACCGGGACACGATGACATTTTTGGGTGCTCATAAACCAGGCTGTGGTCATGCATTCACAGCCATCCAAGCAGGTAAGACAGCGCCAGCGTACAGCAGCGAGGGAAGGGTTAGCTGGCATGCAGCCTCTGAGATCCACTGCAAACCCAATGGCAAATTATACTGAAAATTAAAACGAGGAGAATTTTTGGCAAGGCAAAAAAAACCCCCAAGGTACAGAAGAATCTCAGGCTGAAAGAACAATGAATCAAGTGGATTTCAGGGAATTTTGCAGAGCAAAATAAACATATAGTGAGCCAGGCCAAGAACAGGGAAATTCTTGACAGGGGACTAATAGCAGAGAGGAATGTACTGGACAAGTCCCCCAGGGTAAGCACCTGAAAAGTAGAGAGCCCTGCCCATTGTTAGGGAAAAGATTTATTGCACCCCTGTGCAAATGGACACAGATGGCATGAGTGAGAATATATACAGGTGTGCATTTCAGGGCTGCTGATAGCATTAGTGAACTCTGATCTGTTAGTCCCTCCAAGTTATGAGATATTACACTTGTTATTCCTGTGAAAACAAAGTTATAAAAGATAAAGAAAAGCAAAATGTGATTTATTCTAAGGCTGTTTTAACCCCCTTAACCAAAACCAATCAGAAGACCAAAATGCAGCAGGCATGGCGATGTAGCATGGATAAGAAGAGCTGTTTACTCCCTGTGTGACTAAACAGAAGGGACCAACAGGTTGCGAACATTTCCAACAAGCAGGGAAAACCCAACTGCAGCGCATCTTGTAAAGCCAGACAAAGCCTGGGCCTGCTCCTGTGCGCTGCTCGGGCTCAGAAGCCACCCATCCTGCGCTCACACCAAACCCAGGGGCTGGATTCTTGTTTGGTGGTAACAGTTTCAAAAACTGTTTAGGCCCTGATCACACTGACAGTTTCCCCGAGTACATGTGAGTTAGCGTTAAGCGGCACGTTAGTGCGCAGACACGTGGAAGTCAAGAGCAAACTCAGACCAAACCTGCAGTCTCTACCGACCTTTCCAACGGTCAAAGAGCTGAAGGTCCTTTTTCCACGGAACATCTTTACTTTGAAGCCCTGTTGAGGAGAAAAATTAACTGCTAACGAAGACAAATGCTGACACAGGTAGCTATTAATTAAACAATGACAGCTAGAAACACCTTAGCTGAAACAAGCTGCTAGGAGGGAGCGAGCCCTCTCAGCCGTGTTACAAACAAGCCATGTTCCTCCTGCAAAGGTTTAGAGACGATCCGTTCCTCCTTTCAAGGGCTGCAAAAGGGGTGTCTCTCACACACGGAGGACATTCAAGCCTAAAAAGCGTAATGGATTTTGATTGTTTTGTTAGTGCTTTTTTTGTTTGGTTGTTGTTGGTTTTAAATGAAAACCAACTCAGACCTCCCAAATGGCCAAAGATGTGCTCTGGCCTAAGCTAGTATTTTCTTTTTCAATTTTACTCCAGGACAATGTTTATGTGAAATCTGTTTCTGTAGCAGATATTACACTCAGGATTACCTGGCAGAAGCCCCCGGTAATACTTTGCTCCTGCAGTGGGGTAGTCAGGGTTTCCTGACCATATGGACTAGTTATTCGTTGTTGCCCCAAGAGCTCAGACCCTCATTTCAGATGTAGATGCCAGACTGGGACTCACATTGCTGGTCAGTTCCTGCTCTGTCTCAGATTCTCTGGTGAACCTGGGCAAGCCCAAAGCCCGGATTCTCTCCAGAAGTGGAGCGTCTCCAGAAACAGCATCTTTACTCTTACTGTGCTGCTGTTTCCCACCAACACATGTGAATAACACTCCCCATATCTAATCAGATTTGGGGCAAAAGTCTCAGTGTCTACAGAGCATCCAGCACCGGGGTACGGAGGCACTTCTGTGCTGATAGTAAGTCCTCAGCGACATCCCAGGGTGGTGACAGAAGTGCTACAAGAACATCTGTACAACACAATGCCAACAGCCTCTCCTCTTGCTTTCCCCGTCGTAAGACTGTACCTTTCCTCTCCAAATATTTGGAGAGGTGCTCCATACGCACCTCTTAACGAGAAAATCCTTCTGCCGTACTTCAGGGCCACAAATCGGAAGTAATCCCGCCACAGCAGTTCAAACAGGACCCTAAAACACAAATCCATGCTTGTATTTCACCGCTGAGTCTGACAAAATTACTGAATCAGGGTTTTGCTTCCACAGCACCCACCATGAACGCCGTGAGGTTTATTTACGACGAGCAATTTCATGTACCTTCCCGTGATAGCAGTTGTTGCCCCAAGCCTATTTATGTGGCTTGCACCTGAATGACTAAAGCGAGAGCAAACTTTGCATGAATCACTTGAGAAGCTTTCCTTAATTCGAGTGCGGGAGCAGCATTTCAAGAAACCTGTTTCTCATCCGTCCCTGCTGGGACATAATTCTCCAAAGGGCAGGGCGAGGACCTGATTCAGCTTCAAGCTTCCGCACGAGCAAGAGCGTCAGCACATTCCCAAGAACTTCGCGTTGATTTAAGCAATCGCCTTTCCAAAGGACTTTGCACTTCTCAAAACTGGATTTATAGTGGTCTAGCTCATGAGATGAGGTGCTAGGCCCACAGAAAAGAGGCAGGTTTTATACAAAAACTTTTTATATAAAAGAGCTTCTTATAAAATGATGGCAGCTCAGTCTCTGAGACCTGCTTCAGCTCTCTGGCATATTGGAAATATTCCGCTTAGCTGATGTTCGGGCTTACAAGATCTTTCTGGAAAATGTCATTACAAAACAGGACACTGTTGAAATGCTAAAGACTAGTCTCACGATACTCAGGTTCAATCAATTGTACTTCACTGTACAGCTGAGTGCAGTGCCTGGGAGCTTGACAGGTTCTTTTTTATAATTATTTATCACTTTAAAATGCTTAGATCACTACGGCACTCAGACTGTAGGCAGAGTGGCTGGCTATCTGGCAGAAAAACATGAGCTTGTTCATCTCTTGCAATCTTTCTTCTCTTTATTATCTTTGAAGTATAAAAACCCATACGCTTCAACAAGCAGAAGGTTGATATTTTACCTGTCATTTGCATTTTAGTGAAATTGAGTATTTTGGCTAGAATTGTTGGTTGTTCTTCATCAGTTACTGTGTTGCTTGACGTGTTGAAGATGCAACAAACCAATATGAAAACATAGTTCTACAGTTTTCACAAACCTTCTGGTTAGGATCTCATTAGGGCCAGGCAGGCGATCAGGTACGGGGCCACCTGCTGGGCTGTGACCAGAGGTCCCTCTGACACCACGCGATTTGTACAAGCCACAGGGTCCCTGAGTCTTTTGGGCGAAACCTTGCTCGTGGTGTATCCTTGGTGCAAGAAACCCTCAGGCTCTTGTTTGTAAATCATCCTTCTTCCTTCTCCTCTAGCCCGTAATAACAACACAGAGAAGGATGGTGCCGATTCGCAGCCATCAGTTTTAAAAATCATGAACCGCAATTTCCCAGCGATAATAACGACACCCAGCATTAATTACCTTTAAACTGCCTAAAGCCTCTAGATGTCCAAGGCAGACTAATAAATCCATACTGAAACAGAACTACAATGCAACCCAGAGGAACCAGACAGCAGGCACAGGAAAAACAAACATTAATTAATAAGGAAGTTAACAAATCACTCTCTCCCGTGCGTTGAGATGACAGTTTCCTTTTCAGAGGAAAAAAGCCGCAGCGACGATGCAGGGACGTACCAGTACGTGCTCTGATTTGCCGTTCTCTCTTTTTCGTACTTCTGGATCTGCTCGTAAATGTATCGAGGCGAAATGCAGCCCAGGGCCAGCCTGAAAGCACAAGAGCGATGCCCTGAATGCAACGCAGGACTCACAGCTTGATGCCTGCGCAGAGGGAGCGGAGGGGCAGCTTTGTGTCTCGACTCGCTGTCCGAAAACTTTGCTCAGTTTGCAGTTCTGCCACCAACTTTCCAAACGGCTTTTCAGAGTCAAGTCATAAGGTTTTTTTTGCAACTCTGCAATCTGAGAATCAAACTCCCCTCCGTTCCCAGCGTACGGGAGTCTCCAACCTGCTGAGATAAAGCATTTTACAGAAGTTTGATGTATTTTGCCTAAAAGACTTTGACCAGTGCCCCAATGACAAACCCAGAAATGGATCTCAGGTGTGAACCTCTGCATCACCTGCCTTAGCTGTTCAACTGCCCATCTTTTACTACACACGTACTTCTCATACACCCAGGGCTCCTACTCCTGCAGCACCTCAGTGTCTCATTTGAGCAAGCACAGAAGGCAAGGAACTTGCTGCAAATCTCAGACAAGGTAGGAAAAAGTGGGGAATCAAACCCAGCCCTGGCATTTCAAACCTCTGGGCTCGTTCCATTTGTTCCAAACCAGTGCTGCGCAAAACAGGAAGGAGCCTGTAGACTCCAACTCCATCGCAAAGCGTGATAAGGAACAACTTTTACCTCAACTTTCCTAGAAATGTGTTTTACTGCAGTTTTCCAGTACAGTTTGTGGAAACATTTGATGTCCTAATGAATATTGGAAAACAGGAAGAAAGGGCCTTGAAGAGTTTTTCCTTACTTGTTGACCAGCTCTAACACTCAGAAATAGCCAGTACAAGATATGAAGGACCGGCTGCCATCTGAACCGGTCTGATTTTGATTATCCGGCAGAGGAACACTTTGGGCAGACAGATCAGGAATATCTGCGTAGAGGACACAAATGAAGAACTGCAGTGCCAGTGGCGCTGGGATCCCAAAGTGCCACCAGGTGGAGCCATCCGCTGCAACCATTAAAGCACAAAGCCGGCTGAAAATGAGAAACCCTGGACCTGTTAACAGCCCCAGAAAATTGTTTCATATTGCAATTCTGTCGGGAAAACGCTCCAGATGCTCTCAGCTGAACTGGGTTCCGATGCTGTACTTTCAATCTGGAATTAACTCTGCCCCCTCCAGCACCAGAGACTAAAACCCTTAACAAGAAGTCATCATGTTTATCCAAACGAGATCCTTTTGCAATAGGCACAATGAGAAATGTCTCCTCACCCTACAGAGAAACGGAATGGCAGTGAAGCGAGGTGAGGCGACTTACCCTGCAGGACTCAGCAAACCACGACTGGACCGAGTTCTGCTACAGCCCTGTCTGAAGCTATTCCTCCTCTCTGGCTGCTCTTACCCACTCCAGATATACAAATCAGCACAAAGGCAAAGACAGGCGGGGTGTCTCTCCGTTCACATTGCTGCTCCCAGCACCCCGGGCTCCTGGCGGAGTATGGCCATGCTTCAGCAATTCCTTATCACAGGAACTGCTGCCTGGAAGCACACTAAAGAGCACCTCTGAGGCTGGTGTACCCCAACAGAAAGGGCAAAAGGAATCACACCTAGATCCCTACCTGTGCCTAGGGAGCACTCAGCAGACAGGAGCGGGTCCAGAGGAGGCCACAAAAAATAATTAGAGGGCTGGAGCACCTCTCCTATGAAAACAGGCTGAGAGAGTTGGGGTCGTTCAGCCTGGAGAAAGCTCTGGGGAAGCCTTCCTGCAGTCTTCCAGTACTCAAAGAAAGATGGGGCCAATCTTTTTAGCAAGGCCTGTTGCAACAGGACAAGAGGTAATGGTTTTAAACTAAAAGAGGGGAGATTTAGACTGGATATAAGGAGAAAGTTTTTTACAATGAGGGTGGTGAAACACTGGAACAGAGGTGGTGGAGGCCTCATCCCTGAAGACATTCAAGGTCAGACTTGATGGGGCTCTGAGCAACCTGATCTAGTTAAAGATGTCCCTGCTCACTGCAGGGGGTTGGTCTACATGACCTTTAGAGGTCCCTTCCAACCCAATGCATTCTATGGTCAGCTTGGGATGGGAGTAGAAAAGGAGCTTCCAAGAGTCTTTACCACGGTGCAAATTTAGTTGAGTAATCCATTCCCACCAGTCCATTCCGAGTCTCTTTGTAAGATGCAACCAGGTTCTGTGCAAGCAAAAGAACAAAATGTTTTAATACTTTACGTGCAACCTGCTAAATACATTTTCTTTCATACTAGAGCGAGGGCAATCTGGCAGGGCTGGGCTCCCTCTAATGGCTGCCGGCGAGGATTACAGAGCTGCCAAATTAGGGCCTCTAGCACACAGGAATTAATCAGGCCAGTTTTCATTGAAGCTCTGGGATGTGGGTCACAAACTATGCTCCCTGCTTCAGCCTGCGGCACATTTCTTTCCACAAGCACTATGAACCCTGCTGGGCCCCTCCCTGCCCACACCCACCTGCCTCTGGATCAATAATCCACTTAGAAGCACCCATGGGCTCTGTGGCTGGTTCTCATCCACGTGGCTGCTTGTACGGGTTTGAGAACCACAGTGTCTGACAGCACCCAGCACTCGGCTGCAGAAATCCCACTCGCTGTTATTTCTGGGCCACCCACGCTTACACCCTGGTGCAGACTTTCCACTTTGTGAGTCCTCCAGTGACAATGCAGAGGACAGAGGGAAGCCTTGATCCCCTTCTCCACAATTGCTAAAGGGCTGTTCTAGCTCACTGGGGGGATAACAACATTTGCATAACAAAAAAAACCCAAACACACAACAAACAACCCAACAACAAAAAGGAACAAGTTTTCCAGCACTGTTTGCATTAATGCTTGACCAGAAGTAGAAGCTACACGTGCTTGTGCTGGTTTTGGCTGGGACAGAGTTAATTTTCTTCATAGTAGCTGGTACGGGGCTGAGTTTTGGATTTGTGCTGGAAACAGTGTTGATAGCACAGGGATATTGTTATTTTTGAGTAGTGCACAAACAAAAGCCAAGGCCTTCTCTGCTCCTCACCCCATGCTGTCAGCGAGGAGCCTGGGGGTGCACAAGGAGGTGGGAGGGGACGCAGCAGGGACAGCTGCCCCCAGCTGACCCCAGGGATTGCCCACAGCAGCATGTGACGTGTTGCTCTGCAATTAAAAGCTGGGGGAGAAGAAGGAAGGGGGGGGGGTTGATGGCATCTGTCTTCCCAAGTCGCTGTTAATCGTGGTGAAGCCCTGCTCCCCTGGAGATGGCTGAGCACCCACCTACCCATGGAGAACTGTGAGTGGATTCCTGGTTTTGCTTTGGTTGAGCACACAGCTTTTGCTTTACCTCTTAAAATGTCTTTACCTCAACCTGTGAATTTTCTCACTTTCACCCTTCTGATTCCCATCCTACTGGCAGGGAGTGAGTGGAGCTGAGCTGCCTAATGGGAATAAAGCACAAAAAAAGCTCCCCAACAGCCAGGGACTGTAGGAACCTCTGCAGCACAGCTGAAAGAAATCCCCTGGGGGCTGTTCCAGTGAGGGCACTGGGCACAGCACACTTCTTCACCCATCTCAGTTGGAGAGATGCTCCCCCCTTTACTCACAAAGCTCTGTAGGGTCTGATGCTGCTGCAAACCAGCACACGTGTCTTTGTCTAAACTCTAACAAGGCAAATTTAAAGTAGTTCCTCAAACTAGACCAGGAAAATGTTCAAAAACAGCCAGGATGCACAAACTGCAGTCAGCAGCATCACTCCACCAAAGCAAGGGAGCAAGAAATTGCCATAACTACTGTCTGCACGTTTTTAAACCAGACTAGTAGGAACCTCCTGCTATTTTTAACTGCGTGCAGCAGCTTGAGTCAGTTGTTCCTCACCCCAACTGCAGCTCTTCACGCCACTTTTCACTCCTCCAAGATGGAGGAATTACATTGCTGATAATGTGGAGCAGGAGAGTAGAAAGGGCAAATCAAGGTAAAGAAGCTGAAAAAACATCCCAAGTTCCCAAAAGCGAATGGAGAAAAAAAGACTTAAGAGGGCTAAACTGGGTTCCTAAGTATTTGGCTCACATTCCCAGTTCCCAGATGACTTCTTTCTAATTTAGCTTGTCTCTCTGAAAAACTGAAATAATGCTAATTCCCTTCTTTGCGAAGTGTTACACAGGAACTAAGGAAATATTATTAGGAAGTGAAATTGCAGCCTCACCCACTTGCACAGCCGTATGTACAAGGGGGAGGATGTAGACAAGGAAATGTAAGTTACCGTGTCCCAAAAATAATATTGCAGTCTCATTAAAGCCTGGGTCTCTCCTCCACTGCAGGGGAAGGCTGTTCGTGGATCAGTCGCAGGATCTGTAACAGAAAACACCCCCACGTTATCCCCTGTGAGAGCATCTCAAAGGTAGGGAGCTTAAAATCTGGGGATGTTCAGCAGTCAGGATGTCTGCTTTCAGGGTACAAAAGATGGTGTCTTGGTAATTCTTTATAACAAGGGCCACACTGAACATTATAAATTAATAAGAGGATGTTTTCTATCCAGAGCAGCTTCTCAGTGGGGGGAATTTACCTTCATTTGCTGTACAAGGGAAGAGCAGTGTATGCTTAGTTACAGTTTGACGGGCAATCTCCTTTAGGAGGCCTCCACGTTTTGATTTTAAGTAAGAGACATTTCTAAGTAGGGTTTCACGGAAGCAACTGCCAAATTAAGTTTTCTTACCCTCCTGTCCCAAATCCTCCATTGTAGGGATAGACCCTTCTTCCAGCCCTGGAGCCAGAGGCTTTAGCTGATCCGCCATCCGCAGGGTTGGCCGGACCTTCGCCTCGGATTCCACCGCTTTTCGGAAATGGGTGTAGACGTCGGGCAACCTGCAGAGACAACAGCACAGTCAGGTCCGGGCAGGACGGCTTCCCCGGCCCCTCCACCCAACACCACAGTAGGAGCTTCTGCAGATGGAGGGTTGGCGTTCCAGGCTGCGCCCTCCTGAGGGCAGAGTGTTTGTGACGGATGTTTGTGCAGTGCCTGGCAGCTACAGAGGTAGATGCCCCTGGGGCTAGCAGCAATCAGAAGTTCAGTCCTTCACATAATTTCTTTCTGCTTCTGAAGCAAAGAGTGCCTTTTCAATTTAAGGTGTGTCCTGATGGGGCGATCCCAGGTCAGATTTATCTCACCTGACTCCCGATTACCCACAAGGCTGATCTCAATGTAAAAATTTGCAAAACTCTGTTGCCTTTTCAGTCAATGGAGAGACAGAGGCATTTTTATGGCCTGACTCTTCTGCCCTACTTTATACATTTTCTATAGGGTACCACAACTCCCAACAACTGCACCTCAAGTGACAATTGAGGGAGCCCTGACAAGCCCATACACAAAGAACTACTGTCACAGGCAGCTAATTTGGCCAGCTGGGGTAACAGAGCAACCCAGGCCAGTGTCACAAGGGCTCTGGGTGCTGCAGAGTGAGCATCCAAACCGTGATGGTGGAAGGGCAAAGAGAAATCAGTCCCTCAATAACACAAACCTCTCAGCTTTATGCCTATTGAAGAGTAAATCCTACCAGCACAGAGGGATGAATGTGCCCCTTCCTCTTGATGTGTATAAGCAGGACCACACTGTTCTGTAAATGTAGGTGGACTAATGGGTCCCTTCACAGAATCACAGAATGTTAGGGATTGGAAGGGACCTCGAAAGATCATCAAGTCCAATCCCCCTGCCAGAGCAGGAATGCCTAGACTATGCCACACAGGAACGTGTCCAGGAAGGTCTTGAATATCTCCAGAGAAGGAAACTCCACAACCTCCCTGGGCAGCCTGTTCCAGTGTTCCGTCACCCCCATTGAGAAGAAGTTTTCCCAGTGGAACTGGAAGACTAAGACCCCTCCCGAGCAGTTCACTGGAAGGAGAAACAGCTGGGCCAGTGGAGGACGAGCTCACCTGGCAATAGGCCTGAAGGGAAGGTCGTCCCGGTGATACAGCGTGGATGCCCAGAACGTGTGAACCTTCACCCCGTGCTGATCGCACATCTGGCACAGCCCCTTCTCCACATCCAGCTCCTCCTGCGTGGCCTGGAGAGAACACAACACGGTGAGGCCACGGCTGCACGGCCTCAGCTCCTGCACGTGCGCAGGGCCTGGGCCCTCGTCCTGCCCTCCTCCCTCATCTCCACATTTAGCTTCATCCCTACAGAGGGAGGTGCACACAAACAATCTCTAAGTATTTCCTTCTGCCAAACCCAACCAGCGTTTTCACTCTCCATTAGTAGTGCCCATGCCAGCACAAGGAAGTGCTTGATGCAGGACGTTGCAGATATTTTAAGTTTGCATTGGACTGGAAAGGTGGCTGGACAAATACATGTAAAAGAAATCCACTGAGTGTTATAGAATACCAGGCTGGCATTCCTGGTTCACAAAGGCCTTCAGCCACAGATTCTTAAAGGCTGTGAAAGCATGCAGGGGAAGTATCTTTACAGATTTGTCCTGCTCCTGTGGTTTTCTCTGGGCATCTGTTATTGGTCACTGTCAAGAAAAAGATTATGGAGTTTGATGAGGCCTTTTTTTTCTGACCCTTTGTGGCTGTTCTTGGCACTGTATGGAACAAGGCACTGTGGGATGTGCAGGTTGTCAAGTTACAAGGTTCTTAGGCTTGACAGCAGGAATACCTGCAGCGCAGCTCTCAGGGTGACTCCTGCATCAGACAGCTCTGAGGTTCACACTGTGTTAATACTGAGTGCAGCTACGTACATCTGATGTACGCCCGTGTGTGTGTGTGTGTACACAAAGTCTCCAGACCCAGTGGTTTGGATCCAGAGCCCTCCACTGGATTCAGAAGGTTCTGGATCAAACCACCTACCTAGCTCAGTGAAGACAGGTCAGGGAGGTGCCAACGTTGGCGCAAGTCCAAGACTGGACCCATCTTTTGCTCTTCAACACGCTGGTGGGCAACTACCAAGATATGGGCGCTGTCAACTCACCACGGACCTTTTCTACACTCTATAGAATACACCCCCTGGCAGCTAGGTTCCTGTACAAGGCAGGCACCAGGAAAAAGCAACTTGATGCAAACAGAAGGAGAAATGGACTTGGCTGACCTAAAAACACCAGTTGCCGGAAACAGCTCTTCCTCGAGACACAGCACTTGCAAGTGATCAATCACAAATAGCTGCAGGGACTCCCACCCCGACACCGACACCATCTCCAGCCCAGGAGCCAGCTTCCCCAAGTTTAACCATACCACAGACAAGACTCTGAATGCACAGGATCTGCATCACCATTTGGTCGTGGAAGAGACCTCTACAACCTAATTTTATCTTTTAACAATATTTCTCTCACCTCTTCATGGAAAGCCACAGCACTGACAGAGCCCAACTGTGTAATCAAATCACGGACCACATCTTCTGGTTTCCCCTTCCTCACAACCAGGGTACTGCAAACACAAAATATCGTCCTGAATTAGGATTGATATTGTTGTTATATATGTGTACAGGAGGCCCTCGTCCCAGCCCAGACACTCACGTACTAGTTCTCTACAGAGCACAGACAACATGTGGAGGCAGACAGACAGGATTTGACTAGCCTACATTTTTTAGGATCCACTGAACAGTTTGTAAGCCTCCGGAGCTGAGTTTGTGTCAAACGCATTTCTGTCACCCCAGATGCCTTAAAAAGGATGACTGGGCAGAAAGCCAGGCTCTTACCTAAAAGTGAATCTGTTGGATTTGTTCATCCTGACACACTAAGGCTGAGATTCCAGAACTGATTCCTCTTTCAAATCCCTTCACAGGTCACGGTGGCCTGTGGGCAGACCTCTTTCTGCTTTCATGTGGGAGCAGTCAGAGGAATTCTTTCCTCTGAAGGCTCTGTGTTCAAAACAGAGTCAACAAAACCTCCCTCCCACTTTACAACCTCACCAGCTGCCCAGGTGTGTACCCAGGACACCAAACTAAAAGAGAAGCAAGAGACCAAGCTGGCCTCAGGGCACACCACAGATTGGACATGAAGGACATTTCTGTCTACCGCTGCATTTAGAAGATGCTTCATGGTTGCGGAAATGGAGCCTAGCTTAGCTGAACATCTGCCACAGAAATTGCATGGTGGGACCAACACAGAGACCTTGCAAACCCCTCCTCTCCCCCACCACAGACGTTGGCAGCCAAATCAGCAAGTGAAGTGGGTTAGTGGTTAAAGTAATACAATTCAGGCAGGGACAATTCAAATCATGTAGTGGCTCTTCACAACCACACAGCTCTCACTGCAGAACACCAATCTCTTACCAGCCACTTGACAACAGCAGCATTCGAGCAGCTCTGGATCTGTTCAGTGCAAGGTATGGGTATAGCTACAGGAGGCTGAAGGAGCTGATCAGTAGGTAACATTCACCATCTGCACAGTCCATGCTGCACTGCAAACCCAGAGCCACTCCTCTTGCTTCTGCTACCACTGTTCTGCTGCTCAGGGAGAAGACAGGCTGGCTGACACATCTTTTGCTATGCAAAGTGAGATGTTATCTAATAGCAGGATTCAGCAGTAGACCTTCAGGTCCTGGTCTACCCCAGTTATGGTTTCTAAAGGCATAACGAAGGAAGAATCCCTGAAGACACCTCTCCCACAGTGCAGCCTAATAAAGAAATTGGGTTTAGCGGGACAGGGCCTGAGCAAACCCGCCAGTCTCACAAGCCAGGATCCGTGCTGGTCTGTCTGAAGCCAAATCCCAGGGGAAACTCACCAAGGACAAGGAAGGACGCATCACAGCTGGTAGTGTCGTTGCCCACATCTCAGAAGGCTGCTGTTCACGCCGCCAGGCACTGAGACTCTGGGCAAAGCGCTCAAGGCTGACGCCCATCTGTGGCATCTGAGTTCAAGCAAGCAAAACCCGGCCTGACACACAGCCTGGGCTCCCTCGCAGGTACCACAGCGGGTCATCCCAACACGGGCTGTGTATAAAACCTGATTGTATCTACCCGAAGGGCTGTGGCTCTTTGAAACGAGCAATCACCAGAGAATCTAATGGGATTTGACTCACGGCACAGGTGTGTTGAAAACAAGCAGGAAACATACAAAAAAAAACCCAGTTGTGTTATTTGCATGGCGCTTTCTCAACTACCTTCCTTTTTTCTTGAGCGTTTCCCTTAGATCCTTCACGCTCTCCAGCAAAAACCGGAGCCGATGGGGCCCCGTCTTCGGGAAGCCGCAGCAGTGGGTGCCCAGGCCGTGCCGCGGGTCGAGGCAGTAGAGGGGGACAACGAAATCCGCGTTCCTCTGAGCCCACTGGAGCACCTGCACACACAGAGGGGGCCGTGGCAGCTCTGGGGGGGCGGGATGCAGCGCCCACCCCTCCCCACAGCGGGGTTATTCCTACAGAAATGCCCGAGGGAGCCGCCGGCCGGGCCCTACCTGGTTATCGTGGGCGCGCAGGTCGCAGCGCAGCAGGTACACGGCCGTCCGCGCCGCCTCAGACATGATGCCTCGACGGGGCCCGGCCCGCTTCGACCAGCTCCGCTCCCTCAGCCTGGCCCGGCTCTGGCCCGGCTCTGGCCCGCCTCGGCCCGGCCCGCTCAGCCCGGCCCGGCCCCCTCAGCCCAGACCTGCCCCCTCGGCCCCTCCCGGCCCCCTCAGCCCGGCCCGGCCTCCAAGCCCGGCCCGGCCCCCTCAGCCCGGCCCGGCCCCCTCAGCCCGGCCCGGCCCCCTCAGCCCGCCCTGTTCCCGCCTCACCGTCCCCTCAGCCCTTTCCCGCCTTTCCGTCCCCTCAGGCCGCGCCCGCCTCAGCGCCCCTTTCGGCCGTTCCCGCCGCCCCGCCCCGGTTCTCCCTCAGCCCGCCCAGGCCCGGGAGAAGCCGTCCGGTCTCCGGCTGCTCTGCGGTCCCCGGTGGCCCGTGGTGCGGGCACGTCCCGTCCCTTGTCGCAGGAGGCAGGCGGGATCGAGACGATCGCTCGGCGGCGCCGGTCCGGGCTGTGCGGACGCGGAGGAGGCAGCGGGGCAGGAGCTTCGTTTCCCGTGGGCTTGCAGACCTTGGTCTCTCAGACCAGAGCCCTGCCCTGGCTGGTCGCTCCTAGCACTAAATTTGAGGGGTCTATGTTTGTTTGTTGGTATTTTATTTTTTTTAACGTCGATAATCTCTTTTATCATCCACATAAGAGCGTCAGGGAACCACCTCACGCAGAAGGGCGGCCCCATTGTGCTGAGGCTCTCCCAGTCCCGACAATTAGTAGTGATTGGTATTTATCCTTTATTAGTATTTAATAGTATTTAACCTTTAAGCGCCGAGGCTGCGGTATGATTGCACCCGCTACCATGCGGGGCAGCTTGGCGAGCAGCTCGCTCACCTGCTGACAAACGCAAGGTGAGCTGTAGATCAGCAATAATTAAATGAGCTGTAGATCAGCAATAATTAAATGAGCTGTAGATTAGCAATAATTAATGCCTTCGACTGGCAGCGGCAGCCAAAGTGGCTCGTCTCGTTCTATAGTTTCTTTAAGCTTGCGCTGGACACCAGCAATCACACATCTTTCACGCAGTGAATTGTCCCTCAGGATCCTTTTTGTTTTGTTCAACAGCTCTCAGAATAAGAAGAAATGAAAAACCAATACCCTGCTTGGCGAGTCTCCAGCCACATGCTTGCCTTGTATAACTTCGCTGGTTCTCCCAGTGTGGTAGAGGGTGAGGAAGGAGTTAACGCGTCGTAGCAAGGAGTTGGTGATGATTGAGAACCCAGGTTTACAGAGAGGAACTGCTGAAGTGGAGCTTTTGGTGGAGGCACACGAACTCTTAGATGCCTGCCAGAGATGAACTGTTGTGCCCAAACTCCGGTGAGTCCTGGGGAGTTCGGGCTTTATTCCCATCTCCAGGTCCGCAGGTCCCCTGCACGCAGTCTGCGGTGGCTGGCTCTGGGAAGTGGTTCCCCGTGTGACCCACATGACACATCATCTCCAGATTCGTTTTCTTGTACAACAAGGGCTCCTTTGCCAGACGGCAGCCCGCTGCAAGAACCAATGACTCATCGCAGAGAGCTCGTATTTGGTGAAAGAAAAGTAGAGCCAAAAGTTTGGCTCACGCCCAAGGAAAACACTGTTGTCGGCTTGCAATGCACACGCCATCGCCAACAACTCTTTTTATCATATTAGAAATTCAGGGATTTTACAAACCGAGTTTATAAATCTTCCCTGTTTGCCTTTGCCTTCATTTGGACAAGGACAAACAGTGCAGTTGGCTTCGCTTTTGTTTGCGGGCAGGTTTCCCCTACAGTGTCTCCGGTTGACATTAAGCTGGGCCAAGTCTGGCGTCCTCTTGTAGCTTACTCATAGCTGCTAGACAGACAGCCACCCACTCGCGCTGCGCTTCAAGAGATCTTATGCGTGTGCAAAAGAGAGGTGTCCCACTGCTCGAAAAGGGTTTATTCCTCACTGGCAAGGAAGGCTGGTTTCCACTAAACAGAAATCTCTGCAGCGTTAAAAAAAAAGAAAGGATTTGAAACTCTTGCTATGCCAATGAGGAAACAAAAGTGGGTTTAAAAGCAAGTGAGTCTCTGCCAGCTTTCTACCTGTAAAGGTATAAAAATGCAAGGTGTCCAACATTGCGGTGGCAGGAGCACCATGACAGGCTCTGCATCGACATGGTGACAATCTAGGCAGCAAGAATGGGCAGGGAAAACAGATGTCCAGTAAAGACAACACTTTTCTCAGGCCCAGAACCCAGACCTCCTTACCCCCAACTCTGGCGGTCTGTTTTATTTCCTTTACACTCTTACAGGAGACTACAAACCTGGTTGCAAGCTGAAGACAGTGCTTTCTAAAATAACACTGATTGTGTCCACTCTCTAGCCTACTATAATAATAAAGGATGATAATTTTTTACTTATATGTTTTTTTCTCTTTCTTAGATTCTGCATGTGCATCTGGTCCGTCCCTGCTTCTGTGAGACCTTATGAAATCATTCTCTGAAAATATGTGTAACAGGGGTGTTCAGGGAAAGTGGTGGCGAGGAGTACTTGGCTCTAAAATTAGAAACCGGGAGACTTGGCATTGCAAACTGCAGGCTCTCCAGTCTCCTTGCTTGGATTTTCCATTCAGATGAACACAGTCAATGAGAACAAAAGCTTTGGGTTTTTTTTTTCCACGGACACCTGTCTTTTTATTCCAAGACGGTATTCCAGCTTTCCATTCTCTCTTTGGGAAGAAAAGAAGCTCTGCCAACGTGGCCATACGAGCAATTGCTATGGCGGTATGGATGGGAACAAACTTTCCACCATCATTTTTGTTCTTTTAAGTATCCTCCAAGAAACGGCTTCCTTCCTGGAGCCCTGAAGTTGTTCGGTAATTCATGGGACATGGGGGGAGATTTGTCAACTTTGATGAACTTACGCAGGAGACCTGTGATAAAAGAATTGGATAGCCATGGACTGTCCAGACCCAAGGGAAACCTAGGCTGGACAGTATCTGGCAGTTGTTTCTTGCAACATGAACAGCGGCATGGGGTCCCTTTGTTCTCAGAGACGACCTCACGGGATACCAGGTCTCGGACAGACCTGGGTGCCCTTTGGGTGCCCTTTTTCATCCATTAAAGCCATTTATTGTCTCTTGTTTATTCCTGGAGTTGAGTGGCACAGTGAGAAACATCTGTTGTACTCACCTTGGATAACAGAGCCGGAGAACTGTAGCTCATCTTCGCTGCAGACAGCTCTTCTTTTGTCACTTATGCAGAAGAAATCTGTTAGGAAGACAGGCAGTTTTGTGACGGAGCAACTGGAGGTGAGCCAAGCCTCCTCTCCTCTCCTCTCCTCTCCTCTCCTCTCCTCTCCTCTCCTCTCCTCTCCTCTCCTCTCCTCTCCTCTCCTCTCCTCTCCTCTCCTCTCCTCTCCTCTCCTCTCCTCTCCTCTCCTCTCCTCTCCTCTCCTCTCCTCTCCTCTCCTCTCCTCTCCTCTCCTCTCCTCTCCTCTCCTCTCCTCTCCTCTCCTCTCCTCTCCCTTTCTGCAGCTAGCTCGCTGTGATGGAAGTTCAACAAACACCAGCACTTCTGTTTTCCTAGACAGAAACAGGCTATGGCGAAGCAGTGACACAAGAGAAGCAGAAGTCTTCCTCAATAGTTGCAGCCTTATGTTGAACAGGAACTGTGTTTAAGAGAGCAGGTACAGCAGCAGGAGGTTCACTGAGGAGCACTGCAAACAATAAAGTAGAAGGTGACTATCATGAATTGGCCGTGTATTCTTTTGAGAAGTCTCGTATATGTTAAAGGCTCAGACTTTACGACCTTCCTCCAGGACAATAAAGCTTTCATCTGCGGGACAGTTTGCATCCAGCAGTCATTGCATCCCTGATTCCAGTCTTTGAGATGTCATCCACTGGTGTCCATGTTCATAAACATCCGTGCCCAACTCCACCCGCGATCCGTACCACCGTCTTCAGCCAGGTGATGTTTCATGTGTCTCTAAAGTGACAGATGGGCCTGAATAATTTCCTTTTTCATTTTGGAAGCAAGTCCCAACTGTTGCTTCTTTTAAGTCTCTGTGAAAATGATGCAGCCACTCTTCTTATTGGTCAGTGACTTTTCCCTGGTGTCATTTGTTGTCCCTTCTGGTCTGGAGGGGTCTTGCCACCAGGTACGGTGCGGGGAACACCTGACCTTGGTTCTGCTATGATCGCTCCTGTAGGAAAACATACAGACCGATTTCTCTTTGTAGTTCAGTTTGTGACCACTGTTGATTAAATCTGTCATTTCCTCTTCTGCCTTTCAGCGGTATTTCCTCCATCAGGAGCCTAATGACCCTCTGCAAGCTCTCATCCACCTACAATTATTGGACCTGTCTGAGGTTTGCCAAGTGGCTCAAATACTTTTCAGCCTCTAGGATCAGCTACTGCTTGTGGCTGTCGTATGGATTTGCAACACACTCTCACCTGACTTTTACTGTGGCCTCGAAATACTAGAAAAAATATTTACCCAGGTGAAGGATCAGACATGCATAACTGCAGCTGAAGTGCTTACCATCAGTTAGGTGTGCTTGTGTCCTTGGCTGACATAATTCAGATGCCTTCAGTGGAGCTAACGAAGGATTCGCTTCAACCCTCAGTTGACTAAAAATCTCAGTTCGAAAAGCTTTTGAAGAAAAAAAAAAAAAAAGTGGTTTTGTGGTCACAACTAGACCTGGGAACATTGCGTCTTCGTTGTGTTCAGACTCGTGCTTCTCCCGGTGTTCTTGGAATGGATCATTTCAACCGTCCACCTACAACAGAATTTCTTCTGCTCTAAACTGGATGTAACACCAGTTCCCTATTGCATGGAACATTCTGAGTGTTGACCGCCTTCGTACTGCAGACCTGTCTTTAATGATGCTAATAAAAGCACAGAATTTTCTAGCCAATAATAGTTACGGAAGGATGCAGTCAAATAATCTTGGACATTTAAAAACACAGATCCAAATGTTACCATGCACTGGGTTAAATCAATAGTCCATTTCTGACATGCAGGCTGAGATGCAAGGACAAGAACTGCAGCCGAGGTGAATCTCAGCGCCTGCCCAGCTCAGCAACACGTCTACAACAGATACAGGCACTGCCTGGGACAGAGGAAGATGTTCAAGTCCTGCCACGGACACTGAGGAACAGTTGTCCTACACAGCATTTTCTTCTTCACATCCCCACTGGATAGAGGTTGATTCATGATGAGTTTTAAGGAAGCAGTAGCTTAGTACTCAGTATTTCTGAGAATCCTATAAACACTTGTGCCGGGTAATCCTTGTCTGTCCCTTTATAAGGACTCCTGCATAGGTTTCACATCTATTAGAATTTCCTCTTAGAGACAAACCCCAAGGTCATCACAGTCCTGCTGCCACCTCCTCCTTGCCCTACAGAAAGTAAGAGATGAGAAGAACCGACACTGACCAAAGATGTGAAGCACTGGCCCGCAGGCTCAGTAGCAAAAGCTTGGTACGAATCCTGCAGGTGACACCAGCGTCACACAGACACTCACAGAATGTCAGGGGTTGGAAGGGACCTTGCAAGATCATCAAGTCCAACCCCTCTGCCAGAGCAGGATCAACAGTTTGGCCACACATTGCCAAAAAAGAACGGCAAACAAATGGAAACCAAAAAGGAGTTGAGAAAAAAAGCCTTCACTTTCTCCACTCCTCCCAAAGTCATATTTACTGTAGTCCCCACCAAATTATACCTAAAATAGCTTTTTTTTTTTTTCCCTGCTGTTGTTTAGCCATTTAGGTCAGATTTACCAGCTGCATTAACTTGCCCCTATTGTACTATTGCAGTTGGATTGTTGCCAACCTCCCCCCATGGGTTTTCTACAGATCTATATTTCAAAGTTATGGCTCTCGCAAAGCTCTGCTGTGTGAGTTCAGACAAGCTAAAAAAAATTAGTCATGTTTCCTCTAGTCCTGCTGCTTTACTAGGCTTCCTATTTGCAATCAAATTATTTTTAATTTTGACCATGTTCCTATTGTTTGCCAGGAAGATAATCATCTTATCTCACTGCCGGGATATTTCTCTCCTTTCTCATGTAGTTTCAGATGGATTAAATAAATACCCCTTACACAAAGCACACCAAGCTGGGCAAAAGGGCATTTCACCATTTCTGGCTGATCTGAAATTTAGAAAATGTCTCCCTTTTCGGGGAAAAAGAAAAAAAAAAAAAGACTGGAAGGATTTGGACATGCCATAATGGCAGCTGTGTTAATTGTATGCACTCAGTTTTTATCTGTCTCGGAGTAGCTTTATGGATACGTGGGTGAAGTTAAAACCAGTGCTGAACGAGGGCCACGGATTTTTAGAAAGGGAGAAGCCAAAAAAATGTCCAAGTTGTTCCCCTCTCCATGTCTGGAGACCGTATCAAAGGGACTTAAACGAGTGCAGGTCAGTTCATTGCATTTTGAGGTCTGATTTTGAGTCCTTTTCAAGGGAAGGATAAATACCCCGCAAAGGTGAACAACCAGGCTTCCAGCTCAGAGCAAACCGCATGAGGAAGATCCCTCAGACATTTCCAGTTTCTCCAGTGCCCCCTCCGTGGAGGAATTGGCTTGTTAACACACGAACGAGAGTTGGAAAGTTGTCTGGGCAAGCGACACGGCTCGAACCCAAGCTGCTCTGTTTTGTGTTTTGTAACCTTCACCCATATACACGTTCCTACTGCTCGATGCCGAGCGGTTTACCTCCAGCTTCCTAATTATCGAAGCGCCGCTGCTTGTATTTCGCTGCAGATGAGGAAATGAGGACATATGGCCCTCGTGATAAGAGATTTATATGAGCTGTCTGTGCAAGAGTGCTGTGACTTTCTATACAAGTCCATTTATGAAACAAAACATGTGTAAACAGTCAGGTTTTGATTGTTTCGGCGATTTCTTCCCCCTCATGACAGATGTAAAGGAAAAACTGTGGGTTTCCACTCGATGCGTGCAGATAAGTTTATGGCCAATGGGAGAGATCCCAGTTAACGGTAAATGAGTCTCTACTTCCCTTGATTTTTGTCACCTAAAATCCAGCTCCACGTGGGTGGATGGGAAGAAATACAAAGAAACTCGCGCTCGCTGGCTGCTTGTACACGATTCGCTTTCAGCTGTAGGAGTACAAATATGCCTGAAGGGTTCTGGAAGGAGTTTCTTTGTCAATAATACAGTAAAGGAGTGCAAAATACCCGTCGAAAATGCAGCTGTAATCCAGCAATTATAATATGTGGCTTTGAATATATCCCTATAGATCAGTTACCTTTCAAATCAGGAGAGGGATTAAAGAAATAAGATCATATTCCCAAGGAACAAAATCCTGTTCAAGGCAGTGGTGAGAACAGGGCTGAATACACATACCTAAACCCAGGTCTGGAGAATAATCTTTCAGTCCTTCTCTTATCCCTTAGAGTCTACTTGAGAGGAGCCTGTTGCAGGGTGGAGAATCTTGGTTCTTTTCAGGAAAAGTATTAAGATTTTTCTCTGAACTTCCTGGGAAGTTGGGATGGAAATGCAGGATGTATCCTGGGTTTTTTTGGCTTTCCTGCAGTTTCAGCTGCAAATGCCACAAGGACAGTTATTTCTTGCACTATTTTCCACAACATTCAGGTGCCAGACGAGCCCATAAATATTCTGGGATAGTTCTGACCTTACCTGAGAAAGTCTAAACTGGGACTGTTTGCAGACAGGTCAAATATAACTTCCCAGGGCTTTCAGCTTCACACTTTTTGCCAGTGTGATATACAGTCACCTTGCAAATGTTGTTTGGATGACACAGGTTCCAAGCTCTGTGCACACATGAAAAAACATCGCAGAGAAATGCTTCCCAAAGACCCTCTTCACTTTCACTTTGTCCCTTTTGGAGATGTTCTTCCCTCCGTTTGGGCAGCGAAGGCAAATCATAGAACAAAATGTGGAAAATCACATTCAGCTATAAAAGCGCATGTGATGACTAGCAGGAAAAAAAATTCATCCACACAGCTCAGTCTCACTGTAGTCACACCCAGCTTGGAAGAAATATGAGTTAAAACCTGTTCCTTTCAGTTGATCGATGCTGCTGCTGCAGGCTGCTTCCCTCCTCTGCCTGTCACACTCAGCCTTCAGCGTTTGTTTCTTAAGATCCAAAAAATTTCCCTTGTCAGCTGCGTAAGTCTAGGTGGGTGCACACAAACACTGCATCAGAGAGGGCTGGAGGGGCACCTCTTTGCTCTGACCCCTTCCCAGAGCAACTTTCCAATCCCTCAAGACAGGTTGTTGAGGTATTCCCAAGCAGCTGATGGGAGACAGTGCATGGAGAGGTGCTCCTCTGCTCTTGGGTTTTCATGCTCTGAACCCTCTCCTCTAGAATGAGGCCCCTGCATTTTATCTCCAAGTGCAGGACTCACCGTTTCCTTTTAAAATAGGGTTGCTGCTGCTGCCACCTACCTTTTATGCTGGAATGGATGCTAGAAACATCCCTTAAACTTCGGGAAGGAGCCCAGGATTTCCTCCCCAGCCTGAAGGGGTGTAAACCCAAGCTCTAATCCAAGAGGTTAACCTGTTTCGTGGGCAGAAGGCGTTATCAGCTGTTCGTGAGAAACAGTTTCGTGCCACGGCAGAGGAAAAGTTTCAAAACCCATTGAGCTGGAGAAATCACTTGTTGCTCTTGCCTGGTTGTGAGGGCTTTCAGACAGCAGATCTCGGCATCTGTGCTGCACAGCATGTAATCAAATCAGCCAGAGACCATTTCATGTACCACGAGAGGACAAGAAAGGTAGCTGGGAAGTATGTGGCCCCTCAGCAAAAGCAATCTGAGCCCGACTCTCACCCTTCCCAACCACCTCGCACAGTGGTTCTTGCAAAACGAGAGCAGAGGTAGAGATGAAATGCCGTCCCCAAATATCTGTCCCCAGCAAACCTCTGCATGCGTTCAGGTGTGTTCTGGGAAGAGCACAAAGCCCCTGAGGAACACAGCTTATCTATCAGGTAGTCTCCAAATTGTTCAGCTTTGCAGCAGTGAGAACACATGGGAAATGGGGGGGATATTTAAGTGAAACAAATGTGGCTTCTCTGTGAGTAATATCATTAAGAGGGACATGGGACAGCTCTAACCCTCTTTTTCCACCTGCTTTTCCACAGCAAACAGCAGACCCTCGATTAATCTTGGCTGAGGAGGAGCTGCACCTGACGTGAGTCTGCCAAGCCCAGGCGGCGCCATGCAGAGATTTCGGCATCACAGGCTTGTGCCTGTGTGCTGAAATTCCACCCAGGTCCGTTGCCAGCTCCAGCCTTCAACTGTGAAGCAGCACACTTTTTCTGAGTGCATAATCGGTTTCTTTTCTTTACACCAAGGTGGCATCATTCCTGTACAGTTGGCAAACTAAGTATAGGAATGATTTCACCCACCGCCGATACGTAGCCATCTCGATGGGAGAGAAAGCCTGACAGATGTCTCAGAGCACACAACAGCTTTACGCTGCCATTTAGGACAGGAAGCAAGAAAGGATATTATATCAAACAGAAGGCATGGGAGAATTTCAGGTTAGATGGAGAATACTTAGTCACAGAAGAATTGGGTCAGTGCTCTGGGACCTGTGTTCACTTCCTACAGGAACCCTAACATAGCCCAAAATAGTAGCAGTTAGGTAAAAGCCAAATATCTTCCCCCTTTTTTCCCCACAGCAAATACTAATGCTTACGTCATTAAAGGAGAAGCATAAATAGAACAGCCTGAGGCTGTGATTTGCAAAGTTCTTGGTCTGCGGATGAACCATCAGCTTTTCTTATAGCCCACTATTACCCACTTGTGCCATCAAACTTTTCACCAAAGATATTATCAGAATGACATAGTCCTTCATATCCACCCCAACATGCGTACCAGCCAACTAAGAAGTATCAGAGCGCACATCTCCACGTTTTAGGTGTGACGTGGCTTTCATCTCACCAGCTGGCACACACACCTGCACCGCATGGGACAGCGTGCAGTGAGGAATGTTTCCTAATGGCAGTTTGGACACTGTTCTGGAAAAGAAAGGAGAGTTTGGCTGGACGGGTACAAGGTATGCCATAGCTGTTGTCCTCAGGGACAGAGAATAACCTGTACCCATTTCATTTCCCCATATAGAGCCACTACAACCAGTCTGCAACACACTGCTTTTACCAGTGCTCTCCACTGTGCACTCTCCACGAGGTTTTCACTCCTCTCCAGAAATCCGGCGAAGGCTGTCAGCCGGCATTTGTGGGAGAACACATGAAACTACACGCAGAACCACACACCTCTGTCTGTTCTTCTGCCAGACTTTGTAAATGTTTTCAAGAGCAACCTGAGGAGGGAGAAACCGGGGGCAGATCCCCAGCACGCCCATCAGCAGAGGGCTGTTGACATCAATGGAAACAGGCTTTGCACACGTAACGATCCTTATATTGTTCAGGAACACCCTAGAACTGAAATCCCTGCAGTGGGATTCCTGGGGCATCAGAAAAGAGAAGCTGCTGTGAAGGAGTTTTCAGCAGTAATTGGTGCTTGCCTGACCGATTCCCAGGAAACCCAGGAGGTTTTAAAGGAGCTGCTCGTCGCTTGGTGCCTTATAAGGCTTGAACCTCAAGTCCTGGGGTCCTCTGCCTGATTCCCAAGGTAAACACATGTGATTTATTTCACAAAGGCATCTGCAGCACAAGAATTCATTATATACATCCCTGATGGGCAGCAGCCAAAACATTTCAAATGCGCCAAGTTACCAGAATGTTATTAAAAGCTGTTAAGAGTTAGAGGGAAGGTGCAGAGAAAGGCAACCTCCTTCCCAAAGCCAGGTGGCTTAGGATAGACTTACGCCGCTTCCCAAACGGATGAGGCAAGCTGGAGTCAGAGGTTCCTTCCAGCAACAGCTCGGTCCCCCTGGATGTCTCTTGGTGAGCTGCCTGAATATTCTAGGGAGGGGGAGGGAGAGAGAAAAGAGTGAAGCCTATTCAATTACATCAAGATCACGACCGGCCCTAGTAAAATCATTTATGGAGTGAGGGAACCCGGAGCGGTTTGGGCTGGAGCCATCTGCTGTTATTTGGTATATACAGATTTGGTTTCTATGGATTTTATTAATAGGTCACACGATCGTATACGAGGATGTGAGATCTGAATCTCTCAGGAGGGGTCCCTGGTTGGGGTTTCTGTTGCCTTTATAGGCAACAGCTCAAACTTTCTTGCAGCAGCGAGTCCTTAAAAGCTTGAGGGGAATGGGTCTGGGTTTAGGGTTCTGCCTATTTTTTTCTCCTCCGCCTCCTCACCCCCCTCAACATCTTGAACTGACTTTGTTCCTCTCCACAACACATTTAGTAAGTGGGGAAGGAGAGAAACAACCAGAGAAACATTCTCGCTTGCTTTTTCCACACTCTGCAGGGATTTTCCCTCTCACCAGGCTGAGCGACACCTGGTGCAAAGCTCACTTTGACCTGTCTTTCAAGCACACGGCTCTTGTTGGCCTTTTGCTCGGGGATGACTTTTGCCTTTACACGTCGTCGCTACCCGTACGGAAACTCAGGCCCGAAGGGGCTTGGACTGGGGGGGCCTGGGATGGGCCCAGAGGCTGCTGAGGCTGCTCTGCCTCCCCCAGGGGAGCTGCCCGAGGAGCCCGGAGCTGTTCTGGAGAGCAAGTTGTGTCACAGGTTGGAGCTCGGGAACAGCCCAGAGCCTCCCCGCAACACTTTGCTCTTAATTACGACTCGATTTGGCTTCAGCGTCCCCCTGCCTCGGCTGGGACCTGCCCCGGGCCGGGCCGAGCGCCATCCTCCCCCTCGCCGCTAGGGCGCCCCCTCGCGGCGCGGCGGGATCCCCCCCCTCCGTGGGTCGTTGGCCGTGGGGAGAGCCCGGCCCCGCCCCCCGCCCCCCATCCCGCCGTCCCATTGGCCGCGGCGGCTCCTGCGTCACCGCTTCCTCCCGCTTTTGTGCACCGCCTCGCGCCGCCCCGCGTCCCGCCGCTGCCGCCGAGCTCAGCCGAGCGGTGCCGAACCGAACCCAGCCGGGACGAGCCCAGCCGAGCGGTGCCGAACCCAGCCGAGCGGTGCCGAACCCAGCCGAGCGGTGCCGAACCGAACCTCGCCGGGACGAGTCCAGCCAAGCAGTGCCGAACCGAACCCAGCTGGACGAGTCCAGCCGAGCGGTGCCGAACCGAACCCATCCGGGACGAGCCCAGGCGAGCGGTGCCGGTGCGGGTGCCCCTAGTGTCCGGGCATGTCCCTCCGCCGGTAGCCGCGCCGCCGGACCGGTAAGTCTCTCTCTCCGTCGTCGTCCCCCAACCCCATCGCGGGGACGGGGCCGCGCCGCCGGGCGGTGGGGTCTTCCCGCAGCCGGTCCGGGCTGCGGTGCGCGGGTTTGTTTCGCTCTTTTAATTTATTAAATCGCGGTGGTGACCGAGAGTTTTGCAGCCGGATCTGGTTTCGGTTGTTTGTTTGGGGTTGTGTTTTTTTTTTTATTTTATTTTATTTTTTGTAGTATCTCCCTCCCGTTCTAGCCTTGGAAGTGAGAGTTTGTCCCTCCGGGCTCGGAGCTTTGGAAGCCTTGGGGTGCGAGTGGGGATTGGACTTGCCTCTCCTTTGGGCATTTGCCTTTCCCTGCACAGCCCCCTCCGTGTGTCGGTAACTTTATTTTTCCCAAGTGATTGCCCTGAGTCAGTCTGGGAGCCCGGCCCTGCTGCGGCTGACAGCGAGCGCCGGGATTAGACCCTAAATCAGTTGCACCCCATTATTGGGGTGCATTGAACTGTTGAGGTCGCTGGCTGCAATGACTTGGGTCCTGGTTTGGTGGAAGGAGTCGTGTCCATGCCAGAGAGCTGCGGGAATTCCCGGTTCACCCTCATGCTCCACCATCCTCCCTGTGCGGAGCCTGTCCCACGCAAGGATGGGATGAGCGGGGTGGAGGAAGGCTCCGCGGTGGGCACTGACCGCCGTGGGCGAGCGAAGCCGGTACCTGTGTGACATGGAGCAACCATGCCGGAGCTGGGGAGCTGGATTTCCACCCGGACAGAGCGGGTGGCTGGCGTGGCGAGCTGTGCCGTGAGTCGAGGTGCCGCTCCGGGAGGATTTGCTCCGTTGGCACCAAACCCCATCTCTCTGCAGCCGGGCAGGGAGAGGACCAGAGGTGGGATCCGTGTGCAGGCAGGAGCGGGTGTCTCGCTGGCCCAAACACTGCTTGGAGAGCAGTTTCCCCCTCAGCTGCTGCTTTTATCCTCCTCCTCAATTGCTGCCTTGTTATCCAGCGCGTTTGTGGAAGCAGACCCCCCTCTTGACACAGCGCGGTGTGTTGCTGGTGCACAAACCCAAAGCAAGGGGCTCGCTCGGGTTTTGGAGGATTGGGATACGTTTGGATTTTAAGTGATCAAAGAGATTACCAGGGTGAAGCTCTTTTCCTTCTTCGAATGTGAAGGGTTTGGGAAATTTCCTTCTGTGGCGCCTCATGAATTTATTTCCAGTCCAGCAAGTGCAGTTTGACGTAGCTCTGTGGAGAATTTGAGCCTGGAGCGCGGCTTTTGGAGGCTGTTGCTCCGACATGCTGCCTGACATCAGCTGCGTTCGGGGGCTTGGCTGTGACTGCCTGTGTCTTGTGATACCTGTGCTGGATGGTTCAGTTTCTAGAACCTCTAATCTGACATTAATTATCTACAGGGGTTCAAGGTTTCCCAGGGCTCCTGCAGATTCGGAGCACACCTCTGCAGCTGGGCACATCCTTTGCCCCGGGAAGGTTTTGCAGCTTGTAAAAGCTCCTCTGTTGGAGGCAGGCCACGAGGCTGGATGGGCTGCCAGCCTGGTGGGATGTGGATTTAAAGGCTCTTTTATACCTTCTGTCTCTAAACAGGTTTTGGTACCACAGTTTTTTCCATGGGTCTTAAATCTCCATCAGAAACCCACAGCTCTGTCTCATTGAGGTGTGCTGGTGGGTGTTGTGTTTCTTTTTTTTTTTTTTTTTTTGAGGCTGTTAGAGCCTATGAGGGATATGTGCTCGTGCGGAGAGGTATAATCTGGATTTTTCATCCAGGACGGAGAGACTGCGTCACAAGGAGCCAGTGATTACAACAGGAGGAGTGCGGTCCTATCTCCATCCCTTCTGAAGCATTGCTGTCACTTGATGATGCTTCGTGGTGTTAACGTGCGGCTTGGATCGGATGTGTTTTCTGAATTTTTCCATCGGGAAGGTGCTGTAGAGGATTGCATGTCGTGTCTGGCAGAGCAGTGGCGTGAAGCGTGCTGCCGCGACGTGGAAGGGGATGTGCTGCCAGCCTGTCTCTCCCCAGATGGATGCGGAAACCAGCCTGAAAGCTGGATCTTCTGCCAGAGGAGGGACACAGAGGGGGCTGGAGCACCTCTCCGAGGAAGTTGGATTGAGAGAGTTGGGGTTGTTCAGCCTGGAGAAGAGAAGGCTCTGAGGAGACCTTACGGTGGCCTTCCAGTACTTAAAGGGGGATACGGGAAAGATGAGGAGGGACTGTTTATCGAGGGTGTAGTGATAGGATGAGGGGTAACATTTTCAAACTGTAAGAGAGGAGATTTAGGTTAGATATTAGGAAGAAATTGTTTTCTGTGAGGGCGGTGAGACCCTGGCACAGGTTGCCCAGAGAAGCTGTGGATGCCTCATGCCTGGAAGTGTTCAAGGCCAGGTTGGACGGGGCTTTGAGCAACCTGAGCTGGTGGGAGGTGTCCCTGCCCATGACCGGGAAGCTGGAACTGGATGATCTTTAAGGTCCCTTCCTACCCAAACAGTTCTGTGATTGTGTTGTGGTTGATCTGGCCGTGCTGTCGGAGACCTGCTGGTCGAGGCTAGAGGGAAGTGAGTCAGGGTTTGCTGTTAGAAGGGATATCTTTTATTAGACTGCTTGGTGAGTGCAGGCTGGCTTTGGAGCAATTGAGCCTGTCTACAGGCAGAAGCAGCAAACCTCAACGCTGAAAATTAGGAGGGAGTAATTGCTCTGAGCTTGCCTTGGCCCTTCTAATTGAGGACATCATCTGAAGTAAAAGGAGAAAACTCAGCTGCGGTTCAGTCGGTAGGGAAACGTGCTTTCTCTCTCTAGAAATCTCTGCACTCTCGTAGATCCTGAGATCCAGCGCAGGAGAGGGACGCACATCCCACGGGCCAGCTTTTCTCAGGAGGTGGCCGAGCCCGGTTCCCGTGGAGGGGGGGTGCTGGCGGTGGGGCTGGGGCTCGCCGGTGCCCGACAGCAGCAGGAGGCTGCTGGGCTCAGTCGCTTCCACTCCCTTCTCCGTCTGTAGTCGGGGCCAAGTGCAACGCGCGCAGAAATGTACAGAATGTCAGCTGTGCACTGGGGAGATGGAAAATACATTACGGAGCCATAAGAAGAGGAATACAGAATTCAACTTTTTTTTATTATTATTTCCTCAGACAGTTTTTGGAAAAGCTATAAATGGCCGGCTGATCCTGAACCTGGCAGGTTCGCCCTCAATCCCCAGACTATTTATTTTTCTATTTAAGATCCGCAAGGGGAAATGGATGACCAGGCATTTTTGGTGGATCCTACCAGGGAGCAGTTCCCTGTCTCCACATGTGGCCGTGCATGCTGGATCAGGACTGCATTTGCCTTTGCTGAGTGTGATTTGAGCTGCAGAGATGACAAATGGCATCTTGGCTGTGCCTGAAATGTGCCTTGCCCCGTGCTCTGTGCATGCTTTCGTCCGTTGTGAGCATCAGACGGGTGAGACGAGTGGTTTTCTGTCTGTGAAGGCACGGGTGAGCATGGATATATGGGCATTTTTATTTGCTTTCTGTCTATCCCTGCAGTTCCGATCTGGTCTGACCAAGTAATCTTCCCATTAGTCACCAAAATGGCACTAGTGTCCAACTGAATCAGTCTGGCCTGGCTCATCTGTAATGATGCAAGAAAGAAAAAAAAAAAATTTTAAAAAATCAAAGATCTTTAAAAAGAGATGCTTTTTAAAGCCGCTGCGAAGCTATTCACTGCAGAATACTGATTACATGGGAAGGGAGAGCAAGCATCAGACAGGTGAGAAGGCTAGCGGGGAATTTTGGGGCTGCAGGCTCAGGGTATGTGGCTCCCTGCTTTTTTTCAACCCTGGGGCCGTTGCTCCGGGAGCTTTTGCCGGAGCCACAGGACTTGGGGCCAAGCAGAGTTTGGTATGGTGCAAGATACAGCCTCAGCACAATCTGTGGTGGGGACCTGTGGGGGAGCTTGACCCAAAGCTGGCTCACCCAGCGCCTCGGCGGCGCTGGTGGAAGGGTTCAGCGAGCTGAAGGTGTATGGGTTCCCAGTCAAGCCCTGCGGTCGTTCGCAGCTTTTTTCCTTGCTGTCCCATCTCTGTGACCTTGGGTGGGAATGTGCTCTTGCATGTTGTCGCTGTTTCTTGTCCCAGGTGCCAGCTGCTGTTCCTGAAACGCTTGGCACGTCTGTGAAAAGTCCCCAGAGGGTTTAACCTGGACTTTCTGAGGCTTCTAGAAGTTAAAGCTGACAGGTACACCTGTACACCCCAAAAAAGGGGGATTCAGCTCCTAAATGCTTTCCTCAAACACTTTTTCCTACCCTGGAAGATCCTCATATCAATGTTATTGGAGACCAACAGACTTGGAATGTAATGAAAATCCATAGTAGACTGGAACCTGTCCTGCTCTCCCCAGTTAAAACCCAGCCTGGCCACCATTTTCCGTAGAACTAACTGTCAATTCCTTGAAAGCTCTCTTAATTTTATACCCTCAACTCTTGCAAGCTACTCTGGGGCAGGGGAGGACAAGCCACAACAGCACTGAAACCCAGGGCGGAGTTGAGCCAGGGTTTGGCTCGGCACCGTAGAAGCCACACGGGACAAAGTCCATTTGGCGACGTGCGCTGCTTGCCAGGCCCGGCAGCTCGGGCCAAATCCTGGAAGGAACCATCCAAGTTACGGCATGGGCTGCTGTGTCAACAGCAGGTCTTGTGGACCAGGTCCTTGGGGGGGTGGGAGGATGGACCGAGCGTTGAGGTAGGGATCAAACACCAAGCTGCTTGAAAAATTAGCCCTGGGTGGGTGGTTTGGAGACTCTCTGCAAACGTACTGTGGCCCGGAGCGTGCGTACTAAATAACAAGAAGTGGTCTGACGGCTAGGTGATTCAGAGGAAGAAAGATTCTGTGTAATTGCTTTGGGAAAATAATTTGTGAGATAAGAGGTCTCTGCGAAGGAGGTAGAAAGGTCTCAAATCCAGCGGTGCTGAAGGTGTTTGTGGCCTCTGGAGTGCTCCTGCAGTACTAGGTCTATCCTGGAGTAATTGTGTTTGTCTTGTCCACGTGGAGGTTTTTCTGGCACAAGTGGCTTCCAAGTGCTCACGGATCCCCAGGGAAGTACTGAAAATTTTGCACCTGACAGTTGTTAGGTTGAACATCACGTGCAAAAATGAACATTGCATTGTGCTGCGAGCTCTGCTGCTGCTGTCTCGGTGCAGAGGTTTGGAGCAAGCCTTTGGGGTATCCGTTGAGATCGGTCCTTGTACGTGCAAGTCCACCATGATGAGGACAGTGGATTATTTGGATTGCTTCGTGCTTCTGCACTACAACCTCTTTTGGTTTTTGAAGTTGAGCAGAGGTCAGAGTCTAGTCGCTAGATGGAAATGGTGAAGTGCCCTCCATGTTAAGAGCCAGAGACTTAATCCCTTCGTAGCACCCTATTTGCATCTTTTGTTCTGCAAGGTGGCATCAGTGATGCCCTGTCCTGAGGTGTGAGGACCCTGTGAAAGGGTGGTGGGCACAGGGTGGTGAGCACGCGTCTCGGTAACGGGAAATCTCACCTCTGATCCAGGTTAAAGGGTTGGGGCATCCGCTGTGTGCAGCGACTTGAGTGCTGTGATAAGGAAGGGGCTCCGTCGGGGAAAACGGCTCGGAGAGAAAGCGTAGGCTGAGGTCTGCTAGAGCTGGTGGTGCAAGTGAACTGAAGGACACAGCAACTCTGTTTTAACTACCCTCTTCATTTCAGCCTTTCACCTCTTCCTCTCTGTCACTGCTTGGGGAGTGCCCTTGGGGGGGACTGTCCCTTTTTTGCATTCTGGCTCAGTTCAGTGTCATCTCCAAGGGTGGCTGATAGTGTCATCTATAGCTGGGTGATGGTGGTGGGTTGATAACTCACCCTCGTACGTGCAGCAGAAATAACCGTGGTAGCGGGTGGCTGGAAGGAGGTGTGTGGGCTGGGAGTGTGTAAGCGATGAATAACCGGTACTTGGAAATCAAAGATCAGAGGCTTGGGCTCGCTTCTTTTGAGGTTGGTCAATGCACTGATGTAGGCTTGTTTTGCTGAACCAATGAAGCATCCCCTAGTAAAGATACCAGGCTGGGCCAAGCTCCTGGAAAGCTTTCCCTTGCTGATGCAACCTGCTCACACTGCAGCCTCGATGCCTTCTGTTTGCCTTTCAGCACAAAAATACAGCACTGATCCCTTTGCTGCAGTCCCTCTGCTGGCTTCCCACTTGGAGAGCGGCTTTTGGGAAACTTGAGCCACCTGGTTAATAAACTGGTGGAATGTGTTTGCTGCTCCTTGGTCTTAGTCCCTCGGTGCCGGTGCTAACCGAGTAGCGAGAGTCATTAGAGAAATATGCAAGAAATTTCAGTTATTTCACTTTGGATGGGTGCTAGTGGCAAGTAAGAGAGATAAACAGAGCCGGTATTGAGCTGTGCTTAGCTTCTTGTATCACTGGTTTTATTGAGAGGTTCAAGGTCCGGCAGCAAGGGTGCATTCGAGCTGCTCCCGGGCTGTGCCATGCTTTGCCGGAGGGAAAAGAGTAGGAAAAAGTGCTGATTTTGTGCTCTCGCCATGTATTCCCTCTAAATCCAGGAGACAGGGGAAGCCTTGCTGACTTCTCCTGTTGCAGCCCTCGGGGTGTTGAAGCTGGGAGGGGACCATCAGGGCTGCCTGGATGTGGAACCATGCAGCCCGGCGTGCTCTCCCGTTCCCCGTCCTCGACTCACGCTGACTTTGCAGGCTGGGAGGATCTGCTTCGCTGGTGCCCTGTGCTGATGCCTGCTTGCTCCCTGTCTTGTGATCTTGTCACTTTTGGCTCTGCTGCCTTGGGGAATACAAAGTGCTCCTGGATGCTGGTTTGAATCATGGGTGGCTCCAATGAAAGGGCAACTGTGATGACAGTCTCCGTCCGAAGACTGGCTTGGCTTCACCTCACTTGGCTGAAACGATCTCTTGAACATGAAGGATCTGAAGAACTGTGCCTGCTCTTGCCTATATATATTTTTTTTTTAATTGGAATGGGAATGCTTGCTGAGACTCTCCACGTTGCTCTCCCCAGTAATACGTGTCACTGTGTTACCTGGCTGACGGCTCAAGAAAAAGAAAGAAAATACTTAATCGTTGCAATATTTCAGCAACTTCACTTGCAGCATTACTGGTGTGACTAACCTCTCTGGGTACGTGCCCGGTTGGCTTCGGCATGGGGCTGTAAGGGCTGAGGATGTGCTTTCTGTTTGCAGTTTGTGTTGTAGGAAGTGAGACCAAACAGTTGGCTTTTGGACCCCAGGCAGAAGGTGCTGAAGATTGTTACTGTCTTCATCTCTGGAGGGAAAACTGAGGACAGGCTAATTCAAGTCTGTGTCCAGGAAATCCTGTGCAGGAGGAGTTCCCTTTCAGGCAGCCGGGTGGGCTGTCCCAGGGAGGTCGTGTGGCACCTTGGGCTTTCATCCTGGACCACCAGAGAGTCCCAGAGCTGTTGGGGACTTGGATAAGGTGGACTGAGACTTCCAGTACCTGACTCATGGTTGAACGGGAAGCTGATGTGCTTTTCACAGCGTGCGTTGCCGGGGAGATGCCGTCTGGTGCCTCACCTCCGCGGGAGGTTCTCGGGCAGTGGTGGCTCTGTCTTTGCTGTGGGTGTCAACAAGAGACGACGAGGGTGAGAGGTGGTCGTGGAAGAACATGAGATTTATTGGAAAGGGTCTCACCATGCTACAGGGGGAACCTCACACCTCCCTGCCCATTCTTGGGCAGGATTTCCAAGACCTCAGCTCTGGGTTTTCACGGATGGTGCCGTGGACAGGTTTAGGTGAAAGGCCCAGCGCTGCGTCACCCAACACGACTGTCCTCGTGGCTGTGTTCAGGAGTGTCACTGAGGGCTTTGAGTGGTGCTCCTGCAGTAGTCTCCCTCACCCAAAAAGGAAGGTAGGGAAACTTATAGATATGATATGTATTTTAAAGCCTGCTTTCTCCTTTGTGATGCTTGGCTAAGTTGCACGTACGTTTATTGCACGAGTCCCGACGTGGCAGTAGACGCAGCGGCGTTCTCTTACCTGCACGTTGGCATCCTTCTGGTCGTTAGCTTGCAGTCCTTGAGGAATGAGAAGAGCAGGCGATTTGGTCACGGACTGATGGAAGCTTATGTCTTTCATACACACGTGTGCATCGAGTCCCATGTGCATGTGCTGTGCAGCCACCACACACCCCTGGCTGGAAGAGGAATGGTGGACGAAGCACCCCAGAGTTCTTGCTACAAGCCTGCCTTCCCCAGTGTTGGCTTTTGAGCTGTCAGGCAGCAGGTTTCCTCTCTGCTCCAGCTCGTGGGAAGAGCGTGGGTGAGGGACTTGCCTTCTTCTCTGTAATCCCTGCCTCTGTCTGCCACTTGACCCTCCGCAGGAGGCATCTCTGGGAGGTGGTGCTGAGAAACCCCCCTGTTATGTAGGGAGCCTGGCTGCTGAATGCTCTGCTACGTGTTTCTATAGGACACAATTTGTGGCATGTTCTGTAAAACCTCCTGCGAAGTAAACTGGCTGTGAGGCTCTATTTTGGGGCTGTGTCTGATGTAATCCGTCAAGAAACGGTCTGCTCTTTGACTTACTGCTGAAAGTCTGGTTGTGGATGGATGACCGGTTGCTTACCTAGCATTACCAAAGCAACAAGTTGTTGCTTTCCATGACTCATCAAAATGCACTGTAGGCTCTCTTAAGAATGGCTGAGATCATTTTTTTGGCTGGGTTTGGGCATCTGGTTTCCTTAGCAAATAGCAGTGGGGGTGGAGGGAGGGGGATTTCCAAGCTCGTTTCTTTGTATGTGTGATCTGGTTTGGTTTTTTTTTTTTTTTGAGCTCACCTAATAAAATACTTCATTTGAAAAAGGGGGGGAAAAGAAAAAGACCTGTAACTTCCAAGTTTGTTTAAATTTCATAGCATGTCTCACTTAGTCATGTTTTGCTGTAAAAGTAGGAAAGGTACTAATAACATCATAGAGCTGTATGCTGTATTTTTCCTCTTAAATAAGCAAGCGCAGAAACATTATGAGTGGTATTTTTCTTGTAAAGCAAATCTTTCTGGGGAAGGAGGAGGAAGTGCAGAGAAAATTCTGCCAAGTTCATCAAGTTTTTGTTGTTGATAATGTAGAGGACCGATTCTACAGTGATGCAGCAGCGCAGACCAGGAGCAAGAAGTGTTTTAGTGTTTAGTCAATCTGATTTTTTTTTAAATCATTTTTTTGTGGATCTTTTATTCACTTTCTGGTTTTGTTTGTGCAGTCGAAAGGGAGCAGCATTCGTAGCCCTGAGAACCGGGTGCAGCAAGATCAACGTTAACCAGAGGAGAATCAGAGCAGCCATAGCTGTGCTGTAACTTAGAAGGTCCCCGAGCATTTTGCCACCTCTGCAACCAGGTTGCAGCAGCCTCTGCAATATCTTTCCCAGGTGTAACCACACATTGCAGGCACCTGGGAGCAGGCAGAGAAGGGAAGGGGAATCCTCAGTAGGCAGAAGGTAATTGCTTGAATAGGGAGGTAAGTGGAGCGATGAATTTAATGCGCCCCTACTTTGCAGGCAGTGGAAGAAGTGAGGATTAGGCTTGTTAGAAACACCATATGCAGCAATGTTAGCTCAGTTCAGGAATTTAATAGATGTGGATCGACCTCTTGTGCTGTGCATGTTGTCTGCCAGTGCTTGGCTGTGGTTGAATTCCGCAGCTGGGGCAGGCAGAAGCGTGTCCCCGTGTGCTTGGGGCATGGGTTAGAGCTGCCCAAGGGCTGCAAAGGAGCAGCAGCTCCGTCCTGGGAACAGCAGGAACACAGAAGTGCAATGGCCCGGCTCTTGGCCAGGCTTGAGTGGGAACAACGTGACTGAACGGGTTTGCGCTCACTTCCTTGTAATCGCAAAGATGAGATAATACAGAAACCCAGAAGCATTTGCCAGTGAGAACAGCGGGGCTTCCTTTTTCTGCCCCCGTGTGTGTCCTGCAAGGCAGGAACAAGCCGACTTGCCGTCGTCTCTGGCTGCGGAGCTGGTGAAAAGCAAATCCTTCTTGCTCAAGGAACAGCTGAAGTTGGGGCGATGGATGCTGCCCCCCGAGCTTGGCTGCCTGTGCCAGCACCCTGCGCCAGGAGCTGCTGTGTGCACCGTGATTTCTCAGGTCCTTCCTGTTCTCCTCCTCTGAATTTCTCTGCATCATAGCTAACTAGCACTGTGAGTAAAGACCACTGGTTTAATCAGAAGTGTAGTGTTCACCCCCTTTTCCCTTGGATATAATATATTCAGTGCACAGCACACCTCAGATCAAAGTCTTCTAGATCTTAATAGTGTTCTTCCATGCAAAAAAAAAATAAAAAAAAGGAGGGGAACTAAATGTGACGTACAGTCTTCTCTTTGTGCTGCTCGTGGGTATTTGAATCCGGGGCAAAGCTAATTACTCTGAAGTCGTGGCTGGCTGTAGCCCACGTGCCTGTAGTGGCGCGGTGGCTAGCGCGGTGGGCTGAAGCGTTGCCTCGGGGCTCAGCAGCAGCGCGGCGTGACCTCTGTGAGCGCCCACGAAGGCTTCTTCGGAAGGTCAAGCCATTATCTACAGACTAGTTATTACCATAATCTATTTCTGCTGGGCAAGACCTGCCAGTGGCTATAAATGCGTTAGTTTTGGTGAGCAGAGGGTGCCAGAGGATGAGCTGGTGTAGCTGACTTTCAGGTTTTTACCCAGCCTGGTGCAGGATAAAGTAAGTGGAAGCAAAATTGGAAAAGCAGTTCTACTCTTAGTATTTTTTTAATACTGCTGTGCCCCCATGCTTAATGCTCTCTTGACTAGGGGATTCTGGCATCGGGGTACCTCAAAGGGGCTACCTCGTTTCTAGGCAGGTGTTGCTGTGAAAACTGTATTTTCCCATCTCTAACTTAGAAGTGGGAGTGTTGGAACCATCCCCAAATTAAGTCATTCCCTGTCCAGTCTAAGGTTTCCAGTGTATAGTATTGGGTGAATAGAATCCTGGATCATGTTCTTTCCTCCAAAAACTGAATAACTGAGTTTAAAATAGTGATTTTTCTTTTAAAATGATTTTTTTTCTATTTTTTTTTTGTTTGAGCAATACAACTTTCATGGCTTTACACTTCTTTCTTCAAATTTTGACATCTACGAATATTTCTTGTGAACGAAGAAAAGAGGAAGTGTGGATTCTGATGTGGGCATGTGACTCCAGGAACTGAGTACTCATGAAAAATACTGAATCTTATGAGAATTGACAGTGCTTGGAGTCATCCTGTCGTCCAGCAGCTGAACTAGAAAACGAAGCAAAACCTTCTACTCCCAACTCCCTTTCCAGTGTTGCTTCCCCATCCCTTGGGGTCTGTCTTAGTGCAAGAGATGTAGATCGCGTGGCTTTTGTGCTTTTTTTTTATGGTGTGGAGTTTTTTTATATAATCTATATGGTACAAGGTTTTTTCCTTACACGGTAAAATCTGCAGTTTTGTGATCCTGAGGCTCTCGATTGCTTTTTGGTTTATGTGTAAGCTATGTCTTGTAGAAGTGTTGCATGTTGGTGCGTGCTTTGCTTGAACACACTTTGGTGATGCTGGAGAAGTGCAGCTGCTGGATGTTTCTCTGTGACTGTGTTTCTTTTGCCTTTTAAAACTAAGAGAGGTCCTTGCTGCTGGTAGTGGCATAAATCAATGCCAATGCAAACTGCAGTGTCAGCTGTACTCTGAGCTGCACTTCTCCCCATATTCTTTGGTTTCTTGAATTTTCCAACTGTATCCTGGGACGCATCAAAAGAATTGTGGCCAGCAGGTCAAGGGAGGTGATTCTGCCCCTCTGCTCTGGTGAGACCCCACCTGGAGTTCTACATCCAGCACTGGAGTCCTCAACACAAGAAGGACATGGAGCAGGTCCAGAGGAAGCCACGAATATGATTCAAGGGCTGGAGCACCTCTGATACGAGGACAGGCTGAGAGAGTTGAGGCTGGTCAGCCTGGAGAAGAGAAGACTCTGGGGACACCTTATAGCAGCCTGCCAGCACCTGGAGGGGCTACAGGAAAGCTGGGGAGGGACTTTTTACAAGGGCCTGTGGTGATAGGACAAGGAGCAATGGTTTTAAACTAGAGCAGGGTAGATTTAGATTAGATATTGGGGGGAAAAAGCTCTTTTCTATGAGTGTGGTGAGACACTGGCACAGGTTGCCCAGAGAGGTGGTGGAGGCCCCATTCCTGGAAATGTTCAAGACCAGCTGGGATGGGGCTTTGAGCAACCTGGTCTAGTGGGAGGTGTCCCTGCCCATGGCAGGGGGATCCCAACTAGATGATCGTTAAGGTCCCTTCCAACTCAAACCATAGAATCATAGAACGGTTTCCCTTTCTGGGGTGGTTGCATTGTTTGGGGTTTTTTTAATCTGTTTTCTTACAATCTGTCAAGGGAGGCTTGACCTGGCTGGTTGATGGAGGGGCTGCCTGCTTTCTGTTCTCTTGTCGACCTGCCTTCTGCAAAAGTAAATTGAATGCGTCTCCACATCGGACGGGATCAGGCTTTAGTGTCTCGAGAAGTACGAGTACTCTGATGATAGAGAAATGAGGTTCCTGTGCTACTTGTGGCTGCTGGGACAGGAGTTGGGGGACTCAGTTGCCGAAAGCCAAGCAAATAAAAGTTCTTCTTTGCTTAGCTCTCCTTGGGTAAGTCCTGTTCGTGTGAGTGAAATAACAGCCAGAAAACAAAACATCTTCGGAGGGCAACGCTCTCCCAACATGAGCAGGCGAGCAGAGCCAGCATGTTTCTTTACAACATGAGAGATATTTGTCCTGTGACTAAGCATAAAAGATGGAAGGTTTAGCTCAGTGGGTTGAGCGTGGTGTTTGAAACACCAAAGGTCGCGGGTTCGATTCCTGTTCGGTTCTCACGTGTTGCCGGACCTAGTTGAGAAGTGGTGTCCCTGCCCACAACAGGGAGGCTGGATTAAAATGATCTCTAAGGTCCCTTCCAGCCCAGGCCATTCTATGATATGATATGGAAAAGATCCTATTAGATCAGCTTGTCCACCTCCCTGCTGGCGTGTAACGTTTCTCCCTGGTGTGTATTTATTAATAGGCATTTTGGGCAGACAGGAGTAGTTTACTCAGGGTACTATGGAGGGGTGGCAGCCAACCCGTGCAGGTGAGAGACTCTGCACACGCGTGACACGACCTGCACGTGCACAAGTTGCTCGCAGCGATAGGATTTGGTAGTAAAAGGGCCAAAAAACTCGAGACTTGACGTTCTTTGCGTGCTTGGAGCCTTCCTGTGGACTTGCTTGAGTCTCTTTGCAGGTGTCAGCTCGCCTTTTTTTTAACGCTCTAGGAATAAGCTGATTTTACTTTATATTTGTGATAGAGTAGGTGGTTTGAAAACTAGGAATAATGGGGGGGGGGGGGGGAAATTAGAAGCTCTTTGGTAAGGAGAGGTCAGCCAGCTAGACATCTGCACAGCTGGCCTGGGCTCCGCTGGCCGTGATCTATGAATGTGTGAAGACTCCTGGGGGAGATGTCAGAAAGGTGCAGGTGGAAACTCTATTGCCATGACAAACAGCTCGGTGCTGGAGTTTCAGGCTCCTTCGTTTATTACTTCTCAGTAACCATAGCACGGCCTCATGCATGTGTGGATTTTTTATATTTTGGGGTTTTTGTTTCTTTTTATTATTATTTTTTCCCATCTTGCACTCCCCCGTTTTCATTTGCAGCTCAGAGCACTTGACATCTCCCAGATTGAAATCGCCGAGTGTTGAGTACAAAGGGACAGATTCTGTCCTTAACTAATTTGGGGAAGAACCAGAACATGTGCTCAACACAGATAGGGAACGAGAGCAGAAATTTCATAGCCAGGCATGAACTGAATTGCCTTCTCATATTGTGTTGGCTTTTGCGTTTAGGATCACACTGCTGGCTCCAAAGGTGTCTCCTAGTCAACACCAGCATGAGATCAAGATTTAGGATTAGCAACCAGGACTGTTCTGTGGTGCAGGTGAGCAACCAAGCCTACTCTGCCACCAGCGAGATGTTTTTGCTGGTGGTGGCACCGTGTTGGGCCCCTGGGGCTGCGCTGTGGGGCCCGACGATCTGTTTCTTGACACTGTGGTGCTTTTTGTGTAGTTTTCTGGAGGTGTAATGGCACATCTCTTGGCTGAGTGAGTGCTCTGTTGAATCAGGAGAAGCTGTCCCCTAGATCTGTGGAGGGTAGGGGCTGGGTGTTTCATGGTACAGACCATGTCCCTGGCACCAATGGTCTTTGTCTTGGCACGTTCTGTTGAAGTGACAGTATCGCGGATGACGTTTTCCAGGAAAAGGTCCAACGCTTGTAAACGAGCTCTGAGATGGGCTTCGCCTCCCTTCCCTCAACCAGACATCTTCTAGGGAGGAGGGAGTTGGAGCAGGGCACAGCGCATGCAGGGAGCAAATCTGCCTGACTATTATTTAATTTAGAGAAAACTTGGTCTGAAGATGTAAAAAGCAATTGCAAGTGCTGTCTGGACACTGCCTCTTCTCATCAATTAGCAGCATTAAATGCTCAGCAGGGAGGATTAATTAGAAAACTGAAATTTTTCCATCGTGACAGCCTTCTGGTTTCCACTGAAGTGCAGCTGAAGAACTGGAAAGGCTTCTGTATTTGGTTTTGATATGCAGGCATATGTTACTTTCCATCCTGGAAATTAATTCTGTCTGTCTGTAATGGGGCCGTGGGAATCAATATTGAGTTGAACTGGATTTCTCCAGCGCTTTCTTCTAAAAGTAGTTGACTATTTCCCCGCTGCTCCTAATAAGTGACCTGATTTTGGAGCAGCTGAGCAACTCATCTTCCAGTTCAGAGGTGTGGTGTGGCTGCCTTGACAGTTCAGCGTTGGTCTACGGTTTCTCGAGGGTGATGGGCTTCTCTCTTGTGGAAGTCTTCTGGTCAGGTTTCCTCTGACATGGCCCAAAAGACCCACAGCCTGCTGCTGCCTGTGGCTTTCCGCTGCACCGCACCAGGCTGGATGCTATCGGAGAGGAAATTACTCATGGCCCTGCCTCCTTTGCAGACTGCTCTTGGCCTTGGTGAGCTCTTGTCCTCTCAGCTTTACACTGTGAAATGCCCTGAGCTGGATTTAGAGGCAAGATCTACCTCTTCCTTAGTTTCCACACCTTTTTTTTCTCTCCACCAGACTTGAAGGAGAGTTAGTGCAGCAGCCATAACCTGCTGCCTTGTGCTGGGGGAGCAGGTCACCATTACATGACGGCTGTGGGTGGCACGATTTGGGCAGCTCAGGGTTGCTTCTCCTCCAGAAGAAGCTGCCTTGTGTGTGCTGGAGCAAGCAACAGCCTGTGCATGGGCTCTGCAGAGCCACAGCTGCCTGAAAATGGGATGGCGAAGGGTTGGCAGGAGAGACAGAGCAGACCTGGGAGTGCTTTGAGCTTCAGGCAATACATGTGCTCTACAGACCTGTAAGGTTGTGTGAGCATATGGCCACGTGCTGCCCAGAGCTCTGTTGCTAGCTCATTTTTCTATCATGTTTGGTCACATGTGAAGGCAAATGTACTAGAGTTCATGTGATACCACAAGTCAAGAGGACAAGGAGAACAAAACCCCTGTGAAAGCTGCCCCACGTGTTTGTTTCATAACCCCATCACCACCCCAGTGATGGGATGCACGAGCCAGCAGCTTGTGGAACCACCGGTGGCCCGAGGCTATGCAGAAACGTGGTCCTCCTGCCCAAAATCACAGCACGTCTTTTAATCTCTGCTTGCCACCAAGCACTCGCTGAGCTCTGCTTCCTCCCACTGGTCTAATCTCGACGCAGAATTGCCTGGCAGAAGTGGCCTGAGCAAGAAGAGGATCTTGCAGATTCTGCAGTGGCTCCTGGGGGCTGATCCTCAGGTCCTGGTCTACCCCATGTGCCGTGGAGCTCACGCTTCTAGCTCACGAGGAAGGAGCAAAATAACCAGGTAGCTGCTCAAAGTAGAAAGTGGTCAATTAGCTCTCCGCCCTTGGCTTCACAGTCGATTGGAAAGTCGTGTTTAATCAATCAAATCTAGACAGGCTGCAGGGGTGAGGCTGTGGCTCGTTAAAGAGGAAGCTGTGCGGTGGGACGGCGGCGAGAGTGACTATCGATCGGAGCCGGTGGAGGCTGAATGGTGGCGTGCAAAGGCTGGTAGGACAACTCACAGGAGATATGAGCTGTCAGCAGGACGTCGCAAGTGAGAGAAAGTGGGTCAGGTAGAAGGTGGGATCAGCATGGAAGGTGCCACAGCGCCTCCAGAGCCCTCATCCTGCTGTGAGGTCTTGCTGCCCACATGGGGGATGAGTTGGACCTTCCTCCTTCTCGGTCCAAAGCTTGGTCTCTTGGTGTTAACCTCCGCGTAAGAGCATGTTGGACCCATCATAAAGTTTGTAAAGCTTTTTGATACTCTCAGAGGTCAAAGAGACAGAGACAGGGTTGGTTCTTGACTGCTTTTGTCTTCGTGGAGAGCTGGGTATCCCAGTCCCTGGTGCAGATGCCACGTTCTCCGTTGGGCACCGTTGGCTTTGGAGCATTTTGGTGGAAAGCTTCCATCACAGGGACTCTGCATTTTTGATGCTGGATCAGTGCTGCTTTTCTCTCAACTGCTTTTCCCAGGAAATATTTTACTTGAGAGACAGATGCTTTTCTGCGGGCATATTTGTCTGAAGGTTTTAGTATTTATTCCTCTTTTGTGGTTTCTACTCCTTCCTTCCAGGGATGTAGAAGTAAGAGGCCTGAAGCCTCCCGTTTCCAGTTTTGCTTTTTTTCTTTTAATTTTCCTCTCACAAAGTTTTCAGTCATTTGAGAAGTACAAATATAAGGCCATGAAAACCTGCAGAAGGAAGAAATTAGGACATTTTTGCTTTGGTCTGGTTTTTTTTTTTTTTTTTTTTTAACCGATAGAAGAATCCTCTCTAATCCTTTGTTTTATCCAGAAGTTTGAGATCTATATGAAAAATCACAGCTATTTCTTTGCCAGTATAAATTACCAATTATTTCCCTGAATTTGGTAAAAGGATTATTACTGCGGAGCAAGAAAACTGAAAAAAAAACTTATTGGAGCATGCTGTCTTAGACATTTCAGTTACAAAGTTATTTGCGCGAAGAGGAATTGTTGAGAAGTGAGAGGTTTTGATATCTCAATGTCTGTTTTAAAGGGCAGTCATGGAAGTTAACAACAGGAGTCGTGCAGGTTTTAAAGCTCTTTATGTATGTGTTGTGCTATAATCAACAGGATGGCTCTGGAGATTTTTCTTTAGAAGCGGCTGTTGAATACAGCTGCCTTGGCTGGGTCACTAACTGGTTTAAGGCATTCTCCATAGTCCATGATGGCTTTTAAGCACAGATCTCTGAGCAACATATGTTGTGAAAAAGATTCTGAAGCGGTTTTTGGGTGCTGTGCCCAAAAATGGGGAGAAGAAACCTCAACTGATGAGTATTTGTATAGACTTGCTTGTTGGGGTTCATGTGCTGTAGTTCTCGGAGCAGTGACTTTCTCTTTGCGTGCGTCGTGTTTTGCGTAGCCTGATCCGTGCACGCTCAGGAAAGGTCTTTTTTCCTCCTCCTCTTGGCTCATGAAGTCTTGAGCCCACTTGGGAGATACGCCTGCAAACCTGACCTCGTTACATGCCTGTTCGCAAACCATCCATCCCAGTTGCGTGCTCATGAACATTAGGTTGGAAAAGACCTTTAAGATCATTGAGTCCAACCGTAGACCTACCACTGCCAAGTCCACCCCTAAACCATGTCCCAAAGTGCCGCATCTATATAGACGCGTGGTCCTGTATAGCTTCTTTTTGACTACCTCTGTGCGGTGCATCCTTTGCATAACCTGAGTGGAAAATACCATGGGAGCAGCGTCTTGTGTGTTGAAGCCTTGCCAAAAGTTAGCCATTTGTTTGGGCAGCCCTGAAATACGGATCCCATTTCCAGAGCAGTTCTACAAGAAAGCTGGTGAGGGACTTTTTAGGATGTTGGGTAATGATAGGACTAGAGGGAATGGACTGAAGCTCGAGATGGATCGGTTCAGATTGGACGTTAGGAAGAAGTTCTTCCCCATGAGGGTGGTGAGACACTGGCACAGGTTGCCCAGAGAGGGGGTGGAAGCCCCATCCCTGGAAGTTTTTAAGGCCAGGCTGGATGGGGCTCTGAGCAGCCTGATCTAGTGGGAGATGTCCCTGCCCATGGCAGGGGGATTGGAACTAGGTGGTCTTTAAGGTCCCTTCCAACCCTGACAATTCCGTGATTCTACGTGCACAAGGTTGAATGTTCTACAGGGTCTAGATAAAACTGTAAGAATGAAGTTGAGATGATCTGAGGAAACCTGGAATATTTCAACCACTTTCTTTTTCTTTGCCTTTGCCTCCGTTTTTGCCAAGCCTGCAGGCTGTTTGACTGAGCTGTCGGCATGCATACGTTTGGATTCTCAGTGTTAAACCAACCTCATTTGCTTTGCTGTTGTTTTTAACACTACCCCAGACCCGGCCTCTGAAGCTTTTTGAAAATAACATTTACAATAATATTTTTAACAGTTCCGTAGTATACAGAGCTCCAGCGCCCTGGCAGGACTCCCGGAAACTTGCTGAAAGTTAATGTGGTCAACTCTTAAAAAGGAGAGATTTTTTCCGCTTGACTCTTGCTTGTTAAACTCTCTGAGCCCAACATGTTGTTCCCTGCTGCTTGAAAAAACAAGGAAAGTCCCAATTTTAGCAATGCTCGTTTGAGTAGCTTTCCAGCTGAGCCACATTTCAGGGGCAACTGTGGCTTATTTTTTTTTTTTATATTATTTTTTTTCTATGGCGGCATGTCCGTACACCTTCAAACCCAAGTGTTAAGTGGTGCTTAGGCAGGAGTAAGTACGTGCTGCTTTCCTTGGAAGCCCAAGGAACTACAGAAGGAGATGCCACTTGCTTGTGCTGTAGCAGCGGCAAGACCTCCTGATTTGGAGGCTGTGTTTTATGTAAGAACAGCCCTTTTTTGGAGTAGGTGATACTCTAAATCCAATTTCAAATCAACGGTAGACTGCTGGCGAATCCAGCTCTCCATGCTGGACTGCATTCTTCCCACCTCTCTAATCCCAATCCTACATCCTTACTCCCAGTAAATCTCCTCCAGTCACTTTTTTGTTTTGCCTTCCCTCACATCCAGGGAAAAATTTGTCTCCGTCCTGCTTTGTTTTCTGCCACTTAGATGTGCAGAGGCTGGAGCAGTGTCTAGCTGGGCAGTTGTTGTCTCCCTTGAACTCAGTCTTGCTTAATCCTTTCTGAGCCAGGAGTATAGAGACAAAAGGGAAGAACTGGGATTAATTTTTCAAGTGGATTAATAACCTTATATATAGTTCTCACATGGATGCTCATTCTTGGCACGCGAAGTTGAGCCACTTTGGCTGCAGAGTTGAGTTCAGCTCAGCCAAGTCACACCTGCTTTTCTTCTAGAGGAGAGCATCTAAACCAGGTGAAGTAACCTCCAGCAGTTTCCTGAGTGGAAAGGAACAGCTAAAAAGTCTCTTGCACACGCAACACAAACCCGGAACAAGAGTCCTGCATCGCCCCGACATCCCTGCGAGGCGCCGCGTTGCCGGACGCTCGCTTTCATCCCTTGGTAGGAGGCGTTTGGGCACGGCGAGGTTACTGGGGCAGCAGTCTCTCGATGGACAGTGGAGATTTAGAGTAGATTTGCGGTGGAGGCTGGTTCTGCCACCTCTGAGAGCAGTGGAGAGCGAAGCGGGAGCCCCGTTTCAGGTGCTCACTGGTTTGTGTCCTAAACTGCCAACGCTTGAAGGCTCTCATTGGGGTGATGCTGCTTTGAAGTGCATCGGAGTAGAAAGAGGATTTTTTTCCTTTTTTTTCCTTTTTTTTGTCCCTTTCCTGCCCCTTCATTTTATAAGGGAGATAACAAAAGGACAGAATTTGTACTAGAAACAGGAATTTGTCCTTCTGCACCAGGAAGCTGCTGGTGTGTATTTTTGGGAGGCCACGGTATGTATTTTTGGGAAACCATGGAAACTGCCTGTGTTTGCAGTCCAGTTTGAGGGCCGAGTGTCCGGATTGAAGAGATCTGTTAAAATAGAAAAGAAACTTTTTTTTATATATTTTTTTTTTAATATCTGAGGAAGTTTTCTGCACTGTGTGAGGGGACCAGTTTGCTCGTGAGAGCTGGCTGGTGGAGTCTCAGGGGCTTGCTGTGGCAGAGCTGATGGAGAAGAGCACTGGATAGGACTTTGCTGATGGAAATCACAGAATGTCAGGGATTGGAAGGGACCTCGAAAGATCATCTAGTCCAACCCCCCCGCCACAGCGGGATCGCTTAGAGTAGGTCACACAGGAAAATGTCACCTAATTTTATTTTTTTTTCCCCCAGGGTTCGTTTGCACAGTTCCCATAGGTCCGTACTTTTGTAACTAGATAGAGATTGCAGAGGTCTGGGAGGTCTCCAGAAAGCCATTAGTAAAGTCTGCTGCACTGCCAGGAGAGTTAACCTGGGCTATCCCAGGAATTCAGGGTTAATCCGGGCTATCTGCATGCGGCCCTCGGTGTGAGCTCTGCACGAAGCTTAATAGCTGGAAGCGTCACATCAATTTTGAAAGCAAAAGCGGTGAAGATTTGGACTGTTTCCTGCTCTTGTAATAATCAGATGGAATTTTTACTGCTTTCTTGGTGGTTTTTCTGCTCTCTCTTGCTTCAGGGTTGCCTAGACTGACCGATCCCTTCTCCTTAGAGGATTCTTAACCTTTCCAAGCGTGTTAGTTACTTCGTTGTCTCCTTTTTCTTGAAAATGGACAGAGCAGAGTCCCTGAGCTCTTGGGCTAAATGGTGCTGTCCTGAGAGGAAGCTGCAGCAGCAGCAGGACCGACGTACTTTGGGGCACATGTACGTCTCCGCCTCTGCTGCTTTCTTATCGCTTTCCCTTCCTGCTCGTCTCTCTCAAAATAGGTTGGATAAATATCCTCCCGCTTGCCAGCACCAAGGCGCCAGAGCTGGAGAAAATTGTTTTAATCCACGTTTGCGATCGTTTCTGGTTCGCTTCAGATTTGTTGCTGTGCTTAAATTGAAAAAAAATCTCCCAGCTCAGTGAAATCAAAGTGCTTTATTTTTTTTTTCCCCCCTGCTGCTTCTGCCTAGTGCATGGTATGCAACACTCCAGAATTCGTGTCCGTGTCCTGATGTGGACAGTTCTTACTAATCTGGGGGCAATGTTGCCTGTAGTGACTGCAGGACAGACCAAGTGCAAGCTGGAGAGAGTCCAGCACAGGGCAACTAGGATGATGGAGTGGAGCATCTCCCTTATGAGAAAAGACTGAAGGAGCTGGGGCTCTTTAGTTTGGAGGAGACTGAGGGGTGACCTCATTAATGTTTACAAATATATCAAGGGTGAGTGTCACGAGGATGGAGCCAGGCTCTTCTCGGTGACAACCAATGATAGGACAAGGGGTAATGGGCTGAAACTGGAACATAAGAGGTGCCGCTTAAACTCGAGAAGAAACTTCTTCTCAGTGAGGGTGACGGAACACTGGAACAGGCTGCCCAGAGAGGTTGTGGAGTCTCCTTCTCTGGAGACATTCAAGACCTGCCTGGACACGTTCCTGTGTGGCATAGTCTAGGCATTCCTGCTCTGGCAGGGGGATTGGACTTGATGATCTTTCGAGGTTCCTTCCAATCCCTAACATTCTATGATTCTATGGTTCTATGAAACGTCATGAAGTACTGGAGATGTCTCTCCATTTACTCATGCTGTCCCACAGGCTTGCGACGAAGAAATCTGTGTGCTTATCGTTCAGCTCAAGTGGATTGGCCTTTGCCGATTGCTTCCGTCACACCGCTCTTTAAAAATACATTAAAAGCATAAAATGTATTAAAGACAATCTGCTTTTAACAAAAGGGAACCTATGGCACAAGTGGAAGTTGTTTACATCAAGATTTTAAAACCCTGAAGGTAACAGGCTTGAACCGCGTTACCTTTGGGGGATGCAGAAAAATAGTTCTCTTTCCTCCAGACCAGGTGATGGTGAGGAAATGCTTTGTTAAAGAGTAGCCCTGTTCAATCTCTGTCGCCGTCGACATGTCAAAATTAATTTGTAACCTCTGTGTATGTTTGTTATTACAGGGTGGATGCTTGAGAGTGGAGGATAAGGTACAAGTGTCTGAGACCGGTGGAATGGAGGCCTGATGTAGATGGAAAGATGGGTAAGAACTAGACTCCCCTGAAGCAATTGCTTTTCTTCCGACTGCTGATTTTGGTTGGGACTACCAAAGCGTGACAGCAGAGTGGGAGATATTGCCAAGACTGCCTGGCCGAATATTACATTGCTTTCTAAATTTTTTTTTTGCCTTTCAGTGGTGCCAAAATTGGACAAATTCTCTTACTGCCAGTGTGATCTGGTGGGTCATGTTCTATGTGGAGCCTTGTCGCAAATCTGCCTTGTATTTCTGGGCAGAGCATGTTCATTCCCTGTATTTCTTCTCCCAGTGAAGCTTCTGTTTCAAACAGAGCCCGACTATATTGCTTTTTCAATCAGTGACCTGGATTCCTCGCACCTTCTCCCTCTTTCACTAGAAGAGTTATGTATTGGATGCTTTGTGGTGCTGAGAGGGACTTTTTAGGTTTTTTTTTTTTAAAGTGAAAATTAGTCATAGTTCTGGAGGTACATAATGATCTTGTTTCTACTGCTAAAGAAGATTTATTAGGTCAGAAATTGGGACCACTTGGAAGTTCTGGACTCTTATTTAGCACGTGATAAATCAGATTGGTAGTGCTGTCTCACGTGAGCAGGTGATAAAGGCAAGAGCTCCAGCCCTCCTTCAGCTTCTCATGCCATTGGCCATCAAACTTTGCACGTTTATCACAAAATCATACCTTACTCGAAGGGAAATGTCACACAGGTGGGACACAGCTGGAGGGGTTGCCTGGTGTCTTCCCATTCCTGCTAAAAGACTTCAGAGGAGACCTGGACCTTAAAGCAGCACCGCTGGGTTTGGGATTCAGCGTTTCATGCACTTACGAGTGTGGCAAAGCGTGAGAAAGCTCTTTGAAGACTGAACATTGACCACAGAAGCCATTCCAAAGTGGTCTACGAGCCATTTTGCAGCGACTCGAGGGGTTTCTGCTCCTTTTCTTTTAATTTTGTTGAAAAGAGAAATTTCAGCAGATTGAGGAACACTAGGTTCTACCTCACGTGGGTATCAATGCCTGATTAACACATGAATCCAATTGAGATTGGATTGTCCTGTTTCCTTCACTAGGAGAGGCGGGTTACCGAGGAGGCTAAATTCATCTCCTGAGATGCCTTCCTGACCTGGTGACCCAAGAAAGGAGATCTTGGAGGAGTCTTAGTTGAAGCTGAGCACTTCAGTTTTACAGCATTTCCACAAGTTCGCCCAAAACTTGTCAGGGCTAGTTGAATCAATGCTTAAAAAAAAAAAAGTATATGGGGGGAATACCAGTAAATTTAGGGATTATCCTTGCAAGCCTGGTAGAAAAGCGTTTCAAAGTTTGATGGTGGTTTGAATTTAAAAAAAATGAAAAATATGAAGTCACTGCCACGCCTTAGCTGTTTTGGTGTTTACCCCATCCTGACTTTCCCTCTGGCTTTTTGTTCTTTCTCTGTTACCTAGAAGAGAGATTTTGTGGGGAAAGGACTAAAAAAAAAAAAAGGGAAGGAGAAAGTCCAGACCTGCTTCTTCAATATAAAGAATGACAAATTTCAGTTTAAAATCCCTGGTGAAAAACCCTGACATTTTTTAGAGACATTTTTACTTTGAAGACAAAAACTTTGTCAATGCAGTTTTTTTAATTTTTTTTTTTTTTAAGAAGGAGAGTTCAGATTCACTCTGAGCACCAGAGGGAATGAGTTGCTGGCTCCAGTCCATTTCTCAGCAGACAGTCAACGTGCCAGTTAGATCCATCCTGCGTTCAGAAAGCAGCATCCAGACTGCATCCAGAAAGCATCACGGTGTGGTCCTGAGTCTGATCTCTAGACGGACGGTTGCGGCGGATGAAGCGATGTGTGTCTTGATCAGTGTTGCTGAGTGGTGTTTGGTGGTTATAAAGGGTTGTCAGCTTTGACGCATGGAAAATGAGGGTGAATTTTGAGGTTTTATTAGTTTGTTTATGCATTGAGTTGAGGGAAGAGCTGGGAATTTGCGCTCCTGTCATTGATTTGCTCTTCTGTCATGTTTGGTGAAGCCATCCCTGAAGGTTCATTCTGGGTCTACCTTCCTAGGATCCTATTTATAGTCTGCTCGGTGTCTCAGAGTTCAGCGTTGCTCTGTTCGCCCCTGGGCATGTTCTAGGGAAGCTGCATGACCTTGTACGGAGACCACAGGATGGGAAGTGGGGACTTCTGGTGTCTCCACGGGCTGCACCTCTGACGTAGCAGTTGGGTTGTGTCATGCGGGGCAGCGGTGGCTGGGCTGGCCCTCTGCAGCCTTGGAATCGTGGCACTGCAGGTAGGTTGCTCTGCTGTTGCAGGTCCAAGACAGGATCTCTAGATGTGCCACCTTGGGGTCAGCCTACACAGAGGTCAGTCCTTGGTGCTTTATGGTCTTATAATGCAGAGATGTGGCTATGGCCATGTCACTTAATGCTTCTTTGTGACGCATCTCTGCAGGATAGGTCAGAAGGCCTAATTTTGAGGGAGGAACAACTGGGTACAGCATAGGATCTCAGCACAGAATTGTTCTGATTTTGCTTCATGTTTTGGTCTTCAGTAAATCATTTGGGCTCCCATTTAGTGTTGTCCTGGGATGCTTTACTCCAACTGTGTAAAAATTGTATTTCTCCTGAAGCGTTTGACTCTCTTGGTGTGGAAAAGGAAGGTGCTGAGAACAGTGGGATGGTTTGTAGGTGGAAATGACGTTGGAAGGACTTTGTGATCTCTAGAAGGAGAGATGTGGCCATGCTGTTGGTGTTCAGTCCTCGTTTCGGAAGCTGGCCACAAGTTTCCTGTGTGGGTCACATCTTGGATATGATGTAAGATGTGATGTAAGATGACTGAGCAGGGATCTGCTGGTCCTCAGCTCTCCTCGCTGGACAGTGATCATCCAAAACGGTGCTGGAGCCTGAAGTGATTATCTACTGTCAGTTTGGTACTGTAATTCTGCTGGCTGAAAGAATAATGAACTCATTTTTTACATGGTTGTTGGGTTTCTGTTCTTCTCAAGTCTTGAAGGGTCCAACTGACACGTGCCTCTTGTATTTGTTTTCTCAGCCTTGACAGTGAGAGAAAGTGGTGGAAAGAGTGGAAAGCATGTGTGTCCTAAAGCAGGATGTCCCACCTGTCATTCCTGGCATAGAACAATTCTTAGAGCTTGCATTCCATTTCCATCTGCCACCTCTCCACAAAGATCCAAGACCTCTTCATAATTTGGTCAAAATGTAGCTGTGGACTAGTGTGTGTGTGTGACACTTCTAAAGATGTCCACATCTCCTGTACCACACAGTGAAAGGACTGTGGTCAATAGTGGTTAAAAATTGCTGTGTTTAAACATCACAGTAGAAGCAATATGAAAAAAACCCGCAGAAGTTGGTATAAAAAGCACCAGCTTGTTTATTGCTTAACTCTTTGTGAAAAATTATCTAAGTATTCTTAATTCTGGTTATAAATGCTGTGTGTGTGCATGTGTGTTTCTGATGATAAAAACTCCAGGAGCACTTCTCTATTCTGCTCAACCCGTGTATGTATAACTCAGAGATTTAGGTCTTCAGTAATTTTTGGAGCGAGTGTGGTATTTTATTTTTTTTTTCCTTCAGCAGAAAAGCAATCTGAAGTGTGGGAAATGGGAGAATGGTGCTTATTTACAGTATTGCCTTGACAGAGTGGGTGTGTTTGGAGAAGAAAGCTGCAAGCTGGGCTGGCAGAAGGCACAGCAGCTTGCTGAAGGAAGAGGGGACCTGTTTGAACAGCCATGGTCTGGCCATTTAACCCAGTTCAGAGTGGTTTGGGTGGCTGTTGGGACAGAGAGAATTGGTGGGGGAGCAGCCCGACTCTCCCCATCCCCATGGTTGCAGGCGTTGATGTCTCAGCTCTCCCTTGCCTTATTTTCCTCATTCCTCAGTCTAAAGGAGTGGTTTTGCTCTTCTGTCTTTGTATGCTGAGAGGGATTAAAAAGAATTCATGCTGAACTGCGGGAGTTTGTTATAATAAGGCACATCAGGTGTTCTAGCTCAGGTTTTGTTATTTTTCGAGGTGTCTGAGTTAAGAAGTGTGGCCATATCTCCTTCTCCCTTTCCTGACACAGCTCCCATTACACCCAGCTCTCCTGTTCGCAGAATCACAGAATCTCTTTAGTTGGAAGAGACCTTTAAGATCGAGTCCAACCATTAACAGAGCACTGCCAGGTCACCACTAAACCATGTCCCTGAGCACCAGATCAACACGTTTCTTAAATACCTTCAGGGACGGCGATTCCACCGCTGCCCTGGGCAGCCTGTTCCAGGGCGTATTTAGGGTCACGCCAGGTGCTTTGGGCACCTGGGACAGGACCCGTGTCACCGTATTCGGGACACTGCAGATGAGGAGCTCATGGGCTCGGGGCTGTGGCTTTGAGCACTGGAAGTAACTGGGCTGGGAGGGAGAAAGAGTTCTTTATGAGCCCGCAAATAACCTTCAAAGGCATCGGAGGCAGTCAGGGGAAATAACTTGCCAGCTGTGTTTCTTGCTGGGTAAACATTTTTCGCTTTTCAAGTGTGCTCAAGAGAGAGGTACGGGTTGTGGGGAGCGGTAATATCTTTTATTAAACCGAGCTGATAGAGGTGGAAAAAAACCAGGCTGCCTTTTAGGTGCATAAGCCCTTCTTCAGAAGGAGCAGATTTTAAGCTTAGCAGGAAAACAGGCTGGAAAAAATTGCTTCAAGTTTAATTTGATTATGTTAATCTGTTCAAGGAGAAGGTATCCAGTGTCTGTGGAGCGAAGGGCAGGGTTAGCAAAAAAGCTCTGGAAGTTTGTTGTGGGATGAGAGAGAGAAACCAGCACCTGGCACCTTTGAGGTGGTGAGTTCTGCAGGCAGATGCTCTGGGAGAAAAAGCATCGTGTCATAAAACCGAACAGCCCTTCTGTTTTTTGGTTTTTTTTTTTTCGTGCTCAGCAGAGCTACTGGCCAACAACATTTGCTTAAATGTGGTTAATTCTGCTTTTTGAGCTCTCCTAGACTAATCTGCAAAAGCAAACCAAAACCGACGAGTATGTCCAAGAGCGGTGTTAGGTTTACTGTTGGACTCAATCGTCTTCAGGGTCTTTTTCCAAGCTAAATGATTCTGAGAGAAAGATTTAGCACGGCTTATCGTGGAGCACTCTGTGCTTTTATAGGAAAGCCATATTCTTGTCTCTGCTGGCCCATGAGGTGGCACGGACGAAGCAGGTAGCTCTGGAAGGTCCCAGGGCAGGGTTCAGGTACTGGGGCTTGCTTAGTTCACTTAATCTAAGGAGTGTAGAGCTTGGCAGAACTCCTCCGGTGGGTCCCTGCGCAGTGCGCTTGGTGCTGGAGACCGATTCGGTGCTCAGCGCCGTGCCGTCACCCTTTTGGCAGCAAAATGACACCTAGAGAAGCATCTGTGGGGTGACTTTATCTTAGAGAGACGGTGGGTATGGCTGGCATGGCAGGGTCCTGTTCCCTGTCCCGGGGTGCTGTGGTGGCCCAGGCCTGGGCTGAGCCCCACCGCCCTGTGGTGACGGAGTGCGGGGTCCATCAGCGTCTTCTGGAGAAGAACTAAAACCCATTATATCACTAAAAACTGGTGTGGTGTTTATTAATGAACCATCACAGAATCACAGAATGTCAGGGATTGGAAGGGACCTCGAAAGATCATCAAGTCCAATCCCCCTGCCAGAGCAGGAACGCCTCGGTAATACTACACAGGAACGTGTCCAGGCAGGTCTTGAATGTCTCCAGAGAAGGAGACTCCACAACTTCCCTGGGCAGCCTGTTCCAGTGTTCCGTCACCCTCACTGAGAAGAAGTTTCTTCTCGAGTTCATCGTGTTTCCTGTTCCAAGATCCAAGTCACTGCCTGGATACAAGGGGCAGCACTTGTTTTCCCCAACTCCGCCTCTTTTCAGCAAATCTTGCCCCCCTCTCCCCAAATACCACTCAATTTTAACCCAGATATTTGCCCCGTTACCTGGGTGCTGGGTCCCCACAGGCTTTTCTACTGTGCTGTTGGAGGAGGGAGGCTGTGAGAAGGAGGGGGGAAGATGCCAGGTTTTGTTCCCAAGCCTTTATCTGAAGAATAAACCCTACAAGAGCAGATATTTTTACCTGTCTCCAAGCTGTTCAGCTTGGATCCCCACTGTGGTCCAGCCTCTGAGCAATTCTCTTTGTCCTGTAATTTTGGGGATTTTTATGCGCCCTCGTCCCTGAGCTGCTTTGCCCTCACTGAATCTGGCTGTCAGGATGTTACCTGGGCTCTGTCTGGGGGGAAAATGATTTATTAGCCGGGCTTCATCACCCTCTGTCCGTGTGGGGATGTGTTGGGACGTGTAGGGAGAGGGCAGCATGTTGCAGGGCACGGGAGAGCTCCACCGGCGGCTCCAGTCCCATGGAATTTTACTGAGCGTGATGCTGTTGGAGGGAACGGCTATTTTGGGAGCGGAGGTTTGTAGTGAACCGCAGCTGTATCCCTGCTTTCCTGCCCTGCTGAGCTTAACTAAAGGCCTTTTGGATCCTGAATCCTTTTCCATTGCCAAAGTCCCTGGTAAGCGTCTGGGACAAGGGCGCGTCGGTATCGTGCCACGACTCTTTCTGTGACGAGGGTAGGTCAGTATCGTGCCGCGGTTCTTTGCGTTCGTCAAGAGAAATTTCTTGTGTGGTCTGTGGCTTACCTACCGAAACTTTTACAGAAGTGATAAAACTTGCCTTCGGTGCCCTTGACAAGTTTTGGAGTTGGCAAAAGGTCCTGATCGCTCAGTAATGCTCTGCCTTGTCTACACTGAGGTGCAGCTGCCTCAGCTTTTGGTTTCTCCAGGAAAGGTCAGAGGACACGTGAAGTTCTTCATTATCTCACGCCTGGGATGTCAAATACCTTATGACATAACATATTCATTTATTTGCAGGTTTATTCTCTTCTGCTGTTTTCTTTTCAATGCTGTTAGAGACATGTTAAGAGCCCAATCACTTACTATGACATTGGAGGTATTTGTGTACATGAGTGCTTTGAGGACTGCTTGGGTCCTGTCATTGTGGTGATCAGAATTGATTATATATGTGATAGACCGTTTTACTAATTATCATTTTAAAAATAATTAGTTTAGCTTTTTTAAAAACACATTCTTGCCTCCCCCTAAGCCTATTCCTGAGCACTAATTTCTGTCCCCTTTTGCAAGGGGAAGTAAAGGGAAGGGTTACTCTTGATCTAAACAAGTTCTCTGCTCTGTCAAATGTGCAATTTTATGAATAGTTGTATTGGTCACCTGAGGGATAAGAGAGGATAGAGAGAGACTACGAGAAAGGAACTCTGAAAATACGCTTTACCCCTGAGAAAAGGGTCCTTGAGATGGTATAACTGTACCCTAAAACCATAGATGTTTTATTGGGCGTTTGGTGTGATGTACCTGTCAAAAGCCTCTGATGGGTTTGGTTTTGTTTCTTTTTCACAAAGCAACTGGTTGTGCTATAAAAGCAAAATTCAAAATCCAAAATTATATGTAGACAGCAGGCATTTACCATCGATTTCTGGAGCAAAGTGTTTATAGCCTTTTGTATGTGTTAGATGATGCATGCTTTAGCACCAGAATTCCTTGATAAGGAGGAGCGTGCCTTTAAGAAACGCCAGCGCCTCGCGGCATTAGTTATGGGAATTTATGTGTCCCAAGCTTAAGACGTCAGGGAGCAAACTCCTGCCAAGAAATCCTGCGTATCAGGAGGGTCTTTCCTCACTTCCTCGTGTATAATTGCTCTGCTCGACCTGCTGAGCTGTGCCCTGCCCTCCAGTCCTGCACAGGGGTGACCTTGCCATCCCTTGGGTGGGGTTGCAGGGGGGTGAACAACAGCAGGATCCAGCTGCCAGGGAGCCTTTGCTGACTTGCAAAGGGAACGTGCTCCGCTGGTGTGGCCGCTGCAGCACAGGGTAATCTGGACCGGGGGAGGTTAATTGGATAATTTTTCTCTTCAGCAGATACCGGATACTGTGCCAGGCAGTGGCAAAATAATTTGTGCCACAAATGTGTCACTGTCAGAGTGTTTACTCACTATTTGATCCCTTCTGCTATTAGAATCATTGAATCTTTTAGGCTGGAGAAGACCCTTAAGATCAGTGAGTCCAGGCTGTCCTGGTACCTCCACCTCTGATGTTTCCTACGTGGACAGAATCCTGGTGGCAGTACATGTCTGACTGCATTTGCAGGTACTGTTAGAAACCTCAAAGTTCTGGGCTGTCATCTCCAAGCTTTGTCTTCCCTCTGGCTTTTGGAGAAAAGGCAACATTTGCCTTCACAAGCAAGTTCTCTGAGCACCTCTTTTTGCGTAGACTAGTGGTGTCTGATTCCCTGGACCTAGAACTGGTGTGACATTGACCTAACTGGTGTGACACTGACCTTCTGATGAAGGCAGTGGGCTGTCCAGGTTGATGTTGGTCCAGAAGATGTGAGTTTTCACTGTAACGTGTGGCCAAGCTTGCTTGTACCCCATGCTCACACTGCAAACAGAACTGAAGAGGTGGTGTGGCCATTGAACATTATCTGCCACTCTAATGTTTGCTCTGCTCTCCATAAAGGAAAAAAAGATGACTGTAAAGAGCTGTAGGAATGAATCAAGGATTGCTCTAAAGTAAGAAGCAATGTGTTTCCATTGAGTTAAATGAAGAAGGGTTAAAAGGGGATAATCTGTCAACACCTGCAGAAGCTGAGGGGAGTGATTTCTATTAATAAGGATCCCTAAGATACAGGCATATCAAGATCTAATGAGTAGAATACACAGTGAGCTGTACTCAAAGTAGACTTGAGAGAGAGATTTGTTACAGGGAGGTGATTGGAATAAGTACATGAGCGCTCCGACCTGAGACTTTGGGGACAGCTTTCTGAAAGAGACTGTTTCGGGTGATTCCAGGTCGAGATTGTGATATAGAGTCTGTTAAATGAGTTTCTGTGGCCTTTGTATACAGCCAGGAAGGCTTGATCAAGTTAAGTCCTCTCTGAATTCAAGCTCTGTTATATTGAGCTCTGGTTGCAGACTTGTGTAGCCTTGAGCAAGACTTCTGTTGGTCTTAGATTCCAGTCTGTCAAATGAGACATTAAAAAAAAGAAAACCACCAGCTTGTCTCTCTTTCCATCAGACAATTTGGCTAAAATTCCGTCTCAGGAACTGCCCTTTGCAGGTACTTGAGGGATGCTGAGGTGATGAGTCTTGGCTTTCAGTTGAGGTTCTCTTTGGGAAATGATAAATGTTATATACTGGTTAATTAGAAAATTGTGTATTTTCAAAATGAAAGACTGAGGTTGTCAGTGTCATGGTCATGTAGTTTGGTATTTGTTTTCACTATGTCTTATGACATCTGAATATTTTTGTCACTGTGTGCTCGAAGTCTTGCCATTTGAAAGAAAAGGTGTTTTACTGAAGGTGACAATGTTTCTATGAGGCTTCCCATCCTCTCTCTTTGTCCCCTCTCGCCCTTCACAAAGCTCTTCCCTCTGCTTGGGAATATCCCCAGCGGTTGCATCACCTTCCAGAGAGGCAGGCGCTGGCAGCGGAGGCTGCAGCTGGAATTCACACCGGCACGACGGCTCAAACGGCCTCTCAGCATCACGGGTGTGAAAAGCACGGTGGGATCTTTAGTGACTGCAAGCGGTCACGTCTGTGGTTTTACGTCGGATCCAGGCGGAAGAGTGTGTGACAACGTGCGGCCCCTTGGCTGCCCACTCCAGCCTTGCTCAGTAGTGACTCAGAGGACAACATTATTCCTTCTGCAACGCCCAGGATTTTTTTCCCTGACTTTTCCTGCTCCTAGATCTGCCTGATGTGTGTGCGCGAGAGGCTGAAATCAGACCTTGCCATGTTTTACAAAGACTCTTACTTCTGCTTTTCTATGTGCTTCATCCAGCTGGTGCTTTTTTTCTTTTTTTTGCTTCAGTGTTGATGGAAGCAACTTCATGGAACTACCGTAAGCTGCCTCTTAGTAATGACCTATTAGTGAAGCCAACAATAACAGCACTGTCTAGACCATCTGAACACAGCTAAATTATTCCTTTGTCCCGTCATTTACTTTCTCTCCTGACTGTTGAATTGTTTTGGGTGGTCCGCATTGACCTTCAGGCTCGCTATTTCTCCCTTGCTTGGTGGTTTTTTTTTTTTGCTTCCCCTCCCCCTTTTTTTTTTCTTTCTCAATCAGCGGTGAGCCCGCTGTACTGAGACTGAAACTCCGGGTTCCTCTCTCCTGCACGCATGCTGGAACTGAGGCCGTGTGGCAACGCCGGAAACGTATGTCTGAAGGATGGAGAGATGTGTCATCATTGTAATTTTTATTTTTAATTTTATTTCATGGTTGATTTTGCTAAGTGCCGTATGGCCCAGATTCCCATTGGTAGTGCTTGGTTCTTGTGAGTCTTAACATCTCACAGAACTGAAAACTTGGGGTTATTCTGGTTTTGACACAAGATCCCACCAAAACGGATCAAGGCACTTACTCAAGTATAAAACCAACCTTCCCATGTCCACTGGAGCTCTGCTGGTCATTGCTTCCTGGGAGTGCTCTTGGCTGCTTCTGTCTGTTCCTCTCCTCTCCGACTATGGATATTTCTCCTTCCCTGCCCCTAAACCTTTGGGAAATTAGTATCTTTGAGACCTCTATTATATTTGGTTGGAAGTGGTCCTTGGTTGGATGGGCTGGCGGCGTGGTCGAATGAGCTTTGTCACAGGAAGCTGATTTAAACAGCACAAAATTGGGGTGTTGGTGTGAAGTAGAGAAGAAAGAAATCAGTTTCCTACTAAGAGAAATAGCTGGAAAAAGAAAGAACTAAGGATGAAAGAAGAGGCACCGGGGACAAAAGGACGGTGCTAAAAACAATTGATTTTCACGTTTCATTTTTGCTGTCTGTGTAATCCACTTTTCTTTGTCCTGGTCTTTCATTGTAGAGATATTCCTGTTCAAATGTGCTGGGGAGAGAGCAGGCTTCGGTGTACGATTCATCAACCAACAACACCTTAAGTGAATTTGCACACAATGGTGCAGGGGTGATGCTGGGCCAGAAGGTTGTTCAGGACCAAGAACCTGCTCACGTTGAGCAAAGCCAGTGATTTCCACGAGACCCCGAGTCCGTCTGAGCTCTGTGGCTACTTCAGTGGTGTTGTGCAACTTGCAGCTGTTTTGTTCTGGAGCCCTGGCAAAGCCTGGGAAGATGTTTGCTGTGCGGTCTCCGCGCTGCCTTCTCAGAAGGCTGAGGCACACTTGGCTTCTGCCAGTGCTAGATAAGGAGAACTTGATCTTGGCTGTCCCTTGGGTCTGGGATTCCTGTTGATTCCCCAGCATTTTCTCCCAGGAGGAAGCGTCCGTCCTGCAGTCCTCGCTCGCTCAAACCAAGCCGAACGGAGAGCGGGTGGCTTGTGACGCCCCTTTCTCCGGAGAGGCTTGTGAGTGGCATTTGGATTTAATTATCCAAGCGAGCTTCAGCGCTCGTTTGGGTTTTGCCTGAACTGGCTCAGCCGGCTGCCTGTTTCCACGCAACAAAGTTCTCCACCCTTCTTGGGAGTCAACTTGGAGACCCCAAGAGCAATAATTAGGATGGGCAAGAGGCTTAATCTGGAAAGCATCAGTCCCTGTGCAAAGCTGTCATGGAGAGGGCCGGGAAGCGTCAGTTTTGCAACCGATGATGCAAATTGTGCTCCTGGTTTGAAGTTGCTTCAGAGCATGGTTTGAGTTCTTGGGTTGTTTTGTTTTCTGGGTGGTTTTTTTTTTTTTTTTCACTTTGTTTTGAACAGTCGAGGCTTTGGTCATAGTCCCTGTGAAACGGCAGTTCTCATAGTCTAAAACCACGCTGTTAAAAGTAGTTTAAAAACTACGTAAACACGTAAAAATATATTACTTCAAGGAAATAACTTGTCTCTGCTTGTGCTTAAGTTGCATTCTTTCATGCTCCAGGAGCAGAAAATCACCTTTCCTGCTCATATTAGGAGGAAGTTTTCTTAACTTTGCTTGCGGAGCAGTGATGGCCTGGATGTGTATTTTGTTTTTTTGACAAGTAACACCCATGTTTTGTAATAAAAATTCTCAAATGTTCAGAATGCTCTTTGGCATGGGCTCTTCAGTAGATGGAGGGACAAAGATGCTGAGTTGACAGACTAAATACAAGAAATACCTTAAATTTCTTTGGGGTTTTTTCTTTTATTTTTTCTTCTAGTATCTGATGCAGGACAACTAGAGGCCAGTTTTACACCACTGATTCTGGGCTAATTAAGTTGATGGTTGGGTGTGTCTTAAAATGGGCTGAACTTAAGCGGTTCCTGAAAGTGAGTGGATGCTTCTTGCTTTGCTGTGTCGAGAGAGATGCAAAATGATGCTTCTAGCCGAGATGTGCAGCCTGACTTTCTAAGGGAATGCAGCTTCCATAAACATGCAGGTGGGGTTGCAGCACTAGGAGTTTTTAAACCTGTATTTGCTGGGCTCAGAAAACTGTGTTGCAGAAAGTTTTGACAGAATTGATGGGTAGGTAGAGCAGGAAGACTCAGTTATTGCTTTAAGGGCAATGTAATGTGACCTTTCCTGGATATTGGAAGCCCCTCAGTGTTTGAAGAGATGACAGAAGGTCATGGGAAATTGGCTTTCCTTGCTTTGCCAACCAGTAAACAACTTGCCACAAGTTAGTTCGAATACCTTGACTTGGTGGCCAGCACAAGCCCCGTGTGGTAGGAAGGGCAGCGAGGACATCCAGGATTTCTGTACACCCTGCGGACGTGATTTCTAGCCTCAAGTCTGTGTTTTGCGGGTTTGTTCACTTCCAGCTTCCTTCTGGTGAGATTACGTTGCAGTCTCTTGTCACTGCGTGAGTGACCAAGTAACCTACCCCGCAGGAACAGCGCTGAAGTAGTGACCCTGAATACTCATCCGTAGCGGTAACGGTGATAGGAGCCACTTCAGCTGGAAGATCTCACTTTTTTGATGTCTTCAGTGATACCATGTGCTCGTCAGACATCCTAGCAAAAGCACATTTTGCGCTCGGCTCCGGGGCTCATCCTTGTGGGTACCCATGGGATGTGGTAGGAGCTCTCTGGGATATAGTCTAGGGGGGGGCTTGAGCCAGCTCTTGGGGGCTGCCAGGTCTTTCTCTTGGGAGGAATGAGGAGAGGAGCTTACAGTCGCTTCAGAAAGCTTTGAAGTTACTGTGTCACAGAATCACGGAATTGTTGAGGCTGGAAAAGACCTCTAAGGTCATCAAGTCCAACCTGTGACCCAGCACCATCACATTGGCCAGACCATGGCGCTAAGTGCCACATCCAGCCTCTCCTTAAACCCCCTCAGGGACGGTGACTCCATCCCTTCCCTGGGCAGAGCATCCCAGTGCCTGAGCACCCTCTCCATGAGGAAGGGCTGCCTGAGATCCAACCTGAACCTCCCCTGATGCAGTTTCAGGCTGTGCCCTCGTTTGTTGGTTCATTATTCATTATTATTAGTAGTAGTGTTGACCTCCAGCAAACCTTACTGTCTCTCCTTGGGACAGGCGGTGCCGAATCTCATAAATTTTGGAGTATCCGTGCAGGGCAAGGATACTTGGTGGGTTTCCCAGAGATGCATCTCCTCACAGATGCTGCCAGGGAGCTTTAGAGGTGGGAATCAGGTAGGTTTGCCAGCAGAAGCTGTCTCTGTGCCTGCCCTCTTTCCCCTGGGACATTACGGACTGTGTTTTGTGTCAGTGAGTTCAGGAAACTTGTTGTCGCTCGGGTTGGAAAAAAAAAGAAGGGGGTGAGGGGGGTTTTAGAGATTATAGCTTTGGTGGAAAATTCCTGGAGGGCAGTGTGTAGGGTTTTTGTGTGGTTTTTTTTTTTTTTTCTTGTCCCTCCCCCTTTTCCCCTCCCCTTCCACATTTTTATTTTTGTTGTTTTGTGCTAGGTTTGTTTCCTACTACAAAATCTATCTGGAAAATTATGCTTGTCTCCAGAGGTCCCTTCTAACAAACCTCCCTCTCCCCTCCAAAAAAAGTCCAAACCCCAAACTATGGGAACAGTCTTGGTGTGTGATTTGGTTTTTTTCTTTCTTTTTTCTCCTGAACTAGAACTCAAAAGTTATCTTGTTCTTGCAGCATTTATTGTGCTCCCTGCCACCCCTCTGGAAAAACATACCTGTGTTTCTAGTGGTTAGGGAAATGTGGAAGGAAAGAGAAATTGCACTTTAACATGCTTTGATATTAATATCATTATTTTATTAGATACATATTTGATATCATTATGTAGATATATATTTATATTAAATTCTAAATGGATACACACACATTGCCTACAGGAAAATGTGGGTGTTTTCTTAATGCCTGATGCAGGCATCACAGCTCATTTCTGTGCTCCAAAATAGAAATGACACTGGATTTTAAGCGCTTTCCCCCCTTAATTATTTAATGAGATGGCTCTGGGTACACAGCACACATAAGAAGTCTTTTTCTCACATATTTTCGTTTTTAACAGCTTCAGTCCTGACACAGCCCAGCATCAGGAGCAGGAGGAGGGGAGACGAGATCCGGGACATACACCTCTCTGGGGAAAGCAGCTCAGTATTTGGGTCCAATCCAGTCTGATTTCATGTCGTTTTTGACATCTTTGTGAACTTTGAGTTAAATCTGCAGGCTGGCTTGGCACAGGGCTGGCTCAGTCACTGGAGATACTAATTTTTACGCAAAATAGAGTAGCTGTATTTGTATTTTTACAGTAATAGCCTCATACTTGCCTGTCCTGACCGTATCGTGACCATGGAGCATGCAGGCGGTTCTCACACCTTGACGAGTGTGCTATGCCCTAGGTTTTGGTAGGGTTTTTGGTGCTCGTGGTTGGTATTTTGCAAAGTAATAGTTTATAGCTGCTTTGAGAGAACATGATTGCAAATGTACAAGTGTTGAAAAAGGAGGAGATTGGTTCTGGATCGAGTGGTCCTTCCAAGTTCTCTACTTACTGCAGAAATTGGAAATGCTGTAGAAGCTCTCAGTGTGTTTCTCTTCTAACCAAGTTTGTTGCCTCTTCTAATGGGATTCTTGCCCTCTCCCATGGTTTTCCATTGGCTCTGGCTTGAAAATCAGTCGCAGCTCTTTAATGAAGAGGGAGGAAGGGAGGAGATGAAGTGTGTTGTACTCTGTCACCTGCTGCGGGAGATTTCTGGGTCCTGAAAGGTTTCTGTCCTGTAGAGCATCACCTGGTACCTCCCAAACTGGATCCAGCCCACCTGGGCTGTGTCTCCTTCTCCAAAGGGCCTCATGGGCAGCAGGTACAGGCTATGAGCTAGAGGAGCAGTGGTCACCCCCACTTCACCACTGGCTTTTAGGAGGATCTGTCTTACCTGTGATGAAGAAGCCTGTATTTCCAGGGTGTGATGGCTGGAAGGGACTGTGGTGTAAAGTTTGAATGCCTCGCAACAGGAGGACTCGACATCGTGTCTTTCGAGCCGCTTCGGTGGAAAGATTGTGCTTGCAAGGCTGTATTTTCAGGTTGCCTTCCACACTTCAGTTGTCTCTCTTCCTTTTGCAGATGAAGAAGAAGCTCTGAACTCTATTATGAAGGATTTGGCAGCGTTGGGCAAATGTGGGGGGCTGCTGGACAACAACAGGAATAAAAACAGCGTCCACTCAAGCAAACAGGTAAGGCATCGCGTGAGTCCACCCCAAACTCCAGCAAACTGAGATGAGCATGGTGTGTACCAGAGAGCAACAGAGTTTAAATGTTAGAACTGAAGCTAACAAGTGCTGCAGGAGCTCAGCACATCAGAAATACCATGTTTTTACGGAGGCTTTAGGGCCTCTTTTTGAAGAACTGAAAAAAGGTTGCAGGCACCCGCGTATCGCAGAGGAAGAAGAGTGATAGCCCACGTCATTCACAAATATAGCAGTAGAGCCTGGAAGTGGTTTTAAATCACAAATCTCACCCCAAGGCACTTTTTTTCTCTTGCTTAGCTCTGAAAGCAGTTACAAGCTCTGCAGCTTTACGGTCTGGATTAGTCAAATGTTTTCTATTGACAGCATTGATGAAATACAATATTTATCACGTGCAGGTTTTACTTCAGATATTTGAAAGACGAGCTGCCAACTTTGAGCTGTAGACACCCAGGCTCTTTTGGGAGGAATAATGTCATTCTTATACGAGCGTTTAAATATTCATGTTTATCTTTGTGCTCCTAAACCCAAATATTTTGGCCCTGTTGCATTGATTTGGTGAGCAAAGATGTCCCTTGAGCAATGTCAGAAATTATTCGCTGACATCGGTATAATAGCTGAGGTGGGTTTAATAGCCTGTTTGCATATGGAACAAATAACATGCGAACATGAAAGTTGTAAAGAAAGAATTCGGTTGTCAAAGTAGCAAGAAAGAAAGAAGGGGAAAAATAATTTAGATGGCTGGGAAGCTGCTGGAGAAGCACGCGAGCAAATCCGCTTGGAATTCCACTTCCAGTGCTGCGGCTCAGAATAAGCTTAGGGTCGACTTTGCAGTTGCTGAGCGCCCAGCGAGGAAGAAAACAAATTGTCGTTTACTGTCGTCATGCATATTTTAGCGGCACTCGCGCCGCTAACAACGAACTCTGGATGCAGAGGGGGAAAAATCCTTGCCTGAATCCCTCCGGACTTTCTTAGACACATGCGGACGAAAACACGTGCGCACGTAGCACGTCTGTTTTAAAGCGTGTCCTGGCGGGAGCAGCTGTCCAAGTTGAATCACTGGATTTCTGTTCAGCTCATGCTGAAGTAAGTCCGAGATGTTTACAAAACCGACCGGAGAAATTCAGAGCTGGCTCTCGGCAGCTGCAGGCAGAGCAGACAGTCCAGGGTGGCTCTGGATGGCTCAGAGGGCAGTGTTTTCTGCAAGCTGGTGAGTAGGGACCATGCCAAGCCACCTGGGCTTGCTTTCAGGATAGCCAAGCTTTCTTTAAAACTTTTCTTAAATAATGTATTTGCCTTCTCACAATGGGGGAGATCCCTGCTGTCATTTTTGCAAAGTGTTGCTGTAAATCCTGCAGGTACCAGATAATTGGCTGAAAATAAGGAAAATGATAGTTTTCATTGGCTGACTTCTTATCTGCAAGAGTTTCGTAAAGTTGATGCTTGCAATCAAATTCATCTGCACAGCCCATCCACTTTATAACTTCATTTATAGATCACCAGTAAAGTTACGTTCTGCTGTGATACCAGCTTTAGAACTGTTGCTGCCACTTGCATATACTTTTATTCTATTGGGAATCAAACTTTCCTTCCCAATTACGGCACCGATGCTTGGAAAAACATTGCCTCCTTTAGGATTTTCTATTTATTTATTCTTTTATCCATAAACAGACCAGCCTCAGCTGCGCGCTCGTTGTTACTCAGAGCTCTCTGATGGAGGAGGAGCAAACAGGCAGCGTCCTGCTCTCCTCGCAGATCTGGGCTTGAGGATTCAGACCAACAAGCCCCAGGAGAGATGAAGGGCGTTGGAGGATGTTGAATTGTTGCTTCACTAAACTGGACTAGCTGGAACAAGTCTGGCTCGGGGGATGACGGGAGTCTAGTCTGTGAGGTGGAGAGTGGCCAAAGTAGGTGGAATTAGTGGGGATTTGGTTCATGCTCGCAGCTCAGAAACTTTTAATCAACTTGTTTGGGTCACTTTTAGGTTTTGGTGTGGTTTTGTTTTTTTTTTTTTTCATTTTTTTTCGTTGGGTTGGTTTTTTTTTTTAACACAGAAATTGATGTGGGGGAGATGGTGTTGGCAATGCTGCTGTCGTGCCTGTGATTTGTTGTTCCTTTGGTATTTGGTGTTCCCTTTTGTTTGTATCGTGGGGCTTTTTTCTTCCTGTGATCGGGTTGGCTGCTCGGGCTGAAGGTTGCACCGCGCCATCTCCCTTCTTGGAGAGGGAGATTGAGGCATATGAGGCGTTTAGATGCTCAATTTTCCTCTTGGGACTCTCATTGTGTCTCTTACGAGACCCTGCAGCAACGTGCTCACAGGGAAATACTTGGGTCTGGTTGTTCAGTTGTTAGATTTAAAAAAAAATAAATAAACCTTTTCCTGTGAAAAATGCTTTTCTGAGGCATGGGGGGAATCCTTTAGTCAGTGTTCCAGATTTCCACTGAAAAACACTTTACACAAGAATGTGTTGACTAACTAGCCTGTCCCTTTGCAGCCTGCAGCGGTTTTTTTCGGTCCACGGAGAAACATAACCAAAGTGCTATCTCATTCCTGTCTCCTGGAGGGCTTCCTCGGTGCTCTCTTGACAGAAGTTGAAATTTGGAGCCTTCCAGATAGTGTTCCTGGTAGGCCTGGGCCACACAAGAAAATAGTCTGTGCTGTGCAGGATTTCTTCCCCAAAATATTCAGTTTTGCTTTGGACTATCTTATGAAGTGAACTTCCTTTGACAAATCAGTTTCCAAAAACAATCTTTCTTCTTCTTTTTTTTTTTTTTTTTTAAAAACAAGTTTGCTTTCCTTACAAATGAAGGACTAAGGCTGAGTTTCTGGATGTGTAATGCCTCGTGATACAACAAGCTGGGAAGGAGAACGGTAACACTTGCTGCACGGTGCTGATGAGTTTCCTCCCTCAGATTGCCCGGGCGCTGGTGTGGGAGCTGAGCTTGAATCTCCTGAGCCTTGGTCAGGTGTGGGAGCTGCTGCCTTTCTGCATTGTCAGAAAAAAAACAGGGTAGAGGGATAGAGATGGAGACCCTTTTCCTTCCTCAAGTGAGTCACAGTCTTTAAAAGGGAGCTGCTCTTTGGGACCAGAGGGATCGCCCTGACGTTATTCCCAGTGCATCCTCTGCGCTGTTATTCCTCCATTATTCCTTTTATCACTCCGTTATTCCTCGTGCCTCCGCTGGCGTGGCTGGGAGGAGTCCTTTCAAGCCTTCCCCTGGCCTGAACCAAGGAGTTTGTTCATAGCAGTGGCTCTGAAGAGGGGAAGGAGGAAACGGCAAAGATCTGCGTTGTGCTCACTAGGGAAAAAGATGAGTGGGATAAGAAGGGAAACCACAAAGAATTCGAAATCCCAAACAAAAGCGTGGAGGAGAAAGGAGCAATTATATTAACATTTATTTCGCATCTATTTATGTACGCATCCAGTTCTTTATATAAATAGCGCTTGGCAACTCGCAGGATGAGGTTGGTTGTCAGTGCCGCGCGTCGGTCTAATGACAAGGCGTCGGCGCGGGCTTCTCGCGCAGCTGCTGACAGCAATTCCTCTGCCACCTTAGCTTTGATTGCGAGTTCTCCCACGGCAATAAAGTCCAATATTTGTGAGGAACGTTTTCCCCTGCACAACAAATGTCAGACTGACCTACAAGTTGTTCTTTTGGTAAATTACCTCTGGACCATCTTTTCTTTGGCAGGTCGGATGCAGGACAAGGCTCACTCATAACTAGAATAAAATACAGCTTGTGTTCTAGGGCTCTCTGTGTGTAGGTCTTTAAAGAGCCTAAAAGGAGTTTGGCTTTATTACCTCTGTTTTACCAGGAGGGCAGAAGGCAGCGACCAAGAGGGGAGCAGCACCAGCTGGTTAAGCCTTGGCTGGTGATGGCCAAGGCAACGGAGTCCCAAGGATTTGGGGAAGAGGCTTTCCCTTGTCTGTGTGGAGCTGACTTGGGTGCTAAGAGGATAATACCAAAGAAAAATCCAGCTGGAAAAAAAGCTATTTTCTGCCTGGTGGGTGGTTTTGGAGAAACATTTTGAAGCCTGTGATTTCTGCTGCTATATAAACCGAAAATATCTATAACAAGGAACAGCGAAGCCTCTAGACACACCATCTTTCCGCTGGCCTCGCGTGCTGGACTTGCTTATTCAGAGGAAAAGAGCTGTAAGGATCCGGGGGGATCAGGATATCTCGTAGCTTCCACGCTCCGAGAGAAGGGGGCGACCCCAGACAAACCCCTTTTCTGTGCGATTGCTGAATAACCCGAAGCGCGTGGGGGTTCTGTGCAGATAATTCCTAGTGACGCGGATTAGTCATCTCCGATTGCGGTTTAGGGCCTCGCTCCAGCTGTCTGGCTTGTAACGAACATCCCGTTGCTAAAAGCAGGGGCGAGCACAGCGCTAATGCAAACAACGTGCGCGTCGGGGAGAAGTCCCCTCAGCCTGGCCCTCCGGGCGCTGATTCCTCTTGGCTGGAGCCAGAAGTTGAGGAGAAATCCCACCGCTTTGTGGCTCTGTACAAAGGAGTAACCGGAGCGCTAGCGCTTGAGCGCCGCGCTGCTCAGCGGGGTTTTCTCACTGTTTCTTAATCCAACGAGTAGAGAATGAGAGAAGTGAATATAACCCCACTGCTTCCCCTCTGACATGCAGAAATGGGTCTCCTTCATTGCCCCTGTTTTACTCAGGGGACAAACTGAGACAAAGTCTCAAGGTCTTGTGGGTAAGTAAGAGCAAAGCTGGAATGAGCCCCTCTTGGTGCGGTGCTGAAGGGAAGGGGAGGCTCCTTGTGGCGATTTTTATTTTTACTGGTTTTTTTTCTTACTTTCTTGACCTCAGGAGGGTTAATGCTGGAGTTGCAGGCTTTGTCCCAGGTGGTTTGTGAAGCAACCCTGGATTATTTGTATGGAAGGAGTGATCCAAAGGCCACGTCCCTCTGGTGTCTCGCCATGGGCAGAGCTGTCCTCTGGTTGGGTTTGACAAGAGCAGTTTTCAAAGCAAGTCACAGAGGAGCAGTCTGACCAGAACGTCGTTTCTGGTGATGGCTGAGTTTAGGAGGAGGCGAGGACACCCTTCTCCGTGGGCATGGCATTGCTCAGCTTGGACCCGTACCCCAGCCTGATGGACTCTCCAGGTGTTCCCAGTGAGGGTGCTCAGCACCTTCTGTTCCTCTCACATCTCTTCCATTTTGGGTCTAACAGCGTGTTTTCCTGCTCTGTGTGTGCTTTTATTACAAACAGCAGTTAGCTCTTCAGGGATCTCTGTACAAGATCATGATTCACCTCGTTTGGAAACGCTTTTTCCATTTTATTTTTTTTCTTTTCCCAACGTTTTCCTTAATTTAAACCAGCGTGCAGGACTGCTTGCTCCAGCTCTGGGGGCTGAGCTTGGCTGAGCCAAGCCCACCGGGGCGCGCGGTCCCCAAGCGAGCGGGTAGAAGCGGTTGTCCCCTTCTCCCCCCCTCCCCAATTCCTGTCAGCACTTCCTCTGAAGCTTGGCGGTTGTGGGTTTGTCGTGCAATTAAAAGTTTTGAGGAAGAAACTAAAAATACCTCAAGGAAAGCCTGGAAAGATGGCGAAGGGTTTGTGGCCGCTGCGGTGCCTTTGCTTTTTCCTTTCCGAGGCAGATGGCAAGAAAATGTAAAATACCGTTTGTTAGCGGGGCTGGAGGAAATGCCGGCACAAGTATCTCGGAGAAGAAATTATTCCAGAAACGAAGGGAATTACTGTGGTATTTCCTGTCAGGGTTGTCGCTTGTTTTGTTTGTGTCACAGCAGGGCCTACAGGCGCCAGCCGGGACGTGGGCTCCTCTGTGCCCGGCGTTGGACGGAAAACGCACGCGGAGAGGGAAAGTTCCTCGGTACATACAACCCAGACATCTGAGTTTTGTGCTTGGCTCTGCCACTCTGCTTCACAGAATGATTCACAGAATGGTTTGGCTTGGAAGGGACTTCTAAAGGTCATCTAGTCCAACCCCCTTGCTATAGGCAGGGACATCTTTTCCTAGACCGGGTTGCTCAAAGCTGCATCCAGCCTGGCGTTGGACCCTTCCAGGGACGGGGCATCCACAGCTTCTCTGGGCACCCTTTGCCAGTGTCTCACCAATGTCATCATACAAATTTTCTTCCTAAATCTAGCCTCTTGCAGTTTAAAGCTGTTGTCCCTTGTCCTGTCCCTACAGGACCTGGTAAAAAGTCTTTCTCCATCTTGCAAAACCCCTTTATATATTGAAAGGCTGAAATAAGGTCTCCCAGGAGCTTTCTGTTCTCCAGGCTGGGCTTTTTCTTCACACCTTTAGGCAAAGCACCTTGTGCCTTCATGCCTCAGTTTCCCCTGCTTCCTCTCTAACATGCCTCGGCTTTCACCGCGCTCTGTGAAACCATCTCTGAAGTCCTTTGCCAGAGCTTAGTGTTTCAACTGGTGCCTTGTGGCATGGTCTTACCCCTCTCCCCCACGTGTGTCTTCTTGGATGTCTCAGCTTGTTCCCCTACACCAACTAAAGACTGAGGGGAGAACAAGGCTGCCACTAACCTCACTTGGCATCTGATGGCAGGGAGGGCAAATAGCACAACTTGAATTGTGTAAGGAGGGATTGCTGAGATCCTCATTCTTCACAAAATTGCAGAAGTGAGTAGGACCCGACGCTTTCCTCTACCTCCACCTCTTCCGTGACCAGCCCTTGAGCATTTGCATGTTGTGTTGAGGTCCTTACGAAGAAGATGCTGATCCTGCCTTCCCCTCGTTTGTACATTTGAGACACTGGGTCCAGACTCGTGTGAGATCTTTCTGCAGCACTTGGCAGTGCCCCAGGCTCCCTGTGTAGTCTCAAACCAGTTGCTCCAAACCAGATTTCCATGGGTGTAAAAAATCACAGCCTGCTCTGGCATTTAGGAAGTGCTCTGCATCCCCTTGGGACTTCCTAGTGCTTTGGGCACTGCCCACTTTTTTAAATAGGAAAGAAGTATTTGTTGCTGATAGCAGCAATGAATTCAGCTTTAGTTGTACACCAAAACCATGAGCAAGCCAGGGGAAGATTGAAAAAAAAAACCATAACCAGCTTCAGACTAGAGATAATATGTATTTTTCCTTCTTTTAAATGCTTGTGAGCTTATTGGTTTCTTTGAGGGAGGCAAAAGTGGTTTTTTTTATCAGAAAAAAGAAATAAAAATCTAATTAACAAATGAAGTGGGGTTTCAATTCCCCTATTCCAGCTGGTGTGTTTGTTGCTCTGCTCAGAAGTAGAGCGGAGCAGCGTGGGGCAGCTGGCTTACTCCTCTTGGCTTTGGGCCACAGCACATCAGCCCTGTTGTTGATGTAGAAGAAAAGGATGCAGCAGGGTCGTGGCTCATTTTATTTTTTTTTTTATTTTTTTCCCCCTTTTCTTCTGTCTCTGGAGCTTTATATGAATGTTTTGACATTTTCCAGCCACAAGCTGTTTTTCCGAACTTATTTGTCTGTGAAATTTGTGTTGCTCAGCATAAACAGGCACCGGGTGCTACGTCCCAGCTCGCTGTGGCGTTTGGGTCTGCCCTGAAAGTGAAACCTCTGTTTTGAAAGGTTTCCTGCAGCGAGGCCAGAGCTGCGTGAGCTTTTCCCCTTACACGTCCTGCTCCTTTGTAAGGAGAAACCTCGAAAGTACCTTGTCTTGATTTTTTTTTATTTTTTTTTTTTTTCCCCCTCTTACTTCAGAGAAGGGCTTTGCGGAGCTACATGCAATGAACCCACACCAGCTCATTTACTGTCAGGAGGGATGAACCAGCCAGGCCCTGTTCAGAGAGGCTCATGCAAATAAAAATCGGTTGAGGGAGCTGGGACTATTTAGTTTAAGGAGGAGGAGGCTGAGGGGGGACCTCATCATGCTCTACAGTTACTTGAAAGTACATTGTAGAGAAGTTGGTACTGGTCTCTTCTCACAGGTCATTAGGGACAGAACCAGGGGGAATGGGTTCAAGTTGCAGCAGGGTAAGTTTAGACTGGACATTATGAGGAAATTCTTCATGGAAAGAGTGGTCAGACACTGGAACAGACTGCCTGGGGAGGGGGTTGAGTCGCCATCCCTGGATGTGTTTAAGTGTCACTTAGATGTGGTGTTGGGTGAGATGGCTTAGGGGTGAACTTGTAGTGTAGGGTTAATGGTTGGACTCGATGATCCCAAGGGTCTTTTCCAACCTGAACTATTCTATGATAAAAGAGCCCATTTATTTTTTCCCTTTTCCAATAGAGAAAATCCAAGGTGGCGATCGCACCCATCCTTGCATGCCTCTCTAATATGATTTGGACCTTCAGTACAGGGTTTATTGTGGTCATCATCTCTTCTCCTTTTGAATTTTGGACTGGTTTAGAGTTAGTTTGGTGTTTTTATGAGTTGGGCCTGGTTCTAGAAACAAACCTGCAGTTTGTCCAAATGTTATGGGTCTGAAGAACTGGCTGTAGACATGGAGGTGATGTAAGTGCTTGATTAGCACTGCTGGATTGTCCCGTTTTGGTGACTCTCCTGGCACTGGTTCTTCTTGGCCTTTCTGGAAATACAGAAAATGCCATGAGCAGAGCTAAAGATGATGCTTTTCAGATGATCCAACGTGTTTACCCTGAATCTGTTGATTTGGTTGGGTTTTTTTGAAAGCTTTTCAACCGAATCGCCTCCAAGTTTGACTTCCTGGACTTCAGTGGGTGTTAGCAGAACTCGAGGAGCTCTCGGTTTAAAAATAAACCTGAGGATGCCTGTCCAGCTCATTTTCCTCATTAGAAACAAAGCTGTTTCGCTGTGGCTCTGCTTTCCCTCTGAGAGGGTGGAAAGTGTGCCTTCACGCGCTGGCAATCCCGAATTAAAGATAATGCCCTTGCTCAGGAAGGGCTGTCACCCACCCATCCCTGTGAGATGCTGGTGGCACGAGACCGAGCCCTCCCTGATTTTACCCATCCGAGAGAGATGGCAAAAATTTTTTTCCTCCATGGGAAGAAAATTACTGTTTGAGGAGGCTTGTGTGCATTAGTGGGGACAACCCTGGTTCACTGCAGTGATTACAGTTAGTCTGAGGAGTAGAGGAGGTTTTTGATCTGTCTTGGAGACTGTCGGAAAGTCCTGGAATGAGCCAGGGGATGCTAGAGGGATGCTTCGCTCAGGCTCGGTCTGAGAAGTTGAATGGATGAAAAGGCTCCTTGTGGTCTGGATTGCAGCTAAATACACTCAAATAGAGGATGGGAGGAGTGGCTTTTACTAGTCCCTGCACAGTTGTGTGCCCACAGTTGTGTGCCCACTCTGCCTGTGATTCCTCTGGCTCTTCTTTGGGCAAATTCAGTGAGTTCTCTTGAGCTGAGCAGCGGGTCAGGATGGGAAATTTACTCTGTATAGCGTAGTGATGCCTGATATACTTTCCATTTTGAAGGTCCTAAGAAAATAACAGCCATCCCCACCCCAGCCCTGTTGGCTTTTAAAATCCAAGACTATCTCTCCACTTCTGTTACAGGATGCTTGCTTTTGCTTCTTATTTCTTTGCCCCAAATATTCCATGTTCTGTTAAACATCCTGTGAGCTTTTCTTTTTGAGCTTCCAGCAGAAAAATACTGAGGTAAATCCGTGGGAAGCGCTGAAGATGAACAGACTTTAGACACTGAATGTGTTTGCTTCTTTGGTAGTCGTGCCTTGTTCCCAACTGAGTTCAGAGCATTCACAATTTTCCACTTTTACGAATGTATTTTATTAAAACTAAGAGTTATACAGACAAGTGAGTGTCCTCTTGTTTACGTACATTATTTTTTGACAAGTGCATTTATTAACAATGTGGAATTTCCACAAAGTCCACGAGTCCAGCAGGCGGCTTAGATAGACCTAGATAGAGCACACACTCACTGGAGTTAGGGGAGTCTCTCTGAGAACTCCTGGAAGCTTTGGATCTGTGAGTCAATCTGGGGTGCAGTTTTGGACCTAACCACTCTCTCCTTTTTCTTTCAGCAGCGAAATATCAGGATCAAGTTTGAATATGAAGGAGAGAAAAGGTATGTGCCCAGCCCAGTCCCCAAAACGTACAGGAATAAATTACATTTTTTTTACCCGATGTTGTCCTACTGACTTCAGCCAGCTGCAGATGAGCTCACAGCAGGATTTGTTCCCCTAAAATCAACTGCAATTTTATATGCAAGAGCCTTGTCTCGTCATCCCATTTGCCACAAGTACTTCCTGGAATTTGCACGCAGGCAAAGTGGTTCCAAGCTGGAAGTCATTAAACGCCTCTTACCAGGGACATAGGGTGCACGCTTGGATCCTTTTCTCTTTTTAATTCTTAAGCCCTGCTGAGCCACAGCTAAGCTGCAACTCTGCAGAAGTGTGTCCCTTGATTAGCAGCCTATGACACTTAAGATAACCAGATTTTGGGCATGGGTCCCATAAAAATAGAGCTGGGAGTTAAAGCTTGCCCGCCCTTCCCTGCTTGACATTTTCATGGAATCCCCTCTGCTTGCTGCTCGGTGGCTGTGGCAGGGCAGGACACAGGGCTGGAAATTTGCAGGCTTATGGTCCAAGCTGCGTGTTAAAGCCAAAGAAAATTTAAGTAATGCTGCTGTAGGGCTAGAGTGTACCTGCTGATACGTATCTCCAGAGCTGCTGCATGTGATGGAACGGGAGAGTCACACGATGCCGAATTCCATCATTCTCTCTTCTACCCCTCGTCCCTTTTCAGAGCTGCTTGCAAAAAAACAGATGATAAATCACTGACCAGTGCCTTCTGGGTCTTCTCCAGTGAGGACTTTCTTCTTTTCCACCAGTACCTCAAAGGAGAGGGCAGAACAGAGGAGCTCTAGGATTTTTGGTAGATATTCTTGCAGGGTAGATCAAGCACATGAGCAGCATTTCTACGAGTGTAAAAGCAAGGAGCAAGCTTTATGCTTTGTGATAGAAGAATACAGGTCCTTTCTTCTGAATTGTCAGTCTAATCCCAAATTCCTGTATGCTTCTACTAAACTCAGACTATTGTTGCATTTGTTTGTGTACACAGGATTATCCAGTTTCCAAGACCAGTCAGATTCAAAGAAGTGGTGCAGAAGGTCACGGATGCTTTTGGACAGACGATGGACTTGGTCTGTGTGAACAATGAGGTATTCTTGTCCTTATTGCTAAGGGGGACTTTGAGGGTGCCTGGTGCCTGCTTCAGAATTGAGCAGTGGTTTGTGCTTCAGGGCTTGATTTAGTTTTGTACACAGATATGGTGAAAATAGTCTTATTTTGTGGTTCACAGCTAAGTGAGCATTCAAGAGCTGTTGTCTGGACACGGCTCACTTAGATTCTCCGACTCCAAGCCAGGCTTTTCCCTTCTCAAAATTACTTTGAAGCCAGTTTAAATGGTGACACAGAAGCATTGTCTTTCCCCCAGAACAAAAAACACCCCTTCAACAGGGGGAGAAATGAAGTGACTGGGGTGGTGGAGACGTTGTCAGTTCAGCAGCAGCAGATGTAACGCCCTTAGGGCAGTAAGACCAACTCCCAGAGGAGAACGGCTGCTACTCAAGTGGCTTTTCTGAGAGCCCGTGAAGTGACCGCAGGCCACTGCGTGTTTGGGTTGCACGTGAAGCCTTCCCACCTCGGGGGCAGTTGCAGGAGCGTGTTCAAGCCCAGAGCATGAGGGGCAGTGCTGCTAACACAGCGTACTGTTATCTAGCACTGGCTTTGCCTCACCTCAAACCCCTGGAACCACGTGCATGTTCTCCTGGTTAGGTCTGCAGTGAAATGCTCATTGTGGAACATTCCTCTTAGAGGATCCTGTGGCCACATACCAGCAGCAAAGAAACTTTCCCTCTGCGATCCTGGCATTTTAAGGCTTGAAGACTTTCCTTCAACCTTCCTCGCTGTGTTTTTCCAAGTTTTTCTTCTGAGCCCCACACCGTGTCTGAAATGAGGGTCCTGATGAGGGCTCTCACCTAAAAGGGGACAATCCTTGGCATCTCTTTTGGGGTGCTCGGTGTTTTCTTGCGAGGCATCTTGCCATGAGCTAGGCAGGCATCTGGAGCCACTGGATTCGCAGTGTGGGTTTGGCTTTGGGAAGGAGGAGAGGGCCAGCTGACAAATAGGTGGGCTTCTAAACACAAATTCCTTTGGATCTGTCCTGAGAGCTTGCTTGTTCAAGTATTAATTGCAAGGGACTAACAGCCTTTCATTGAAGTGTGAATAGAGAGAGAGGTCGTGAAGAGAACTTTCTCTTGTTTTTTTCTTTTTTTATCCTCCCTTCTGTTTCGACGGAAATTTGCTCTACAAAAAAAATGTTGCTATTCTTTTATAATACGTACCTCATGCTACCAAAGTGTCCTCTGGGTTTTGGCTTTGAATACAGTCGAGTTTCTAATCTGGGGCATTCTCTGACAGCCCTCCCGGGAAAAGCCGGCCATTGAATTCTCCAGGAATGACTCATTTCATTCCAGGTTTCTTTCCACTGGAAGAGGATTTTTATTTTTTTTTTTTCCCCCAACAAAAGCAAACAGAAACTTAAATAATACGCTTTATCCCATGTTAAAGACTGACTTTCTAGACGTGCACAGCACATAGCAGGACCGTGAGCAGGTCTTTTGGGCACTCCTAACTTTGTAGAGTTGAGGACGACTTCAGTGTTTTGTTTTTCCATATGGAGAAGTTCCTCCTTATGAGAACTCCCACTGTTGGGAAGAGGTCTGAGCAGTTGTAATTCAGGGGTTTTGTTGTGGAAACACTATAAACAGACAATAGTGACCTTTGAGGGGAGAGAGCCTCTGTGACCATGTAGTAGCACCCCAGTATCTGGCTCCTTGTGCATCTTGGGTCAGATTTTTGAGTCTCAAGACTTGTTGCTGCCAGACCACAAACTCATTACAGTTAAATGCTTCACCCTTTTCCATGCTCAAAGGGAACTGTGCAGTAGTTCATTGTTGCTGTCGGGTGTTTCTCTTGCAGTAGCACTTTGCAGACCAAACTTACATTGAGGCCAACAGCCCCCTACAAAAGCTCACTGAAGGGCAGTCCCCGTCGCGGTGAAACACGAGTCCTGAAGCCAAGATCAGCGAGATGAGCTGGGTGGAGCAGGGGCACGCATGAATCACATCCTGGTGGCACCGTGGAATCAGCGGGCTTGGGCTGGTACAGATAAGAGCAGGGCCTGGCCATGGGTGTACCAGGGCACGTCTATAAGTTAGTTCTAGGCTGGGCTCATCTTTCTGACAGCAAAATCTGGCCTAGCCATGGACAGCACAGCGTGGCTGTGTTACGGATTGAAAGACTGGCTCCTGCTTCAGGTGCTCTGTCTGAATTTCATCTTTACACACAGCTAAACAGCTGCTCCAGGTGTGACTGGATCTTACCTTGTCGTTTGTCCCACCTCCCTGACCAACTTGTGATGGGACCTTGAACCTCGGTGCCTCACCAGTTCCCTCTGACCTCCCCTTGCTTGTCTCTTCTGAGACTGTCCCGCAGCGTCGTTTCAGAAGGTCGGGGAGAGTTAAAGCCCAGGGAAGCGATAGAAGCTCTGTTACAGGGGGGAGGAGATAAAAGCGTATTTAACAAGCATTTGTCAAGAATTGTTGATGCCAGTGGGTCCTGCAGTGAGCAGGAAGATGAACTAATTGACCTCTCAGATTTTTCCCCAACCCCGTTTCCTACTATTCTTTGGCTTTCTGCAGTGTCTTGCAGAGTGAGGTCTAGAAATACTGTTGTAGTCAGTGAAAACTCACCCTTTGCACTCACTTTCATAGACTGCAGTGGATTGATTACCAAGTCCCGTACTAAATGATTAGGCTCCGGGGGAGTATACTATTTAAAAGCAAGAGGAAAATGTCTACTTAGTGAAACTTCTGTGTAGGTAAACTTTGCTGTTCATCACAGTTGGTCACTCTGTGGACAGAATATACCCAGTTCCTGGAAAAGCCTCCTGGCAATTCTGTGGTTCTGCATGAGTCTCCATTTAGTTTGATCCCTGACAGAGATGTGTTCCTGATATCCGTGTGTGCCACAGTCTGGAAGCCAAACAGAGCAAAATCTACTTGCCAGATGTGGGTAATAAGTGAAGCCAAGCTAAATAGTGGCTCCAGTCCCTTTGACAGCAGGGCAATTTCTGCCTGATGTTTTTGGCTTCTCTGTAGCAGGCGTGCAAAAGTGTTAATGTTGTGATACTGGAGTGAGATGGAGTGACCTGCAGAACATTCTGTTCAAAACAGCAGCTGAAGGATTGCTCTGAGCGCTTGTGAGGAGCCCAGTTAAAGGGATGGGTGAGCAGTGGGACTGACTGTACTTACTGTTCAGAGCCACATTCTGCTTGGTGGTGAAGCAGGGCGGAGCAGCCCTCCACCATCCTCATTTCGGTTTGGCTGAGCGCAGGAGAGAAAGCTTGTCTGCCTGATGCACCTGTGGAGCCTTTGTGAGCTCCAAGAGGGTTAAGCAGAGAACATCTCTTCAGCTCTACTGCCTAAGGAAGCAGACTGTCTGAGAACAGCTGCAGAGCACTTGGGAGACATATTCAGTACTGTCTTTGTCTGATGTCTGCTGTGAACATGGGTGGTTCATTCAGATCCCAAAGTTTAACCATGTACCGTGGTCTAACCATTTAGTCCATGGACCAACTGAAAGCCCTGAATAATTGACATCTACCTGGTGAATATTTTCATTCATGTCCAAGCCCTGTCCTGGACTGGAGAATCTGTTTCCCTCCTTGCTTGTGAGGTTCGGAACAGGACTGGTGTTGGTGTTCTCTGTAAACCCTGCTGCCACCTGGTTGGGTCCCTTGCTTGGGAGGTAAGGGACATCTTCCTGACCTTTTCCCCGTCTGGTTGAGAACTCAAGTCCCTACAGCCTTTAAGATACCCTGGGGCAAGGCTTTCTCAAAAGTTCTTCTTGGAATTTTTTTCCTACACACGAATAACTAAGTAGTTTTCAGACCAAGAGTGCACAGCCTGATTATCCCTCTTCCTGGGTGAATGTATTTTGCTCTAGAGTCTCTTTTTCTGCCTCTTTGTAGAAATTTCTCAACCACATTTGCATACATCACACCACAAAAGCACTCCTAGCTCAACTCCTGGAGTTCACTGCTTAAATATCTTTTTGATAACTGGCCTTCTCTTTCCTCAGTAATTGCCACTGCTTCCAGCAATTACACCTGGCAACTTCCTTTCCTCACCTGTTCATCCCATTTCTGGATATTTGACTCTCCCAAGCAAGCTGTAGGGGTCCTGGGTGTCAAATTTGAGACTTTTAAGTTCTACAGAATCATAGAATGACAAGTTGCATTAAACTTAGCTAGTGCAGTGCCCCTCTGGAGACTTGCCTTTTGGTATTTTGAAGCTGAATGCCTGAAGTAGGTATAAGCTCAGGACCACTTGCTCTCCACAGCTGTGGCAGCTTGGCTTTCCTGGTGAGACATTTTGGGCCCCTCACTGCAAGAAAGACATTGAAGTGCTAGAGTGGGTCCGAAGAAGAGCAACGAAGCTGGTGAAGGGACTGGAGAACAAGTCTTATGAGAAGTGCTGAGGGAACTGAGGTTGTTCAGCCTGGAGAAAAGGAGGTTCAGGGGAGACCTTATTTTCTCTCCAACTCCATGAAAGGAGGTTCTAGAGATGTGGCCATCGGTTTCTTCTCCCAAGTAACAAGTGACAGGAAAAGAGGAAATGGACTTAAGTTGCACCAGGAGAAGTTTAGACTGGATATGAGGAAAAACTACTTCACTGTTGTTAAAGCACTGGAACAGGGTGCTCAGGGAAGTGATTGAGTCACCATCCCTGGAGGTATTTAAAAGGTTTGTAGATGTGGTGCTCAGGGACATGGTTTAGCTGGTGGGCTTAGCAGTGCTAGGTTAACAGTTGGACTTGATGATATTGAAGATCTTTCCCAAACTAAATGATTCTATGAGGATAATATTAAATTTATCCCATGGCTCAGTTCCCTGTCTGCAAAACGAGAAGGGAAGATGACCTTCCTATCACACAGGAGAGGAGGAGCTCAATCCAAACCATGAGGTGCTCACACTGTAGGAACAGCGGCCGTGCGGGCATCCTAGGTGGAGCTTGGCAGGCCTGGGCTGTGGTCCTTGGGTGGAAGAGGTGACTGTAGCAGTTTTCTGAGGTGAAACCTCATCTCTGTTGGCCAGGGCACACAGTTTTCTCTTGACCTGGTCATCCCCAAAGTCCCAGCCTCAGTGCACACAGGCTGAGGTGTATTTGCTTGTGGGCCCGCAGCCCAACCTTTGGCAACACCCTGGGATCAAAAAGGCAGACACAGGCACCTTTTGAGTGTCATCCCCAGCGGTGGTTGATCTGAGCTGCCTTTGCTGTGGCTGATGGCATGAACCCTGATCACCCAGAGGGCTGAGCTGCCTTTCGGGAGTTCTGGGCAACTGTGGCTCCCAGTAAGACCAGTGAGAGCCTACTGGGAACTGTGGCCACTCGGTCCCTTTGGTAGGTGGTACTGCTGTGTGTTTTGGCACAGGCGTGACCGTAGCGTGTGCTGTGTTGGCTGGACTCAGTGCCAATGCCCAAGACAACTTACAGAGGCTGAGGCCTGGGTTTTATGAGATAAGGTGGAATGCCCCTGAGCGAGTGGTGAAAAGTTGTGGGTTTAATCCTTGCCCAAGGCTGCAGAGCCCCTCTGAAGTGCAGCTGCGTTGGGCATTGGAAGCTTTGCGGGCTTGTCTGCGGGGCATGGCACACCGCACAGCAATGTCAGGAGGGTCAAATTCCCCTGGAGATATGAGAGCAAGAGTCTGCCACTTACCAGGAGAACATCAGGACCTTTAGCTGCTGGATAGGCACGGCACTGTGTTAGCTCTCTCCTCTATTTGCCTTATAAAGAGCAGAAGCTGAATTTGTCCTGCTGGGAATCAAAGAAGTGGTTCTTGGAGGGAAGGCAGCGCACACTTTTCACATCAAAAGGGAAGAGGCTCTGATTTATGGGATGTTCACCTGATGCCCAAACACCAGGGAGACTGTGCCAGTCCACAGGAGCACAGGTTGCAGCAGTAGGGGAGGCCACTGAGGATCTACCAGAGTAAATCCTTGGGGTGCAGCTCGTTGCATTCTTGGAGCACACCTGCACGACTGTCGTTCCAGGAAGAATGTGTGGGGCTGTTTTGGGGCTGGGTAACAGCAGGTGTTGCCTACAAACCTGCAGGATCAGAGCAGCCCCTGAATAGCCTAAGGAAGCCTAAGGTTTTGTCTCAGCCTTCTCCCCACGAGCTGAATTCGTGATGTGACCTTTAAGCTTTCTCCTTGCAGATGTTTTTTGTTGTGACTTTTTGCATCTGTTCCTTACTAGATGAGAACTTGGAAGAAAATGTTAGGGCTCGGCAAGCTGGAGGGCACCGGGGCTTTGTTTTTCATCCGCCTTCTCGGGTTCCTCCCTCGTCCCCCGATTCCCAAGCTGCTCACTGCAGGGATCTGGCTTCCTCTGTTTACCCAGAAGTGTGACACTGCCGTGCTCTGATGTTTGTTCAATCCCTTCCAGCTCCTGATCCCGCTGAAATCCCAGGAAGATTTGGACAAAGCCATGGAACAGTTGGAGCTCAGCCCTTCCCTGAAGAGCCTGCGGATCCTTGTGAGCGCTCCAAAGAAAGCGAATGTGAGTCCTTCACCTTCTCTGCTCTTTTGTGTCTGGAGCGAGATGCCTTGTTATTGTGTTGGGGAGTGGAAACGAGTCTCCTGACGGTGAAGAGCAGAGGGCAAGCTGGTTATGAAGAGAGGTCAGCCCTGCTCTGGCTCAGCTGCTCGGAAATCCTCCTGTGCTGGTGGCCCAGAGACTGAGCTCAGCTCCCTGTAGCTCCTCCTGCATCCTGTGAAGGGTTAAATACCATGCTGATCCTCAGTAAAGGTTAAAACCCGAGAGATTGTTGTGCTTTCTGCTGCCACCATTCCTCTGTAGCCTCTCCTCCATGTACAGGGCCATGCCCTGGCCCTTGCCATGCTGGCTGGCAGCGTGGGAACCGTTCCCTCTGTGTAGTAGTTCCCTCTGCAGTACTAAAGCCCAGAAAGAGCAAACTGGAGAAACCTTCGGTGTCACGCAGGACTGTCTTTTCCATGTTTGTTTATTTGTTTTTTCCTGAGCTCAGTGGTTTTGCAGTTAAGCCTCTTTAGCTTGACCTCGCCTGCACAGAGTGTCTTGCCAAAGCACATGTCGTGCTGCCCCAAGCACAGGCTGTAAAGCAAGGGATTTGCAGATGTTGCAACTCCGTGTCTTCCTTATATTTCCTAGAAGTATTGGAGAGCCCTGAAACTCGTAGTGCTCGTCCTCA